>CM067169.1:150177991-150462699 GCA_034093135.1 Erigeron breviscapus | reverse complement strand
TCTTTTCAATAAAGCAGGCATGTATTTAAGTGGGTTTTTAAAAAAGATGCAAATAATATGTAAATGTAAATGGAAAGGCTAGTATATATAGTAAGTCAAATTCTGAATTATACTAAGAATGTATTTGTTGAACAGTATAATTTTTATATTTAATTTTATATTTAAGTTAAAGAGAGCGAGAGAAGGTTATAAATTAAAAAGTAAAATAAATAAGCTAAATTCATAATGTATAATTTTATAAGAGTACTGTACGATTGTGTTCTTAATAATAAAATAATTTAGACAGCAAGAAACTTTCCTAACTACATTAATTATAATCAAAGTAAATAAAATTATTTGAAACAAAATGTTTTATAGAGGTAATAAACCATGCCCAAAAAACGAACATACGACAAAATTCGGTTTTCTAAGGTTTGTATACCCTATATAGGAACCCCACTTAAGCTAATTAGTAACAACCAATCGCCAAAAGTAACGTACGACAAAATTCGGTTTTATAAGGTTTGTATACCCTATATAGGAACCCCACTTAAGCTAATTAGTAACAACCAATCGCCAAAAGTAACGTACGACAAAATTCGGTTTTATAAGGTTTGTATACCCTATATAGGAACCCCACTTAAGCTAATTAGTAACAACCAATCGCCAAAAGTAACGTACGACAAAATTCGGTTTTATAAGGTTTGTATACCCTATATAGGAACCCCACTTAAGCTAATTAGTAACAACCAATCGCCAAAAGTAACGTACGACAAAATTCGGTTTTATAAGGTTTGTATACCCTATATAGGAACCCCACTTAAGCTAATTAGTAACAACCAATCGCCAAAAGTAACGTACGACAAAATTCGGTTTTATAAGGTTTGTATACCCTATATAGGAACCCCACTTAAGCTAATTAGTAACAACCAATCGCCAAAAGTAACGTACGACAAAATTCGGTTTTTTAAGGTTTGTATACCCTATATAGGAACCCCACTTAAGCTAATTAGTAACAACCAATCGCCAAAAGTAACGTACGACAAAATTCGGTTTTATAAGGTTTGTATACCCTATATAGGAACCCCACTTAAGCTAATTAGTAACAACCAATCGCCAAAAGTAACGTACGACAAAATTCGGTTTTTTAAGGTTTGTATACCCTATATAGGAACCCCACTTAAGCTAATTAGTAACAACCAATCGCCAAAAGTAACGTACGACAAAATTCGGTTTTATAAGGTTTGTATACCCTATATAGGAACCCCACTTAAGCTAATTAGTAACAAGCAATAGACAAAAGTAACATACGACAAAATTCGGTTTTATAAGGTTTGTATACCCTATATTAGAACCCCACTTAAGCTAATTAGTAACAAGCAATCGACAAAAGTAACATACGACAAAATTCGGTTTTATAAGGTTTGTATACCCTATATAAGAACCCCACTTAAGCTAATTAGTAACAACCAATCGACAAAAGTAACATACGACAAAATTCGGTTTTATAAGGTTTGTATACCCTATATAGAACCCCACTTAAGCTAATTAGTAACAACCAATCGACAAAAGTAACATACGACAAAATTCGGTTTTTTAAGGTTTGTATACCCTATATAAGAACCCCACTTAAGCTAATTAGTAACAACCAATCGACAAAAGTAACATACGACAAAATTCGGTTTTATAAGGTTTGTATACCCTATATAGAACCCCACTTAAGCTAATTAGTAACAACCAATCGACAAAAGTAACATACGACAAAATTCGGTTTTTTAAGGTTTGTATACCCTATATAGGAACCCCACTTAAGCTAATTAGTAACAACCAATCGCCAAAAGTAACGTACGACAAAATTCGGTTTTTTAAGGTTTGTATACCCTATATAGGAACCCCACTTAAGCTAATTAGTAACAAGCAATCGACAAAAGTAACATACGACAAAATTCGGTTTTATAAGGTTTGTATACCCTATATTAGAACCCCACTTAAGCTAATTAGTAACAAGCAATCGACAAAAGTAACATACGACAAAATTCGGTTTTTTAAGGTTTGTATACCCTATATAGGAACCCCACTTAAGCTAATTAGTAACAACCAATCGCCAAAAGTAACGTACGACAAAATTCGGTTTTATAAGGTTTGTATACCCTATATAGGAACCCCACTTAAGCTAATTAGTAACAACCAATCGCCAAAAGTAACGTACGACAAAATTCGGTTTTTTAAGGTTTGTATACCCTATATAGGAACCCCACTTAAGCTAATTAGTAACAACCAATCGACAAAAGTAACATACGACAAAATTCGGTTTTATAAGGTTTGTATACCCTATATAAGAACCCCACTTAAGCTAATTAGTAACAACCAATCGACAAAAGTAACATACGACAAAATTCGGTTTTATAAGGTTTGTATACCCTATATTAGAACCCCACTTAAGCTAATTAGTAACAAGCAATCGACAAAAGTAACATACGACAAAATTCGGTTTTATAAGGTTTGTATACCCTATATAGAACCCCACTTAAGCTAATTAGTAACAACCAATCGCCAAAAGTAACGTACGACAAAATTCGGTTTTATAAGGTTTGTATACCCTATATAAGAACCCCACTTAAGCTAATTAGTAACAAGCAATCGACAAAAGTAACATACGACAAAATTCGGTTTTATAAGGTTTGTATACCCTATATAAGAACCCCACTTAAGCTAATTAGTAACAAGCAATCGACAAAAGTAACATACGACAAAATTCGGTTTTATAAGGTTTGTATACCCTATATTAGAACCCCACTTAAGCTAATTAGTAACAAGCAATCGACAAAAGTAACATACGACAAAATTCGGTTTTATAAGGTTTGTATACCCTATATAAGAACCCCACTTAAGCTAATTAGTAACAACCAATCGACAAAAGTAACATACGACAAAATTCGGTTTTATAAGGTTTGTATACCCTATATAAGAACCCCACTTAAGCTAATTAGTAACAACCAATCGACAAAAGTAACATACGACAAAATTCGGTTTTATAAGGTTTGTATAACCCTATATAGGAACCCCACTTAAGCTAATTAGTAACAACCAATCGCCAAAAGTAACGTACGACAAAATTCGGTTTTATAAGGTTTGTATACCCTATATAAGAACCCCACTTAAGCTAATTAGTAACAACCAATCGACAAAAGTAACATACGACAAAATTCGGTTTTTTAAGGTTTGTATACCCTATATAAGAACCCCACTTAAGCTAATTAGTAACAAGCAATCGACAAAAGTAACATACGACAAAATTCGGTTTTATAAGGTTTGTATACCCTATATAAGAACCCCACTTAAGCTAATTAGTAACAACCAATCGACAAAAGTAACATACGACAAAATTCGGTTTTATAAGGTTTGTATACCCTATATAAGAACCCCACTTAAGCTAATTAGTAACAACCAATCGACAAAAGTAACATACGACAAAATTCGGTTTTATAAGGTTTGTATACCCTATATAAGAACCCCACTTAAGCTAATTAGTAACAAGCAATCGACAAAAGTAACATACGACAAAATTCGGTTTTATAAGGTTTGTATACCCTATATAGGAACCCCACTTAAGCTAATTAGTAACAACCAATCGACAAAAGTAACATACGACAAAATTCGGTTTTATAAGGTTTGTATACCCTATATAAGAACCCCACTTAAGCTAATTAGTAACAACCAATCGACAAAAGTAACATACGACAAAATTCGGTTTTATAAGGTTTGTATACCCTATATAAGAACCCCACTTAAGCTAATTAGTAACAACCAATCGACAAAAGTAACATACGACAAAATTCGGTTTTATAAGGTTTGTATACCCTATATTAGAACCCCACTTAAGCTAATTAGTAACAAGCAATCGACAAAAGTAACATACGACAAAATTCGGTTTTATAAGGTTTGTATACCCTATATAGAACCCCACTTAAGCTAATTAGTAACAACCAATCGACAAAAGTAACATACGACAAAATTCGGTTTTATAAGGTTTGTATACCCTATATTAGAACCCCACTTAAGCTAATTAGTAACAAGCAATCGACAAAAGTAACATACGACAAAATTCGGTTTTATAAGGTTTGTATACCCTATATAAGAACCCCACTTAAGCTAATTAGTAACAAGCAATCGACAAAAGTAACATACGACAAAATTCGGTTTTATAAGGTTTGTATACCCTATATAAGAACCCCACTTAAGCTAATTAGTAACAAGCAATCGACAAAAGTAACATACGACAAAATTCGGTTTTATAAGGTTTGTATACCCTATATAAGAACCCCACTTAAGCTAATTAGTAACAACCAATCGACAAAAGTAACATACGACAAAATTCGGTTTTATAAGGTTTGTATACCCTATATTAGAACCCCACTTAAGCTAATTAGTAACAAGCAATCGACAAAAGTAACATACGACAAAATTCGGTTTTATAAGGTTTGTATACCCTATATAAGAACCCCACTTAAGCTAATTAGTAACAACCAATCGACAAAAGTAACATACGACAAAATTCGGTTTTATAAGGTTTGTATACCCTATATAGAACCCCACTTAAGCTAATTAGTAACAACCAATCGACAAAAGTAACATACGACAAAATTCGGTTTTATAAGGTTTGTATACCCTATATAGGAACCCCACTTAAGCTAATTAGTAACAACCAATCGACAAAAGTAACATACGACAAAATTCGGTTTTATAAGGTTTGTATACCCTATATTAGAACCCCACTTAAGCTAATTAGTAACAAGCAATCGACAAAAGTAACATACGACAAAATTCGGTTTTATAAGGTTTGTATACCCTATATAAGAACCCCACTTAAGCTAATTAGTAACAACCAATCGACAAAAGTAACATACGACAAAATTCGGTTTTATAAGGTTTGTATACCCTATATTAGAACCCCACTTAAGCTAATTAGTAACAAGCAATCGACAAAAGTAACATACGACAAAATTCGGTTTTATAAGGTTTGTATACCCTATATAGGAACCCCACTTAAGCTAATTAGTAACAACCAATCGACAAAAGTAACGTACGACAAAATTCGGTTTTATAAGGTTTGTATACCCTATATATGAACCCCACTTGCTCGAATAGGATGACAAGAAAAAGTGGCAGGCTGATTGGTGAAGTCAGTTTTAGGTATTATATTCCATGTCGGCTAGAAATTGGTTGTTATAGTTTGGCAAAGTTTTTTAAATTTTTGAAAATCGTAGATTTGCGGACACAATTTAAATTTCAAAAACTTCTTTCAATTTTAATTTTCGAATTCAAATTTTAAATTATGTTACAGTATAAGATTTACCAGTATAATAAAAAAATCAGAAAAGATCTTTGAAGATTCACTGAGATAATTTTAAATGAAAAGAATATTTCAAGATTTACGTGCATAGATTTCAAATTTTAAATTATGTTACAGTATAAGATTTACCAGTATAATAAAAAAATCAGAAAAGATCTTTGAAGATTCACTGAGATAATTTTAAATGAAAAGAATATTTCAAGATTTACGTGCATAGATTTCAAATTTTAAATTATGTTACAGTATAAGATTTACCAGTATAATAAAAAAATCAGAAAAGATCTTTGAAGATTCACTGAGATAATTTTAAATGAAAAGAATATTTCAAGATTTACGTGCATAGATTTCAAATTTTAAATTATGTTACAGTATAAGATTTACCAGTATAATAAAAAAATCAGAAAAGATCTTTGAAGATTCACTGAGATAATTTTAAATGAAAAGAATATTTCAAGATTTACGTGCATAGATTTCAAATTTTAAATTATGTTACAGTATAAGATTTACCAGTATAATAAAAAAATCAGAAAAGATCTTTGAAGATTCACTGAGATAATTTTAAATGAAAATAATATTTCAAGATTTACGTGCATAGATTTCAAATTTTAAATTATGTTACAGTATAAGATTTACCAGTATAATAAAAAAATCAGAAAAGATCTTTGAAGATTCACTGAGATAATTTTAAATGAAAATAATATTTCAAGATTTACGTGCATAGATTTCAAATTTTAAATTATGTTACAGTATAAGATTTACCAGTATAATAAAAAAATCAGAAAAGATCTTTGAAGATTCACTGAGATAATTTTAAATGAAAATAATATTTCAAGATTTACGTGCATAGATTTCAAATTTTAAATTATGTTACAGTATAAGATTTACCAGTATAATAAAAAAATCAGAAAAGATCTTTGAAGATTCACTGAGATAATTTTAAATGAAAATATATAAGTACTACACCAAGTTGCAAATTCTTTTCTCTTTGATCATTGAAACCACGATTTTCCTGCTACAACGAAACAGCAAGTGATCGTAGTAAATTTGTTTGCTGAAGGAATCTGATACATACACCTAATTTTGTTATTTTACATGTATGTGTACATCTTCGATCTTGTAAAGAGCATATCCTCCAGATGTTATAATTTAGGAACCAGCATTTCCCAGCTAAACATTTGAATTTTGTTATTTTACATGAGATTAAATATATATATAATACAGTAATAAAAAGAAAGAAGATGTACTATTTTGTATTTTTTTTGCAGGCAAATATATTTGGGCCCAGCTAAACATTTGAATTTTGTTATTTTACATGAGATTAAATATATATATAATACAGTAATAAAAAGAAAGAAGATGTACTATTTTGTATTTTTTTTGCAGGCAAATATATTTGGGCCCAGCTAAACATTTGAATTTTGTTATTTTACATGAGATTAAATATATATATAATACAGTAATAAAAAGAAAGAAGATGTACTATTTTGTATTTTTTTTGCAGGCAAATATATTTGGGCCCAGCTAAACATTTGAATTTTGTTATTTTACATGAGATTAAATATATATATAATACAGTAATAAAAAGAAAGAAGATGTACTATTTTGTATTTTTTTTGCAGGCAAATATATTTGGGCCCAGCTAAACATTTGAATTTTGTTATTTTACATGAGATTAAATATATATATAATACAGTAATAAAAAGAAAGAAGATGTACTATTTTGTATTTTTTTTGCAGGCAAATATATTTGGGCCCAGCTAAACATTTGAATTTTGTTATTTTACATGAGATTAAATATATATATAATACAGTAATAAAAAGAAAGAAGATGTACTATTTTGTATTTTTTTTGCAGGCAAATATATTTGGGCCCAGCTAAACATTTGAATTTTGTTATTTTACATGAGATTAAATATATATATAATACAGTAATAAAAAGAAAGAAGATGTACTATTTTGTATTTTTTTTGCAGGCAAATATATTTGGGCCCAGCTAAACATTTGAATTTTGTTATTTTACATGAGATTAAATATATATATAATACAGTAATAAAAAGAAAGAAGATGTACTATTTTGTATTTTTTTTGCAGGCAAATATATTTGGGCCCAGCTAAACATTTGAATTTTTTTTTTTTTTTTTTTTTTTTTTTTTTTTTTTTTTTTTTTTTTTTTTTTTTTTTTTTTTTTTTTTTTTTTACTATCTAACTTTTTTTTTTTTTTTTTTTTTTTTTTTTTTTTTTTTTTTTTTTTTTTTTTTTTTTTTTTTTTTTTTTTTTTTTTTTTTTTTTTTTTTTTTTTTTTTTTTTTTTTTTTTTTTTTTTTTTTTTTTTTTTTTTTTTTTTTTTTTTTTTTTTTTTTTTTTTTTTTTTTTTTTTTTTTTTTTTTTTTTTTTTTTTTTTTTTTTTTTTTTTTTTTTTTTTTTTTTTTTTTTTTTTTTTTTTTTTTTTTTTTTTTTTTTTTTTTTTTTTTTTTTTTTTTTTTTTTTTTTTTTTTTTTTTTTTTTTTTTTTTTTTTTTTTTTTTTTTTTTTTTTTTTTTTTTTTTTTTTTTTTTTTTTTTTTTTTTTTTTTTTTTTTTTTTTTTTTTTTTTTTTTTTTTTTTTTTTTTTTTTTTTTTTTTTTTTTTTTTTTTTTTTTTTTTTTTTTTTTTTTTTTTTTTTTTTTTTTTTTTTTTTTTCATCAGATTGAATAATTTATTTTACCAAAATAGTTATTAACAAACCAGAATAGTTATTATCATCATTTAATGATAAAAGTTTTGATCAGCCTGTACAAACATTAGCTCATCTTTTTGTAAGCAATAAATCCTTTTCTGTTTGATTGTTGGAACCACGATTTTCCTGCTACACCGAAACATGATGAAATGATATGTTCAAAATAATAAAGATACACTAACCTTGGCTATTCTTTCATCATGTTTAAAATCTGCATCCACAAAGAACATAAAGAAATGTAAAAATGAACAAATAACCAATCATGATCAAATGATATGTGCAGAGAAAAAAACGGTAGAAAGAGAGAAAGGGAAAGAGAGAGAGAAAAGAATTTGAATTCATTCAATTCTTAAGAAAAGTATATATAAGAGAGAAAGAGAGTGAAAGAAATAATATTATATTATACTCATTACTCTGACTAACCTGCACCAAATCATACAAAAGATTTTTTTATGTATTTTCTTCACTTATCTACGAAAACACACACATGACATAGGCGAATATGTGTATAAATCGACGTAGACACTCTAACTGATTGACAAATCAGATTTAGTGATGCAACCTTTGGTCTCCTTTACTATATATAGAGATGATAAAATTACACTATCAACCTTTTTCTTTTAAAATATCTTCATTAACCCTTTTACATCAATTATCTACACCACTCGACGTCGTCTCTACCATCAATAGTCGCACCCACCACCACACCGTCGCCGCCACGACCACCGCCGCATCTGCGCGAGTACCATGCTCGTATACAATTAACACATATCGATTAGGAAATACGCCACGTATCGTTCAAAAAATACTACAATTCTGTTTTAGTTTATTGGTAGATTCCTCCGGTCCCAAAATATATGTATATTATAAAATTCAACCAAAGTTTTAGAATTTTTATTATAACCTAATTAAATGTTCAATTAATAAAATGAAATACTTTCATTGAAGAAAAAAAAGTTATATGAAAACACTATTATTATTTTTGTTATATTCAGTTAGAAACTATAACACACAAAATTAGTCATCTCAATTTAGGTTAAATAATATTTAGTTAGTTGGACTCTTCTTTAAATATAATTAGATTATTTCTCGCGTAATACACGGATTAAACATATTAAGTTGGCGTTATGACTTGTAATATACTCCCTCTGTACCACTAAATATGTCCAATTTAAATTTTCAAAGTCTTTCTTTAATTATAAACTTTGACCTTAAATATTTTGATTTGTGTCATATAATATTTGATAAAAGTTATATGAATTTATTATGTTTTTGAAAGGACCCAACTCGACTAGACCAATTTTTTATTAACATATCTTTATTATATTAACTCTTTTTCATACTTAGAACAAATATACAAGACTTGAACATAATCAAAACAACTCTTTAAACAAAAAGACTCGAACAATATGCAACCATTTCGCCTTCAAACATATATTTACCAAAATCAAATTTTAACTAAGAATTGTAATCTTAACCATTGAATAGTAGACTCTTTCCTCTTTCTGATGATACTTTATTTGTCAAAAACGGACTTACGGTTCAAAAGTTATCACCATTTTAACTAACGTAGGAAAACCGAATAATGTGGCAGGAACATCAGCTAGTGCGACCCACCACCTATCAGGTGCGGCCCACTACAGCTTTTCTGACATCCCAGGCTTCAGTAGTGCGCCCCACAGGTACGGGGTGCGCCCTACTTAGCCCAGAACCCATTTCCTTGACCTTTTGAACCCCAAAACTTATTTGAACAAACCATGGACACAAAGTTTGATTTCCCAAACATTTTACTGATGTAAAAGATCATATCCATGCCATAAAATTGTATGTAACAAGTTTACAACAAAGTACTTGTACAATTACCAAACGGGCCATTCGTCCGCATTTAGCCAAGTGACAAAATGGGTAATTACACCTTATCAAGTTGAACATTATATACAAAGACATTATCCTTGACTCCAAAACATAACTTTATAATTGTCTCAACAAAACGACACAAAACATATCGAGAGTCAAGAGTTGAGAGGGATTAACTAAGGTTTCTAGCCAAATACCATTTTTCCATGAAATGGTCCAATACTTTCTATGCACCAAAAGCTCCAACTTCAACCTTCTAACAAATTACTAATTGTTCCCACTTTCGGAACCACCTATAAAAGGTAAACAACTAAAAGAGTAAGCTTTCTCTTAATGAGTACGTTTATATACAAATATACACATACTGAAACAAATCATAAGGTTGAGATAACCTATATTACCACAATGACATCTTATCTATATACACTTTCATATCAACACGTAGTAAATGAAACTATGAAATCAATCATCTAAATAAAATGTGTCATTCAATAATCAATTCACATTGCCATATCACATATGGTCTTACAACAACTCTATTATATAATTGTTTTGGACCAAAATTACCTAAGATAATTTTATAGAAGGATTCGAGATAATTTTCTGACCAAAGATTTGTAAGTGAGGTCAGGTGTTTAGGATCTTAAAATAAAGTAAGATAATTACTAAATAAAAATAATGCGAATAAATGATTTTAAATAAAAAACTTTGTAAAAGTCTTTCAGACAAAATTGTAGAAATTAAAGATAAAAATCGTTGAAGATAAAGATAATAAAGACTCAAGATCAGCGCTGTGATCTTGAATTAAGGATAAATAAATGAAATGCGAAAAGAATAACGACACCAGAATTTTGTTGACGGGGAAAAACCCTTGATCCTATTATGGAATCTTAGGTAAAAAACCCCGGGAGGAAACAATCGTTCCTACCTGTGTTCTTTTATTATTATTTGTTTAAGATTACAATACAAGGAATGAAAGAAATGTGATTGATCGAATAGCTATTCTAATAGTATAAATGATTGCAGAATAAATGAGCGAGTTGTGAAGTTGTTGTGTGTTGATCGTTGTCTATCCCTGGTTGATGAAGAAGCCTTCGTATTTATAGAGCTAGACGTTGAACTGATTATGCGAAATATCTGGGATCTTCCTGGACTTGCTCCTTACGCTAAAGAATTGGTGAAGGTGACTGTTGAGAGCTTTTCCACACATGGTAAAACATATATCAATCCCGATTCTTGTGGTTGAAGTGGTAAATTATCCGTTATGACTTGTTTCCTCACATTGTAAATATTCTTTTATCGTAAAGACTGGTCCTGCATACAATATTTTTATATACTAGATATACGTTCATTAGTTTTTGTGTTGATCTTGATGATCTCAAGATCCTGTTAGAGTAAAATAGTATGAGCATATAGTCAAGATCCTCAAATTAATAAAGTAATGAAGATCCTCTAAATAATAACAAATAGTTAAATAAAGTCACACGGCCCTAATGTATTAATAGTATCAGGATCCTAGTGGTGAAAATTCTATCCCAAACAATGACCATGTAACACCTCGAGCTAGGCTCGAAATACTACCGAAAAGATATAGTGTATGCATGGAATTATCGTAGAATAAGACTAAATGAATAAAAGGGATCCGGTGAATCCAAACATCAAATATAAAGTACAAAATGCACGATGAGCAAGTAACCATCAAACTTTTACAAAAGGCTATCAAGAGATGGATATCGATCCTAAGCATGATGCAAAACAATGGGCAAATGAATCTGAGATCCACGTAAGTCCAAGCCCGAGTCCAAACATAAGCAACAATCAAACTTCATGTCCAAGATTCGCCTGATTACCTGAAAAGTGTACTAAACAAGGTCAACACTAGGTTGGTGAGTTCGTAGTAATGATTCACAAGGAACCATCGGCAATAGTCACAATGTATACAAGGTAAAGGCAAGTAATAACTTACCATAAGCCCTTAATTGTCACACGTCAAGCATATGAGGTTAGCAAATAGTTCAACCTCGTCACATAAGTAAACGAACAACAAACAACACAAGATAATTCGTATACAAGTCATAGTCAAGTGCCAAAGATGCCAATGCCAAGCGATGTATCGTATGCGTGTCAATGTCATGCAATGTATCGAAAGTGTGTAAATGTCAATAAGTGCATCATATGCGTCAAGCCATGCAATGTATCACAAAATCATCAAGTATCTCAAGTTTGAAATGCATAAAAACGTCAAGTGTATCAATACGTAAATGTCCATCTCAATCACAAGTCCAAATCCAACAATTCAACCAAAACCACAAATATTCATCAAGTATAAGATACTTGGGAGTACGTCGTACCGAGTAACATCATCAAGTGTAAAACACTTAGGAGTACGTTGTGCAAAAACCATATCATCAAGTGTATAACACTTGGGAGTACGTTGTGCAAAAACCATATCATCAAGTGTATAATACTTGGGAGTACGTCGAACCAATCTGTAACACCCCAAGCCGAGGCTCGAAATATCACGGAAATCATATAGCACAAGGTGGAATTACAATAGAACTAGAACTAAATGCAAATAAAGATTCAGTGAATCCATTACAATACGAAACAAGTACCAAAATACATAAGGAGCAAATAACCATCAAAGTTAACAAAATAACATCCAGAAGATGGCAAATCGATCCTAAGTATAATGCAAAAGGAGGGCCAATGAATCCTTGATCCATAAAGTCCAAAGCCCGAGTTTTACAGCAAGCAACAATCAAACTCCACGTCCGGGGATAACCTGATTACCTGAGAAGTGTACTAAGCATAGTCAACACAAGGTTGGTGAGTTTGCAGTAATGGTCCAAAAGGGACCATCGACAATATCAACAATATACAAATAGAGGCGAAACAAGACTTACAGTGAGCCTTTAAGTATCACAATAATGTCCAACAACAAGATTACACAACAAATAAGCGTGTAATAATTAAGCACCAAAAGATGAAAAATCAATGAATGTGTTGAATGCATAAAATGCCAACATGTATGCTCAATGTGTGAACTCAGGTCACATATGCAACGATACCCGCCTGTCATAACAATGACACAGGCTGCATCTCAAAAACATTGAGATATATATGTCTATATACTCGGGATCATGAACTCGACATCCATCATATCAGTGTATACATCTATACACTTGGATGTATGCAATCCTCAACCGAGGGATTATCAACAATGTATGCATGCTTACAATCAATCGAAAATGCATCAATCATAACTCAACAATCATAATACGATGAACATGAACCAACAATCAATATTCGACAAACATGAGCCAACAATCAATATTAACACCAATTCTATACGTACATACACTTAAGAGGATTCTACTTTCTTCGAGTCCCAGATGCTTATATATAGGGTCACCCGCAGCCTTCCCACCACATCTAAAACCCATTGAAGGCATAACCGACTTCCATGTATGTACGTCTATCCTAATATTAATGAAATACTTAACCAAAACATAAACCAAGTCAACCAAACGAAATGAACCGTCACATCAATCCAACAATCAAAACAATCAATCAATCAATCAATCAATCAATCAATCAATCAATCAATCAATCAAACACACCAGGGTTACACTTTTCAGCCCGGATCTCAAGTGAGTAATACGAAACTCAATCAATCAATCAATCAATCAATCAATCAATCAATCAATCAATCAATCAATCAATCAATCAATCAATCAATCAATCAATCAATCAATCAATCAATCAATCAATCAATCAATCAATCAATCAATCAATCAATCAATCAATCAATCAATCAATCAATCAATCAATCAATCAATCAATCAATCAATCAATCAATCAATCAATCAATCAATCAATCAATCAATCAATCAATCAATCAATCAATCAATCAATCAATCAATCAATCAATCAATCAATCAATCAATCAATCAATCAATCAATCAATCAATCAATCAATCAATCAATCAATCAATCAATCAATCAATCAATCAATCAATCAATCAATCAATCAATCAATCAATCAATCAATCAATCAATCAATCAATCAATCAATCAATCAATCAATCAATCAATCAATCAATCAATCAATCAATCAATCAATCAATCAATCAATCAATCAATCAATCAATCAATCAATCAATCAATCAATCAATCAATCAATCAATCAATCAATCAATCAATCAATCAATCAATCAATCAATCAATCAATCAATCAATCAATCAATCAATCAATCAATCAATCAATCAATCAATCAATCAATCAATCAATCAATCAATCAATCAATCAATCAATCAATCAATCAATCAATCAATCAATCAATCAATCAATCAATCAATCAATCAATCAATCAATCAATCAATCAATCAATCAATCAATCAATCAATCAATCAATCAATCAATCAATCAATCAATCAATCAATCAATCAATCAATCAATCAATCAATCAATCAATCAATCAATCAATCAATCAATCAATCAATCAATCAATCAATCAATCAATCAATCAATCAATCAATCAATCAATCAATCAATCAATCAATCAATCAATCAATCAATCAATCAATCAATCAATCAATCAATCAATCAATCAATCAATCAATCAATCAATCAATCAATCAATCAATCAATCAATCAATCAATCAATCAATCAATCAATCAATCAATCAATCAATCAATCAATCAATCAATCAATCAATCAATCAATCAATCAATCAATCAATCAATCAATCAATCAATCAATCAATCAATCAATCAATCAATCAATCAATCAATCAATCAATCAATCAATCAATCAATCAATCAATCAATCAATCAATCAATCAATCAATCAATCAATCAATCAATCAATCAATCAATCAATCAATCAATCAATCAATCAATCAATCAATCAATCAATCAATCAATCAATCAATCAATCAATCAATCAATCAATCAATCAATCAATCAATCAATCAATCAATCAATCAATCAATCAATCAATCAATCAATCAATCAATCAATCAATCAATCAATCAATCAATCAATCAATCAATCAATCAATCAATCAATCAATCAATCAATCAATCAATCAATCAATCAATCAATCAATCAATCAATCAATCAATCAATCAATCAATCAATCAATCAATCAATCAATCAATCAATCAATCAATCAATCAATCAATCAATCAATCAATCAATCAATCAATCAATCAATCAATCAATCAATCAATCAATCAATCAATCAATCAATCAATCAATCAATCAATCAATCAATCAATCAATCAATCAATCAATCAATCAATCAATCAATCAATCAATCAATCAATCAATCAATCAATCAATCAATCAATCAATCAATCAACAATCAATCAATAATCAAACAACATCAACAACAATCAATCAATCAATAATCATCAATCAATCAATCAATCAATACTCAAACCAATTTAACCAATCAAACGAAAAGATCACATCAATCCAACAACAAAACAATCAATCAATCAATCAATCAATCAATCAATCAATCAATCAATCCTGCACCTGCACCAGCAGTTCTTAAGTGCAGAAAACGAGCCAAAACTACCAAAACTCGACCCAAACCATACCAAAACGATTTGTAGGAGTTGAAACTCATTTTGAAGCTTAACTAAGTGCCATTAAACATAAATACACATAACCCATTACAAATTTCCATTCCAAAACATCAAGAACACTTCCAAATCATTCAACCCAAACCAAAACCCTAATTGAACCCTAATTTCATTTCGACTCGATTTAAGACTTGTAAATACTTTAAATCGACCAACAACATATAAATAAGCATAAATAGGTGAAGATGGGATGAATTTGACTTACCAAAACTCCTTCTTGAGCTCAAACCCAAAATTAGGTCAAAATGGGTAAGAATGCAAGCACTTCAACCTTTGATTCTTCGTATAGACGATAATGTGGTATAGATGACGATGATTCTAGTGTTATATTCATTCCAAACACCAAGTTGATGATAAAGAGATGAAGAAATGAAATGGGTTTCTTGGCCTTTTTACTTAGAGAGAAAATGAGAAAGGGAGATAGATAAGAAATGAAAAGAGGGGAGGAAGAGATAAGGAGAGAAATGGGTCAATGGTGGCTGGTGGGTCGTGGACTACCCATGGGCCGACCCATTTCTCTTCTCAAGCCAAATTACAATCGTTACACATTTAAACACCGATCAAAACATATTACCGACCCGAATATAACACATTGAGATTTAATTCATAAAACGACTCAAATACTTCATTAACTTATATTGTTAGTCATATTACACGAAAAGTCAACGAGTCAAAACTCACAGATGTTACATTATTCCCCCGTTGAAAGAATTTCGTCCCGAAATTCAACAAAACACTAATTACTAAATAATTGCGGATACTTAGACTTCATATGATCCTCTCGCTCCCAAGTGAACTCGGCTCCACGTCTAGCATTCCATCTAACCTTAACAATCGTGTAGCGTTTATTCTTGAGTTTCTTGTCTTGACGATCCAAGATCTCTACCGGCTCTTCAACAAAATTTAGGTTCGAATCCACCCTAATCTCGTCCATGGGCACATGATGTGTAGGGTCCGCCAAACACTTGCGTAGGTTGCAAATATGAAACACATCATGCACACCGCTAAGCTCTTGTGGTAATTCTAATCGGTAGGCAACCTTTCCAACCCGTTCAAGAATCTTGAAAGGACCAATATACCTTGGCGCAAGTTTTCCCCGCTTCACAAAACGTACAACACCTTTCCAACGTGACACTTTCAAAAGTACATAATCACCGATTTCAAACTCCAACGGTCTCCGCCTCACATCGGCATACTTCTTTTGACGTTTACGGGCCAATTGCAACTTCTCCTTAATTTGAGATATTACCTTAGTCGTTTCAACCACAATTTCTGGCCCGATAAGTTGACTCTCTCCAATTTCCGCCCAAGCTAGAGGAGAACGACATATCCTACCATACAATGCTCTAAAGGGCGCCATTTGAATGGTGGCATGATAACTATTGTTGTACGAGAACTCAACTAGCAGCTAATGATCTTTCCAACTTCCACCAAAATCAATTGCACAAGCCCTCGACATATCTTCAAGTGTTTGAATGGTTCTCTCGGTTTGTCCATCCGTTTGAGGATGAAATGCCGTGCTCATGTCGAGTCGAGTACCCATTGCTTTTTGAAAGGCTACCCAAAAGTTTGATTTGAAACGGGCATCTCTATCAGAAATGATAGAAATCGGCACTCCATGCTTAGATATTACTTCCTTGATGTACAAACGAGCCAAAGTGTCAAATTTATTGGTTTCACGAATGGCTAAAAAGTGAGCCGATTTCGTTAACTGATCTACTATCACCCAAATCGTGTCACGACCGCTTCTCGTCTTCGGTAGTTTAGTAATGAAGTCCATTGAAATATGTTCCCGCTTCCATTCGGGCATCACCGGTTGTACCAACAATCCGGGTGGTTTCTTGTGATCGGCTTTGACTTGTAAGCAAGTAAGACACTCACTCACATACTTAGCCACATCACGCTTCATGCCCGGCCACCAATACAAGTTTTTCAAATCAAAGTACATCTTATCCGACCCGGGATGGACCGAATAAGGCGATTGATGAGCTTCATTCATAATAAGTGTTCTTAAGTCACCGAAAATAGGAACCCAAAGTCTTTCAACCATGTATAGCCCATTATCACTCTTTCGGTCGAATTGTTGTTCCATGCCATCTAGGTTCTCGTCTCCAAAGTTTTCCGGTAGGGTGGCTTTAATTTGGGCTTCAATGATCCGGTCACGAATATTTGGCCCCACCGTGAGGCTCATAGCTCCAGCCTGTCTCGGCTTTACTCTCTCCTTTCTACTCAAGGCATCGGCTACAACATTTGCCTTGCTCGGATGATAACGGATGTCACAATCATAATCACTAAATAGTTCAAGCCAACGCCTTTGCCTCATATTCAATTCACTTTGGTTAAAGATGTGTTGAAGACTTTTGTGGTCGGTATAAATCACACATTTGGTGCCATAGAGATAATGTCTCCAACACTTCAAAGCAAACACAACCGCTCCCAATTCCAAATCATGGGTCGGGTAGTTCTTCTCATGCACCTTCAATTGACGGGAGGCATAAGCAATGACTTTACCCCTTTGCATAAGAACACAACCCAACCCTTGCCCCGAGGCATCACAATAAACAACAAAATCTTCAATTCCATCCGGTAGCGTCAAAATAGGAGCGTCACATAGCATATCTTTAAGAGTTTGGAAGGCGTTTTCTTGTCTTTCGCCCCATTCAAAGTTTCTCTCCTTTTGAGTCAAGAGAGTGAGTGGTTGTGCAATATGGGAGAAATTTTCAATAAATCTTCTATAGTAACCCGCCAATCCAAGGAATTGACGGATCTCGGAGGGTGTTTCGGGTCTTCTCCAATTCTTGACCGCTTCAATTTTGCTTGGGTCCACGTGAATACCATCCTTGCTCACTACGTGACCAAGAAAGTGAACCTCTTACAACCAAAACTCACACTTGGAGAATTTAGCATACAATTTCTCCTTCCTTAGTAGTTCGAGCACCTCGCGCAAGTGCTCAACATGTTCTTCCTTTGTCTTTGAGTATACAAGTATGTCATCAATGAACACAATGACAGACTTGTCTAAGTATGGTTGGCACACCCGGTTCATCAAGTCCATGAACACCGCCGGTGCATTAGTCAACCCGAAGGGCATCACTGTGAATTCAAAATGACCATACCTTGTGCGAAAAGCCGTCTTGGGGATATCATCTTCATGTACTCAGAGTTGATGATAACCCGAGCGAAGATCAATTTTTGAGAAATGCTTAGCACCTTGAAGTTGATCAAATAAGTCATCGATTCTAGGGAGGGGATACCGGTTCTTCACAGTGAGCTTGTTTAATTCCCGATAATCAATACACATTCTGAAAGACCCGTCTTTCTTTTTGACGAAGAGAACAGGAGCACCCCAAGGAGATTGACTAGGGCGAATGAAACCCTTCTCTTGGAGTTCCTTGAGTTGAGTTTGTAATTCTTGCATTTCGGTTAAGGCTAGTCTATACGGAGCTTTTGCTACGGGCGCGGCTTCGGGGATAAGATTAATACGAAAGTCAAGTTCACGAGTTGGAGGTAATCCCGGTAAGTCATCCGGAAAAACATCGGGAAATTCACAAACAATAGGAGCGGTCTTCAATTCTACCTTTGTGACGGTAGCACTAAAGGCTTTAGAATTAGAGGAATCGGAGATTTCCCCTTGAACCCTAAGAATTCTACCGTTAGTCAAAGGTATCTTAACAACTCTCTCGCCACAATCAATAGTCGAATTTACCGTCGTTAACCAATCCATACCCACTATAATGTCAAAACTACCAATGTCAAGAGGCATGAGGTCAATGAAGAAGTCGACGTCTTCTAAAGTCAAGACACAGTCGCGAAGTATTTGACTAAGTCTAGTTAGTGACCCGTTTACCAATTCAATGTCAAGCACATAGTTTAGAGCACAAGGATGCACATCAATCAAAGGAACAAAGTTAGAGGACACGAGGCTATAATCGGCCCCGGAATCAAATAGAACGGTTGCATAGTGACCATTAAGGAGAAAGGTACCTGCTACTATGTTGGGATCGTTGCGGGCTTCATTTGCATTGGCCGCAAAGGCTCGGCCGCGTGGTTGCACTTGATGGCCTTGTTGTCCCTGGTTTTGGTTAGGCCCGACCATTTGTAGTTGGTTGGGGTGGACGGCTACTTGCACTTGTTGTCCCACCCATCGAGGATAATTATTACGATAGTGGTCACGACTACCACATTCAAAACATTCACCTCTTCGTTGATTACCTTGAGGAGGAACGGCCTGAACAGGAGCCACATTCATTTGGCCCGCTCTTGGAGCCCTACATTCTCTGGAGAGGTGCCCCACCTGGTTACAATTAAAGCATGCCTTGCATTGGGCATTGGCGGGGTGATGTTTGTTGCATCTCCCACAGAAAGGATGGGGTCCAGTATAAGCTTTCCTAGCCGGTTCCACTGCCGCCATCACCCTACCCCTATTAGCATTTTTGGGGTTAAACCTTCCCATTTTCTTTACCCCACTTGACTCTCCCACTTCTTTCCTCTTGTTTGTTGAGGATTTGCTCAAGACACCGCTCCTTAACAAGTCTTCAGTCACACTCCCGGCTCGGTTAACAGCATCGGCCAAAGAAGTAGGCATGTTAGAATTCACATAAGATCGGACTTGAGGATTTAAGCCCAATACAAACTTCTGGATGGCCTGAGACTCGGAGCCCACCAAGTGAGGAATGAGGGTAGACAACTCTTGAAATCGTCTAACATAGCTCTTGTAATCAGCTCCGTCCATGTTGAGATTAGCAAACTCAATGGTCAAGTTTTGTAGTTCATAGGGAGGACAAAACTTTGCCTTCACTTTGTTCTTGAAATCGATCCATTCCAAGTTATAAGTCCGCCCCAGAGTTATCTCTTGATTCCACCAACTCAAGGCGTCATGTCTAAACATGAAGGATGCATAAGAAATCCGGTCGTCGTATGTGCAATGACTTCTTTCAATCACTGCCTCAATCTCTTCAAACCACCTTATGCACTCAGTGGGACCGCCTCTTCCATTAAACTCCGGTGCTCCACAGCTTTTGAAGTCCTTAAATATACACCCCTGTCGGTATCCCCCATATTGATTATACATGGGCATGCGGTTATCAACTCTCACTGGTTCCTCTTCTTCGTTTTCTACGTCCTGAGGTTGAGCATTTTCATTATTCACATTTTCTGGGGCTTCATTGTTTTGAGCCGCATTGTTCTGCCCAAGACTTGCCGTGACTTGAGCAATAATGGTCGGCATGATATTGGCGATCGTTTGAGCGATCACCTCAGCCATGTTTGGCTCAGGAGCTTCACCACGACCCCTTCCTTGGCCTCTACCACGACCTCTACCACGGCCCCTACCTCTACCTCCTTGTACCTCCGGTTGAGCTTCCTGTTGAGGTTCTTCCGATTTAGCCCTATAGTTCGTTCCGGCTCTCCTTGGTCTCACTATTTCTATAAAACAAGTGACACGTTGACCCGAGAGTTAGTCTCAAATGCTCACATGTTAGTCACACAAGTAGTCAATGCTCTCATACTGATACCACATACTCATTTCATATCATTAAGCTAAGGCAAGAGTGCTAGAATCCTATGAGATTGTTACTTAGCATATCATCGTGTCAAATTCATTACAATTGTCTATCATTAACTCATGTAATCATGCTCATTACATCATGCAATCAAACAACTAACATGAATGATTCAAAGTATAATCCGAATTCGATATGCTCTCTAGTTATTGACCGGGTATGTATACAGGGTGTACCAATGGCAAACTCTCCACCTAATCAACTTCCATTAAGCATATCGGTTCCTTATTATACTTTAAGCCACACGTGCGCAATCCACAATGTCATTAACTTGTTATAATGTTGGGTAACCATAAAAGAGTTGATCAGGTTCTTTTAGGGTTGCCACAATATTATACTAAGTTAATGGCATCCCTTCATTTTGCCCTAAATCATCAAATTAGCTCCAACCAATAACAACAACAAACCATATTAACCACATTCATCACATTGAATTCAAGCTATCACACAAGTGGTCTTAACTACGAACTCACACGGGGATTCACATAATTCACATTGCACACGAATTTCCTAACCATGCATGCTATATGAAGAGTTTTAACTTAAGCCGTAGTCTAGGTCAAACCGCCTAATTCTCTACGACCACGCATGGGCCACCATTCTGTAACACCCCAAGCCGAGGCTCGAAATATCACGGAAATCATATAGCACAAGGTGGAATTACAATAGAACTAGAACTAAATGCAAATAAAGATTCAGTGAATCCATTACAATACGAAACAAGTACCAAAATACATAAGGAGCAAATAACCATCAAAGTTAACAAAATAACATCCAGAAGATGGCAAATCGATCCTAAGTATAATGCAAAAGGAGGGCCAATGAATCCTTGATCCATAAAGTCCAAAGCCCGGGTTTTACAGCAAGCAACAATCAAACTCCACGTCCGGGGATAACCTAATTACCTGAGAAGTGTACTAAGCATAGTCAACACAAGGTTTGTGAGTTCGCAGTAATGGTCCAAAAGGGGCCATCGACAATATCAACAATATACAAATAGAGGCGAAACAAGACTTACAGTGAGCCTCTAAGTATCACAATAATGTCCAACAACAAGATTACACAACAAATAAGCGTGTAATAAATGAGCACCAAAAGATGAAAATATCAATGAATGTGCTAAATGCATAAAATGCCAACATGTATGCCCAATGTGTGAACTCAGGTCACATATGCAACGATACCCGCCTGTCATAACAATGACACAGGCTGCATCTCAAAAACATCGAGATATATATGTCTATATACTCGGGATCATGAACTCGACATCCATCATATCAGTGTATACATCTATACACTTGGATGTATGCAATCATCAACCGAGGGATTATCAACAATGTATGCATGCTTACAATCAATCGAAAATGCAATCATCAACCGAGGGATTATCAACAATGTATGCATGCTTACAATCAATCGAAAATGCATCAATCATAACTCAACAATCATAATACGATGAACATGAACCAACAATCAATATTCGACAAACATGAGCCAACAATCAATATTAACACCAATTCTATACGTACATACACTTAAGAGAATTCTACTTTCTTCGAGTCCCAGATGCTTATATATAGGGTCACCCGCAGCCTTCCCACCACATCTAAAACCCGTTGAAGGCATAACCGACTTCCATGTATGTACGTTTATCCTAATATTAATGAAATACTTAACCAAAACATAAACCAAGCCAACCAAACGAAATGAACCGTCACATCAATCCAACAATCAAAACAATCAATCAATCAATCAATCAACAAATGCAAGTAAACACGTCAAACCTACACTTTCCAGCCCGAATCTCAAACGAGTACGGAGCTACGAAACTCACCTTGATCGGCAAAGAAGCTTAAGTCGAGTTAATAAAAGATTAATAGCGAGTATTGGGCCCCACACATTCACAACCTATCAAAGCATGTCATATATCATAATGTCAACTTTATAATCATAAATAAGTTGGTTCCTTAGGTTTAAGTTGAGTCACGAACCCATAATTACTTTCTTAACATTACCGAGTGTGAAACATAACACTTTGACTCGACATTTTTAGAAATGTACGAAGATTCATACAAAATGAAGGTTACTACGAGAAACTAGACTCTCTTACGATTCCAACGATAGGTCATACGACTTATTTTGACTTACGGATCAAAAGTTATTAACGTTTGAAAACTGACGCGCGAAATTCCCAGAACTATCTCACTGCGCCGCAGTCAAGGCATTGCCTTGCCACTGCGCCGCAGTGAGGCTAATCGAAGCAAAAGGTCAGTGCTTTTCCACTGCGCCGCAGTGGGACAAGGTCCTACCACTGCGCCGCAGTGGGACAACTTCCTGCACCTGCACCAGCAGTTCTTAAGTGCAGAAAACGAGCCAAAACTACCAAAACTCGACCCAAACCATACCAAAACGATTTGTAGGAGTTGAAACTCATTTTGAAGCTTAACTAAGTGCCATTAAACATAATTACACATAACCCATTACAAATTTCCATTCCAAAACATCAAGAACACTTCCAAATCATTCAACCCAAACCAAAACCCTAATTGAACCCTAATTTCATTTCGACTCGATTTAAGACTTGTAAATACTTTAAATCGACCAACAACTTATAAATAAGCATAAATAGGTGAAGATGGGATGAATTTGACTTACCAAAACTCCTTCTTGAGCTCAAACCCGAAATTAGGTCAAAATGGGTAAGAATGCAAGAACTTCAACCTTTGATTCTTCGTATAGACGATAATGTGCTATAGATGACGATGATTCTAGTGTTATATCCGTTCCAAACACCAAGTCGATGATAGAGAGATGAAGAAATGAAATGGGTTCCTTGGCCTTTTTACTTAGAGAGAAAATGAGAAAGGGAGATAGATAAGAAATGAAAAGAGGGGAGGAAGAGATAAGGAGGGAAATGGGTCAATGGTGGCTGGTGGGTCGTGGACTACCCATGGGCCGACCCGTTTCTCTTCTCAAGCCAAATTACAATCGTTACACATTTAAACACCAATCAAAACATATTACCGACTCGAATATAACACATTGACATTTAATTCATAAAACGACTCAAATACTTCATTAACTTATATTGTTAGTCATATTACACGAAAAGTCAACAGGTCAAAACTCACGGATGTTACACAATCATCAAGTACATTCATAATCAATTCCACTCACAAGTCCATCGTACAACAACTCACCCAAAACCACAATGCACATACATTTCATACGACTTTACATTTAAGGAATCATAGATGCTTATATATAGGGTCACCCGCAGCATTCCCACCACATCTATAACTCTTTAAAGGCATCATCGTCTTCCATGTATGTACAACTATCTTAATCACATCATATAATCAAATCGAAAGCATAATCCAACAATCAAGCACGACAATCAACATGTGCACAATCAAACCACATCATCAATCAAGGGGAACATATAAATGCACAATCAAGCAATGTCAACACACAAAATTTGTACACTTTTCAGCCCGAATCTCTATTGAGTAGGGAACTACGGAACTCACCTTTGCCAAGCCAAAACAAGTTAAGATCATGCTATGAATGTTCAACGATCGTCAAATGTCCACAATTGAAACTTCAACAACGATCACAACCTACTTTACAATATCAAAACCTCACAAGCTATTCTAACGGTAAGATTTAGCTAGTTTAAGTCATGTCATAATGCCACAAACGCTTTAAACGCTTCCCCGCCCAAGAACAACGGCACTTTAGGACAACATTTTTAGAAATGAATTTAGATTCATCCCAAATGGATGAACCCATGATAAAGTAGACTCTCACACGATTCTATCGATATCTCATACATTCAAAACGGACTTTCGGTTCAAAAGTTATCAATGCTAACCGAAAATAAAGTCAAATGCTGAAGGACGGAAAGTTGCGTCACACCCTTCCAAAGTTGCGACACAACTTTTCAGTTTCCATGAACTAAACATGCTTTTGACACAAATCGACCCATTTTCACTTAGAATCCGTTAACCAAACTTTGACACGATCAAATTCAAGTATAACCACACCATAAAAACATACCATTTTACAAACACACTTCCGAAAATCAAAACCCCTCTTTGAAACCCTAGTTTTTACCTTTTTTGTTCAAGAACACACAATTTGACCAAGATCTTGTAACAAGCTAACAATCCAAGACTTGTAACAATATAAACAATAAATTTGAAGATGAAAAACACTTACCAAAGTCCATTGAACAATCAAATTCGGATTTGAAGACCAAGAGATGAAGAACACTTGAATAACCCAAAAATCTTGGACTTTTAGAGAAGATTATTATTATTATACAATTTACTAACAATTTTGAAGCTACACAACCTTAAATTTTCGGATTTAAGAAGAAGAAAATGGAAGACGAGAAGTTCTTGGACTAGAGAGAGTGACAAAAGTGTGTGTGTTTCTTACACTTTGGGAGAGAAAAGAGAAGAGAGAAGTTAGAGAGAGAAATGAGTGTGAGAAATGAAGGAAGAAAAGAAGGGAGGATGGGTTTTATTCCTCCATGACACTCCCGCGACTACTTCCGGTTTCTCCCGAGAAATCATTCGTTTAGTCAAAACTTTTAACGCGAGTATTGTTCAAATATTTCGTTAATGCAATATTACATATTTTTGAATTACGCTCCCAACGACTATTCACATGCCTACATTTTCATTACAAAAGTTTATTTATTTCAAATTTATTAATTTCCGTTTTTACGATTTCGTTAGCTTTGACCGGTCAAAATGACGGGTGTTACAAACCATCATTATACCGAGGATCACAAATCTTATCACTTTACTCAATTACGAGATACATATATGTAACATCCCAAATTTTAAAAAGATAAATAAAATGATTTTTATAATAGTTTTACCTTTAAAATAATTTCCTAATACTTAAAATTGAGAAATGAGGTTACATTAGTTGGAACTTTAGTGGATGGCGGGTATTTTGTAACACCCCAAGCCGAGGCTCAAAATATCACGGAAATCATATAGCACAAGGTGGAATTACAATAGAACAAGAGCTAAATGCAAATAAGGATTCAGTGAATCCATTACAATACGAAACAAGTACCAAAATACATAAGGAGCAATTAACCATCAAAGATTACAAAAGAACACTCAAAAGATGGCAAATCGATCCTAAGTATAATGCAAAAGAGAAGGTCAATGAATCTTTGATCCATAAAGTCCCAAGCCCGGGTTTTTACAGCAAGCAAGCAACTAAACTCCACGTCCGGGGATAACCTGATTACCTGAAAAGTGTACTAAGCATAGTCAACACAAGGTTGGTGAGTTCGTAGTAATGGTCCACTAGGAACCATCATCAATAATCACAATGTACGAGTAGAGGCTAGACATGACTTACAGTGAGCCTCTATGCAATACAATAACGTCCAACAACAAGATTACACAAAACAAGTAAGCGTGTAATAGGAGTGCACAAATGATGAACATATCAATGTAAGTGCCAAATGCATAAATAAGCCAACATGCCTATCTTATGCGTGAACTCAAGTCACCTATGCAACGATACCCGCCTGTCATCACAATGAACAAGGTTGTATCTCAAAAACATCGAGATATATATGTCTATATACTCGGGATCATGACATCAACATCCATCAGATAAGTGTATACATCTATACACTTGGATGTTTGCAAATCTCAACCGGGGGTTATCCACAATGTATGCATGCTTACAATCAATAGTAAATGCATCGATCATAACTCGTTAATCATAATTCAATAATCACAGAACGTCAATCATAAACCAACAATCAATGCTCCAGCCAATCCTATACGTACATGCACTTAAGAGGATTCTACTTTCTTCGAGTCCCAGATGCTTATATATAGGGTCACCCGCAGCCTTCCCACCACATCTAAAACCCAATGAAGGCATAACCGACTTCCATGTATGTACGTCTATCCTAATATTTATGAAATACATAACCAAAACCTAAACCAAGTCAATCAAACGAAATGAACCATCACATCAATCCAACAATCACACCAATCAATCAATCAATCAACAATGTAAGTAACCACGTCAATCCTACACTTTTCAGCCCGAATCTCAAGCGAGTAGGGAGCTACGAAACTCACCTTGTCCGGCAAAGAAGCTAGTATAATGCTATAAGCGAGTATTGGGATCCACACGTCCACAACCTATAAATATACATCATAATACCATAATGTCAACTCTACAACCTTAAACAAGTTGGTTTAGCATATTTAAGTCAAGTCACAAACCCCTAAACACTTCTACAACTTTATCGAGTAAGAACAAGACGCATTTGACTCGACATTTTTAGAAATGGGAGAAGATTCATACAAAATGAGTGTTACTACAAGAAACTAGGCTCTCTCACGATTCCAACGATAGGTCATACGACTAAAACGGACTTACGGTTCAAAAGTTATTAACGTTTGAAAACTGACGCGCGAATTTCCCAGTAGTATCTCACTGCGCCGCAGTCAAGGCAGTCCTTGCCACTGCGCCGCAGTGAGACCAAATACAGCAGCTGCAGTTTTGTTTCCTGCAGAATTCCGAACCAAATTCGACCCAAATCATCCCAAAACGATCTACAAGAGTTTGAAACTTGTTTTGAAGCATAACTAAGCACCATTAAACATAAATACACATAACCCATTCCACAAATTCGACCAAAAACATAAAAATTACTTCCAAATCATTCTAACCCTAATCAAAACCCTAATTAACCCTAAATTGACCCAAACTCCATTTTAAGTCGTTTTAGGACATGTAAATACTCGAAATGACCAGAAATGAATAACCAAACATAAATAGATGCAAAAGGGGTGAATTAGACTTACCAAAACTTCTTTCCCGAGCTAGAACCCGATTTATGGCAAAATGGGTAAAATGCTTGCACTTAGAAACTGAATTCTTTACTAGACAATAAGGAGATGAAGACGATGATGATTCCGAGTTTAACCAGCTCCAAAACACCAAAATGATGCAAGAGAAATGAGATTTAAGAGATGAAATGCTTTGCTTTTTAATTAAGAGGGAAAATGAGAAAGAGATAAGAAAAGAGAGGTAGTGAGAAGATAAGGGGTGGAAATGGGTCAAAAGGGCTGATGGGTCGTGGATGACCCACGGCCGACCCGTTTCCCTTCACAAGCCAAAATACAATCGTTAGACATTTAAGCACCGATCAAAACATATTATCGACCCGAATATAACACATTGTCATTTAATTCATAAAACGACCCAAATACATCATTAACTTATATTGTTAGTCATATTACACGTAAAGTCAACGGGTCAAAATTCACGGATGTTACATATTTTACCCATCTAAAATGTAGTGAGGGCGTGGCATCACTAGAAGATGCCAGCCATCTTCTTTCTCTTGAGTCATTCTTCCATTTCCAACAACCATTTTCTTCTCAATCATTCTTTAATCTTCTTCTTCTTCTAAATCTTTCTCTAGACTTTGAGAATTCTATCTTCAATTATTATCAAGAAATCAATAATAATAACATTAAAATTGCTAGAAAGTAAACTTGAAAGATTTTGGTGTGGGTGGTGTATATGGCCGAAAATCAAGAGGAGGAAGGAGAAAGAAGACTAGTTACTTTCCTTTTTGTTATTCTTTAAGGTATGAGCTTTGATTATTATGTGCTTTGAGAAATTTAGGGTTTCATAGAATTCAATTAAATTGGGGATTTCTAGCAAAATGAGTTTTGGGGATTTATCTCAATTAGGGTTCATGCAATACAATTGATTTGGGGATTTTAGTGAAATATATCATCATGATTAAATTCAAGCTAGGGCTCTTGAGATTAATGAAATTGGGGGTTGTTATATAAAATGAGTTATTTTGATTAAAGTCAAGATATGGTTCTTGGAGTTTGATAAAATTGGGAATTTTGGTGAAATGGGTATTTTACCCTAGAATATTATGTTGTTGGTTCTTTAGAGACATGCAAGGATGTTATTGTTTTCCCAACTCTAATATAGTTGATTTTGTTATTGAGTTGTATTGTTAATTTTGATAAGAAATGTTATTGTAAATTTTAATGTTAAGATATGGAAAATGAGATTTTAGTAAAATGATGGATGATTTAATAGTATGCCTGGCAAAATGGGCGGGTCGGGCGGGTTTGGGTAACGGGTCAAAACGGGTGCGGGTTGAAACGGGTGCGGGTCTAAGCGGGTCATTTCAAAAATGCGGGTCAAACGGGTGCGGTCTAAACGGATTGGGTGCGGGTCAACCCGCATTTTTTTTATAGATTTTTTTTTTAAAAAAAAAATTACTATAAACACTGTATGCACATGACCCCATCTATTTCCCTTTACAACTTGATACTGCCGTTCCCCACCCCTTTCTCATTTCCCTATTTGCTTTTTGTTTCAACTTCCTTTCTCTCTTTATTTTTGAACTTATTTCTCCATTTCTATGTCTATCAGATATTAATATTAATATTAAATTTGTGGACTTATTAATTATGGATCGTTATTATCTGAGTTGAATCAAATCAATTAAATCATCCGTTAAATACTTTTGAGTAAGTTTCTGCTCTTTATTCTCATGTAATATTATTTTTTTTTAATTTTATTTCCAGATACATAGGTTAAAACTAAATAAAGAAAAAATCCAGTAATTGTTTTTTCTAAGTTTTATAAAACTAATCTTGTTGATGATAATAAGTTAATACCCGTGATTTAACTCTTTTCCATATTTGGTTTCTTCATCAATTGGGTATGATGTGTTAAACCCGTTTGACCCGCTTAAAAATTTCAAGAGTTACCTAGAATACCCAATTAGACCCGCTTTATGATTTTAGGGGTGTCCATTCAAACCCGGATGACTGGAAAACTTACCCAAATTTACCCAAATTTTCTTGTCTGGGTAAGTTTTGCCAGGTCTATTTAATAGTGATGATTTTGAAGTGATGAAATTATGTAAAATGAGATTTTGAAATGAACCAACTAAATAATATAATGAGAATTGAAATGGGTAAAAAGAATGCTAGGGAAATTAGTGACTATGGATAGATAGTCTTGTATGTGATGGGTTACTAGATGACCTTATATGCATATTGTGATTATTGCTAGGTTGAAAGCGATAATATGAGTTCATGTGATCATCTTGGATTTGGTAGTTCGTCATGGAGGTGAGTACTTTTATATATGGCTATTCTCATGTTGGGTCAATTACATAATGATGGTAGATTCTATATGACGTATTTAGATGATGGGATAAAGACCATACGAGGTATGACATACTATGAAAGACCATACGGGGTATGGCAATGTGATTTGGAATGTGAATGAAATGTTTAGTTGGTTGTTTGAATGTATAGAACTATAAAAATTGTGTAGAGTTGTAAGATTTGAGACTCATGGTGTCATGATGGGCGTATAGATAAGTTGATATAAGAACATATGGGATATGGCTATGTGATTTGATTGTTGGTTAGTGTGTTTTTATTTGGTTGATTGATTACATGGTTTCACATATTGTGTGTTGATGTGAAGGTATATTTTGGATGAGATGTTTGTGTGGTAATATAGGGTCTATATCCTATTTTTATGTATTGTTTCCAATATGTGCATATTTGTATATAAACGTACTCACTAAGCGAAAGCTTACCCTTTTAGTTGTTTCCCTTTTTATAGGTGGTTTTGGATGTGGAACAAAGAGAATGTTAATTGAGTAATTGAAGTGAATTGTGGTTTGAGAGCATGTTAGCTTTTAGCGGAAAATGATAATGTGGTTAGAACCCGTAGTGGTCTCCTTTGGAACTTTTGGCTCTTGGTATAAATTGTGTCTTTCTTTTATTTAACTTGTAAAGCCAAACATTTGAGTCATGGAGTCTTGAAATGAAATGATTTGTATGGTGTTATAGTGTAAATGATGTATTTTGTCAAGTTGGGTAAAGGCGGGTAAACGACCCGTTTCGTTGTAAATTGCACACTTGATCAAATGAAAGCTTTTGGAATGTTTAATATTGTGATCATGTCTTATTTGTATAAGTAAAATTGTGATTGAAGGTTTGGAATTGAGTCAAAATGCTAACAAACATCAAAACGGTTACTTTTGGAGTGCAGCAGGGAGCGCGGACTCTGACACTCCTAGCACGGACGATGTCAGGCCAACTGCGGATGATGCAATCAGCATCTTCCGCCCTCCACTGACCTCGAACTTGATTTTTACCGAGCCTTCGTTTGACCTTCTCGGGTCCTGAAACTTGTATAGTAGTCTATTTACAACATTTTAAGATTATTCCAAGTGCAATTTCTTGATTTGGATAACTTTGATTTTTCGCGAAAAATGGTCGTATTTTTCTTTTTTTTGAACCTTCGTGTCACGGGACGGCTAGCCGTTACATCCAATTGGGCAGGCAGTCACTAGCGACCGATCCACGAAGTCAGGGAACCACAGGGGAGGGAAAACCACACCAAATTAGCCGCTACAGAAGACACGACGCTAAATTGGGGGAAAACCTTGATTGCTCGGATTCGAACCCTGGTCTCCCAGGACCAAACGTCATTGCAACACGGGGATGTCCACTGCGCTATTAAGGCAGGGACGGTCGTATTTTTTTTAGTATAAGTTATAAAATTTTCGGTTTCTAATATTTATGTTCTTTTAGTGTTGGGTTATTTCAATATATCTATACAAACAAGCAATCTACTAAAACATGTCATTCACCATCAAAACGCATTGCCATACCCCGTATGGTCTTTCAACGACATGCCATATTCCATATGGTCTTACTACAATGTGCCATACCCCGTATGGTCTTCACCACATCAACTAAATTACACATATAGATTTCACCACCATTATGTAATTGACCCAACACATATATACACAACAGATATATAATATATATACACATATAGATTTCACCACCATTATGTAATTGACCCAACATATATATAATCATATATAAAGGTACTCACCTCATCCGCAAAAGTCAAATATCAAGATGACCACAATACGATTGAGTATGCTTTCAACCTTAAAAGGATATCAAAAAGGAAAATAACTAGTTTCTTCCTCCTTCCTCCTCTTGATTTTCGGCCATACAAATCACCCACACTAAAACCTCCCAAATTTACTTTCTAATAATTCGAATGTTATTATTATTATCATTACTTGGATATTTACTTGATTTCATATGAGATGAACACTTGCAAAGAAATGAAGAATTGGAAAATGGAAGGAGAAGATGTAATGGAAATGTAGGTGGAAATGGAAGATGACTCACAAATTTCAGATTCTCTGCCGGATAAGGAGGCTTGTTAATATCAAATTTCATATTCTCATCACACTGAAAGTGCCTAAAGTATCAGAAACAGGTGGTTGACAAAAGATATTTCTAATACTTTGTCTGAATTAAAAAAAATATGGCAAGCACCTGTTTCTAATACTTAATTTGTCCTATAACATCAACCTGTTTATTCATTAGGTACTTTACCTAATGAATTTCTTTTTAATTCAGACAAAGCATCAGAAACATCTTTTATCAACCACCCTTTTTGATACTTTAGGTACTTTAAGTACCGAAAAGACTTGAAACTTGATGTTAACAAGCCTCTTTATACGGCAGAATGAACCACGACTCTCCTTCTTTAAATAGGACTTGTTGTTCATACATATCATAACATTCACAACAGTATATATATATATATATATAAATAAAAGATTATGCAGACAATGTGTTTGATTAAATGTCTGAATCACAAAAAGAAAGAAATTAACGACAATGATGAAAATTGCAAAAACAACAAACCATAGGGTTATTTTAAAGTAGTGGGGAAGAAGTGAAGTGAAATAACAAAAATGCCTTTCACGTGACTTGCACGTAGGGGGACTTAATAGAATTAGAGACGAAGTGCAAACTACATGGATGATTTTGCTAGCATCCACAACTATATATTGATACTAACGGGTGAGGATTTTGCCTGACCTATGCGACAGGCATAGAAATTATTCAGCTTGAAACACATGGAACCGGTACAGTATGTGAGCAAGAAATACCAAGACCTAATCCCGCCCGGTACCGTCCTGACTTCCTGTTATTGAATTTCAAATAGGACCAGGACCGGGACCTGTATTCAATTTTGGGAATTCGTGGGATTGGTATCAAGACAGTGTTCGGAAAATCACGTTACCGTAAGGAAATCCCTCTACCGTCCCGGTACCGGTTCCTATGGGAACGAGACCGACACCAAGATTTGACTTTTTGAGACCAATACCAGTCCAGGACCAAGACGATCTCATGCCCGTCCCAGCGTCCCTAATTTCAATGCTTATAGTTTTGTGCATCTATCAGTGAGGATGATATTTTCCTTTACCGCAAAAGTCCATTATGCAATAAAACCTTTAAAAATTAAAGGTAATGCTAGACTAAAAAATTCTTTTACCAAAGTTTTCTTTCAAAATGATGTTCCATGTGATGTAACCAAAGCTTATCAATCATTATGTGATTGGTTTCAAATAAATAAATAAATGGGTAATTACATAAATCATACCTAAGGTTTGTCCAAATCTACACTGATTACACCTACAATTTAGAAATTACCCGAGACATACCTATGGTTGTCAAAAACTCACACTGACCATACCTAACCCTAACGGAACGTGACGAATCGTTAAAAGGGGGTCACATGCCAGTCATGTGAGGGGGTAAAACGGTCTTTTCTCATTATTTCTTCTTCCTCATATGTTATTTCTTCAAACCCCATTCTTATCAAAAAAAAAAAATGTCAGCCAAATCTTTTAATCTTCAACAAAAATATATATTAAAATCACAAAACCTCAAAAATAATCAAAAGTCACATATTTTCTGTTAAAAACAAAATCTATATCTATATCAATCTTATACCATTGAAATCATAACACTTAATCAAAAAGAAAACCTAGATCTATAAAATTAGGATGGTGGTTAAAGTAGAGGGCATTCAAAATTTAAACCCAGATTAACAACTACAATAGAAGTCAGCTCCGAATCCAAATCAAACCAAAAGACAAGAAATAAAAATCTGATCCCAAAATCATATATAATTGAAACGAGATTTGAAAGCTATTCGTAAGTTTAACCAAAGACCAATATTACCCTCAAAAATTCCCATGGAAAACCCCAAAATCACCACTGCGCCGCCGCAAACCACCGCACCAGGTGTGGTCGCGGGTTAGATGGAGCAAGCCCTTGGGGCGACTAAGAGAGGGGTAGGTGCCACCAGTCTTAAAGGTAGCTGGAAAAGCCGCCATCTGGTCATGGGGAAGTGGCTACTAAGGTACCCCAACTAGCAATACTTCCAGATGCTAACTCGAAAAAAGATTATGAGATGGAATAATGTTTCGAGTTCTATTGAAAAGACGAGCGCATAAATAATGTTTTTTTTTCTAATCATTTGGTTATGAACAATGTAAGGATTACAATTTTATTTATCTATTTGGGGGGACCCTAAATTCACGTTAGATTAATTTTGAGAAAGGGATGGATAGATGGCAGAGAAGGAGCAGGGGAAGGTATATCATATGGGTAGGGTAAAACAGTCTTTTACTTTCTCACGTGATTTGCATGTGACCCCTTTTAACGATCCGTCAAGTTCCGTTAGGGTTAGGTATGATTAGTGTGGGTTTTTGACAATAATAGGTATGTCTCGGGTAATTTTTAAATTGTAGGTATGATCAGTGTAATTTTGAACAAACCTTAGGTATGATTTATGTAATTTACCCTAAATAAATTAATATTAATAAAAAAATAGAAAATATATCCTACTCTCTATACGTTGTTGTACTTCTTCTGAAGTCTAGTAAAGCCTCCAATCGGTTTGTATAGAATGCTGGAGTTAATTATTCGGACAGATTTATATATCAGCTTTAAAATATAACAAGCCAATAAAGGTTTGTATTTAGCCCAAAAACAATCTTTCTCTAAAATAGCCCATAAATGAGAACTCGACTTATATAAAATATCCCTTTGTGGAGCAAAGTTGTCGGAAGTAGTGAAGTAATTTGGGAGGTCGAAAACACTTGAGTGTCATTTGGTGATCAAGAAATATCGTGTGGATTGCATATATAACAATGTGAGCTTAAGTGGGAAGAATGCAATATACCAATTTTAAGTAAATAGATAAAAAAAAAAATATATACAAGTTTTTTAATGTATTATAGATAATCTGTATGTTACATATGTAAAGGGTTGGTCTGGAGGTTTTGCCTTACGGTTTTTTAAGAGATTTTAGGTTCAAGTCTTTCAAGGATGCACTTTATAATTTCAGAAACATCCTTTGGCAAGCTTGAATTATGAGGCGAGGGGTTATCGCCACCCTAACCATCCGTTGAAAAAAATTTGTTACAAATGTCAAATGTCTGAATTATGAGGCGAGGGGTTATCGCCACCCTAACCATCATGCCGTTGAAAAAAATTTGTTACAAATGTCAAATGTCTGAATTATGAGGCGAGGGGTTATCGCCACCCTAACCATCATGCCGTTGAAAAAAATTTGTTACAAATGTCAAATGTCTGAATTATGAGGCGAGGGGTTATCGCCACCCTAACCATCATGCCGTTGAAAAAAATTTGTTACAAATGTCAAATGTCTGAATTATGAGGCGAGGGGTTATCGCCACCCTAACCATCATGCCGTTGAAAAAAAATTGTTACAAATGTCAAATGTCGTTATATCTGACTAAATAACGAGGGGTTATCGCCACCCTAACCATCCGTTGAAAAAAATTTGTTACAAATGTCAAATGTCTGAATTATGAGGCGAGGGGTTATCGCCACCCTAACCATCATGCCGTTGAAAAAAATTTGTTACAAATGTCAAATGTCTGAATTATGAGGCGAGGGGTTATCGCCACCCTAACCATCATGCCGTTGAAAAAAATTTGTTACAAATGTCAAATGTCTGAATTATGAGGCGAGGGGTTATCGCCACCCTAACCATCATGCCGTTGAAAAAAAATTGTTACAAATGTCAAATGTCGTTATATCTGACTAAATAACGAGGGGTTATCGCCACCCTAACCATCCGTTGAAAAAAATTTGTTACAAATGTCAAATGTCTGAATTATGAGGCGAGGGGTTATCGCCACCCTAACCATCATGCCGTTGAAAAAAAATTGTTACAAATGTCAAATGTCGTTATATCTGACTAAATAACATGGAGTTATGCCACCCTAACCATCATGCCGTAAAGGCGAGAACCACAAAAAGAAAAAAAACTTTCGCCACTTACGATGGGACGGGATGACAACCCCACTCGCATATATTGTGTTACTGGTTTTCACTCTAGGATATATTTGGTACAATCCGAGGTAGGCCCCGAGTACGTTAGTTTAATACACCTAGAATCAATTAACTACAAATTATAAATTAATATTAAAATATGATAACAAGTTCACAACTAGGGATGGTAATGGTAATCTGATTCAATGAACATCCACCCGATCCGATCCATTATTGGTGGATATGGATGACGTTAAGTGGATGAATATTGGATGTGGAGCGGATATGGATGTTTAATGGAGTGGATATGGATGAAAGTTTGTCATCCATGGATGTCATCCATTAACCCGAAATTAATTAAATTTGTTATTTTTATTTATATTATTACATATATAAATGCACATGTGTTTAACATATTTTACATTTTCGTTAAATGTATATATGACTTGTAACTTTTGAGGTGGTGTGTTCGTAAAATTTTGATGTTGCAACCAGAATTAAGCTAGTAATAAGTATTCAATATTTTAGACCTTTGGATTGCAAAAAGTGTGAAACATTATGTCTTTTGGTTGTAAAAGCTAAAAAACTACTAACTTTTGATTGTATAATATAGAAAAAAAAAATGACTTGTGATTGTCAAATTTGAAACAACATATTTATTACAACAATCTTTATTTCATATTTCAAGTTATTTTTTTGTTGGGAAAATATTTTAAAGACATCCATTTATCCATCTTATCTATTGGATATGGATGGATGAAAACTTTTTAAATAGATATAGATATAGATGATAGAAAAATGAATATTCACAACTCACAAGTATATATTAAAAAAAAATTCAAGACTAAATGTCACTATTGTACTCATATTTCTAAAGTATTTAACAACTAAATCTGAATCTACGTTAGCTTTTCTTAAATTACAATGGAGATAAAAGTAATAATAAAAAAATCAATATATTGCTACATATGCTCCGTATATTAGCCTAAAAACAGAAAACCAGCATCTGGACCTATTCAAAAGAGAGTTGGAAGTTACACGGAAGGTCGTGTCGAAAAAACGTAACGTCCGTGTTTTTACATCTTCAACGCGTTATATTATAAAACCCTCAACCCCACTATTATAAATACCTTTACAATAGTATCTATCCATCATTCACAAACAATTCATTTTCTACAATTAATTCCTAAAATGTCTGATCAAGCTCACCTTAATGGAGCCTATTATGGCCCTTCAATCCCACCTCCTTCAAAAAAATCAAGATCATACAACCGCCCTGGTCGCGGTGGGGGCGGTTGCAACCCATTTTCATGGTGTTTTAGTTGTCTTTGTGGTTGTATTTTCAACCTTATATGTCAAATCATCATTACCATCCTAGTCCTTCTAGGTATTGCGGTTCTCGTGTTTTGGCTAATTTTTAGACCCAATGCACCAAAGTTTCATGTTACGGATGCAACTTTAACCGAATTCACTTTGTCCCCAAACAACAACACTCTTTACTACAATCTAGCCGTTAACATGACGTTTAGAAACCCGAATAAACGTATTGGTATCTACTATGATAAAATCGAAGCCAATGCCGAGTATCATGACAAGAGATTTTCAACTAGGGATTTGGAAAGGTTTTATCTAGGACATAAAAAGGAGAAAACTGTTGGCACTATTTTTAGTGGTGAACAAGTGATTAGTCTAGGAAACAATGATAGATCAAAATATGATTCTGAAAAGACTGATGGGATTTACAATATTGATTTGAAGTTGAAACTTAGAATGAGATTGAAGGTTGGATGGGCTAAACCTAAATTTAAACCAAGGTTTGAGTGTGATTTAAGGGTTCCAATGACTTCTAATGGTAGAGTTTCTACTAGTGGATTTCAGAGAACCAAGTGTGATTTTGATTGGTAGATATCATCATCGTCTTTGATTGATGGGAGCGGCTTTATTCGACAGTTGCCGTATTATTACGATTATTTATATTTATTCTCATGATTCTTGGATCGAGTTTTTGATTCATTGACTCTATACTTTGTTTATGTATTCATTTTATTTATTTTTTTCCGGTATCATTGTTAGGTATGGTTATTTGGATCTTTGTAGATATGGAGATTTGTGTACACGTGCCATAGTATATACGTTTTCTTTTATTATGGTTTTCCATATCATTTGATACCTAGTAGATATAGATATATCTTTGTTTATAAATAAATAAATCATCTCGCTTATTAGGTGGATTCATTGATATGTTATTTTAACATGTTCGCTTTTTCTATTTGGATTCATTGATATGTTATTTTCATGTTTGCTTTTTCTATTTGAATATTGAATTGGGATTTTAGTTTGATCACTAAAGGCAAATTTCAAGTCGAACTTATATTTACTAACGGTTTGACAAAACTAACTTTTACTATAATCTATACTATCTATATCTATATCTATATCTATATCTATATCTATATCTATATCTATATCATATTATATCAAATTCTTTCTTTTATTTTACTCTCAGTATCTATATCTATATCTATATCTATATCTATATCTATATCTATATCTATATCTATATCTATATCTATATCTATATCTATATCTATATCTATATCTATATCTATATCTATATCTATATCTATATCTATATCTATATCTATATCTATATCTATATCTATATCTATATCTATATCTATATCTATATCTATATCTATATCTATATCTATATCTATATCTATATCTATATCTATATCTATATCTATATCTATATCTATATCTATATCTATATCTTACCATCTCCTTAATCATATTTATTGAATCTATATCTATATCATATCTATATCTATATCTATATCTATATCTATATCTTTATCTATAATCTATACTATCTATATCTATACTAATATAGAGGACCCTCATTTTTCAATTCTCATTTAAAGAATTGAAACGCCTAAAATACCCTTCGCCTTTTATAAATAATTACCCCTTTACTCTCAAATCTCTCCAATCACCACCACTACAACCACCACCGACCACCGACTACAACCACCACCAACCACCGCCGTCTATAACCACCGCCGTCTATAACCACCGCCAACCACCGTCGTAAACATCCACCGCCGTTTAACCACCGCCGCACCACCGCCGTCATAACCACCACCACTCCACCAGTCACCGCCGTCTACAGTACCAGAAACCAACCACCGCCAGTCCGCCACCTACAATCACACCGATGCCTAAGATCACCACCAGCCACCGTCGTCTACAATCACCACCAACCAACCACCATCGATGTCCTCCACCACCTCCGGCTAAAAAGCTGATCTTTTTCAAGAAATAGATGGTAGTTTATGGAGGCTCTCTATAAAGAAAAAGTATATCTGGCCTGTTTCATTTTAAAGCCACCAACAGTGGATCTGATGGATCTGAGAAGATAGAGAAAGAGTAGTGGCCGGCGGTGGTTGTGGGAGGAGAGGAAAGTAGAGGAGAAAGAAAAGGAGGGGAGGTCACCGGCGGTGGTGGTTGAGGGAGAAAGGGGAAAGTTGAGGAGAATGAGAAGGGGGAGGACCGGCGGCGGTGGTTGACCACCGACCACCGGCTAAAATACCCTCTCCTTTTATAGATAATTACCCTTTTACCCCAGAATCACCACCACTACAATGACCACCGACCACCGGCTACAACCACCGCCAACCACCGCCGCCTATAGCCACCACTGGCCACCGCCGTCTATAACCACCACCAGCCACCGCCGTCTACCACCACCTCTAGCAACCGCCGTCTATAGCCACCACCACTCCACCAGCCACCATCGTCTACAATCACCACCAACCAACCACCATCGATGTCCTCCACCACCTCCGGCTAAAAAGCTGATCTTTTTCAAGAAATAGATGGTAGTTTATGGAGGCTCTCTATAAAGAAAAAGTATATCTGGCCTGTTTCATTTTAAAGCCACCAACAGTGGATCTGATGGATCTGAGAAGATAGAGAAAGAGTAGTGGCCGGCGGTGGTTGTGGGAGGAGAGGAAAGTAGAGGAGAAAGAAAAGAGGAGGGGAGGTCACCGGCGGTGGTGGTTGAGGGAGAAAGGGGAAAGTTGAGGAGAATGAGAAGGGGGAGGACCGGCGGCGGTGGTTGACCACCGACCACCGGCTAAAATACCCTCTCCTTTTATAGATAATTACCCTTTTACCCCAGAATCACCACCACTACAATGACCACCGACCACCGGCTACAACCACCGCCGACCACCGACTACAACCACCACCGACCACCGTCTACAACCACCGCCAACCACCGCCGTCTATACCACCACGGCCACCGCCGTCTATAACCACCGCCGTCTATACCACCACCACTCCACCAGCCACCGCCGTCTACCACCACCTCTAGTAACCGCCGTCTATAGCCACCACCACTCCACCAGCCACCATCATCTACAATCACCACCAACCAACCACCATCGACGTCATCGATGTTAACCACCACCTCCGGTGAATGGCACCGCCGCTAATCACCACCACACATCCTCCATTTTTACTCTTGCTTCTGGAATGTAGATCCGATGATGACGTAGAAGAACGACGGTGATGATGAACAATAGATCTGATGTCGGCGGCTGGTGGATGGTAGATCCAAATGATGGCGGCTATGATGAAGAAGACGACCGAAAATGTTATCGGAAAATGGGTGTATGTGTGTGTGTTTTTGGTTTAATACTGAAATGAAATGTGATAAGAAAGGTGGCCGAGGTCACCGGCGGCGGCATCAGGAGCTGTTGGTTGTCAGATGGGTTGAGGGAAGAGTGGATAGTAGAGGAGAAAGAGAAGACCGAAGAGGGAGGGAGGGAGGTCCGACGGTGGTGGTTGAGGGAGAAAGGGATAGAGAGAGTAATCATATGAAAAGGAGATGTTAGACTACTGCATTTGTTTTGTTCGGGGTGGTCAAAAGGAAAAAAAACTACTCCGTATTACATATACAACATTGATTGAAAAATGTAATATAATTTAATATAATATATATATGATGTGATGTGATTTTTTTCTACTTTATACTCTTTAGAGTAAATTACTTTTTTGGTCCTTCAACTTGGCAAGATTCACAGTTATTACCCTTAAGTGAATTAATTACAAAAAAAACTCGGAAGTTGGTCATTTTTTTCATTTTACACTCCGCTACTAGACGACGTTTATTTGGTCCGTTAAATGAGAGGCAAATTCGTCATTTCACCATCTTCTTCTTCTTCTTCTCATTCTTTTAACAGATAAAAAAAAAGAAACCTATGGGATACACTATCTCTCCATTTATATACCTAACCAATACATCTAAATCAAAACACATCCTCCATTTTTACTCTTGCTTCTGGAATGTAGATCCGATGATGACGTAGAAGAACGACGGTGATGATGAACAATAGATCTGATGTCGGCGGCTGGTGGATGGTAGATCCAAATGATGGCGGCTATGATGAAGAAGACGACCGAAAATGTTATCGGAAAATGGGTGTATGTGTGTGTGTTTTTGGTTTAATACTGAAATGAAATGTGATAAGAAAGGTGGCCGAGGTCACCGGCGGCGGCATCAGGAGCTGTTGGTTGTCAGATGGGTTGAGGGAAGAGTGGATAGTAGAGGAGAAAGAGAAGACCGAAGAGGGAGGGAGGGAGGTCCGACGGTGGTGGTTGAGGGAGAAAGGGATAGAGAGAGTATGAGGAGGGAGGGAGGGAGGGAGGGAGGGAGGGAGGGAGGGAGGGAGGGAGGGAGGGAGGAGGGAGAAAGAGAAGACCGAAGAGGGAGGGAGGGAGGTCCGACGGTGGTGGTTGAGGGAGAAAGGGATAGAGAGAGTAATCATATGAAAAGGAGATGTTAGACTACTGCATTTGTTTTGTTCGGGGTGGTCAAAAGGAAAAAAAACTACTCCGTATTACATATACAACATTGATTGAAAAATGTAATATAATTTAATATAATATATATATATAACGTATTATTAAGATAATATTAGCTATTATTCTATTGTATATATTAACTATTATTCTATTGGATATATATATAATTTAATATATATATATGATGTGATGTGATTTTTTTTCTACTTATTCCATTATAAACATAATTTTATTTTTAATTTATAATATAACTAAACTTTTACAATACATAAATTTTGATCTTTTGTTTGTAAATTACAATATTGATATATATTCATAACACTTATCATTTTTTTCTGTAAATTAAAATACGTTATATAAATGTTATAAAATTTATTATTTTATATAACAAGTTTGTAATGTTTAATTTTTTTTTATTCTGTTTATTTATCTTCTTCTTCTCATTCTTTTAACAGATAAAAAAAAAGAAACCTATGGGATACACTATCTCTCCATTTATATACCTAACCAATACATCTAAATCAAAACACATCCTCACCTCCATCTATTCCTAACATTTATCTCCCATATCAAAATCAAAATAAAAGATATATCATCATCACCACCCCAACAAATACATCTAGATCGGCTACATCTCTTCTTGTTTGCACTCCGATCTATCATCCATTCACCATCACCGACCTACCACCACTCCCAGTCACAACGCAGCAGATCGCGTGGTTGCTGGGGCTTTTTCCGGCGACAAAAAGGTGCGGTGGTGAGCCTCCGATTCAACAATGCTTTGGTAAGCAGAAGAAAGAAACATACATAAAGATAGCAACAATGCTTTGGGAAGAAGGAGATATGTGGCGGTGGGGCTTCTTTGAATTTAAATGGGTTTTTGATTGTTAATCTCGAACATGAATCAAATGGGTTTCGATTTGTTTAAAATGGTTTATAATTTGATTTTGATTTTCACTTTTGTCAGATCTATTGATCATGACATGTCCTGTTCCGTTAGCAATAATAAAAGATATATTGTGCACCAAAAGGGGTGCCTTTATGGGATTATAATACATGGGATGGGATAACTATGCAAGAGTTACATGACGATGGATACATACATATAAGAAAAAGTAAAGTATGAGAAACATTTGAATTCAAATAACATGAAATTCTTAAAATTATACTTTTTTATATCTAGATGTGAATAGTATGAACATATTAAATTACACGGTATTTTACATGTTTTTAATAACTTGTTTTTATGGGCTATCTATACTATGATAAAACTGAAGCGAAACCGTTACATGATGATGAATACATACATATAAGAAAAAGTAAAGTATGAGAAACATTTGAATTCAAATAACATGAAATTCTTAAAATTATACTTTTTTATATCTAGATGTGAATAGTATGAACATATTAAATTACACGGTATTTTACATGTTTTTAATAACTTGTTTTTATGGGCTATCTATACTATGATAAAACTGAAGCGAAACCGTTACATGATGATGAATACATACATATAAGAAAAAGTAAAGTATGAGAAACATTTGAATTCAAATAACATGAAATTCTTAAAATTATACTTTTTTATATCTAGATGTGAATAGTATGAACATATTAAATTACACGGTATTTTACATGTTTTTAATAACTTGTTTTTATGGGCTATCTATACTATGATAAAACTGAAGCGAAACCGTTACATGATGATGAATACATACATATAAGAAAAAGTAAAGTATGAGAAACATTTGAATTCAAATAACATGAAATTCTTAAAATTATACTTTTTTATATCTAGATGTGAATAGTATGAACATATTAAATTACACGGTATTTTACATGTTTTTAATAACTTGTTTTTATGGGCTATCTATACTATGATAAAACTGAAGCGAAACCGTTACATGATGATGAATACATACATATAAGAAAAAGTAAAGTATGAGAAACATTTGAATTCAAATAACATGAAATTCTTAAAATTATACTTTTTTATATCTAGATGTGAATAGTATGAACATATTAAATTACACGGTATTTTACATGTTTTTAATAACTTGTTTTTATGGGCTATCTATACTATGATAAAACTGAAGCGAAACCGTTACATGATGATGAATACATACATATAAGAAAAAGTAAAGTATGAGAAACATTTGAATTCAAATAACATGAAATTCTTAAAATTATACTTTTTTATATCTAGATGTGAATAGTATGAACATATTAAATTACACGGTATTTTACATGTTTTTAATAACTTGTTTTTATGGGCTATCTATACTATGATAAAACTGAAGCGAAACCGTTACATGATGATGAATACATATACATAGATACCGGTAAACCCAAACCAGTACCGGTATCAAAAACGTACATGGGCTATCTATACTATAATAAAATCAAAACCAAACCGTTACATGACGATGAATAAATAAACATAAAATACTAACCAAACCGTTACGGTTACCAAAAATCATATTGATAGGAATTCAGTGTCGGTATAAAATTCATAGAATTCTGGGTTTGGTACCAATAAACCCAAATCAGATGTGAAATAGAGGAATATGGATGGTCATTTTAGGCCCATAATAGTTATCCCAATTACATAAAACAAAAAAAAGCCCATGTATGCCAACCCATATTCCACTACGCGTGACTGCGTGAGGAAAGATTCGACAAAGCCAGACACAATTCCAGTTCTCACGAAAGATCTACTGAAGAAAATGTTGCTAAAGGCCAAGGGAAAAATAAATAGTTTCTTTCTAGGTAGTTTTTATACGTTGAAGAAGATAGTAATACATTTGAAAGTACAAAGGAATTAAAATGATACCTAATTGAGTTGAAGGAATTAGTCAAGCAAATAGGGGAGTGCTTCCCACTTGTAGCTTGAATGGTTAGAGGTAAATTACTATGTCATTGTATTTTAGCTTTACATTGTTACATTTTTATCGTTTATTCTTATTTTGAACTATATATCGGCAATACAAATTTTTACCTTGGCAGCGAGTTCGCGTTTAATATAGGTGGCCGTGTACTTGACTTGTAAAACAACAAGGTTGTCAACAAAATTAGTAGAATTTGATTTGCACTTAATATTGGATAGACAAGTCGAGTGAGCCTATATGTGAAGATATAGTAAACGATTAGTTCAAATAACGATGACATTGCACAATTGGTAAAACTAAATTTGTTAAGTATATGAATATCTGTTTCCAACCTTGAGGAAAACGATTTGGCCAATCCAGAGAAAATCCGGACAAGTACGTGGGATGAAAGGGTTGCACCACAAATGTGGGTCTTTGGAGAGTTACGTGATAATAGGATGCACTATGGGCTTCGCAATGCTCTAGTGGAACATGTTTGGAACCTCCCGTAATACCGTCAACGTTGACGATTTTTTATTATGTCTAGTTTCGTAATATTTATTTTCTATTATTAGGATCGTAACTTTTTTTAATAAGTGTTGTAATGTTTTCTATTATTAGGATCGTAAACTTTTTTTTATAAGTGTTGTATTATTAATAATAAAAGTATTATTTGAATGGTGTTTTTTAATTAAAAAAAATTATAAATTAATGAGTTAATTACTTAAATGGTAACTAACGTTTTCTAAATATTGTTGGTTTTATACCTAACGTTTACTTATTACATGGAACATACCCAACGTTTTAAAAATTCCACTCGGACCATACCTAGATCAAAACGGCGTTAGTTGACCGTCAAAACTCCCCACCTGACTTGCATGTGAGGTGTAAAAATTTATTTTCCCGTTTCTTAATTACTTAAATGGTAACTAACGTTTGCTTTATATTATCGGTTTCATACCTAATATTTAGTTATTACTTTTTTTAATTTTTTTAAAATTTTGTTTTTTAAAGGTGAATTTCGCTTAAAGTTTCGTGTCGTGATTCGCAGCGAGATGTCTAGCATAGCTGATACAAAAGAGTACACAGTCCGATCCAAATCAAACCCGATGGGGGGGGGACCCGATGTGTCGTTCTCACTCACTCATTTACATAAGTGGAGTGAATATCTCCCATCGATCTTAAGATTTGGAGGGAATTTGGTACCCAAAAAGAAAGTACCCATTCACATAGTGCTTTAAAGAAGCGTGAAACATCCGAATGTCGGTTAGGTAGCTTTGTGTAGGTGGCATGATGCAACGGGTATTCAGGTTTAATTTGGATAGGACTGTGTACTCTTTTGTATCAACTAGTTTCTTACTAGCATTTTATTTGTTTAATATGCTAGACCTGTCGCTGTCGAATTGCGACACGAAGCTTCAAACGATATTAACATTTCAAAAAAAAAAAGAAAAAATAACTAAACATTAGGTATGAAACCAGCAATATCGTGCAAACGTTATGTACCATTTAAGTAATTAAGAAACGCGAAATTACATTTTTACCCTCACGTGCAAGTCACGTGTGGGGGGTTTTGACGGTCAACTAACGTCGTTTTGGTCCAGGTATGGTCCGAGTGGAATTTTGACAACGTTGGGTATGATCCGCGTAATAACCAAATTATTATAAACACAGTTGCTCTAATAACTTATTGACCAATCACAACTCTCGATTTCTTAAAGTTGACTTTTGTTTTCAATTTTGACTTTAATTTACACTTTTTTGTTTTCCATCACAAATTTACACTTTTTACCCAATAATTTTAATATAATAAATAAATAATAATAGCTAATATATATCCGATAGAATAATAGCTAATATTTATCCAATAGAATAATAACTAATATATATCCAATAATATGTTCTATCATATATATATAAACTTAATTAATATAATATATATATAATATTATAATATAAATATAAAATTAATTAATTAAAAATAAATAAAATTTAATGTAAATATATTAAGATTTAGAGTAATTGTACTATTATTTTTTGTTGAAGTGTTTTTTAGTAATTGTCATGACGCATATAAGAAAAATAAAGCATATAAAAATATAATTCATTATAGGAAAAACATATGACATTGTCATACTCTAATTGAGATATTTAAGATATCTTCCATCTAAAGATAAGATATTATTTTCAATAGTGTAAAATTAGAATGTAATACACCATATGTAACAATAAAGCAAATAAAATGATAGTGACCTATTATGATTTTTAATGTTCAAATATCGCTAAGTATGTCACAATTTAAAACTTTGATGGACATATTATATTTTGTAATATTCAAATATCGCTAAGCATGTCACAGTAAACAATTTCGATGAACATACTTTTTAAAAATATTTCAATATAAAACTCAAAGTGTTGATATATAGATCAAGTTTTTATTACTCAAAATAGTATATTAAATTTTAAACTATAATAAATTAACATCCAATATTAATAACGTCGTAAGCCCCGTGTATTAGACACGAGCCTAAAATCTAGTTAACTCTAAATTAATTGATGATGTGGCAAAAAAAATTTAAGAAGCTTTTCTTATATGAAGGAAGAGTCCCAAATGGAATACTGAGTTGACAAGAAGTTCCAAGAAGCTCCCCGTTATAACTTATAAGTATCCGGCCTTATGGTTCGTCTATTTGACCTTCGTAGTATAAACACGCAAAGCAAAAAGGTACAGAAAGTATAATAAGAAAACAGAAAACAGAAAACGACTATCAAGACAAAGTCAAGATATAGAAGTTTCAAAGAAAGTGATGTCGAAACAAATATAACCCAAACAAACAATATTAATTAGTCGTCGCTTATACTTTCAATCGAGGCGTGTTTTTACCCATAGATATTACCACTTTCACGCGTTATATAACCATTTGCATTCTAATATAAATACATTCCTTTCCTTCTAATCTATACATACAAACTTTCATCATGTCTGATCAAGCCCACTTAAACGGAGCATACTATGGCCCTTCAATCCCTCCTCCCACTAAACGATCACGATCATACCATCGCCACGGTGGAGGCAGCAGTTGCAACCCTTTATCGTGTCTATGCGGTTGCATATTCAATCTAGTTTGCCAAATTGTTATCACTATTATTGTGATTCTCGGTATTTTGGTACTTGTATTATGGCTTGTTTATCGTCCAAACATGCCCAAATTTCATGTCAATGAAGCCACTCTTACACAATTCACTTTATCACCAAATAACAACACGCTTCATTACAATTTAGCCGTGAACATGACCTTTCGAAACCCAAATAAACGTATAGGTTTATATTATGATAGAATTGAAGCTAGGGCCGAGTATTATGACCAAAGGTTTGCTACTAGAAATTTGGAGACTTTTTATTTGGGACATAAACAAGAGAAGGATTTGAGTACAGTATTTTCTGGAGAGCAGATAATTGTGCTTGAGAACGACGATAGACCGAAATATGATTCTGAAAGGAGTGTTGGGGTTTACAATATTGATTTGAATTTGAAACTTAGAATGAGGTTGAAAGTTGGATGGGCTAAACCTAAATATAAACCAAAGTTTGAATGTGACTTGAGGGTTCCTATGAGTACTTCTGGTGGTACGGTTTCTTCTGTTGCATTTCAGAGAACCAAGTGTGATTTTGATTGGTAAATATGATATATATAATCATGATACATGTATATTCATGATTATTGGATCATATGTTAGCAGCTTATGTTGATCTATTGACTTGATCTCTTTTTCCCTATGTATTTTTCGTTTTTTGAGATTCCTTGATAGTCTTGTATACCTTAGTTTATGTTTTTGTATTACTATTATTTCCATTTTATGTATATGTACTACACTATATAGTATCGATCTATGTTTATAAATAAAGTGATCTTTTATTTACATGTGCAATTATTTTGATCTATTAGTTAAAGTTTTTTGAATGCTTAGATCAAGGTTTAGACTTTGTGATAGTTCGTAAGTAGTTTAGATTACCATCAATCCATCACCAGAAATGTTTAGACTTTGTAAGTTCCTTGCCTTTTTAGCGTCAACTTGATTAAAACAACATAATCCCTATTGTGTTATACGATCTACACCTGTTAGATTATTGACTATAACTGTTCATGTCTTCTAGAATACATGTGAGACATATTATATTCACGAAATATCTTCTACTGACCAATCCTTGGTCGTTATAAAATGTAAATATCTTCTGACTCGTTCCAATCGGTATTGCTTTTAATATCTTAATTTGTGATTGTAATTGTAAATGGTTAAGCTGTCTTTCTCCATGATTTAGTTAATCAAAGAGACCGTATTTGCCCCCACGCCCCTTGTACATAAGCTTGGTCTTACTTCACTATCGAGAAACGAAAGAAGACTTTCATCACAAAGTTTAACTCAAATGTAGCTCCTTTTCTTTCGGGTGTAAAGCAGTGTCAAACCAAAATACCCAATCTCGGCTTCAAAATAGAAGTATCATTGGCAACATACAAAGGGTGTCATAATACCAAAGGTACGTATGTTATATGTTAGTTTTGTATGAAAGCTACGTTGCACAACTTAGATAAACAGATCGTGTGTCATATTTAAATCCATTTATAAGTTTGATATAGCTTAGTAACAATCAGAGTCAATTTCGTTTTTCACAAAGTATGGAGATATAAGATGTAAGGATGGAGATTTCCTCAAGTTGAAAACAACTTGACGGGTCAAGTTAGAGGAATCGTGGTCTCTGGATTACATAGTATTCCTAAATCAAAAACCAGGCACTTTAAAAGCTAATGGCTAGACCGAATATAGAGGTGACGTGGGGAAATTGATTACTTCTAAGTTAGATTATATACGAGTATATTTACCAAGTCAAAAAGCAACAAGAGTATCAGTCGGATGCTTTAAAATTTGAAGTACACCTTTCATACTGAAACAAAGAAAAATAATTACAAATCGATCACTGTATTTAAAATTATTATTAGAAGTGCTGATTCAACTGTTAATTAATAATATTAAATTACCAATTGCAATATATGACTGTCTTAACCCAAGAAATTCATATTCGATAGGACAAAATGGTATTCGCCATGATAGCCTGATAGGGACACCCTTACCTTATGACGTACCATATGCCTGTTTAGACACATATTTTTAACAGATCAAATGGTACACAGTAGATTCGATGTTGGAGTCAATTTGGGAAATTTTGTTTAATACATTTCGTAGAACCTCAAGAGATCATTATATAAAGTTGGATAAAAAATATAAAATGGAAAATAAAGAAAGTTTATAGCGTTTTTTAACATTCAATCAGAATATCATTGTTATGAGCTCTAGTATGAGGCGTGCATACAAAGTTCAGAAATTACATATAAAACATCAAAAATCGAAATTATTCCATTGGGACCAAGTAATTCTAAGGGAGGTCGACCTATTGGATAACCGTTCTAAAAGATAGCATCTGAAGTTCTACGTTTTAGCTAAGACATTCGTGTAATTTATGAGTAAAAATAAAATAGTTTATTGTTCGACAAAAGGATAATGACAAATCAAATTCATATGCCTAAAAATCAACCTGATGATGACATGTGAAAGAATCAAGTTATAAGAATAAAAAATAAAATCCCCGTGTTAAATTTTTAAGATTTTAGGTTGATTTTAGGTATACAAGTTATGTTGATTAATCATTTTTGTTAATAAAATCCTCTTCTTATCGAACACAAATCCAAGACCAAAAACATACCCAGGCCTCGTTGGAACTTAAAAACAGGCAATGCTTACTAAATGTTAGCCCATTGGGTTAAATTTGACCCTTAAACACTTTGGCCCACCACAATATAACCATTAACCAATCTCAAATAGGGATAAAATCTAAAGTTCCAATTGGCCTTTATCCACCTTATTTATACAACTTCGGTAGGGGTCTGTTTTTGCTAACCTTTAGCAAATGAAAAGGACACATCAACATCCAAAACTTAAACATAGTTATTAAAAGTCTAGCTTAATACATTTGTTGACTTACATAAAATTACAAACACGGGACATTGGAACCAAAGGCCAAACGCCGGGGCCGGGGAGCATCTATTCCGGCATGCTAGTTATGGTACACTAATAGTAAGTGAAGTGATAAATCAACAACAATTTTTTAATCATTCACAACAAATATATATATTTTAATAGACAATATACAACTGTATAAAGTATGTATTTTATGAATATATAACAAAAAATTATTTCAAAGTCTAAGTGTGAGACACCCCAAAGGTAGTCACCACTATTAGATTATTACACAACTAATAGGTCCATACATATATATCATGCATAGTAACAAAAAGTAGTCTTTCAACAAACTCACACACTTTCATTGTGTCCGAAATGAGACTCAAACCCATAATCTTTTATTTAACAGGGTACCATATCCGTTTCATTCTGAACGGATACAGCAAACTTCGGCTTTATAAAATCTCGAGCCGGAGATCCTGCAGGAGTAAAAAAGATTGGAGAATCACACGGGGTCGAAAAGACTGTCTTCATAATTCCATCACTCTCATCAACCGCGATCGCAACCATCTCTTCCTGGTCCACCACTACATTTTCGGGTTCCATTTTGTTCAAAAAGTCAACCTCATGCGTTGACTCGACTTCTTCTTTATCTTCTTCTTTTATCGTACAAAGAAACCTCGATGGTCCTTTAGCTTCCAACATTTTAAAAACATCAACCAACTCATCATCCGAGGATGTCTTCTTTGTGTTCTTTTCGGGTTTTTCGACATGTGTATCATGTGGTTTCAAGCAGAAGAAGTATAGAAGTTCCTTGGTTGGAACATCAATTACGTTTTGATCGGGAAGTGGTGGGGAGGAGTGACGGCGGAAGGTACGGCGGCGATGGAGGACGTACAAGAGTTCACAAGCGAGTGCTATTATGGATACAATGAAAATTACTACGAGTACAATGGCGAGATTACTTACACTCATTTTGTATGTATGTATATGTGTGTGTGAAAGTGTGTATGTGTGTGTTTGTTTTGATTAGATGAAATGATAATGAATAGATTAAGAAGAGGTGGGTGAAAGGTGGTAAGAATAATGGGGTCACGCCATAACCACGGGGATTCAATGTTTATCGAGAAAGTTGACGGAGGGTTGACGTGGTGGTCGATGTGGAAAATATATGACGGTGACATACCACCTACTAGTTTTTAATAATCTATAATACTCGTATATAATATCTATATCTATATTTATATCTAAAATGCCTTATTAGGTTTTTGGCCCATGCATTACACGAGCAAACATAAATTTTTAATGAATAGTTCAACATGCAAAAGAACTCAATATAGAAAACAACTCTCATTGAAAAACGAATATAACTTTTGTGAAATCCAAATAAATTGTAAACAAAACACAAAGTAATAAACATTATTACAAGGAAAAAATCGTAAATGATAGGGTGGACAGAATGTTTCCCCACTCCTCAACACTTTTTTCATCCCTCCCCATCCTCTCCCCACAAACAAGGATTGTTTCATCATTCTCTCCCTAACTCTTCTCACTACTTAATGACAATAAAAACGAAGAAAAAAATAAAACAAATAAGATGAGAGAGTGAGGAAGAAACCGGGCACTACCATCACCACTTTGCTACCCACCCCATAGGTACCTATATTGTGGGGCGGTGTTCCACTCACCGGTCGGTCACCACCTTGCTCCACCGTACTCCGTCCGCACTCGAAGAACTAAACATAGAGTATATAGAAAGATAAATTCAACTAAAATTAAGACAACATTATTTGCGGCGACTCATTTTGTAACAAATACAACTAAAAGTCATAGTGATTAACAATTTAAAAGCCAAAAGGGACAAGTGAATTACCTCATTGAAGTTATAACCTCATGTTGAAAGTTAAGAAAATGGGACAAGTGAATTGACCAAATTACCCTTAATGAATTAAATGACTACCAACCCCTAATATTAAATTACACGTAGTCCCTTATATTATAAAATATATATACTACACCCTTTAAATCAATCATCTTTACATCAATTACGTACACCATTTGACGACGTCACCACCATCACCATCTGTTGCCGCTATCACACCGTCGTTATTGCTGCCGCATTGTGTGGGTATTGTGCTAGTTATAAATTATATGTTTTGTATACATTTATAAATAATTTAAACCATTTCAATCTTTTGTATAGTAAAGTTGTTTTGAGGTCACACACTTCTATGTCTTTATATACAATGTAATAACTTTTTTTAGATAATCAATCTTTTTTTATATAACATGTAATAACTTGAATCAGACGGTAACAAAGATAACCACTATAACACCCAACTTTAAAAAAATATGGATTTCAATTATTTATTTATTTTAAATAACAACCATTAAATGCGGAAAGGTCCCTTTTAAAACATAATCATTTCCTAACGGAAATGTCAAACATAAAAGGTTTTGGTGTTACTTGTTGCATCACAATGACAATTCAAGAAATCCATAAACAATTCAATCAACCAACATAAGGATAAACCGGCGACAATAGTAAACAAGCGTCTAATTAAATGAGGCAAGACTATGGCTCTATAAAGTCTTCATCAATCAATCATCTACCCATGCCTTACTCTAAGCATAATCAACATCCAACCTGAGGAAACACAACATTTCAACAAAATAAGTGTTAGCTTTAAAAGCTAAGTAAGATAACCACAGGTTGTATAAAACGGTTGCCAATTTAAACATCTTTTGAAGCTATCATACGCATGTTAAGCAACAATAAAACTACAATGACAATAATCAATAGAAATGTCATACCCCTATATGTGCCTATCAACCTCATCAAACAAAAACAATCATCTAAACAAATCAACGATAGATTATAAAACAACAAAGTCACAACAACTACAACAACAATAAGCAATAAGAATGTCATATCCCTATGTGTGCCTAACAACGTCATCAATCGACAATAAGCATCTCAACAAATCAACATCAGGTTATGTATGCCACAACAAAATCAAGTAACTTATGTAACACCCCAAAATTTTCAAGGTATAAAAACTAAGGTTGGGAACTCGTGACTCGGGATCGGATCGGCGAAGGGGGGAGTCACGAGTTTTTAAAAACTCGGATCGGAATCGGGGAGAACCCGAATCGGGTTTTTATATAGAAAATTTATTGTTTTGAAAATTATATGGAATAAACTTCAAACTTAAAACATAATTGTTTAGAAACTTTAACATTATACTTCAAAGTTCAAACTTCATTCATTAGAAACATAAACTTAAACCAATTTAGGTTTTTTTTTTTTTAAAAAAAATTTTTTTTTACCAAAGTTGACATTTTTTAATTTTTAATTTTTTTTTTTATTTTTTTTTTTGTTTTTTTTTCTTTTAACAAAAACCATTCCAATTTTTTTTTTTTTTTGTAAAAAATCAATTTAGGTTACGTATTGAAAGACTCGGGATCGGATCGGCGAAGGGGGGAGTCACGAGTTTTTAAAAACTCGGATCGGAATCGGGGAGAACCCGAATCGGGTTTTTATATAGAAAATTTATTGTTTTGAAAATTATATGGAATAAACTTCAAACTTAAAACATAATTGTTTAGAAACTTTAACATTATACTTCAAAGTTCAAACTTCATTCATTAGAAACATAAACTTAAACCAATTTAGGTTTTTTTTTTTTTTAAAAACAAATTTTTTTTGACCAAAGTTGACCCGAGTTTTGACCCGATCCGGCCGATTCTTGACCGATTCGGCCGATTTTTGACCGATCCAGACGAGTTTGACCGAGTTTTACAAGTGACCAAGTCGTTGACCGAGTTTTCACCCGATTCTAGCCAACTCGACCTGTTTAACCCCCGATTCCGATTCCGATTCCGAGTTCCCGGCCGAGTCGGCCGAGTTTTACAACCCTGATATAAATTAACCCTTTATTATAGTTTTGACATTAAAATAATTTCCTAGTATTTAATTTTGAGTTATGAGATTAAATTAGTTGGAACTTTAGTGGATAGCGGGTATTTTACCTGTTGGGATTTTATTAACCGAAAAACATTAAATGGGTCGGGTGACCGACCCGGTTTGAGTGACAAATTTAAATTTTCATAAAACCTTTTTCATTAAATCAAAGTGCGTGACGAAAGTGTGTTAATAAACTATTAAATCTTATTCACGACCACTGCCGCTCCCACTGCCGCCCCACCACAGTTACCGCAACCGCTTCCGACATTACCGCCGCCACATATCGCCACCACTTCCGCCACACGTCGCCGACACCACTTCCGCCACACGTCGCCGCCACCCCTACCTCCAACGCAGCTATATTGGTGTAAGTCTAAGTTTAAAGTTTAAACAATAAAAAATGTCCCCACCCATGATACTCTTGCAGACCGAGTAAGCTGTATTTACAAGGATGATGTAACACTTGATCGTGGTGATAGCATCAGTTCGTGCCTCTTGAATGCTATTCAAGAATCATATATTGCTCTCATGATATTTTCAAAAAACTATGCTGAATCTTCATGGTGTTTGGAGGAACTTGCATATATAATGAAGTGCAGGGAGGAGAGAGGACAAATAGTTATCCTCGTATTCTATGACGTGGATCCAAGTGATGTAAGAAATCAGAAAGGTCAATTTGGTAAAGGTTTTGCAAAAAATAAGAATAAAAAAGTTGAATCATGGAGAAAAACACTTTTTGATGCAAGTAACATTGTTGGATGGGAACCCAAGCAAATTGCCAATGGGTAATCTATTTTTTATTAAATACGTTTTGCTTTATTTATGAAAAAGTTATGCATATTTTTTATTCTTTATTTTGTAAGTGAGAAAAAATATAAATCTTACTAATAATCTTTTTAACAATATAATAATGACACTTCGTAAAATCAATCTTTAAAATTAGGAGAGAGAATTAGTAGTGTATTACACATGACATTTATTCATGACATTAGGAGATATGATAGGAGAATTAATCAATTTCCGTATGTTTATCATCCATTATATATATATAGAGTAAGGTTCATGTGAGAACCGTTCACATATAAAAATAGGTAATATAGAGTATAAATTGATATGTTCATATGTGAATGAATTTGTTCACATATACCATTCATATATAAACATCAAGTTAAATTTAAAATTTCTCATGTTTTTCAATTCAAATGATTCTCACATAAACTTTTTCCTATATATATATATATATATATTCAATATGTAGGCATGAAGCAGTTGGCATCAAAATAATTGTTGGGACTATTCTGGATAAATTGTTATCCGTAAATTCAAATGTTGACGAAAAGCTTGTTGGAATGGGTTCTCGCCTCCAATATTTGCAATTGCAACATCTATTAGAATCAGATGGTGTGCGCATGGTTGGGATATGGGGTGTCGGCGGTGGTGGTAAGACCACTCTTGCAATTTCTGTTTATATGAAAATCCGTGACCTTTTTCAAGGTCATTCCTTTGTTGGAAATATTTGGAAGGAATCAACCAAACATGGTTTAGAAAAACTGCAAGAAAAACTTCTATCAAAAGTCTTGAAAAAACAAGTTTCGGTGGCGAGTGTTCAAGAGGGAAGATTCATGATTGAAAGTATGCTACGCCGTAGAAATGTGTTGATTGTTCTTGATGATGTCGATGACTTTGAGCAACTGGTGGCGTTAGCTGGATTGCGTGATTGGTTTGGTGATGGAAGTAGAATAAGGCCTTTGCTTATAACAACTTCTCCGGAGAGTCCTTGGAAGGATGGACGCAAGACACCATTGGTAGGGAGCGTCTCCGGTCGAGCGTCCCTCCCAAACTTCTTCCCCAAGAAGTTCAAAGACGCATAAATGTGGGTCTTTTCTATTGCTTTTTTCTTTTTTATCTCACACCATACATATATTGATATATATATAAATTGCAAGAAGTTTTCAAGAAGCCCGCCTTATAGACAGGGAGAGTCTTGAGTTATAGACAGGGAGAGTCCTGAGTAGAGTCCTGGGTGATGTGGTGCTGAGTTGGCAGACAAGAAGCTCCAAGAAGATCCGCCTTATAAGCAAAGGACTAACACACCAGGTAAACTGTAACACCCCAACTAAGGCGGAACAATGAGATGTACAGAAAGTCGAGTATTCAAAAACAAAGGATAATAGATAACATTCACCATAGCTTTATTTGATAAAAATAATTTTACAATGCACAAGCATGTGAACCAATTCCCAAGTACAATACGTCTACTATACTTGGATATTGAGTCCACGAAACAAATAACAAATACATGAGATGGTATACTACAATGATTAGGGCGGATTCCATTGCCCGTCACAAGGTTTGATCTTTGACTCCCAAGTGCAATGCAAATAATCATGATGCATATAATTCCTCAAAGCTTACGCTAATTCCTGAAAAGCATGAAGAAAAAGTGTCAACTACGAAAACGTAGTTGGTGAGTGCATAGGTTTGCAAGTAAATCTCGTTACATATCCATTTCAAAATAGTTGAGAAATTCATGGTAAATTATAAAGTTCTCATTTGTCACATTTATCGTGAGAGAAACATAAGTCAATCGATTAATCATTCATCATACCAAAACCATTTGGTCATCAATACTTCAATATCGCCAATTTCCACAACTTTCAAGATTCCATATAAGGTCCAATACCCAAACCGTATGTTCAATCCATAATATCCAACCATAATAATATCACTTACATTTAGCCGAAGGCATAATTCGATGAGTATATGCTTGAGCCACTACTACGACCATTTACATGTCCCAATCAACATAGTATTTCATTTCATAGCACAAGCTGTCAATCAAGTGCTGTAATCACAATTGGGGTCGTGCCATGGAGACGACCATTAATATATAAAGTAGATTAGAGCACCGCTCGGGTCGGACTGGCAATGAAGGTGGCCACAAAGTCAGACCAAACATTCCACCGTTACCTATTTAGTGGGTGAGTGGACGACTATAGTTGCGCAACCCTCTAACTACAGGCCTCCTCTATCGGAGTTAATAGTAGTGTACCGAAGTATCACAGTTTGACAGAACTCAAGCTCATCGTATAACGTATAACACATTGAACATACAATATATCCCATTTCATAATCATTCTTTCAAGAATCATTTCATAAGAGAAAGTCATTTTAATTAATCATGCTTTTCACCCCGCTAGTAAAACATATAAAAGAGTTTGAAAGGGGGCTATGACTCACCTTGATATGCCGCATATTATATTCACTTATCCAAAATGGGTACTTCCCATCTATCGCTTCCTTGATCATATATCCGTCATATTCCTCAATCACATTTCAAGCCAAGATTATCCCTACGATAGGACTAATATACGTAAGTTCCTATCTTAAGCCATCACTAAGAAATGCCACTTTCATTATGTTGTCATAAATTTTGGGGTCCAAGTATATTGTTAATATTCGCATCTTTTTGGTTGTAGAGAGTGTTGGTGTAAAAGGGCCACTTTCATTATACATGTAGTTATAAGTTGTTAGAATTTCGGTAACTTGCCTTTGATTATCATGGTTCCCATTGTACGCTTTGCTTAATTATGTCATTTGGCATTAGAAACTTTATAATGTTGGTATTCATGAATATTTTCTTATTTATAATCATTTATTCAATTTAATATTATTTATTTAATTATTTATTTATTTATTTATTTATTAATTATTAATTCCTTATAATTTACTTTTATGTTCTTAAATTGTCTTTAAAATTCATGGATAATTATACTTTGATTATTTACTGATTTTTATGCTTTTTGATTTATGATATTATGATTTATTTATTTATTTTATTTATTTATTTATTTATTTATTTATTTATTTATTAATTTATTTATTTATTTTATTTATTTATTTATTTATTTAATTATTTATTTATTTATTTATTTATTTATTTATTTATTTATTTATTTATTTATTTATTTATTTATTTATTTATTTATTTATTTATTTATTTATTTATTTATTTATTTATTTATTTATTTATTTATTTATTTATTTATTCCAGTAGGTTTTAGTCACTTTCATCATTGGTTTATTTAACCAATTTCATGATTTATATATTTATTTATTTATTTATTTACCTTTTTAGTTATCATTTAAATTTAATAATTAATAGAAATTCTTAGAAATCACCACATAACTTTTTGGCTAAAAATCCCAGGCCTTTTAGGCAACTTTTATCATGGGAAAAATCATATCAATTCAACCTCTCTTGTGTCTCGCTCATTTTGAGGATTCTAAGCTTATAAATCGTTTACCGAAATAGTGATTTTAGCCACATTTTTCAAGCAATTCAAATGCGTCAAAATGGATTTTCATCCTTATTTCATTATTTACATAATGTTCATTACATTTTGGTGTCTTAAGTCGTGATAGTGGTGGTGGTGTGATGTCTGCAAACTAAAGCTTCCGGTTAGTGCTTATATGAACCGAATTAGTGACTTGTAGGCTTGTCTTTGCCATTTAATAACCAAGTTAAGTTTTATAACTTTTATTTGACATATTCTCAGTAGGTTTATAATACTTTTTGTTACGAGATTGTTGGAGTTGATTAAAGTTGCAATCTAGTGACTTTTAGCTTATTTTGTTGTGAAGAACTTTTACTTGGAATTTTCTGTTTTAACACTTATTTTCATGAAATGTTGAGTAGTCATTCTTGGTTAAGTTGAATTATTTGGACATTGGTGATTTTTATACAGTGACATATATGTGTCCTATATTTATGTGAATTTTTGCTAAATTTTTAGACATTGTTTACTACCTCTAAAAATTACAAAACCAAAGTTGGTCAGAATGCTTGCTGCTATGCGACCCGAAATATTTTATAAAAGATTTCGATGATGAACATTTAAGAAAAATCTCCCAATTTTATTCTACATTAGGGACACTTTGAACTCAGTTCACACCAAGTTTAAACTTCTGAAACCTATTAGTTAAGAAATTAAAAATCGTCAAAGTTGACTCAACATTAAGACAAAAATCCAGTTTTGACCACTTTTGGTAGAAAAATCATATCTTTATTCTGGTTTCGTATTTTTGAGTGATTCTAGTTGGTGGTCAAACTTAACTCGTTTATCTACAACTTTTATTTTGAAAGTTTTGCTTGAAACGGCCCTCACATGCTCAGTTTATCCGTTTCAAGACAGAAGATTATTTCTGTCAGAAAGTATTTGGGTCCAAACAACTCACCAATGACCATTCTTGCTTAATTAACACTTGAGTTCATCATTTACAAGATTAATACTTTATTTTTATATCTCTCAACATCAAATTTCCAGATTATTATACTTCTTTTAACATATTTTTCACTTAATACAAGTCCATATCCATCTCATAATCCAACAACAAGATTCAACTTTCTTAGATCTAACATGCATACATTCAAATCAACACTTTTCAATACCCATCTTTATAGATCTATCATTTAACAACATAAAAGCTTTCTTTTTATGAAAAATCTCAGAATATATTGGTGTTTATTTTATAAAAATATCAGTTTTAATCAAATCTATAAACCCATTTAGCAACAAATCTTACAACAACAACTCTTGGGTCTTGTTCTTGTTGAATCATTAAATCCTTTCTCTAGATCTTTACATGCATGAACATGTGAGATAAGAATCTATCAACCTTGCCCTCATTGAGTTTAAATCAAGAAGAAAATCAAAGAAAAACATGATTTTTGATAAGATCTTTTAATATATACAAAAACAAGATAGATTAAACAAAGAGATGGAGATTTATACCCTTCTTGAACTCGGTTTTGAAGATGATTTTGGGCAGATTTTTCATGACTTTTAGGGCCTCAAATAACCCTTAATCTTGTCTTGAAACAACCCTTAAATGTATCTTGAATCAACCCTTGTTTAATCCTATATAAACCCTTATTATTAATATAGTTTAGATTGATTTTTGTTTACCTTTTTCTTGTTTACTAGGGCCGAAAATGGAGAAGGAGAGAAAGGAAGGTGGAAGAGTTTTTGAGAGAGAAATGGGATGTGTGTGTGTTGGAAAGTGTAAGAAGTGGTGTTGGGGTGTAAGTGTGTGTGAAGGGGGACGGCTCAAAGGGGGGGGGATTGAAGGGTTTTCTCTTATTTTTCTTTTTACAAAAAGGGTATAAGTAAATATGTATATGTATATATTTTAAGTGGGTATTTGTTTTATAGGTGTAATATAGGTTTATTTGTAATGTAAATGCATTGTTTGTCCTAGTACATGTATATGTGTATGTCGTGTGAGTGTATGTGGGTATATGCATACTTTGTGTTTTTAATTTGTTACATAAACCCATTAGTCATAATCTTGTATTTATTTTAGACATATAAACATATACTTATTATTATTTAAACACTTTTAGGTACATATTAGTTTATAAATATATTTTGAGATAGAAACTTTTATTCTCATGTCATGTTTGCTTAAATTGGCTTGGTGATCAATTTGTTGGACATTTTGTAAGGTTTATTAAATTTTGTTACAAGTTGTGAGTCTTACATTATTATTTATATAACTTGAGTTCTTGAAAATGAAGTTTTTGGTTTATTGACGTTTCATCAAGTTCAATTAGAACTAGTTTATAGATTGGGATTGTCTTGAATGATTATTGTTATTGTTTATGGCGTTTCTAAGATAGCTAGTCATTTACGGTATTTCATTGAACTAGAGGGCAATTATCACTATGCCTTAAATGTCTAGAAGGTCAATTCTCTTAATAAACCTCTAGGGATAATTGTCTAGACAAGTCAAGTAAGTTATCCTAGTCGGGATTTTGAGGGTTGTTACATCATTACCCCCTTAACAGAAACTTCGTCCTCGAAGTTCGATCATTCATACGGTAGTAAAAATGGATAGACCAACAGTAAGGGCGTCTACACGGAGACGTATAATGCGGGAAGTCAAACAAGATTTCTTCACGATTCTTAGTTTCTTGTAGGCTTTAGCCTTCATAGTCGGGGGAATCCATTGCTTGGTGCCCGAATATTCCTTGTGATTAGAAACTTCGAAAAAGAAAAAGGTTATGAATGTCGCTCACTTCTTGAGACGACTAGAGATTAATCGTATGTAATCGTTGCGGGCTGTCAATCTTGCCTAGATCAATACTAAATAATGGGATGATAATAAGAATGGCAATACGGAGGTGTAAACTGAGCAAACGGCTCGTAACGTGAGTTACAATAAAATAGTGAGAGACGTTGGGATATTGATCGTTGGTGGCTATTCATTTCCATTGTTACTTTGCATATTTTCCTTTATCGTCTTCTACCCCAATTAAAGAATCGTTCCAATAGCTTCTCGCCCACTTTCATCCTTCTTTGGTTTGACGTTGGACACGCTTGCCGCTTCTTGAAAATATTGGCGTCGTTTGTGACTAATCACTTGTTAAGGGATTACCCCCTTAACAAAAGTGATACTAACTGAGGTGCCGAGTTGCACTAAAATTGCAAAGGTACATCTTCGTAGTATCTCATTTTAGGGTTTTCTAGTGTTTTCTTTGTTATTTTATGTTTTTTTTTTTTTTTTTTTTTTTTTTTTTTTTTTTTTTTTTTTTTTTTTTTTTTTTTTTTTTTTTTTTTTTTTTTTTTTTTTTTTTTTTTTTTTTTTTTTTTTTTTTTTTTTTTTTTTTTTTTTTTTTTTTTTTTTTTTTTTTTTTTTTTTTTTTTTTTTTTTTTTTTTTTTTTTTTTTTTTTTTTTTTTTTTTTTTTTTTTTTTTTTTTTTTTTTTTTTTTTTTTTTTTTTTTTTTTTTTTTTTTTTTTTTTTTTTTTTTTTTTTTTTTTTTTTTTTTTTTTTTTTTTTTTTTTTTTTTTTTTTTTTTTTTTTTTTTTTTTTTTTTTTTTTTTTTTTTTTTTTTTTTTTTTTTTTTTTTTTTTTTTTTTTTTTTTTTTTTTTTTTTTTTTTTTTTTTTTTTTTTTTTTTTTTTTTTTTTTTTTTTTTTTTTTTTTTTTTTTTTTTTTTTTTTTTTTTTTTTTTTTTTTTTTTTTTTTTTTTTTTTTTTTTTTTTTTTTTTTTTTTTTTTTTTTTTTTTTTTTTTTTTTTTTTTTTTTTTTTTTTTTTTTTTTTTTTTTTTTTTTTTTTTTTTTTTTTTTTTTTTTTTTTTTTTTTTTTTTTTTTTTTTTTTTTTTTTTTTTTTTTTTTTTTTTTTTTTTTTTTTTTTTTTTTTTTTTTTTTTTTTTTTTTTTTTTTTTTTTTTTTTTTTTTTTTTTTTTTTTTTTTTTTTTTTTTTTTTTTTTTTTTTTTTTTTTTTTTTTTTTTTTTTTTTTTTTTTTTTTTTTTTTTTTTTTTTTTTTTTTTTTTTTTTTTTTTTTTTTTTTTTTTTTTTTTTTTTTTTTTTTTTTTTTTTTTTTTTTTTTTTTTTTTTTTTTTTTTTTTTTTTTTTTTTTTTTTTTTTTTTTTTTTTTTTTTTTTTTTTTTTTTTTTTTTTTTTTTTTTTTTTTTTTTTTTTTTTTTTTTTTTTTTTTTTTTTTTTTTTTTTTTTTTTTTTTTTTTTTTTTTTTTTTTTTTTTTTTTTTTTTTTTTTTTTTTTTTTTTTTTTTTTTTTTTTTTTTTTTTTTTTTTTTTTTTTTTTTTTTTTTTTTTTTTTTTTTTTTTTTTTTTTTTTTTTTTTTTTTTTTTTTTTTTTTTTTTTTTTTTTTTTTTTTTTTTTTTTTTTTTTTTTTTTTTTTTTTTTTTTTTTTTTTTTTTTTTTTTTTTTTTTTTTTTTTTTTTTTTTTTTTTTTTTTTTTTTTTTTTTTTTTTTTTTTTTTTTTTTTTTTTTTTTTTTTTTTTTTTTTTTTTTTTTTTTTTTTTTTTTTTTTTTTTTTTTTTTTTTTTTTTTTTTTTTTTTTTTTTTTTTTTTTTTTTTTTTCTTAAGTAATCATATCACCACCATCATTTCAAGGTAAACACTTCGATGTCCTTATTCGTATGAACTCCTCCTTTAAAATAATCCTTCTTAGGTCCTCCTGACCTCTACAAGACTTTCAATTACTTTGCTCTCCTGAGCCTCTTATCCATTTTCAGCTTTCTAAGCTAAGCTTCTTTTCAAATACAATAACCTAATGTCCTTAGAAATTGTGATATAATATAATTTAGGGGAAACATCGGTCACTTTATCCTTTTCTCAACCATTCGGTCTTCTACTCTTTCCTTTCGTTTTCTTATGGATAACTATACTCCTTACCGTTTCGCCACTCAGATCCATCTGTTACTAGAGTAATTGTCATCTTGGATGACACACGCGCAATCGCTAGTCCTTGGAGTTTATCTCAGGGGTACTCGTCTTTAGTCCTGACTTATCACATAAGCGAGTTATCATTATCACACTTTCATTCAAACGTTCCTTGACTAGCTCTTTCCAAAGTTTGTAGTTGTTTGGGGCTTAGGTCAGCGATCAACTTCCTTGATCGTTGCGGTAGTATGTGCCCTGAATTCTAGTGTCGTATTTCTTATTTGTTTTCACTACTAGCTTTAGCAATTCCATGTTGTTTTCTCCTTCACCCTTCTTGGGCGCACTACCCCATGGGTCGATGGTCCTTGACGATTAACCATGTGTTGCAAAATTGTTCTCTCCCAAGTTCATCTTATTTTAGCTTACCACCATACGACCGTTAACCTTAAGGGGATAACCATCACAGGTCATCGTGCTTCCTCTACTTATCGACCATACTCCTCCTCTTTAGTAAAGCTAGCCTCAATCGGGTGTTAAGCGTATACCGCTTTCTCTTAGCTTAGTTGATATTCTCTACTAATAGCTTGTCTTTCGGTAGAGGTTTTCCAATTGGTATTTAAAGAACAATACGTGGAGCGCCATAAAGATGAACACCTTCAGAACTACATCTTGTAGATGACGTCGATACCTTCACTTTACCGTTCGGGTTAAATCACCTTCCTTTACTTTACTTTATACTTCATATCTCTTTTAGTGACGCTAGTGAATAACTCTTCTTGAAAGATAAAGTAAAATCTTGCGTTTCATACTCCATGTTCGAGTATCTTCCTTGTTGCGATTACCCCCTTAACATTTTTCCTCAAGGAAAAGGTAAGGGATTTCCTACTTTTCACTTCGTCTCGCCTTCCTTGATGGTCTTCCATTCACCAAATTCCTTTTTCCTTCATGTAACCAATATCCATCTGCTTGGGTATTTTGAAAAAGAAAAGGGTAGCTCGGAATCCTTTTTGTTATTCTCTAATCTTGAGGGTTACTCCACACATCCTAATTTCTTATTGTCCTTAATTAGTTTTCTTCTTCCAACTACTTTCGTTTTCCAACGTTGCTAGTGATCTCCTCCAAGTTCTAGGGAAGTCCTTGTACTTAACCAAAAGTGACCTTCATGTCACACAACCTCCCTTTCGTTGGCCGCTCAATTTTCCCTTTGGGTCGATTGACATAGATAGGGAAGACCTTCAATTCTTTCTCCAAGTTAAAGCTTAGTATACTTTTTGCTTGTGCTTCCATGTACTTTGACTTACACACCACATATCTTCTCCGCCCTACTTTATGTACATGATCCAACAACATCTTCTATGCTATATAGTTATCCCAAGTATTTCACTCATGGACAGCCGATGTCTCACGTCTTTCGTATCCCTTGATGTCGCAGCAAGGGCAGGGTTCTAGTTACTCGATTTTGCCATTGCGGAGTGTTACGTAAGTGAGTGGTGTGTTGTTAGGTTACTAACCTTGAGGAGAAGCGGTGATGATCATTACTTTGAATAATCAAGAATATAAAGGATATAGAATTTGGTTTCGAATAAATGGAATAGGAAATAGGAAAACAAAAGATTCATTAAGGCTCGGATTAAACTCCTTGCGCGAGTTAAAGAAATCACTTCTTTGTCTTTCGTTTCCCAATGGACTCCAACTTTCAATGACGTCAATATATGCCGCACCGACTTAGATAATATGGATAACCGTTCTTGTACGCGTGTTATTATAGAGATATCGCACCAAATTTCGGAGCTACAATCCCCAGAATGTGTCGTCTAGAATGTATATCGGAATGTGTTCTATCGGCGTCGTCGAATCGTAATTTGGCTTTAATACCACTCGTCCTTCACAAGTCTCCAACTTCATTCGGCGTTTCCATATGTTCGCACCATCTCAGATCGAATACAAAGGTTATGTGTAGTTTCTAAAAGGATAGAGTCGCGTCATATCTTGGGACTACAATTCTTAGAGTATATCGTCCAACGTTCGTGGGAAGATGTTCCACCAATGATATCGCGTTGTCGTATGTCAATATTGAGTAGCGGTGTCATAAGAAATATGATGATGGATAATTTTCAAAAGAGCACAAGTGAACGAATGACGGAGGGGTATTTAATGACAACTTTCATACTTAGGAAATTATCTAGTTTCATCATGAATTTCTCAGGGACAATCATTTGTTCTCAAGCGGTCAAATCTCAACGCGCAATATCTATATCAGTAGTAAGGACTAACCTCATTATCATCATATCTAGTAGGTACTAGTTCTCAATAGTCAAATCTTAGAGCATAATACTATCTCAATAATAAGGCACAACTATATAATCATTAAATCGTTCATGCACTAGCCCTCAATTAGCTCAATCTTAGGGCGCAATAACTATCTTAGGAGTAAGGCATGACTACATAATCGTCGCAATATTCACGCGCTAGTTTCACATAGCTCAAACTTAGAGAGTAAAGGCTCTTATATCCATATCGTCCATGAAATTTCATATCAACTCGTCATGCCTATATTTTCTTTCTAAATCGATCATAAATAGTCAACGTCATTACACAATAATTTGAACAAGTCATACCCCAAAATGATTTCGTGCCTCATAGTAATCTCATTATTTTAAAGTGCATATGCAACTTAAAGTTCAACATCATGAATCATAAGGCTTTTACGCATGCATTCCTCACATAATTTCCACATTGCACATTCCAAACTTTCACATTGCATATTACAAACTTTCACATTGCACATTAACTTTCACATTGCAATCAAATCATGCTCAAATTCACATGTTATAGCATAGAATAACATGTATCAACGAATATCTTTCAATCTTATATTCATTTCACTTCTAATGTGAAAAAGGAGAATCCTACTAAACTAGCATAATCCTCAAGTAAAGCATGTCTCGAATCGCTATATATACTTAGGTGAATGTCTAGATGCAACACGTATGCTTATAAAAACGGATTTATTAAAGATCTTCTTCTCTTTTTTTTTTTTTTTTTGAAAAGGAATCCTTTTGATCATAAGTCCAAGTGGCCGTTTGAGTTTTACATGGTCCTCTCATAATTAAACGTAGATTCATGACTTTACGTTTAATTATGGTCCTACCATGTAAAGCTCAAACTGACCCGCTTAACCTTATGCTCGACTCGACTATAAAAATTCGTTTTGAAAAGCGGCTATAGTTTTGGAATTCCCGGAGGAACCCCAATGTTCTCTATAACCTTAGGCTCTGATACCATTTTCTGTAACACCCCAACTAAGGCGGAACAATGAGATGTACGGAAAGTCGAGTATTCAAAACAAAGGATAATAGATAAACATTCACCATAGCTTTATTTGATAAAAATAATTTTACAATGCACAAGCATGTGAACCAATTCCCAAGTACAATACTCTACTATACTTGGATATTGAGTCCACGAAACAAATAACAAATACATGAGATGGTATACTACAATGATCAGGGCGGATTCCATTGCCCGTCACAAGGTTTGATCTTTGACTCCCAAGTGCAATGCAAATAATCCTGATGCATATAATTCCTCAAAGCTTACGCTAATTCCTGAAAAGCATGAAGAAAAAGTGTCAACTACGAAAACGTAGTTGGTGAGTGCATAGGTTTGCAAGTAAATCTCGTTACATATCCATTTCAAAATAGTTGAGAAATTCATGGTAAATTATAAAGTTCTCATTTGTCACATTTATCGTGAGAGAAACATAAGTCAATCGATTAATCATTCATCATACCAAAACCATTTGGTCATCAATACTTCAATATCGCCAATTTCCACAACTTTCAAGATTCCATATAAGGTCCAATACCCAAACCGTATGTTCAATCCATAATATCCAACCATAATAATATCACTTACATTTATCCGAAGGCATAATTCGATGAGTATATGCTTGAGCCACTACTACGACCATTTACATGTCCCAATCAACATAGTATTTCATTTCATAGCACAAGCTGTCAATCAAGTGCTGTAATCACAATTGGGGTCGTGCCATGGAGACGACCATTAATATATAAAGTAGATTAGAGCACCGCTCGGGTCGGACTGGCAATGAAGGTGGCCACAAAGGCAGACCAAACATTCCACCGTTACCTATTTAGTGGGTGAGTGGACGACTCTAGTTGCGCAACCCTCTAACTACAGGCCTCCACTATCGGAGTTAATAGTAGTGTACCGAAGTATCACAGTTTGACAGAACTCAAGCTCATCGTATAACGTATAACACATTGAACATACAATATATCCCATTTCATAATCATTCTTTCAAGAATCATTTCATAAGAGAAAGTCATTTTAATTAATCATGCTTTTCACCCCGCAAGTAAAACATATAAAAGAGTTTGAAAGGGGGCTATGACTCACCTTGATATGCCGCATATTATATTCACTTATCCAAAATGGGTACTTCCCATCTATCGCTTCCTTGATCATATATCCGTCATATTCCTCAATCACATTTCAAGCCAAGACTATCCCTACGATAGGACTAATATACGTAAGTTCCTATCTTAAGCCATCACTAAGAAATGCCACTTTCATTATGTTGTCATAAATTTTGGGGTCCAAGTATATTGTTAATATTCGCATCTTTTTGGTTGTAGAGAGTGTTGGTGTAAAAGGGTCACTTTCATTATACATGTAGTTATAAGTTGTTAGAATTTCGGTAACTTGCCTTTGATTATCATGGTTCCCATTGTACGCTTTGCTTAATTATGTCATTTGGCATTAGAAACTTTATAATGTTGGTATTCATGAATATTTTCTTATTTATAATCATTTATTCAATTTAATATTATTTATTTAATTATTTATTCATTTATCGATTATTTATTTATTTATTTATTTATTATTTATTTATTTATTTATTTATTTATGTTATTATTAGTTTTTATTAATATATTTATCTATTTATTTATTTATTTATTTATTTATTTATTTATTTATTTATTTATTTATTTATTTATTATTATAATTGATTGAAATAATTGTTATTTATTTATTTATTTATTTATTTATTTATTTATTTATTTATTTATTTATTTATTTATTTATTTATTTATTTATTTATTTATTTATTTATTTATTTATTTATTTATTTATTTATTTATTTATTTATTTATTTATTTATTTATTTATTTATTTATTTATTTATTTATTTATTTATTTATTTATTTATTTATTTATTTATTTATTTATTTATTTATTTATTTATTTATTTATTTATTTATTTATTTATTTATTTATTTATTTATTTATTTATTTATTTATTTATTTATTTATTTATTTATTTATTTATTTATTTATTTATTTATTTATTTATTTATTTATTTATTTATTTATTTATTTATTTATTTATTTATTTATTTATTTATTTATTTATTTATTTATTTATTTATTTATTTATTTATTTATTTATTTATTTATTTATTTATTTATTTATTTATTTATTTATTTATTTATTTATTTATTTATTTATTTATTTATTTATTTATTTATTTATTTATTTATTTATTTATTTATTTATTTATTTATTTATTTATTTATTTATTTATTTATTTATTTATTTATTTATTTATTTATTTATTTATTTATTTATTTATTTATTTATTTATTTATTTATTTATTTATTTATTTATTTATTTATTTATTTATTTATTTATTTATTTATTTATTTATTTATTTATTTATTTATTTATTTATTTATTTATTTATTTATTTATTTATTTATTTATTTATTTATTTATTTATTTATTTATTTATTTATTTATTTATTTATTTATTTATTTATTTATTTATTTATTTATTTATTTATTTATTTATTTATTTATTTATTTATTTATTTATTTATTTATTTATTTATTTATTTATTTATTTATTTATTTATTTATTTATTTATTTATTTATTTATTTATTTATTTATTTATTTATTTATTTATTTATTTATTTATTTATTTATTTATTTATTTATTTATTTATTTATTTATTTATTTATTTATTTATTTATTTATTTTCTGTTTTAACACTTATTTTCATTAAAATGTTGAGTAGTCATTCTTTTATTATTTGTACATTGGTGTGAATTTTTGCTAAATTTTTAGACATTGTTTACTACCTCTAAAAATTACAAAACCAAAGTTGGTCAGAATGCTTGCTGCTATGCGACCTGAAATATTTTATAAAAGATTTCGATGATGAACATTTAAGAAAAATCTCCCAATTTTATTTTACATTAGGGACACTTTGAACTCAGTTCACACCAAGTTTAAACTTCTGAAACCTATTAGTTAAGAAATTAAAAATCGTCAAAGTTGACTCAACATTAAGACAAAAATCCAGTTTTGACCACTTTTGGTAGAAAAATCATATCTTTATTCTGGTTTCGTATTTTTGAGTGATTCTAGTTGGTGGTCAAACTTAACTCGTTTATCTACAACTTTTATTTTGAAAGTTTTGCTTGAAACGGCCCTCACATGCTCAGTTTATCCGTTTCAAGACAGAAGATTATTTCTGTCAGAAAGTATTTGGGTCCAAACAACTCACCAATGACCATTCTTGCTTAATTAACACTTGAGTTCATCATTTACAAGATTAATACTTTATTTTTATATCTCTCAACATCAAATTTCCAGATTATTATACTTCTTTTAACATATTTTTCACTTAATACAAGTCCATATCCATCTCATAATCCAACAACAAGATTCAACTTTCTTAGATCTAACATGCATACATTCAAATCAACACTTTTCAATACCCATCTTTATAGATCTATCATTTAACAACATAAAAGCTTTCTTTTTATGAAAAATCTCAGAATATATTGGTGTTTATTTTATAAAAATATCAGTTTTAATCAAATCTATAAACCCATTTAGCAACAAATCTTACAACAACAACTCTTGGGTCTTGTTCTTGTTGAATCATTGAATCCTTTCTCTAGATCTTTACATGCATGAACATGTGAGATAAGGATCTATCAACCTTGCCCTCATTGAGTTTAAATCAAGAAGAAAAATCAAAGAAAAACATGATTTTTGATAGAGATATTTTAATATATACAAAAACAAGATAGATTAAACAAAGAGATGGAGATTTATACCCTTCTTGAACTCGGTTTTGAAGATGATTTTGGGCAGATTTTTCGTGACTTTTAGGGCCTCAAATAACCCTTAATCTTGTCTTGAAACAACCCTTAAATGTATCTTGAATCAACCCTTGTTTAATCCTATATAAACCCTTATTATTAATATAGTTTAGATTGATTTTTGTTTACCTTTTTCTTGTTTACTAGGGCCGAAAATGGAGAAGGAGAGAAAGGAAGGTGGAAGAGTTTTTGAGAGAGAAATGGGATGTGTGTGTGTTGGAAAGTGTAAGAAGTGGTGTTGGGGTGTAAGTGTGTGTGAAGGGGGACGGCTCAAAGGGGGGGGGGGGGGGGGGGGGGGGGGGGGGGGGGGGGGGGGGGGGGGGGGGGGGGGGGGGGGGGGGGGGGGGGGGGGGGGGGGGGGGGGGGGGGGGGGGGGGGGGGGGGGGGGGGGGGGGGGGGGGGGGGGGGGGGGGGGGGGGGGGGGGGGGGGGGGGGGGGGGGGGGGGGGGGGGGGGGGGGGGGGGGGGGGGGGGGGGGGGGGGGGGGGGGGGGGGGGGGGGGGGGGGGGGGGGGGGGGGGGGGGGGGGGGGGGGGGGGGGGGGGGGGGGGGGGGGGGGGGGGGGGGGGGGGGGGGGGGGGGGGGGGGGGGGGGGGGGGGGGGGGGGGGGGGGGGGGGGGGGGGGGGGGGGGGGGGGGGGGGGGGGGGGGGGGGGGGGGGGGGGGGGGGGGGGGGGGGGGGGGGGGGGGGGGGGGGGGGGGGGGGGGGGGGGGGGGGGGGGGGGGGGGGGGGGGGGGGGGGGGGGGGGGGGGGGGGGGGGGGGGGGGGGGGGGGGGGGGGGGGGGGGGGGGGGGGGGGGGGGGGGGGGGGGGGGGGGGGGGGGGGGGGGGGGGGGGGGGGGGGGGGGGGGGGGGGGGGGGGGGGGGGGGGGGGGGGGGGGGGGGGGGGGGGGGGGGGGGGGGGGGGGGGGGGGGGGGGGGGGGGGGGGGGGGGGGGGGGGGGGGGGGGGGGGGGGGGGGGGGGGGGGGGGGGGGGGGGGGGGGGGGGGGGGGGGGGGGAATTTTGAGGGTTGTTACATAAACAAGTGTTAATATCTCATAGGGTAGACGTGATATGTCCTATTAGTTTATTATCATTTGATGAGGCTATTCGGCTCTTTAGAAGACATGCATATCACGAACATAAACCTTTGGAAGATTATGATAGGCTTTCTTTACGTGTGATCAAGTATGTAAATGGGCTCCCGTTGGCACTTACAATTTTAGGGTCTTATCTTTACGGTAGAGACAAGAATGAGTGGATCTGGAAAAGTTAAAACACATCCCACCTCGAAAGGTCATGGAGCAACTCAAAATAAGTTACGATGGACTAGACAGCCACGAGAAAAACTTATTCTTAGATATTGCGTGTTTTTATAAGGGAATAAAGAAAGAGGAGGAAACAAGGAAGCTTGATACGTGCGGTTTTAACCCTGGTATAGGCATACCTGTGTTGATACAAAAGGCTCTCTTAACTATTTATTCGGATGGTTGTTTTGAAATGCACGAGCTAGTTCAAGAAATGGGACATGACATTGTTAGAGGGGAATATCCCAACAATCCTGGAAAACATAGCAGAGTTTGGAAAACGAATGAGATTGCAAAGATGTTTTCGGCGAATTCAACAATGGTAAAAGTTATGTTATTTTTGTAAGATTTCCATGATATCAAGGAGCTAACACATACATACTGATAAGATACTCCAAGCCCAATCTAAATCTTGTTTTATCCCCTTTATTGCAGGAAAATGATAAAGTTGAAGCCATACAATATGATTGTGGTGATAGTCGCTGTGATTTCTTACCAGGCTTCATTAAGCTTGTTTTAAACATGAATCAACTAAGATTCCTTGATGTGACTATCTCGGACGAGCACAGGGTGCACAACTATGATGAATGGCCTAAAAGCAGCTATGATGAAAGGCAAGAAAGCAGCTATGATGAAGGGCAAGAAAGCAACTATGATGAAGGGCCTACTTTTCTTTCAAATGAACTAAAGTATATTGGATGGTCTCGTTACGGTGCAAGTTTGTTCCCTGAAAGTTTTAAAGCAACGAAGCTTGTCGTTTTAAAGCTGCATGACAACTTGCAAACGGAACTTTGGAAGGGTTGTAAGGTAGTTCTCTTTGTTAAACATATATGATCGTGATCATGTATCTCATAATATATATATATGCCAAGGATGAGCTTACTTGAATTGAGAGACGATGATGCCATGATAGGTACACCGTTAGGATATTGATCTTCTACTTGAACCTCTCCTTATTATGATGGATTGAACATGTTTAGTAATATGTTCTTATGTGTGTGTTGTAGTGGTAAGTATGGGGTTAGACATAAGCCCCTATTTATAGGAGAGTCAAGATAGGGATCAACTCCCAAAACATTAAGGAGTGGACTCTCAAGAGTCTTCCATCAAGACTAATAAGAGCACTTCATTATGGTAGTAAAGACAAATCTTAAGAGTCTTATAACATAAGATTAAATCAACAATATACATCACAATACATAAATAGGTTAGGACATAAGTATGGGTATAGATAATAATAGTCTAACATTCTCCCACTTGGCCGTATACCTATTTATGCGTGTATAAATTATATGTGGCCAAGTTATTGGTTTTATGATTAATCGTGATTAGTTAGGACCACTAACGCAAACCAATATAGTCACTTGCATCTTTCACGACACAGGACCCCTATCAAATATACAATTAGTAATTCCATCTAATTAATGATTTTTCATAATCCATAATGAATTTGAATGGCAAACAAAAACATAAGGGTTAACCAAGATAAAGCCATTCATAATAATGATCCATACATAATGTTTGTCCATAAGATCTCTTAATGTGCACAAAATTTGAGAATAACAAACTTCAACATAAAGTGGATGAAACAAAACAAATGAGTATAATCCATAAACTAAACTAGGCTATTACATAAACCCATGCCGGCAACATGCTCTAAAAAGAGCTTGGGAGGTAAACCTTTTGTAAGTGGATCAGCCAACATGTCATGAGTAGAAATGTACTCTATGGCAATACTTTTGTCTTCAACCTTCTCTCGAACATATAGGTACTTAGTGTCGAGATACAAACCAGCTCCACTGGAACTAGTGTTATTTGAAAAGCTAACAGCCGCACTATTGTCACAATGTAGTCTTATAGGTCGTGAAATGGAGTCAACCACCCTAAGTCCAGAAATCAAGTTTTTGAGCAAAATAGCATGACTTGTAGCATGATAGCATGCAACATACTCAGCCATCATGGTAGAAGTGGTGGTCAATTCTTGCTTATGACTCCTCCAAGATATAGGACCTCCTGAAAACATAAAAATGTACCCCGAAGTGGATTTCTTATCGTCCTTACACTTAGCAAAATCCGAGTCCCAGTAACCAATAACTTCAAGGTTATCCGTCCTTCGGTAAGTTAACATTAAGTCCTTAGTCCCTTGAAGATATCGCAAAACCTTTTTGGCTGCTTTCCAATGATCCATTCCTGGATTGGATTGATAGCGTCCAAGCATGCCCGTTATGTATGCGATATCAGGGCGTGTACATACTTGAGCATATACAAGGCTTCCAACAACATAAGCATAAGGTATAAGTCTCATCTCTTCACGTTCCAACTCATTTTTAGGACATTGAAATGAGCCAAACTTGTCACCCTTAACAACAGGAGCAACTGTTGGTGAACAATTTTGCATGTTGTACTTCTTAAGGACTTTTTCAATATAAGCCCTTTGACAAACCTAAAATCCCACGAGACCTATCTCGGTGAATTTCGATGCCAATTACATAAGAGGCTTCTCCAAGATCCTTCATGTCAAAGTTAGATGAAAGAAATCTTTTGGTCTCATACAACATATCCTTGTCATTACATGCTAAAAGAATATCATCCACATACAGCACAAGAATGACATATTTGCTCCCACTGATCTTAAGGTATATACATTGATCCACTAGATTTTTCTTCAATTGAAATTTCTCCATAACCTCATGAAATTTCAGTTACCATTGCCGAGAAGCCTGTTTCAAACCGTATATGGATCTTTTTAACTTACAAACCATATGTTCCTTGCCTTCAACCTTAAAACCTTCTGGTTGTGTCATATAGACATCTTCATGCAAGTTTCCATTTAAAAATGCGGTTTTAACATCCATTTGATGCAACTCTAAATCATAATGAGCTACTAGAGCCATAACTATCCTTAAAGATTCTTTTCTTGAAACAGGAGAAAAGGTTTCATTATAATCTATGCCTGCTTTTTGAGTATTGCCTTTAGCAACCAGTCGTGCTTTGAATCTTTCAATGTTGCCTTTTTGGTCTAACTTTGTTTTATAGACCCACTTACAACCAACAGGTTCGACACCATTTGGTAATTCTGTAAGTTCCCAGACATCATTTATTTGCATTGACTTTAACTCATCGTGCATGGCTTCAAGCCACTGAGTTGATTGACTGCTCATAATAGCTTCTTTATAGGAAGTAGGGTCTTCAACTTTCCCTAAGTCATAATCAACCTCGTTCAAGTAGATTATGAAGTCATCATAGTTGACAGGCTTCCTAGCTCTCGTAGACCTTCGTAATGGTTGCTCATTAGGTTCATTATCATGGGCTACATTATCTTGTTGATCATTGGCTAAAGGGCCATTATGTGGTGGCTCATTAACAATGGGATCATTATGTGGTGGTTCATTAACAACAGGGGCACCAACCTCATTTTGAGGTACTAATGGTGTGCTATCTGTGTTAATTGGTACTTGAACATCAAAATTATGAGTATTTGATACACTCTCTTCAAGTTCAATACTTCTTCCCCCACTCCCACTAATTTCACCATTCTCAATGAGTTCAACATGTCTTGTTTCGACGATTCTAGTGGTATGATTTGGGCAATAGAAACGGTACCCTTACCATGATCAGGATATCCAATAAAATAACAACTAAGGTTTTGGAATCAAGTTTCTTTATTTGAGGATTGAATATCTTAGCCTCAGCCGGACAACCCCATACCCTAAAATAGTTCAAAGTAGGTACCCTTCCTGTCCAAAGCTCATAAGGTGTTTTAGGGACAGACTTAGAAGGCACTCTATTAAGGATATGAGTGGCTGTCTTTAATGCCTCACTCCATAAGTATTGTGGGAGACTTGAATTGCAAATCATGCTTCGCACCATATCCATAAGGGTACGATTTCGCCTTTCTGCTACACCATTTTGTTGTGGTGTATAAGGCATAGTAAATTGATTTACAATTCCATGTTCTTGACAAAATAAGGCAAATGGACCGGGACTTTTTCCAATATCGGAGTGTTTACCATAATACTCTCCACCCCTATCTGACCTCACAATTTTAATCTTGCATTTAAGTTGATTTTCAACTTCAGCCTTAAAGATTTTGAAAACATCAAGAGATTCAGATTTTTCCTTAATCAAGTATACATAAGTATAACGAGAATAGTCATCAATGAAAGTGATGAAATACTTATGTCCACCTATGTCAGTGATGAAAGGTCCACAAACGTTAATGGCATAACATCATTTTGCTCTAAATCATCAAATTAGCTTCAACTAATAACAACAATAAACCATATTAACCGCATTCCACATTCATCACATTGAATTCAAGCTATCACACAAGTGGTCTTAACTACGAACTCACACGGGGATTCACATAATCACATTGCACACGAATTTCCTAACCATGCATGCTATATGAAGAGTTTTAACTTAAGCCGTAGTCTAGGTCAAACCGCCTAATTCTCTACGACCTGCATGGGCCACCATTCTGTAACACCCCAAGCCAAAGCTCGAAATATCACGGAAATCATATAGCGCAAGGTGGAATTACAATAGAACAAGAACTAAATGCAAATAAAGATTCAGTGAATCCATACAATACGAAACAAGTACCAAAATACATAAGGAACAAATAACCATCAAAGTTTACAAAAGGACATCCAGAAGATGGCAAATCGGTCCTAAGTATAATGCAAAAGAGAAGGTCGATGAATCCTTGATTCATAAAGTCCAATGCCCAGGTTTAACAGCAAGCAAACAACTTAACTCCACGTCCGGGGATAACCTGATTACCTGAATAGTGTACTAAGCATAGTCAACACAAGGTTGGTGAGTTCGTAGTAATGGTCCACAAGGAGCCATCGTCAATGATCACAATACAAGAATAGAGGCGTAATACAACTTACTTTGTACCCCTATGTAACACAATAACATCCACAACAAAATTACACAATTATAAGTAAATGTGTAATAAATATGCACAAATGATGTAAAATCAATACAAATGCCGAATGCATAAATAAGCCAACATGCCTATCTTATGCGTGAACTCAAGTCACCTATGCAACGATACCCGCCTGTCATCGCAATGAACAAGGCTGTATCTCAAAATCATCGAGATATATATGTCTATATACTCGGTGTCATGTCACCAACATCTCACAGATTAAGTGTATACATCTATACACTTGGATGTTTGAGTCCTCAACCGAGGGGTTATGTAGCTACGTATGTATGCTTACAATCAATCGTATATGCATCAATCACAAATCGTCTGTCATAAACCAATAATCAATATTCGTCAATCATAAACCAATAATCACAATTCAAACCAACTATACGTACATACACTTAAGAGGATGATCCATTCTTCGAGTCCCAGATGCTTATATATAGGGTCACCCGCAGCCTTCCCACCACATCTAAAACCCATTGAAGGCATAACCGACTTCCATGTATGTACGTCTATCCTAATATTAATGAAATACATAACAAAACATAAACCAAGTCAATCAAACGTGATAAACCGTCTCATCAATCCAACATTTAAACCAAAACAATCAATCAATCAACAACGTAAGTAAACACGTAAGTTTACACTTTTCAGCCCGAATCTCAAATGAGTAGGGAGCTACGGAAATCACCTTGTTCGGCAAAAGAAGCTAGTATTGTTAAAATAAGATTATAAGCGAGTATTGGGCTCCACGCGTCCACAACCTATCAATGTACATCATATTACCATAAATGTCACTCTACAATCTTAAACAAGTTGGTTCAGGAAGTTTAAGTCGAGTCACAAACTCATAGACACTTCTACAACTTTACCGAGTAAGGAAACAAGATACTTTGACTCAACATTTTTAGAAATGAGGAAAGTCTCATACAAAATGAATGTTACTACAAGAAACTAGGCTCTCTCACGATTCCAACGATAGGTCATATGACTTATTTGGACTTACGGATCAAAAGTTATAAGTGTTTGAAGTTAGGAAACGAAAACGAGCATCAGGGCCTGACTGCGCCGCAGTCAGGATGCTGCCCATTGACTGCGCCACAGTCAGATGCAAAAGCTTCATTCCAGAGGTTTTCCACTGAGCCGCAGTCAAGACTGTGTCTTGCCACTGCGCCGCAGTCAAGGCCATGGCTGCACCAGCAGCAGCAGTTTATGCAGAAAATTGTGACCCAAAACCTATTTTCTCAAAACCTAAGACCCCAAATCGATGCAAGAAGTTGTGGGACTCGTTTTGAAGCAATAATTGACATTCTAATGCACAAATACACTTACCCAAACCCATATTTCCATCCATAACATCATCAAAACAACCAAATCGATCAAACCAAACCAAAACCCTAAATTGACCCAAATTCCATTTTGAGTCAATTTGAGACTTGTAAATTCTTGAAATGACTAGAAACATGTAAACAAACATAATTAGATGCAAATGGGATGAATTTGACTTACCAAAGCTTCTTCTTGAGCTCAAACCCGAAATTAGGTCAAAATGGGTAAAAACCTTGCACTATGAACTTCAATCTTTTGATATGATGAAGATGAGAAGGAGATGATGATGATTCTTATATTAAACAAATTCCACAACACCAATTAATTCAAGAGTTCAAGAGAGAAAGATGGGAAAAGAGAGTTCTTGCTTTAGTTAGAGAGAAAAGAGAAGAGAAAGATTATGTGGTGAAATGAGAAGGATAAGGGAGGGAAGATGGGTCATATGGGCTGATGGGTCGTGGGTCCAACCCATGGGTCGACCCGTTTCTCTATACAAGCAACTTTGCATAACATTTTACATTTATTCACCGATTAAATCGTACAATCGACCCTACAAATATACCACATAGTCATTTAATCACAAAATGAACCCAAATATTTTATTAACTTAAATTGTTAGTCAAATTACACATAAAGTCAACGGGTCAAAACTCACGGATGTTACTTCATGTAATCCTCTCGCTCCCAAGTGAACTCGGCTCCACGTCTAGCATTCCATCTAACCTTAACAATCGTGTAGCGCTTGTTCTTGAGCTTCTTGACCTCACGGTCCAAAATCTCTACTGGTTCTTCAATAAAATCTCTATGGGCACATGATGTATAGGGTCCGCCAAACACTTACGTAGGTTACAAATATGAAATACAACATGTACCCCACTAAGCTCTTGAGGCAATTCTAATCGATAGGCAACCTTTCCAACCCGTTCGAGAATCTTGAAAGGACCAATATACTTCGGCCCAAGTTTACCCCGCTTCACAAAACGTACTACACCTTTCCAAGGTGATACTTTCAAAAGTACATAATCACCAATTTCAAACTCTAACGGTCTCCGCCTTACATCGGCATACTTCTTTTGACGTTCACGGGCCAATTGCAACTTCTCCTTAATTTGAGAAATCACTTTTGTCTTTTCAACTACAATTTCCGGCCCGATGAGTTGACTCTCACCAATTTCCGCCCAAGCTAGAGGAGAACGACATACCCTACCATACAATGCTCTAAAGGGCACCATTTGAATGGTGGCATGGTAGCTATTGTTGTACGAGAACTCAACTAGTGGCAAATGGTCTTCCCAACTTCCACCAAAATCAATTGCACAAGCCCTCAACATGTCTTCAAGGGTTTGAATGGTTCTCTCGGTTTGTCCATCCATTTGAGGATGAAACGCCGTGCTCATGTCGAGTCGAGTACCCATTGCTTTTTGAAAAGCTTCCCAAAAGTTTGATTTGAAACGGGCATCTCTATCTGAAATGATAGAAATCGGCACTCCATGCTTAGATATTACTTCCTTGATGTACAAACGAGCCAATGTGTCAAATTTATCGGTTTCACGAATGGCTAAAAAGTGAGCCGACTTCGTTAACCGATCTACTATCACCCAAATCGTGTCACGACTGCTTCTCGTCTTCGGTAATTTAGTAATGAAGTCCATGGCAATATGTTCCCACTTCCATTCGGGCATCACCGGTTGTACCAACAATCCGGGTGGCTTCTTGTGATTGGCTTTGACTTATAAGCAAGTAAGACACTCACTCACATACTTAGCCACATCACGCTTCATGCCCGCCACCAATACAAGTTTTTCAAATCAAAGTACATCTTATCCGACCCGGGATGGACCGAATAAGGTGATTGATGAGCTTCATTCATAATAAGTGTTCTTAAGTTACCAAAAATAGGAACCCAAAGTCTTTCAACCAAGTATAGTCCATTATCATTCTTTCTGTCAAATTGTTGTTCCATGCCATCTAGGTTCTCATTTCCAAAGTTTTCCGGTAGGGTGGCTTGAATTTGGGCTTTAATGATCCGATCATGAATATTTGGCCCCACCGTGAGGCTCATAGCTCTAGCCCGTCTTGGTTTCACTCTCTCCTTTCTACTCAAGGCATCGGCTACTACATTTCCCTTGCCCGGATGATAACGGATGTCACAATCATAATCACTAAATAGTTCAAGCCAACGCCTCTGCCTCATATTCAATTCACTTTGGTTAAAGATGTGTTGAAGACTTTTGTGGTTGGTATAAATCACACATTTGGTGCCATAGAGATAATCTCCAACACTTCAAAGCAAACACAACCGCTCCCAATTCCAAATCATGTGTCGGGTAGTTCTTCTCATGCACCTTCAATTGACGAGAGGCATAAGCAATGACTTTACCCCTTTGCATAAGAACACAACCCAAACCTTGTCCCGAGGCATCACAATAAACAACAAAATCTTCAATTCCATCCGGTAGCGTCAAAATAGGAGCGTCACATAGCATATCTTTAAGAGTTTGGAAGGCGTTTTCTTGTCTTTCGCCCCATTCAAAGTTTCTCTCCTTTTGAGTCAAGAGAGTGAGTGGTTGTGCAATACGGGAGAAATTTTCAATAAATCTTCTATAGTAACCCGCCAATCCAAGGAATTGACGGATCTCGGATGGCGTTTCGGGTTCTTCTCCAATTCTTGACCGCTTCAATCTTGCTTGGGTCCACGTGAATACCATCCTTGCTCACTACGTGACCAAGAAAGTGGACCTCTTCCAACCAAAACTCACACTTGGAGAATTTAGCATACAATTTCTCCTTCCTTAGTAGTTCGAGCACCTCGCGCAAGTGCTCAACATGCTCTTCCTTTGTCTTCGAGTATACAAGTATGTCATCAATGAACACAATGACAGACTTGTCTAAGTATGGTTGACACACCCGGTTCATCAAGTCCATGAACACCGTCGGTGCATTAGTCAACCCGAAGGGCATCACGGTGAATTCAAAATGACCATACCTTGTGCGAAAAGCCGTCTTGGGGATATCATCTTCATGTACCCAGAGTTGATGATAACCCGAGCGAAGATCGATTTTTGAGAAGTGCTTAGTACCTTGAAGTTGATCAAATAAGTCATCGATTCTAGGGAGGGGATACCGGTTCTTCACTGTGAGCTTGTTTAATTCCCGGTAGTCGATACACATTCTGAAAGACCCGTCTTTCTTCTTGACGAAGAGAATAGGAGCACCCCAAGGAGATTGACTAGGGCGAATGAAACCCTTCTCTTGGAGTTTCTTGAGTTGAGTTTGTAACTCTTGCATTTCGGTTAGAGCTAGTCTATACGGAGCTTTTGCTACGGGCGCAGCTTCGGGGATAAGATTAATATGAAAGTCAAGTTCACGAGTTGGAGGTAATCCCGGTAAGTCATCCGGAAAAACATCGGGAAATTCACAAACAATAGGAACGGTCTTCAATTCTACCTTTGTGACGGTAGCACTAAAGACTTTAGAATTAGAGGAATCGGAGATTTCGCCTTGAACTCTAAGAATTCTACCGTTATTCAAAGGTATCTTAACAACTCTCTCGCCACAATCAATAGTCGCATTTACCGCCGTCAACCAATCCATACCCACAATGACATCAAAACTCCCAATATTGAAAGGCATAAGGTCTATGAAGAATTCAACATCGTCTAGGGTCAAGACACAATCACGTATTATTTGACTAAGTTTAGTTAGTGACCCGTTTACCATTTCAATGTCAAGCACATAGTTTAGAGCACAAGGATGCACATCAATCAAAGGAACAAAGTTAGAGGACACGAGGCTATAATCGGCTCCGGAATCAAATAAAACTGTTGCATAGTGACCATTAAGGAGAAAGGTACCTGCTACTACGTTGGGGTCATTACGGGCTTCATTTGCATTAACCGCAAAGGCTCGGCCGCGGGGTTGCACTTGATGGCCTTGTTGTCCCCGGTTTTGGTTAGGTCCGACCATTTGTAGTTGGTTGGGGTGGACGGCTACTTGAACTTGTTGTCCCACCCATCGAGGACAATTATTACGATAGTGGTCACGACTACCACATTCAAAACATTCACCTCTTCGTTGGTTACCTTGAGGAGGGACGACCCGAATAGGAGCCACATTCATTTGGCCCGCCCTTGGAGCTCTACAATTCTTGGAGGCGTGCCCAACTCGGTTGCAGTTAAAGCATGCCCCACATTGGACATTGGCGGGATGATGCCTGTTGCATCTCCCACAGAAAGAATGAGGCCCAGTATAAGCTTTCCTAGTCGGTTCCACCGCCGCCATTACTCTACCCCTATTTGCATTCTTGGGGTCAAACCTTCCCACTTTCTTTACCCCACTAGACTCTCCCACTTCTTTCCTCTTGTTTGTTGAGGATTTGCTTAAAACACCGCTTCTCAACAAGTCTTCAGTCACACTCCCGGCTCGGTTAACAGCATCGGCCAAAGAAGTAGGCATGTTAGAATTCACATAAGATCGGACTTGAGGATTCAAGCCCAATACAAACTTCTTGATGGCCCGAGACTCGGAATCCACCAAGTGAGGAATGAGGGTAGACAACTCTTGAAATCGTCTAACATAGCTCTTGTAATCGGCTCCGTCCATGTTGAGATTAGCAAACTCAATGGTCAAGTTTTGTAGTTCATAGGGAGGACAAAACTTCGCCCTCACCTTGTTCTTGAAATCGATCCATTCCAAGTTATAAGTCTGCCCCAAAGTTATCTCTTGATTCCACCAACTCAAGGCGTCATTTTTAAACATGCCGGATGCATAAGAAATCCGGTCGTCATATGTGCAATGAATTCTTTCAATCACTGCCTCGATCTCCTCAAACCACCTTATACACTCAGTGGGACCGCCTCTTCCATCAAACTCTGGTGCCCCACAACTCTTGAAGTCTTTAAATATACACCCCTGTCGGTATCCTCCATGTTGATTATACATGGGTATACGGTTATCAACTCCCACTGGTTCCTCTTCTTCCTCCTCCACAGCATGAGGTTGAGCATTTTCATTGTTCATATTAATTAGGGCTTCATTATTTTGAGGCCCATTGTTTAGAGCCGCATTGTTTCCCCCAAGACTTGCCGTGACTTGAGCAATAATGGTCGGCATGATATTAGTGACAGTTTGAGCGATCACCTCAGCCAAGTTTGGCTCGGGAGCTTCACCACGACCCCTTCCTTGGCCTCTACCACGACCCCTACCTCCTTGTACCTCCGGTTGAGCTTCCTGTTGAGGTTCTTCCGGTTCAGCCCTATAGTTCGTTCCGGCTCTCCTTGGTCTCACCATTTCTATAAAACAAGTGACACATTGACCCGAGAGTTAGTCTCAAATGCTCACATGTTAGTCACACAAGTAGTCAATGCTCCCATACCGATACCACTTACTCATTTCATATCATTATGCTAAGGCAAGAGTGCTAGCATCCTATGGGATTGTTACTTAGCATATCATCATGTCAAATTCATTACAATTGTTCATCATTAATTCAAGTAATCATGTTCAATACATCATGCAATCAAATAACTAACACGAATGGTTCAAAGTATAATCCGAATTCGATATGCTCTCTAGTTATTGACCGAGTATGTATACAGGGTGTACCAATGGCTAACCCTCCACCTAATCAACTTCCATTAAGCATATCAGTTCCTTATTATACTTTAAGCCACACGTGCACAATCCACGATGTCATTAACTTGTTATAATGTTGGGTGACCATAAAAGAGTTGATCGGGTTCTTTTAGGGTTGCCACAATATTATACTAAGTTAATGGCATAACTTCATTTTGCTCTAAATCATCAAATTAGCTTCAACTAATAACAACAATAAACCATATTAACTGCATTCCACATTCATCACATTGAATTCAAGCTATCACACAAGTGGTCTTAACTACGAACTCACACGGGGATTCACATAATTCACATTGCACACGAATTTCCTAACCATGCATGCTATATGAAGAGTTTTAATTTAAGCCGTAGTCTAGGTCAAACCGCCTAATTCTCTACAACCTGCATGGGCCACCATTCTGTAACACCCAAGCCAAAGCTCGAAATATCACGGAAATCATATAGCGCAAGGTGGAATTACAATAGAACAAGAACTAAATGCAAATAAAGATTCAGTGAATCCATACAATACGAAACAAGTACCAAAATACATAAGGAACAAATAACCATCAAAGTTTACAAAAGGACATCCAGAAGATGGCAAATCGGTCCTAAGTATAATGCAAAAGAGAAGGTCGATGAATCCTTGATTCATAAAGTCCAATGCCCGGGTTTAACAGCAAGCAAACAACTTAACTCCACGTCCGGGGATAACCTGATTACCTGAATAGTGTACTAAGCATAGTCAACACAAGGTTGGTGAGTTCATAGTAATGGTCCACAAGGAGCCATCGTCAATGATCACAATACAAGAATAGAGGCGTAATACAACTTACTTTGTACCCCTATGTAACACAATAACATCCACAACAAAATTACACAATTATAAGTAAATGTGTAATAAATATGCACAAATGATGTAAAATCAATACAAATGCCGAATGCATAAATAAGCCAACATGCCTATCTTATGCGTGAACTCAAGTCACCTATGCAACGATACCCGCCTGTCATCGCAATGAACAAGGCTGTATCTCAAAATCATCGAGATATATATGTCTATATACTCGGTGTCATGTCACCAACATCTCACAGATTAAGTGTATACATCTATACACTTGGATGTTTGAGTCCTCAACCGAGGGGTTATGTAGCTACGTATGTATGCTTACAATCAATCGTATATGCATCAATCACAAATCGTCTGTCATAAACCAACAATCAATATTCGTCAATCATAAACCAATAATCACAATTCAAACCAACTATACGTACATACACTTAAGAGGATTATCCATTCTTCGAGTCCCAGATGCTTATATATAGGGTCACCCGCAACCTTCCCACCACATATAAAACCCATTGAAGGCATAACCGACTTCCATGTATGTACGTCTATCCTAATATTAATGAAATACTTAACAAAACATAAACCAAGTCAATCAAACGTGATAAACCGTCTCATCTATCCAACATTTAAACCAAAACAATCAATCAATCAACAACGTAAGTAAACACGCAAGTTTTACACTTTTCAGCCTGAATCTCAAAGGAGTAGGGAGTTACGGAACTCACCTTGTTCGGCAAAAGAAGCTAGTATTGATAATATAAGATTATAAGCGAGTATTGGGCTCCACGCGTCCACAACCTATCAATGTACATCATAATACCATAAATGTCACTCTACAATCTTAAACAAGTTGGTTCAACAAGTTTAAGTCGAGTCACAAACTCATAGACACTTCTACAACTTTACCGAGTAAGGAAACAAGATACTTTGACTCAACATTTTTAGAAATGAGGAAAGTCTCATACAAAATGAATGTTACTACAAGAAACTAGGCTCTCTCACGATTCCAACGATAGGTCATATGACTTATTTGGACTTACGGATCAAAAGTTATAAGTGTTTGAAGTTAGGAAACGAAAACGAGCATCAGGGCCTGACTGCGCCGCAGTCAGGATGCTGCCCATTGACTGCGCCACAGTCAGATGCAAAAGCTTCATTCCAGAGGTTTTCCACTGAGCCGCAGTCAAGACTGTGTCTTGCCACTGCGCCGCAGTCAAGGCCATGGCTGCACCAGCAGCAGCAGTTTATGCAGAAAATTGTGACCCAAAACCTATTTTCTCAAAACCTAAGAACCCCAAATCGATGCAAGAAGTTGTGGGACTTGTTTTGAAGCAATAATTGACATTCTAATGCACAAATACACTTACCCAAACCCATATTTCCATCCATAACATCATCAAAACAACCAAATCGATCAAACCAAACCAAAACCCTAAATTGACCCAAATTCCATTTTGAGTCAATTTGAGACTTGTAAATTCTTGAAATGACTAGAAACATGTAAACAAACATAATTAGATGCAAATGGGATGAATTTGACTTACCAAAGCTTCTTCTTGAGCTCAAACCCAAAATTAGGTCAAAATGGGTAAAAACCTTGCACTATGAACTTCAATCTTTTGATATGATGAAGATGAGAAGGAGATGATGATGATTCTTATATTAAACAAATTTCCACAACACCAATTAATTCAAGAGTTCAAGAGAGAAAGATGGGAAAAGAGAGTTCTTGCTTTAGTTAGAGAGAAAAGAGAAGAGAAAGATTATGTGGTGAAATGAGAAGGATAAGGGAGGGAAGATGGGTCATATGGGCTGATGGGTCGTGGGTCCAGCCCATGGGTCGACCCGTTTCTCTTTACAAGCAATTTTGCATAACATTTTACATTTATTCACCGATTAAATCGTACAATCGACCCTACAAATATACCACATAGTCATTTAATCACAAAATGAACCCAAATGTTTCATTAACTTAAATTGTTAGTCAAATTACACATAAAGTCAACGGGTCAAAACTCACGGATGCTTAGTCTTCATGTAATCCTCTCGCTCCCAAGTGAACTCGGCTCCACGTCTAGCATTGCATCTAACCTTAACAATCGTGTAGCGCTTGTTCTTGAGCTTCTTGACCTCACGGTCCAAAATCTCTACTGGTTCTTCAATAAAATCTCTATGGGAACATGATGTGTAGGGTCCGCCAAACACTTACGTAGGTTACAAATATGAAACACAACATGTACCCCACTAAGCTCTTGAGGCAATTCTAATCGATAGGCAACCTTTCCAACCCGTTCGAGAATCTTGAAAGGACCAATATACTTCGGCCCAAGTTTACCCCGCTTCACAAAACGTACTACACCTTTCCAAGGTGATACTTTCAAAAGTACATAATCACCAATTTCAAACTCTAACGGTCTCCGCCTTACATCGGCATACTTCTTTTGACGTTCATGGGCCAATTGCAACTTCTCCTTAATTTGAGAAATCACTTTTGTCGTTTCAACTACAATTTCCGGCCCGATGAGTTGACTCTCACCAATTTCCGCCCAAGCTAGAGGAGAACGACATACCCTACCATACAATGCTCTAAAGGGCACCATTTGAATGGTGGCATGGTAGCTATTGTTGTACGAGAACTCAACTAGTGGCAAATGGTCTTCCCAACTTCCACCAAAATCAATTGCACAAGCCCTCAACATGTCTTCAAGGGTTTGAATGGTTCTCTCGGTTTATCCATCCGTTTGAGGATGAAACGCCGTGCTCATGTCGAGTCGAGTACCCATTGCTTTTTGAAAAGCTTCCCAAAAGTTTGATTTGAAACGGGCATCTCTATCTGAAATGATAGAAACCGGCACTCCATGCTTAGATATTACTTCCTTGATGTACAAACGAGCCAATGTGTCAAATTTATCGGTTTCACGAATGGCTAAAAAGTGAGTCGACTTCGTTAACCGATCTACTATCACCCAAATCGTGTCACGAGCCAATGTGTAAATTACGGTCAAAATGGGTAAAAACCTTGCACTATGAACTTCAATCTTTTGATATGATGAAGATGAGAAGGAGATGATGATGATTCTTATATTAAACAAATTCCACAACACCAATTAATTCAAGAGTTCAAGAGAGAAAGATGGGAAAAGAGAGTTCTTGCTTTAGTTAGAGAGAAAAGAGAAGAGAAAGATTATGTGGTGAAATGAGAAGGATAAGGGAGGGAAGATGGGTCATATGGGCTGATGGGTCGTGGGTCCAGCCCATGGGTCGACCCGTTTCTCTTTACAAGCAATTTCGCATAACATTTTACATTTATTCACCGATTAAATCGTACAATCGACCCTACAAATATACCACATAGTCATTTAATCACAAAATGAACCCAAATGTTTCATTAACTTAAATTGTTAGTCAAATTACACATAAAGTCAACGGGTCAAACTCACGGATGTTACACTTTACTTCTTGTGGATCCTTTCTTATTAGTTTTCACAAATTTCCCTTTAATGCATTCAATACATTGGTTATAATCAGAAAAATCAAGAGTTGGAAGAATTCCTTCTTTAGTAAGACGTTGCATTCTGTCTTTTGATATGTGACCTAAACGTTTATGCCACAATCTCGAAGAATTTTCCATTTCAAGATTTTTTCTTTTCCCTTTAGTGATTATATTTACATCCAATGACAATAGGGATTCCGCAAAATTATTATCCAAATGAAGCCTATAAAGGTCATGCTCTAATGAACCAGTACCAATAATTTGAGAATCAAAATACACTTTTAACGCATTATGTCCAAACTTAAAATCATATCCAAAACGATCAAGTTTCGAAACAGAAATAAGGTTCCTAGTCATTTATGGAACATAAAGTGTATTATTTAAGTACAAGTTAAAACCACCCTCTAAAACTAATAAGAGAGTTCCAACGGCTTCAACATGTAGCTCATCTCCATTACCGACTTTAATGATTCTTTCCCCCCTTTGTAGCTTCTTCTTTGAAAGGAATCCCTGCAATGAGTTAGTAACATGAACCATAGAACCACTGTCAGTCCACCAAGTATTAGAGGGAACATTAATAGAAAAACATTCATGATAAGTAACATAGGAAATATGAGGACCTTTCTTTGCTAACCATTCCTTAAACTTTGGGCATTCTTTCTGGATGTGTCCATGTTTTTTACAAAACTTGCATTTAGGACCCATTCCCATACCCTTACTTGTTGTTGCCTTTGATGAACCTTCCTTGGAGGAACTCGTTTTCTCCCATTTTGAACCTTTGTTATTTTTAAAAGATTTCCTGTTATTGGTCTTAGTAGCAGTAAGGTGAGCAACATCTGGCTTTTCAATTTTAAGCCTTTCCTCCTCTTGAACACACATGACCATTAATTCACTCATTTTCCATTTATCCTTTTGAGTATTATAGTTGATCTTAAATGGACCAAACTGAGTAGGGAGAGATGTCATGATAAAATGAACGAGAAAACCTTCAGATATTTCCATGTCCATTCCCTTTAGTTTTGAGGCCATATCATTCATCATCATGATGTGCTCACGAACACCACTAACACCATCATACTTCGTGGTAAGCATCTTAAGAATAAGGGTACTCGCATGAGCTTTAGACGAGCCCTTAAATTGCTCCTCAACGGATTCAAAGAACTCTTTAGCATTCTCAGAGTCAGGAATGGCTCCTCGAATAGCTGTCGAAATAGAATTCTTCATTATCATTAAGGACATGCGGTTTGATTTTTCCCAGATTTCATAAGTCCTCTTTTCTTCAGCCGTACTTTCGGCCGTGAGAGCATCTGGCGGATCAAATCTTAATGCATAGTCCAAATCAGTAATGCCGAGGGCAATTTTAATTTGTTCTTTCCACGTTGTAAAGTTAGTACCGTTCAAATGTTCTATGCCAGAAATACAATTTGCAATAGAAGTGGGTGTCAAAGCTGAAATATAAGACTTAAAATTATTATTCTCATTAAGGACTATAATAAATTAATAATATCCATGGTACAAGGTAAAATAAATAATAATTAAGACTATGTTAGTGACATAAAAAATAATAATAACTATAATAATAATAACCTAACCTAGGGCTAAGTTGGATAATAAATCTAATCACAACACAAAATTAGATTTATTAAAGAAATTCGGTGTAATTGTTGACTTCTCGTTGGTTCCATCAACAACACACTAATAATTTCTTAATTACATAATGCAAAACTAGTTTACAAATATATCACCTTTGGGCAGAAATATAAGTAAACCAATTATATTTATTTGCTACATACCGTATAATATCTCGAAATTATGAGTCACCGTTGGGCTATCTCACAACCTCTAAATATCAACGTAACTTAATATGACTTTTCATTCACGAAATTATTTTGACTAGTAGCCTCCGTTGGGTCGACAACTAATCTCAACAATTAAGTAGTCATAAACATATTATTAAAATTAGAAAATAATAATATTAACATGTCTCGTACGTAATTCCCCATTTAATTAGCTATAAACATAAAAGAACAATAAATGTAGATAATAGAGTGATTCACATTCCGTAGGACTTTAACGGGTAGATAAAATAAAATAAATTAATACTTAAGACTAGTTAGGAATAAAAATAATAATATTAACATGTCTCGTACGTAATTCCCCATTTAATTAGCTATAAACATAAAAGAACAATAAATGTAGATAATAGAGTGATTCACATTCCGTAGGACTTTAACGGGTAGATAAAATAAAATAAATTAATATGTTAGTGACAGAAAAAATAATAATAACAATAAAATAATAAGGCCAAATAAATAAAAGAGAATCATTGTTATCGGCTCCTTCAAATTTTTAGATGGATTTGGCAATTAAAAAAAAACTTTTATGCAATTCACTTCTGTTTAATTATTTGCACGACAAGAGAGTTGTACGATCCATATGCCGATGAAACAGTTGTGTCAAACTTAATAAAAAAAAACTTTTATGCAATTCACTTCTGTTTAATTATTTGCACGACAAGAGAGTTGTACGATCCATATGCCGATGAAACAGTTGTGTCAAACTTAATAAAAAAAAACTTTTATGCAATTCACTTCTGTTTAATTATTTGCACGACAAGAGAGTTGTACGATCCATATGCCGATGAAACAGTTGTGTCAAACTTAATAAAAAAAAACTTTTATGCAATTCACTTCTGTTTAATTATTTGCACGACAAGAGAGTTGTACGATCCATATGCCGATGAAACAGTTGTGTCAAACTTAATAAAAAAAAACTTTTATGCAATTCACTTCTGTTTAATTATTTGCACGACAAGAGAGTTGTACGATCCATATGCCGATGAAACAGTTGTGTCAAACTTAATAAAAAAAAAACACAACAGATTATATGTATGGTTTTCCAGTTTCTCATGAAACAAAATATGAGTTTTTTAAACAACATATTCAAATTAACGGAAATATTAAATCCCAGAAAACGATTCTTAGACAATTATAGAATCAATTATCAATTTAATCATGGCAAAATTATGAATATAGTAACTAATATTGGATTAAGATACATACATAAACACTTAACCATAGGTTGTCCACATTTCATATTAGGAGCAGAATGATTGATAATTTAATTTACTAGGTAAATATCATCACAAAAAAGAAAAAATAATAATAACAATAAAATAATAAGGCCAAATAAATAAAAGAGAATCATTGTTATCGGCTCCTTCAAATTTTTAGATGGATTTGGCAATTAAAAAAAAACTTTTATGCAATTCACTTCTGTTTAATTATTTGCACGACAAGAGAGTTGTACGATCCATATGCCGATGAAACAGTTGTGTCAAACTTAATAAAAAAAAAACACAACAGATTATATGTATGGTTTTCCAGTTTTCTACCGATGAAACATAATATCGATATATGTTAGTTACCGAGTGATAAAAATTGGAAAAACAATAACAATATTATGAAAAACATGATTGTAAACCATGATCTGAAACCACATGTTAAACATATATGATCGTAATCATGTATCTCATAATTATAATATATATATAGGCCAAGGATGAGCTTACTTGAATTGAGAGACGATGATGCCATGATAGGTACACCGTTAGGATATTGATCTTCTACTTGAACCTCTCCTTATTATGATGGATTGAACATGTTTAGTAATATGTTCTTATGTGTGTGTTTTAGTGGTAAGTATGGGGTTAGACATAAGCCCCTATTTATAGGAGAGTCAAGATAGGGATCAACTCCCAAAACATTAAGGAGTGGACTCTCAAGAGTCTTCCATCAAGACTAATAAGAGCACTTCATTATGGTAGTAAAGACTAATCTTAAGAGTCTTATAACATAAGATTAAATCAACAATATACATCACAATACATATGTTGAGTCATGGATTCGCTGAAGATTACTTGCTGAGTCAAGTAGTCGCTGACAGCCACAGCGAGAAGTTTCATCAGCGAGCCTTCAGCGATCATTATTATCTTCGAGTTAAAGGATAAGTTCAATGACTCACCGTCATATGTTGTAAGTCAAATATAGGCGGGAAAATGAAGATAAGAAGACTGGTCCCAAGGGCACGTGTTGCAAGATCAAGATGGAGCCATGTGACCTTGTACCAAAATGGTACTAAGGTGTTTCTCTTTCATGCCGTTTTGGGAAAGAAACAAGATGGCAAACAGAGATGTCTGAAGACCAGTCTTACACACCAATAGATAGTTGACAACCTTCATGTGTCAACATCTATTGGGTTGTCATGTGATGCCTTTTCTCCCCTATATAAAGCATCACTTGACCTAGCCGCAAAGTTGTTGGTTCATTCTACAATAGTCACTTAGTGTGTTTTTCTCTCATTATAGAATTGTATAATTGTTAAGTTTTCGTGTGTGCAAAAACTTAACAATATTTTCTTTCTTTCTTTCTTTGTAAACCAACCATGTATTCACCGTTTAATTAATACTACTTATGATTAAACGTGTTTACTTTCTTGTCTTGCTTTCTTAGTGTAATTTACATTAGTTGTTTAATTACATATCGTTGCAAACTTGGGACTTTCAGTTGGTATCAGAGCGGTGGTTCGACACACCGAATCTGATCTGAGTAAAAGTTTGCAAGATTATCTTTCTTTCTTTCTGTACTTAATTTTCTGCATCTAAACACTTTTCTTTAAACTTCTGTCTATTTTTCTTTTCTTACTATTATGTCTTCTGTTCCTTCTCTGGTTAATACCAGAGATTTTGGGTATGTCTCCATCCCACCCAGATTCGATTCACATGATTTTGGATCTTGGAAGGAGAGAATGCTCCTACACATCGTAGGAGTTGAACCCTATCTTATGACCATTCTAACCAGAGGGCCATATGTACCGGTTCTGGTTACCAGGACACCAGGAGCCACTGCTGATGCTCCTGAAGTTGTCACTGAGCTCATAAAACCAGAAGTACAATGGACAGATGACGAGCGTAGGCTTGTCAATCTGGATGCTCGGTTGAGAAATCTCATTATTACTACCCTTCCTGATGATATAATGAAATCTTTCATCAAACTTTCTTCTTCTAAATTGGTGTGGGATAATCTGTGTACCAGATTCGATGGTATGGCAGATGTTCTTGCTACCAAGAAAATAGATCTGAAACGTGCCTATAAAGGATTCTTCTCTCTCCCTAATGAGAGTCTGGATGGCACATATAATCGCTTTAAGTGCCTTTTGAATGATATGACAAATGTGGGCATAGAGCATAATACGCTTGAAATATGCTACAAGTTCATTGACGTCTTGCCCATCAAATGGCAAGGCTTAAGGAAAATTCTTAGAACAACTAAGCAACTGAAGGAGCATGACTTAGAGTCACTCTATGGCACTCTTCAATTTGAAGAGAGAGCCCTCGCTCAAACTTTGAGAGCTGAGGCTGAGTCTAAGAGGCATGCTGGTTCATATGCTTCAACTTCTTCCTCTTCTTTATCTAGTGTCTCTAATGTTCATGACCCTCTTGCCCTGGTCTCTGCTGAAGTTAGTCCTGTCCATCTTGACATGGACATCAGCAATTCTACCCCCTCTAACGTCCAAGATCTTGTCAATGACCTCGATTTCGAGGAGAGACAAGAGATGTTCTCGGACTTCATGAACTTTGCTCTTATCGCTGGTAAACGATATTCTAAAAAATGGAATGGTCGTAGGTCGACTCATTTCCAAAAACCAGTGGTAGACAAGTCTCAAGAAGAATGTTGGAGGTGTGGTAGTAAAGGCCATTACCAAAAGGAATGCAAAGTTTCTATTCCTTCTTTGCAGGCAGCGAAGCCCTCTTCATCATCAGCGAGGCCCTCTTCAGTCAAGCCTGCTGATGAATACAAAAAGAAGTATTATGAGCTTCGTTCCAAAATGGCTGATGTTGAAGAAGCCAAAACTCCCGCCAAAGGTCTTATTGCTGAAGAACATGACTGGGCTGATTCCGACGTTTCTGACAGCGAGGACTTTGTTGATGCCATATGCTTTATGGCACTCGCTGATGACCAGGCGCTAACAAAAGATCAAGTGTGCTCCAGTCAGTGGGTCAATGTCACAATCAAGAAGGTATGCACTTTTTCCTCTGCCTCTGAAGAGGATAAACCTAAAATTCTTGAATCTCTTACTTGTGATATTCAGTACGTCGAATCTATTCGTGCTGATCTTCAGTCTAAACTTAACTCAGTAAGTGCTGAGCTAAGTGATAAGACTGACAAGCTCAAGGATTTGAGAAATGTCCATGTTGAGCTTGAATCCCAAAAGCTTCTCAACCAAACTCTTCAAATCTCAAATGAGAAGCTGAAAAATCAGGTCACTGACCTTGAAAAGATAGTCACCTCCTGGTCTAAAGCCTCTAGGCTTCACGACCAAATCTTCAGCTTGCAGGTTCCTACTCAAATGAAAGCCATAATCGGTGGTGATTATGAGACTGCTGCTGTCATCACCAATATGTTCAGCGAGAGACCTGCTGCTGAAGAGAGGATTCCTTCCAGTGCTCTTACTTCTCGTGAGGAATTGCTTAAAAACTAATTTGTTAAAGGCATGAATGACTATCATTCTGAACTGAATGATGAGTCTCCCTCACCCAGCACTTCCACTTCCTCGTCACAAGCAGAAACTAGCTCATCAGCTAGCTTTGCTAAGACTGTCTTTCCAAACCATCCCATTATTGACATGATGCCAAATGAGGGTCGTGTTCAATATTCCTCTTCCCAAACATTTGAAGGGAATATTTCAAGTGATGGTTTCAAGCCTCTTGCTCGTAAGGTTTTCACTGTTAAGCCCAATGGTGGGTTCATTGTTGAACCCTTTAGAAGGAGCAAGGTCACTGTCCCATATGACTACAACACCCCTCAGCGAGCTGTGCCTGTTAGTCAACCCGCTGAGAATTCCGTTCCCTCAGCAGTCGTTGAACGCCCTACGTCTCAGCCCTCATCTTTTTCTAATACTTTTCCTGCTTGCAGAAAGGCTGTTATGCATGAGCACTTAATGAATAGACGAGCTAAGTTTGCTGATGCTTGTTATCAGCAACCTAATTCTGTCTATGTCCCAAAGGGAACTTTTGTCCCTCGTCAAACAAAACCTGTTCAGCAGGTTAGACCTCCTCAGCCAGGAGGTCAGCAAGTTGCTCTAAGTCGTCATAGTTCTCAGCAACCCAGACCTATTTAACAAGTCAGACCTCCTCAGCAAGGAGGTCAGCGAGTTGTTCTGAATAATCATGCCCCTTCTTCTTCAAATGCTCAATCTAAGGGCAAGTCCATTCTTGGCCCTGTTCCCAAAACTCTTCCTGTTCGGTTCAGGAAGAAAAAGGCCCCTTCAGTAGCATCAACTTCTTCCTCTAATCATGAGATTTGTGAGTTGAATAAGCGTGTCAACGACTTGTCCTCATAACTCAAGGAATTTCTGATTCAAAATCAGAAGGCTGGAAGAAAATGTTATTTATGTGGCGAAAAAGGACACATCGCTGCTGACTGCAATGACAAAGACTCCAGGAATCCTCCTGAAGTAGTCATTCAGCCAAATCTACCCTCAGCTTCCGCCGTTCATCCCTCCTCTGAAATCGCTGAGCGAACTCCCCCAGCTGAATCTAATATCAGCTTGGGTGAAGATGTTGTTCTCATTGATGACAACATTGCTGAATACATTGCCGCTCAGCGAATCTCCTTTCCCCAGTCTCATGAAATCATTACCAATGGTAGTGATAGTATACTGGCTGAATATGGGGAAAACAGCCAAGTCACTAACATGGTTGTTCTAAACACTGGAAGCTCTGTCACTTTTACCTCTGAAGATCAATTCTTCACACGAGAGATTACTCATGATATGTTTCCTGCTCATCAGCTAGTTTATTTCCCAGTTGATCCAAATGCTGATCCTAGAGCCCCTCTTCCTCTCGTTTTAAATGATGATGACTTTGCTCATCTTCCTCTCACATCCTCTGCTGATGATACTATCAGCGAGGATGCTCATGATTCTTCCTAAATCCTTCTTATGTTATCCTGCAGGCCTCGCTAGGAAAAGAAGTGTGGTATTTGGATAGTGGCTGTTCAAAACACATGACTGGATCCAAGGACCTGCTGGATAACTTTATGGAGACCGATGGTCCCACAGTTGTGTTTGGTGACAATTCTACTGGCCAAACTGAAGGATACGGGTCTCTCTCCCATGGGCTGATCAAATTCACTAAGGTTTCTTATGTGAATGGATTGAAACACAATCTGATCAGCATCAGTCAATTGTGCGATGCAGACTACAAGGTTATCCTTGATAAGCATCAAGGCACAGTGATCAATGTCAATAAAGAAGTGGTCTTGGTCGCTCCAAGAAAAAAGGATATCTACTTGGTAGATTTCACTCCTGTCAAAACTGACAGCGAGACCTGCTTCTTCTCAAAATCTGTTTCTCAAATCAACTGGTTATGGCACAAGCGTATGTCGCATGTGAACTTCAAAACCATAAACTCTTTGGCCAAGAAAAATCTAGTTCGAGGCCTTCCTCATCTCACTTATGAGAAGGACAGGCTCTGTGGTGCTTGTGAAAAAGGTAAAAGCCACCGAGCCACCTTCAAAACCAAACAGGCCAACTCTATCAGTGGCTGTTTCCATCTCCTTCACATGGACCTTTTTGGTCCAGTAAATGTCCAAAGTCTAAGGGTAGCAGATACACCTTAGTTATTGTGGATGAATATTCACGATATACTTGGACAATCTTTCTTCATTCTAAGAGTGATGCTGCTGAGGAAATAATTAATTTCATTAAAAAGAAGGAAAACCTCAACAGCATACGTGTTAAAGAACTCAGAAGCGATCATGACACTGAGTTTAGAAACCACACTCTTGAGACTTTTTGTGCTGATCAAGGGATTAGACAAAATTTCTCTTCTGTTCGCACTCCTGAGCAAAATGGGGTAGCTGAAAGGAGAAATAGAACTCTCATTGAAGCTGCAAGAACCATGCTCAGTGAGTCCTCTCTTCCTAGTAAATTCTGGCTGAAGCAGTCAGTACTGCTTGCCACACTCAAAATAGGTGTCTTATTGTCAAGCGACATGATAAGACTGCCTATGAAGTTCTCAAGGGCAAGAAACCTCAAATTGGATACTTCCATGTTTTTGGTTGCCCATTTTCATCCTAAATGATAAGGATCATTTAGGAAAGTTTAATCCCAAAGCTGATGATGGCTACTTTCTGGGATATTCTTCTATAAGCAAAGCTTTCAGGGTTTTCAATACTCGCACTCAAAAAGTAGATGAATCAATTCATGTTACTTTTGATGAAAGTTGAGAGTCCCTTAAGTTCGACGGTTAACCAGGAAAGTGTAAAATACAACAAGTCTAATAATCACTAGAATGGACTAGTATTACTTGTAAATAAATGCAAGAGTATATAAACAAAGTAATACAAGACTTAAAGCAATAAACAAGTAAAATGGAACATTATGTATTTTTCAATGGTGTATTTTATTTATGATGTTAAATAAAATACAAGGTTGTGCAGAATCAAGATAATACAAATAAGTATGTATCGTAACAACCTATGAATTACAAATGATCTATATTTGTCAAATAACTCTTTTGGATCGAGATACTTAAAGTTGTGAAGTATCCCAGTTTAAGATCGAGAGTATTTAGACAAATTCACTTTAATGCAAAATGTATGCTTAAAAGTATTTTCTCAATGAAATGACTTTGTATTTATAGGCAACAAAATTCACCAGTGAATTTTGTGCCGTACAAATATGGTTGCATGCATTTAATGATCCGACAAGAACATTAAATGCATTGGATAAGGAATAAGGATAAAGTCACATCAATATGACTTTGTATCCTTTTATCCAACCACCTTTACACGCATAAACTTTGGTAAAGAACAAGTGGATTGTTCTTTGGAAAGTGTGTAAAGGCAAAAGTCAATCTTCGATATCAGTGTTCAGACTTGTAAGGTCTAGAACACTGACAATCCTCCAGTGTACAGATCTGGTAAGACTTCCAGTGGACTCCGCCATTTGTAAGTCTTCTTTATTCTGACTTCAGTGAGAACGTCTTCAGTAGAGTTGATCTGGACTGGGGGTGAAGTCCAGTGAGCTAATCTGGAGAATACTCCAGATTTCCTATACAAGTATTTGCTCACTGGTCTTCCATTATTTCTGGACAAATCTTTAGAGGGACTCCAGATTCCAAGTCTGGAGTAGGTCCAGTAGAACACGTTTCTGGACAGATCTTCAGTAAGGCTCCAGTAGTCGAGTCTGGAGCGAGTCCAGTAAATCTGGACCTAACAAATTCCCCCTATTTGTTTAGAAATAATGCAATTGTTTTCAAGCTTATATCTATACAATTTTGTATGCTTGAAAAACACAAGTTTTGATTTGTCTAAAAAATCTAAGTTACTGGAAAACACTTTATAGATCATGAGTGTTTTCAGTTTCATCATTTAAGTTCTAACTTAGACTAAATCTGATCATTTACTTATATGAATAAAAAATTGCAACTATTATTACATACATCAACTGATAAATAGTATACAATTTTCATAAAACAATAAATTTACAACAAGTAAATGATAAGAGTCAGGCCCTTCTTTTTGAAGTCTGTCCTGGAGCATCTTCAGTAGCCTTTCTCTTTGGTGATGGAGAAGATGGTATTGATTCTGGCGATCTTATGCCCATTGCAACTTCCATCTGTTGCTTTCTTCTCCATACCTTTTCAACTCTTTTCAGAAATGCTTTAACATCAGTCGACACATTTGTCTTCCCCCTGAACGTTAAAGCGATTTCTTTCAGTTCACTCCATCCAAATGCTTGGACTGAAGTACTTTTCCTTTCATCAGTAAAGTTACCCTCCCTGGTCAACTTTACTTCAAACTTAGACATGCCTTCATTATTTTCAGCTAATTTGATCTCAGCACTAGTGATCCTTCTGGCATCAGCCCTGAAATTCAACATCTCATTGTACTTGTCTTTCAGTTTGGCTTGCTGGATCAATGCTTCAGTTTCCTTGGACACTCTCTTTTGCTCTACAGCAGATTGGAGTTCTTGACAATTGATTTTTCGAGAAGTGTCCAGGGGAATGAATTTGCTTACATCAACATCTTTGATCGCTTTGATTTGCTTAGCAGTCAGTTTTGGTAAGCCAGTCAGTTTCTTCCTGTACTCTATCTCCAGAGCACCAGCGTTCTTTCTGATCTTTTTCTGGAGGCTTACCAGTTCATCCTTCCTTTGTCTGATGAGTTCTGGTACACTCACGCCATAAATTATAGAATCATAGACTTGTTCTTCTTCGGCGTAAAATGAGCGTACATGAACATCATCTAATGCATTTAGGCATTGATGAACTCTGGGGTCATCCTTCATCTTTTTATATATATCAACATTTATGCCTAACCTTCCAGCATTGTAAGAGTCTAGAGTCCCCATTGATGCCATCTCCCTTTGATGGGCCAGCAGTTCATCCTTTTGATTTCTTTTGAAAATCTCTATCATGATGCATTCTTGTTCTAGCTTCTTGGAAGTTTCATCATCAGCATCTTCAGTAGTTTGCTCTTCTTCTCCAGATTCCATTTGTTGTTTTCCCTTAACTGACTTCAGAGTTGATGGAATATCTGGAAAGGACTCAAACTGGGGCTCACTGGCTTCAGTACCAATAGCTTCTTCAGTTAGCCCGGCTTCAGTGCCATATGCTCTTTGTGCCAAGTGCTTCAGAGTTTGGTCACCAGACGACTTTTCCCCCTTGGAATGATCACCAGTCCTTGACTTGAGATCATTCCATAACTGTTCCAGCATATGTCTGTCCAGTGCACCAAATGTTATACCTGTTACTGGAGTTGTTTCAGTCACAACTTTCTTAAGTTCCTGCACTTCCTTTTGAACATTTGCAACTGCTTTAGGCAAGTGTTTTGGCAACTTTTCATCCAGTAACCTGTCTACTTGGGGTAACACCCCATCTTGAATGGTACAAAGAACAGTCTCAGAAATCTCTTCACATAACTCTTTCAGCATACTGTTTCTGAACTTCCTTGTACATTCATCACTTATAGTACTAACAACTGCATCCTGGTCTAGTGTGGATCTACTCTCCAGAGAACTGACCCTGGAAACCAACTTCTGGACTTCTTCTTTCAGACCTGCCAGTTCGCCAGTGACTGCAGTCTGAACAGAACTAACCAACCTTGTCTCTAGACCCTGGACTGCCACTTTGAAATTTTCAGTATTGTTGTTTGTGGCCAGTACCAGTTCATCCTTCCTTTGTCTGATGAGTTCTGGTACACTCACACCATAAATTATAGAATCATAGACTTGTTCTTCTTCGGCGTAAAATGAGCGTACATGAACATCATCTAATGCATTTAGGCATTGATGAACTCTGGGGTCATCCTTCATCTTTTTATATATATCAACATTTATGCCTAACCTTCCAGCATTGTAAGAGTCCAGAGTCCCCATTGATGCCATCTCCCTTTGATAGGCCAGCAGTTCATCCTTCCTTTGTCTGATGAGTTCTGGTACACTCACGCCATAAATTATAGAATCATAGACTTGTTCTTCTTCGGCGTAAAATGAGCGTACATGAACATCATCTAATGCATTTAGGCATTGATGAACTCTGGGGTCATCCTTCATCTTTTTATATATATCAACATTTATGCCTAACCTTCCAGCATTGTAAGAGTCCAGAGTCCCCATTGATGCCATCTCCCTTTGATGGGCCAGCAGTTCATCCTTTTGATTTCTTTTGAAAATCTCTATCATGATGCATTCTTGTTCTAGCTTCTTGGAAGTTTCATCATCAGCATCTTCAGTAGTTTGCTCTTCTTCTCCAGATTCCATTTGTTGTTTTCCCTTAACTGACTTCAGAGTTGATGGAATATCTGGGAAGGACTCAAACTGGGGCTCACTGGCTTCAGTACCAATAGCTTCTTCAGTTAGCCCGGCTTCAGTGCCATATGCTCTTTGTGCCAAGTGCTTCAGAGTTTGGTCACCAGACGACTTTTCCCCCTTGGAATGATCACCAGTCCTTGACTTGAGATCATTCCATAACTGTTCCAGCATATGTCTGTCCAGTGCACCAAATGTTATACCTGTTACTGGAGTTGTTTCAGTCACAACTTTCTTAAGTTCCTGAACTTCCTTGTACATTCATCACTTATAGTACTAACAACTGCATCCTGGTCTAGTGTGGATCTACTCTCCAGAGAACTGACCCTGGAAACCAACTTCTGGACTTCTTCTTTCAGACCTGCCAGTTCGCCAGTGACTGCAGTCTGAACAGAACTAACCAACCTTGTCTCTAGACCCTGGACTGCCACTTTGAAATTTTCAGTATTGTTGTTTGTGGCCAGTACCAGTTCATCAAGCTTTTCAAATACAAGCTTCTCATTCCCAGCAAACAGATTCATCTCAGATGCAAGGTTATTTGATAATAAAGATTTGAAGTCTGAAATAACCTGAGATGAAGTCTGGAGTGATCTCTCCAGGTCCGCCACCTTACTTAAAAGGCCTTGGACCTCGGAAGAAGATGAAGTGGAGAGACCACTGGGAGGTTCAAGAGTTGAAGGCAATCTGGTCATAAGAGGAACTTGTGCCCAGTCCTCTTCAGTTGCAGCTTCAGATGTTACAACTGGTGACTCCGGCGCACGAGGTGGAGGTTGAGATTGTAAAGGTTGAGTGGTTGCTGGAGTGAAGTATTGTGTATCTCTAGGAATTGAAGGTGGTGGTGGTGGTGGCATGTTTGATTCTGGTGGTGGCATTTCTGGTGGAGGTGGTGGCATTTCTGGTAGACTTTCTTCTTCTTGTACATCTTCACCCAGAAAATTCATGTTTACATCAAAGCCTTCAGACATTGGGGAATCTACATCATCCCATTCTGGAGCCATCCCAACTGTCTGTTCACCAGTCTCTACATTAACCTGTACACCAGCCTCTACATTCAAGTCTAGTTGAGCCTCTTGCTCATCAGAAACATGTTCAACTTCCTCAACAACTTGCTCACTAATCTGAGCAACATTTTCAATCTCCTCATCAGTCACCTGCCCAACAACTTCTTCTACGTTCTCTTGTTCAAAAATTGGTGACCCATCCAGATTCATAACATCACCAGGATGTCTTTCAGGATTCACCTGAAGTCCAGCTCTCATCAGACGCCTGTTAGTTCTAGGTCATCTGGAAGGTTCAACAACTTCTTGTACTTGACCTTCAGGAGCAACTTGTCTGATGGGTTGTACAGCTTCTATTATCTGTACATCTTGGTCTCCAGAGGTTCTTTCAACAGCTTGACCTCTATCTGGAGCCATTTCAGCTTCTTCCCTTTGAAAGGAAAGCATGGACTGAGGAATATCTACCTCGTCCAGTGGAGATCTGAGGTTGACCAGATCCCTCATATACTCACAGAAAAGTGAGTAGTATCAAAATCATACTGGTCTCCAAGAGCATTTTTAAACATTAGAGAAAGGAAACGAATATAAGGAACAAACGGTTTTCTTCCTTTCACTCTAAGGCACTCAACCAGGTCATCAAAAAGAATCTGGGCAAAGTCCACTCTAAGCCCAAACCATAAGCAGTAGGCAATCTGGAGATGGGTTTGATTTATCTGGTCTAACCCTCCAGAACTGCCTCCCAGACATTCAACAATATGGGTGAAGAAATATCTCCATGAGTCTGACAGTTTGCTCATGTAGATAGTTCCTTTCCTGGATAGCTGGCCATGCTCATCCAAGATATCCGTGTGCCCCATCAGTCTGCATACTTCCCTTGTATTGATACCAGTGGGAAGTTCAATAGGCAACTCATTCTGTTCAAAATAGTTTAACTGTAGAACAGACCTGAGTAGACTTGCAGTGAAACCAAGGGATCTGGTACCTCCCTTGAGAGTATAATTGATAGATGAAGTTTCATCATCATATGTTGCAGTGTACCAGAATTCACAAAGGTACTCGTGGTACATCCTTCCTGGATTTAATGTTAACGCACCATATAATGGGCAAGAGAGAAAGAATGAGTTTAATCTCCCAATAATCGATTGGGCATCATGAACACTGGAAAGAGAGAGTCTTGTCATCCAGTTGTTCATATTTATTCTTATGGCATTTGCCTCAAGAGAGATATGAGGTGCCCTGTCAACATTTTCAAAAGGATTATATTCAGTGGCAAGCAGATTTTTAGGCGATCTTGACTGTCTAGGTGCCATTTATAAAGAATAGATGAAGATGAATTGAATATATATAGGTTATGATGAAGATTTGATGAAGGAATTGAATGGATATGGAGTAAATAAGAGAGATAATGATGATTGGAAAATGAATGAAGAAGTAAATGAAGGAATTTGAAAGATTTAGGAGTAAATATGTTCGAAGTAAATGCAAATGAAATTGAAAGTGGGTATATATAGGAGAGAGAATGTGGAACTCAAACGGTTTAATTTGAAATTATCAAATAAAATTTGGTCGGGTTTGAGATCCGCATTAATTACATCACATCACACATAAATGTGTGACGGTTTACAGCCCACAAACATTAACAAGTTGCTCTTTTTCACTTCCCGAGGTAAAAATACCATCATTACGTTGAAAAATTTACATGCCACATAGGATTAAAATATCTCCAAAAAGATTTGCTTACGTGGCACGCACGATGACCAAGTATTTAGAAAATATTATGACATATTTCAGTGCATCTGGAGGTTGACTGGACACTCCAGTATCACTGGTGGATTAGTCCAGTGAACATGTACTGATGGTACACTGGAGGGACACTCCAGTAAAGTACCAGTGAAAACCATTTTTGAAAGACTGGTAACCTCAAACTTGCACGTCAACTAATACAGACAAATGAGAGGGACACATTTACAAGGAGACATTAGTCACCTCAAACACGCACTTCAGCCTGTCCAGTTACCAGTGAGAGGGACACATTTACAAAGCACCAGTAATATTTTCTGAAGAGTTTGTCTAGTGAGAAAATAAATTAATAAATTCCCCTGAACTTAAAACATTTTTTAAGAAAAAATATCTTTCAAGTCTTTCCCTGGAATGTTGTTCCAGAAATCTAATAATGCAAAGATAGTACACAAAGGCGTTCAATATATGAGCAGTCACCAGATTTAAGGGTTTAACATTCCCAACTCACCAACAAGATATTCAAAAGTTTTGACATCCAGAGGTTTGGTAAAAATGTCAGCGAGTTGTTTGTCAGTGAGAATAAAATGGAGTTCAATGTTGTTTTTCATAATATGATCACGAATGAAGTGATACCTGAGATCAATGTGCTTCGTTCTGGAGTGCATGACTGGATTGTTTGAGATAGCAATGGCACTGGTATTATCACAAAAGATTGGGGTCTTTGAATATTTAATACCATAATCAAGCAACTGGTTCTTCATCCAGAGTATCTAAGCACAACAACTGGCTGCAGATACGTATTCAGCTTCAGCAGTGGACAATGAAACTGAAGTTTGCTTCTTACTGATCCAGCTGACCAGTTTGCCACCAAGGAAATGACATCCACCAGTAGTGGATTTCCTGTCTATCTTACAACCTGCATGATCTGAATCTGAATAACCCATTAGATCCATGCCTGAGCCTTTGGGATACCAAAGACCTAGACTGGGGACACCTTTAAGGTACTTCAATATGCGCTTTACAGCAAGCATATGAGATTCCTTTGGATTAGACTAATATCTGGCACATAAACATGTTGAAAACATAATATCTAGTCTACTGGCAGTTAAATACATCAGTGAACCAACCATGCCTCTATAGACAGTGGTGTTCACTGGTTTTCCATCTGGATCGGAGTCCAGTATCAGTGGTGCAGAAATTGGAGTTGGTTTAGATGGTGAAGAGTTCATATCAAATTTCTTTAAAAGATCTCTAACATATTTTTCCTGATTAATAAAAATGCCATCTTTGTTTTGTTTAATCTGGAGTCCAAGAAAATATGTTAATTCACCCATTAAACTCATCTCATATTCAGTTGACTTTATTTTCGAAAATTTCTTGCACATGTTTTCATCAGTAGACCGAAAAATAATATCATCAACATAAATTTGTACCATTAACAGATTACCTTTTTCATGAAGAATAAATAAGGTATTGTCAATTGCACCTCGTTTGAAACCATTTTTCAACAAATGTTTAGTCAGAGTGTCATACCAGGCACGTGGGGCTTGTCTGAGGCCATAAAGCGCTTTGTCCAGACGATATACCCAATGTGGATGCTTTTCATCAACGAAACCTGGTGGTTGTCTGACATAAACTTCTTCTTCAAGCTTTCCATTCAAGAAAGCACTCTTTACATCCATCTGGTAGACCTTGAACTGATAATAAGCAGCGAATGCTAAGAATATTCTGATCGCTTCAAGTCTAGCCACTGGAGCAAATGATTCATCAAAGTCGACATCTGACTGGTAGTAGCCTTGTGCTACCAGTCTGGCCTTGTTTCTGATTACGTGGCCATCTTTATCTACTTTGTTCCTGAAGACCCATCTTGTTCCAATTGGTTCTTTCTTTCCAACTGGGAAAGAAACCAGATACCAGACCTTGTTCCTTTCAAACTGGTGAAGCTCTTCTTGCATAGCAGTCACCCAGCTTGGATCTTCCATAGCCTCGTCAATCTACTTTGGTTCCATCAAAGATAGAAAACTAACATATAAGCATTGATTACTGGAGGCTCTTCTGGTCTGAACTCCTCTACTGGAGTCACCTATCTGTTTAATAGGATGAGCTTTTGTCCATCTGGAGTACTGACCAGGATTGTTACTGATAACAATATCAGTGCAAGAATTCAGTTGAGTCTCCTCTGGAGTTGCTTCTGGAAGAGTATCTTGCCAGACTACTTCAGTATCTTCATCTGAGTCATTTAAATCACGATTTGCATCATGAAATTCTTCATTTGAAGGCATTTCTTGAAGTACTGGTTCAGTTTGGAATTCTTCATAAGAAGACATTTCTGGTCTATTCTCAACTGACACTGATACTGGGGGAGTAGTACGAACATCTGATCCAATATTAATTTCAGAGGGTAGTTTGAAAATAATAGAAGGATAGAATGGAGTACTACCGGAGTGTTTCTTTTTCTGAACAGGTTCCAGATCAGGATGACTGGAAACTGTGTCTTCTGAATCTTCTTTATTGTCGTTTATAGGATCAAATTCACAAAAGACAATTTGAGTTACTGGGGGAGAGTCAAGGGCTGGCTTCTTGTTGATTGCAGCATTTGATTCATCAAATGTGACATGAATTGACTCATGGACCTTCTCCAGTCTCTTGTTGTAGACTCTGAAGGCCTTGCGAATGGCTGAATAGCCTAAGAAATACCCTTCATCAGCTTTGGCATCAAATTTGCCTAACTGACTGGAGTCGTTCAGGATGTAAACTGGACATCCAAAAACGTGAAAATAACCAATATTTGGTTTTCTATTTCTTAAGACTTCATAGGCTGTCTTTTTGTGTCTTTTGATGTACACTGATCGATTTTGGGTGTGGCAAGCAGTTGCAATTGCTTCCGCCCAGAAACTGGTAGACAGACCAGATTCAGCAAGCATACTCCTGGCAGCTTCTATCAGCGTTCGATTCTTCCTTTCCACCACTCCATTCTGTACTGGAGAGCGGGCTGAAGAGAAGTTCTGGGAGATGCCAGTGTCAGTACAGAATGACTCCAGAGTTGCATTCTGGAATTCTGTTCCATTGTCACTTCTTAACTGACACACCTTTCGACTGTACTTGAGCTCAATTTGCTTGATAAGACTGATGATTTCAGCAGCAGCTTCACTTTTAGACCTCAGAAAGATCACCCAACAATATCTGGAGAATTCATCTACGATCACCAGGGTGTATCTTTTACCAGCACGAGTCTGAATGTTCACTGGACCAAAGAGGTCCATATGAAGCATATGAAGAGGTTCAGATATGCTGAAATTCTGTCTGGTCTTGAAACTGGTACGTTTTTGCTTACCCATCTCACATCCTGGACATAGCCTTTCCTTTTTGAAGGAAACTGAAGGTATCCCATCTGCAAGTTGTTTTCTGGACAACTTATTAATATTCTTGAAATTTAAATGGGATAACCTTTTGTGCCATAACCAGTTTGTGTCTTCATCAGCTTTGGCATCAAATTTGCCTAACTGACTGGAGTCGTTCAGGATGTAAACTGGACATCCAAAAACGTGAAAATAACCAATATTTGGTTTTCTATTTCTTAAGACTTCATAGGCTGTCTTTTTGTGTCTTTTGATGTACACTGATCGATTTTGGGTGTGGCAAGCAGTTGCAATTGCTTCCGCCCAGAAACTGGTAGACAGACCAGATTCAGCAAGCATACTCCTGGCAGCTTCTATCAGCGTTCGATTCTTCCTTTCCACCACTCCATTCTGTACTGGAGAGCGGGCTGAAGAGAAGTTCTGGGAGATGCCAGTGTCAGTACAGAATGACTCCAGAGTTGCATTCTGGAATTCTGTTCCATTGTCACTTCTTAACTGACACACCTTTCGACTGTACTTGAGCTCAATTTGCTTGATAAGACTGATGATTTCAGCAGCAGCTTCACTTTTAGACCTCAGAAAGATCACCCAACAATATCTGGAGAATTCATCTACGATCACCAGGGTGTATCTTTTACCAGCACGAGTCTGAATGTTCACTGGACCAAAGAGGTCCATATGAAGCATATGAAGAGGTTCAGATATGCTGAAATTCTGTCTGGTCTTGAAACTGGTACGTTTTTGCTTACCCATCTCACATCCTGGACATAGCCTTTCCTTTTTGAAGGAAACTGAAGGTATCCCATCTGCAAGTTGTTTTCTGGACAACTTATTAATATTCTTGAAATTTAAATGGGATAACCTTTTGTGCCATAACCAGTTTGTGTCTTCATCAGCTTGAGTATAGAAACACTGCTCTGAAGGAGATCTTTCCATATCCATCACGTACACATTCCCTTTTCTGGGAGCAATCAACACTACCTTCCAGTCCTTGTTGAATACGATACCCTGAGCAATATTGAATAGAACTTGATAGCCATCATCACACAGTTGACTTACACTGATCAGGTTATATTTCAAACCATTCACAAATGCAACACGTCTGAACTTGACTTGTCCATTGTTCAGAACATCGTATCCCTCAGTCTTTCCACAACCATCATTTCCAAAAGTAATGGAGGGTCCATCAGAAATGGTGACCTCCTCCAGCAGGGTCTTACATCCGGTCATCGTCCTGCCAGCAGCACTGTCAAGATACCAGATATATTTCTTTCGATCGCCCTGCACATACACCAGATACTTATCAGTTAGATTTGGGAACCCATCGACTGATGGGTTCACTGGACCCTCCCTTATAGGTCCCTGGGGCAATCTGGTTCAGTTCACTTTCTTCAACAGTGGTCTTAGTTGAAAAGACCACTGGGGTTGATAGTTTTGAAACCTTTTTCTTTTTCTCAACTGGAGAAATAGATTTAACTTTCTTTGCAAAAAGTTTTGTATTTTGTCTAGGGCCAGATGAAGTACCCTCAATAAAGTTTAATCTTGCATTAAAACTTTGAGATTGACGAGTCAGTGTTTGAATCTGGCTCTCTAACCTGGACAAAATATTTTCTTCAGATGACACCTTAGCCTTTCCAGTCCTAGGATTAGGTAGGGGATTGGTCTGAGGCAAAGGTTTATTCCGATAAACCTCTTTAACTGGAGCAGTCATCTGGAATGCTCCAGTCTTGACCTCTGGGGATTGAACTGGGTAAATATTGGTCTTGGGAGTTACATGCTCATCATAAACAGTGGTGGGCCTGAACCCCTCTGGTAATCGATCGATTACTGGTATTAATGATGCTACATGAGTATTTCCATCTAAGTATGCACGTTTTTGAGCAAGAAATTGATTTACTCCAGCATCATATGGCTTTTTGGTTTCTAGCCGTGATTTAATTACCAGTTTTTCTTTCTCTAAAATGACTTCAAGATCTTGTTTTTTCTTGAATCAATTGTTCAGTTACCAGAACCTGGGCTTGAAATGCCAGTTCAATGTCTTGAAGTTCTTTCAGTTTTGATTTTAAAGCAGTTATTTCAGAAAAATCTGTTTCTAGACCATTTACACAATCAGATCTAACAGTTTCTACAAATATCAAATCAGAATTAAGAGCTTCAGCTATGTCCAATTTTAATTCTTGGTCAGTTGCACAATCATAATCACTAACCTTCTTAATAACTATGTCTACCCATCGTCCAGATGTGACATCTTCCTTCACCAGGTGCTCAACGTCTGCCAGAGCCATGTAACAGCAATCTCTTTCTTCTTCTTCATCAGCAGATGATTCATCAGAAGGAACCCACTTCTCTTCAGTTGTTGCGATCATGCACTTATTATTGTTTTCAATTTGTTGTGCCATGAGAGCAATCTGGGCCTTAAGCTTTTTATATTTCAGTTTATAGCTATCATCAGGCTTATTATTTGAAGAGAATGGACCAGGCTTGGATACAAACTGGTTGGACCTGCAATCTTTCATGAAATGACCCTTTTTGCCACACTTAAAGCATGTCAAATTGGTCTTATCAGTTGAAGAACTGGATGCAAATTGTCCAGATGGCCTATTTGCTCTTGCTTTGAAACGGTTAAACATTTTAGCAATCATTGCAATGAGGTCATCATCATCAGTTTCATCACAACAGTCTGGAAAGATTTGACTGGACTCTCCAGAATCCATGAGTTCAGACATCATCTTCTTCATAGAAAATACATTCTCAGAAGATATCAGTGTTGTACTTTGTGGTTCAGTATGACTGACCACATTATGACTACTGGAGGCATGGTTAAAGGCATCTTGTTCTGCCACCACTCTCTGAGCTTGATTTTCTTCAGTGTACCTGAAAGCTCCATAAAGAGTTGAGAGAGTGTGTGTGTGTAGAGTTTTTCCTTGTCGTAAGACCAGGATCATGTGAGACCATTTGGTGGGTAGAATATCACAAAATTTCTCCAGAAGTATATCCTTGTCCTTCTCAACCCCAAGACCTCTCAACTGGTTTATGATACTCATAAATCTGGTGTAAGTACCAGTGAGAGACTCATTAGGCTGAGCAAAAAATGACTCATACCTCTTGTTTAAGGAGACCTTTCTGGTGACAATGGTGTCATCTCCTCCTTCATGCTGGTTTAAAAGTTCATCCCACATGGTTTTAGCACTAGGAAAAAGAACTAGTGTGGGAATTAGGGTTTCAGGAACGGCCCCGAGGATCATGTTTTTGAGAAGGGTGTCTAGATTCACCAATCTTCTCTCCTCTTTAGACCAATGTTCCTCCCTCTTTTCCCTTCCTCTTCTAGATCCAGAAGGATCAAGAAGGGGATTGAGAGGTGATGTAGGGATATAAGGACCTTCATTTAAAATTTTCATCATGTTCCTCTCAATACCAGTGATATGCAAAACCATCCTAACCTTCCACGTACCAAATTCATCACTGTTCCCACTGAATTTAGGAACAGGATTATTTGAATAGTGCACATGCACGCGTGGAGAAGCAGGAGTAGGAGGAGGAGGTGGATTAGTGTTATTAACAATAGGTGGTTCATTTTGATCATTAATATTAGCATTAGGATCGGGACCAAGATTAAAACTTCCTTGTGTATTTTCTTGGTTAGCCATCAAAGAAACAGATCTAGGCAATGTTTAGCCTTCTGCTCTGATACCAAATGAGAGTCCCTTAAGTTCGACGGTTAACCAGGAAAGTGTAAAATACAACAAGTCTAATAATCACTAGAATGGACTAGTATTACTTGTAAATAAATGTAAGAGTATATAAACAAAGTAATACAAGACTTAAAGCAATAAACAAGTAAAGTGGAACATTATGTATTTTTCAATGGTGTATTTTATTTAAATACAAGGTTGTGCGGAATCAAGATAATACAAATAAGTATGTATCCTAACATCCTATGAATTACAAATGATCTATATTTGTCAAATAACTCTTTTGGATCGAGATACTTAAAGTTGTGAAGTATCCCAGTTTAAGATCGAGAGTATTTAGACAAATTCACTTTAATGCAAAATGAATTCTTAAAAGTATTTTCTCAAAGAAATGACTTTGTATTTATAGGCAACAAAATTCACCAGTGAATTTTGTGCCGTACAAATATGGTTGCATGCATTTAATGATCCGACAAGAACATTAAATGCATTGGATAAGAAATAAGGATAAAGTCACATCAATATGACTTTGTATCCTTTTATCCAACCACCTTTACACGCATAAACTTTGGTAAAGAACAAGTGGATTGTTCTTTGGAAAGTGTGTAAAGGCAAAAGTCAATCTTCGATATCAGTGTTCAGACTTGTAAGGTCTAAAACACTGACAATCCTCCAGTGTACAGATCTGGTAAGACTTCCAATGGACTCCGCCATTTGTAAGTCTTCTTTATTCTGACTTCAGTCTTTGACTTCAGTGAGAACGTCTTCAGTAGAGTTGATCTGGACTGGGGGTGAAGTCCAGTGAGCTAATCTGGAGAATACTCCAGATTTCCTATACAAGTATTTGCTCACTGGTCTTCCATTATTTCTGGACAAATCTTCAGAGGGACTCCAGATTTCCTATACAAGTATTTGCTCACTGGTCTTCCATTATTTCTGGACAAATCTTCAGAGGGACTCCAGATTCCAAGTCTGGAGTAGGTCCAGTAGAACACGTTTCTGGACAGATCTTCAGTAAGGCTCCAGTAGTCGAGTCTGGAGCGAGTCCAGTAAATCTGGACCTAACAAAAGCTGTTCAGCTTTAGGTGATCTCTCAAATGAGTCATCTGCTGAAGTAATTCTCAGCGATCTATCTGACTCGTCTGAGGTATCAGCGACACATCATGATGTTGCTGAACAACCTATCGCTGAGTCTCCAAGTCCTTCACCAAATAATGAGTACATTGCTACTCACATTTATTCTATAGATCCAGTTGAGCCTCTTACTTCGAACAGTTAATGCCACTTCCATTAATGTTCCTCTCTCAACTGAACCTCAAGATGCTGACGATGTCGCTGAGGAAACATTTCATGATGCCTCAGCGAATCCTCTTTCAGGAAACACTGAGGATGACACTCCTCAGCAAGAGGTACCCACTGTTCTTAGTGACCCTCCTGTCAGCAACTCTGAACCCTTGCTAACCATTGATCTCTCTTCCTATACTCCCACTCCTAGTGAAACTACCACCACATTATCCGCTATGAATCATTCTTCTATTTCACACACCAGCACTCAAATGGACTGCTGATCACCCTCTTGACCATGTGATTGGTAATCCACACAATGGTGTCCAAACTCGCTTAGCGACAAGTAATACTTGTCTCTATGTCAATTTTCTATCTCAAATTGTGCCTGCCAATATTGGTGAAGCCATGGCTGATCCCTCATGGGTGGAAGCCATGCAAGAAGAACTAACACAATTTGAAAGACAACATGTTTGGTTCCTTGTTCCTCCTCCCTATAAAGAACCCATTGGCACTCGATGGGTTTATAGGAATAAGATGGATGAAACTGGTGTGGTCATCAGAAACAAGGCAAGACTGGTTGCTCAAGGTTATACTCAAGCTGAAGGCATTGATTATGACGAGACCTTTACTCCAGTCGCTCGTCTTGAAGCCATTCGTCTCTTTCTCGTTCATGCTGCTTACAAAGGCTTCATTGTCTATCAAATGGACGTCAAGAGTGCCTTCTTAAATGGTGATCTTGATGAAGAAGTCTATGTTAAGCAGCCTCCTGGCTTTGAGGATCCAAAGCATCCTCACTATGTCTACAAGCTAAATAAAGCCTTATATGGTCTTAAACAAGCTCCTAGAGCTTGGTATGACACTTTGTCTACCTTCCTTCTTGACCATGGCTTTCGTAGGGGAACCATTGACAGCACCCTCTTTATCTACAAGCATAAGGGTGATGTTCTGTATGTGCAGATTTATGTCGATGACATTATCTTTGGTTCCCTATCCACCAAACTCTGTCGAAAGTTCAGTTCTCTTATGTCTAGCACTTTCGAAATGAGTATGATGGGTGAATTAACCTTCTTTTGGGGTTACAAATCAAGCAGCTTCCCACTGGAATATTTATCAATCAAGAAAAATATATTCGGGATATGTTGCATAAATTTGACTTCACCCATGTCACTCCAAAGGGAACTCCAATGTCCCCTCCTAATAATCTTCACGCTGACCCTGATGGTAAGTATGTGAATCCTACTTACTATCGTGGCATGATTGGGTCACTCATGTATCTCACAGCGAGTCGCCCAGACATCATGTTTGCAACATGTCTCTGTGCTCGCTATCAAGCTTCTCCTAGAGAATCTCATCTCCTCGCTGTGAAGCGTATCTTCAAATATCTCAAGGGTACACCCACGCTGGGTCTTTGGTACCCAAAAGACTCCAACTTCGAGTTAGTTGGATATTTTGACTCCGACTATGCTGGTTGCATGCTTGATCGCAAAAGCACCAGTGGAGGATGTCAACTGTTGGGGGGGGGAAGCTGACTAGTTGGACTATGACTCCGACTATGCTGGTTGCATGCTTGATCGCAAAAGCACCAGTGGAGGATGTCAACTGTTGGGGGGGGAAACTGACTAGTTGGACTAGTAAAAAGCAACACACAGTTTCCATCTCCACAGCTGAGGCTAGAATATGTCTCTGCAGCGAGCTGTTGTGCCCAAATGCTATGGATGAAACATCAGCTTGCTGACTATGATTTGGAATACTCTAAAATTCCAATCATGTGTGATAATACAAGTGCTATTGCTATTACACACAACCCAGTTCAACATTACAAAACTAAGCATATTGATATTCGATATCACTTTATTCGTGATCATGTCATGAAAGGTGACATTGAGATCTACTTCATTCCCACTCATGATCAACTAGCTGACATATTTACTAAACCATTGGATGAAACTAGATTCAAACTGCTTGTTAGCAAGTTAGGAATGTTGAATGGGGAATCAGCGACATGACTTGTCATGTATGCTAATTCATCGAGCTTAAGTCAGTCTTACTCGCTGATCTCAAAGCAATGAAGAGCTAAAAGTCTTCATCTAGTCCAATAGCAAACGGTTATTGGTAAAGACTTATAAAATCCGTTGATCCCTGTTGCTTTGGGAAAAAGCAAATAATAGCAATGAAGAGCTAAAAGTATTCATCTAGTCCAATAGCAAACGGTTATTGGTAAAGACTCATAAAATCCGTTGATCCCTGTTGCTTTGGGAAAAAGCAAATAATAGCAATGAAGAGCTAAAAGTCTTCATCTAGTCCAATAGCAAACGGTTATTGGTAAAGACTCATAAAATCCGTTGATCCCTGTTGCTTTGGGAAAAAGCAAAATAAAAGCAATAGAGAGCTAAAAGTCTTCATCTAGTCCACTAGCAAACGGCTAGTGGTAAAGACTTATCAAATCCGTTGATGGCTGACAGTTTGCCAAAAACTGTAGTCAGCAACCAACGTTAGTTGTGAAGTCGCTGACAAAAACTTTAAACATGCTGAGCACCCTTCAGCATGTAATCTTTCCAAATATCCTTCTTAAGAAATTAAATTCTCATTTAATAAAACATAGGATATTTTCAAAACTAAGTGTTTTCAAAGTAACTATGTGGGTGATGTGGCAAAATCTTGAACCACATGTTTTATATATTCAAACTGAAAGGTCACCTCGATTTTTGCCCTGATCACGTCATTTGTCTGTATGTGACAGTCTGACTGACAGGTTACGACTGCTCAATACGGCGCACACTCAAGTATTTTTTATTGGACAAAATTTCTTTTCCTTTATTTAAACGTTACTCTCAAAATCTTTTTATATATTATACATATGTACGAAACAGTTGTTGGTTACAACTATTCCACAGCTTGAAAAAGAGGAGAGAGAAATTATGTTGTAAAATCGTGGTCCACCACCATACCTTATATATACAACCTCATTCTCACAACCCTATTTTCATGCTTCCATAACTATTCATATTCTCTCAAATCAAATATCTCTCTCCATCTGTCCATCCTCTTTCATAATCTCCTTCATCTTCTTCCCAACAAAATCAATGGCATCCTCCTCTGATATTCCTCAAAATGTTGAGATCCCTCCTTCTTCCTCTACCGCCGCCGTACAAAACCCACCGGTTCCTGAACCACAAGTTCAGGAACAAGTTCATATCTCTTATCTTAATTCACCAGTTTTCACTCCTATAAATATCACAAAATCATCCAAAGTGAATTTCTCTGCTTCCCAAATTGTTGTGAAATCCAATAATCATATTGGCACATCTGAGTTGCCAAAAGATTCTAAGGGGTACAGCCCATGTTGGACTTTATCCATGCTTCTCCTGCCAGTCATTGTATTATGGCAGATCCGGAGAAGATTTTTGTTCATCTTCTCCGAGAGTTCTGGTGGACTTGTGAATATAATGATGAAACGAAGTCCATCACTGGCACTGTTAGACAAGGGGCGAAATCAATAACTATTACTCCGGCGTCTCTTCGCCAAACCCTAAGATTTCCCCAAGAGACAAATGAAAACAAGTTTGTAGAGGCTGTTGGTGAAAATGAATGGAAGGAGTGGTTACCTTCCATTGGCTATAACTATAACTTGAAAACTCCTCCAGCAATTCCAAGCAACCCCTTGAAGCAGAATCTTCCCGGGATCTGGAGAGTTTTGTTCACTCATGTAATTCAGTGCATGGGTGGTAATTCTGGATCATATAATCAAGCATCATCTACCTCGATGCCGATTATTCATGCCCTCGCTGAAGGGAGATTTGTAGATTATGGGAAGCTGATTTTCAATGATATGAAGAACAAGGTCAGTATGAACAATAGGTCACATACAATGCCTTCTGTAAGAATTTTCTCTCTTATCTTCAAAGAGGCACTGAGTGAAGAATATGTGTTACCAAACGCTGCCACAATTCCTATAGCGAGAGTGGGCAACAACATCTACAAGCATCCCGTTGAGCATCTTGTTGCTCGCCTTACCTCACACATGAAAGAGGTACTCTTCTCCCTAAATTCTTCTTTATACCCGAAAGACAGCGACTGGGAGGCAACACTTCTTTCTGATGAAGTGGCTGATACAGTCGTTGTGGATGCTCAAATGCCTTTAGAGGCTGGCTCGCTGGTAAACCCCCCAGCGACCTCCAAAAAGACCAAAGCAAAATCCAAGGCAGCATCCTCAACACAAACTTCACAATCTTCACCCTCCGCTGACGTCCCAAAACGTAAGCGGAGTGTACCAAAGGGCCAACCCAAGGTTAGGAAGTCCTCACTGCCCAAGGACGATAGTACCCAGGCCACCCCATCAGCAGCCTCCCAACAGGCTACTGACGAGACAAATGGGAACAGCAGGCAGCCACCTCAAACTTCTGTAGGCGAGGTTGGTGAAGATATTGGGTCACCCCAGCCCACTAGAGGTCAAAGTCCAACTCCTCCCCCAAATAATTCTCCTTCTTCTCAATTACCCTCTGAGTCGTTGACAGCAGCCAGATCACAGGTGATGCTAGAGTCAACACATTCTACGACCGATGATGTCTTGGTGGAACAACACACTGAGACTGAGGCACAAGGTTCCCTTACCCCTCCTTCTTCTATTGTCTTGGAAACTGTCTGTGCAGGAACTGAGACAAATATCTTATCAAGTGAAATGGAGACTGATGAAGATCTGGGCAGCGAGTTTGACCTCCAAGATAATGATGCTGAAATCACACTCGCTGCCGCAGAAGAAAGTGAAGAAGAGGCTTATGTAAGTGGTTTCTTAGATGAAGAATTGGGATATATGTTAATCTCGTCTCCTCCTACTGAATCTGAGGTTATCCTAGAGTTGTTGGACAATATGCCTCCTCCACCATGCTACTCTCAAAGACCCACAACTTCTCATGAACAAGTTGGTTTTTATGGAGACTATGTGCCTGAAGTGAATGATGCTAAGCTTCAGCGAAGGGTGGAATTATGTCACCTTCAAAGAATAAGGCCAGCTGTTTATGTTGAGGTGGAAGAAGTTGATGATGAAATAATCATGGAAGTGCCACCATTGCACCACCCAGATTTTTTCAGGGTTCCTTGCTCTAAGTATCCTATCTCTCTAAAGGATCTCAAGGTCCCTTCTACTGATGAAGAACTCACCACTGCTTTTACTGCTGTCAATGTACCTGGCCTGGATTATGTTGAAACTCGTCAGCTACAAGAATTGTTGAGAAGGGTGCAAATCTGCCAAAGTCAAGGGAATAGACATGGATACTTGTATGCTTGGCTGGTAGACCAAGTAGCTCAGGTTCATATTGAGGCTCTTAAAAACTTTCTAAAGTTGATAGCTGGAAATGTTGACTTGACTGATGAGCTAGCTGAGCTCAAAGGTATGGTGTTTGGGATCACCAAGAATCAAGTCATCCACACAAAGTCAAATGAGCAGTTGTTTAGAAGAAATCAAACCTTGCTGAATGAAAGCATGAAGAAGGTCAGCACCTCTAATTCTGCCATCTCTGCCTCATTGGACAAGCTGAAAAATGAAGTTTCTGAGTCAGCTCTTAAAGAAGTTGTGCCAGCACTTCTTGAACTCTCCCAAACAAACATTCTCTTCACCGCCCATCTTCGCCAACTCTACAATAAAATTTCTTTCTCTTCTACATCTCAAGCTGATTTCCACACTTCCATCACTCAAGAACTCAATTCTCTCAAGAACAAACTTTTCTCTCAAACTCCTTTTCAAGTTGTTGTTGACAAGAAACTACTTGATGAATCTGTCACCGGGACAAAGAAACTTGAAGAGGAGGTTGCTGGTCTTAAAGGAATGATGGGTGAAATGTTGGGTCTCCTCAAAAAGGGTAATGTGGAAGTAGCTCGTACCTCAGCTGCTTCCAAGGGGGAGAAAAATGCTGAGGACCCAACACAAAAATCCAAGCCAGCTGAGAAGGTTGTAGAACCGGCAGCTGTGAATGTAAATGTTGAAAATGCTCCCCAAGTTCCCCCCAATGAAACTGGCAATGCTGAGAAGGTTAGTAAACCGGCAGCTAATGTTGAGGGGGAGCAAACCTTGAACGTCACTAAAGTTATATACACTGAAAAATGTTACTAAGGATACACTTGGGCCAACTGAATGGATCGAAATTTACAAGCTGATCAAGGACAAGACAGCTGTAAGTATGAACCGCTGATCAAGATGGCAGGTGAGCAGATAAAACATATTCGCAAAATGGAACAAAAATACAAAGTCAAAGACTCTCTGCTCAGCGCTGCAAGACATCCATATCCTCCTCCTCCTCCTCAGCAACCAAGAAGTGGTGTGAAGAGAACAGCTTCTGGTCAAGTGATGTCTCAGCGTCCCTTCATTCTCAGAGCTGTTCCAAAGACTGATATAGATGAGGAGCCTCTGCTGAATCTAAGAATGCCTTCCAGGACCCTCTTTATGGATGGAGCTTATGATGACAAGCTGGGAGGTTTCTGCTTTTGCAATGTCCATGGTCATGAACTCTTCTTCAGGACCAATGAAATTGGAATTGCCCCCTCTACTTTTCTTTTGAAAATAAGAAAGTATTGTGCTCAGTCGTCTAACAATCCCGAATTTATAAAACTAATTGATCAAGAGCTGTTGAAGCCTGAAAGACAACAAGACAGAGCTTTCATCGAGGCTAAGCAAGAGTCGCAATGGGATTAAGGAGACTTGTAACCTTTGTAATGTTGTTTTTATTGTAAAGTTGTTTGTCAAATAAATAAGATCAGCATTCCTTCATTTCTATCTATTGTACTTCTAAAAAGTAACTTATACTCAGCTAAGTCTCCTCAGCGAATAGGGGGAGATTGTTGAGTCATGGATTCGCCGAAGATTACTTGCTGAGTCAAGTAGTCGCTGACAGCCTCAGCGAGAAGTTTCATCAGCGAGCCTTCAGCGATCATTATTATCTTCGAGTTAAAGGATAAGTTCAATGACTCACCGTCATATGTTGTAAGTCAAATATAGGCGAGAAAATGAAGATAAGAAGACTGGTCCCAAGGACACGTGTTGCAAGATCAAGATGGAGCCATGTGACCTTGTACCAAAATGGTACTAAGGTGTTTCTCTTTCATGCCGTTTTGGAAAAGAAACAAGATGGCAAACAGAGATGTCTGAAGACCAGTCTTACACACCAATAGATAGTTGACAACCTTCATGTGTCAACATCTATTGGGTTGTCATGTGATGCCTTTTCTCCCCTATATAAAGCATCACTTGACCTAGCCGCAAAGTTGTTGGTTCATTCTACAATAGTCACTTAGTGTGTTTTTCTCTTATTGTAGAATTGTATAATTGTTAAGTTTTCGTGTGTGCAAAAACTTAACAATATTTTCTTTCTTTCTTTCTTTCTTTGTAAACCAACCATGTATTCACCGTTTAATTAATACTACTTATGATTAAACGTGTTTACTTTCTTGTCTTGCTTTCTTAGTGTAATTTACATTAGTTGTTTAATTACATATCGTTGCAAAGTTGGGACTTTCAACATAAATAGGTTAGGACATAAGTACGGGTATAGATAATAATAGTCTAACACTCTTTTCCTATATCTAATTAGCATATAGATAGCTAAATAAAAATATAAAACTTAACTTCTACATATATAATTGAACACAATTGCTTGCTTGTGGCATTATATTGGATATCGATTAATGAGAGAGCAACACTTTTTACCCTAATACATATCGTTATTTTTTGTCATCTACCAAAAAATCTATTAATTCTTATAAAATAGAAAATCCTACCAAAAAATACCATTTATTTGCTGCTTGTATTAGGTCCCAAAGAATTTAACAAAAATAAACGTTTTGTAGTTGTAGTGGGGTGGGTAAATACAACTCATCACCTTTAAAAACTTTTAACAACTTAATGAATATTTTGTCTAAATAGATGAGGATATATAACTAACTTAAATGTAAACAAAATAGTTTAACCAATAAGAACAAAGTGCTTGTAAAACAATATAAGTAAAGAAATGGAACAGATGCACAATAAGAACAAGGGCAAGAAGATTTAGTATTCAAATGTATTCAATTTTAGTGATAAATCAAGAAAAATATACAAGTAGTTATGAAACAAAAACGCCTATGAAATTAAGCTACATGTCTGTTTATCTAATCCTTATGATATATTAGCCTAAGTTGAACAGCAATACAACTTCAAGCTGACTTCTATTAACAGAGAGATATTGCCAAGGACTTCAAATATTGTTGTTTTACACCGTACATGAAACATCAAGTGAGGTATCTATAGGCCAATATCTCCCTTAAATGTCGTTCATTGCTTGCTACATGTCTTCATCCCGTTCAAAGTGCACATAATTCTTGATAGTGACACCTCGTATTATTGGTCCATGTCCTTCCTCACGAACATCCTTTCCACCAATGGGAGGATGGACACCTCATTTGAAGAACAAACTGGAAATTGAGTTCCACTAACTGTATTTTCCGTATATTCCTTTTCTTTGTCTCTACGAATGATTCAACAACCAAAAGTATGGATAAAACAGCTTAGAACGTATGTAATATTTCAAGTGTATGGGTTGTTCTTCTAAGTTGTCTGTTAGTCCAAGCTGACTTCCATACTCAGCTTGATCTTCTATCTTTGATCTCCATCTTCGACTTAGAACCAAATGCTGTGACTACTTGTTGATGCAGCTTGAAGAACTACTTTCTAATAAGCTGACACAGCTTAATAACCAAAGACTTAAATATTTCTAATGTGTTTTGTCATCAACAAATTTAATCAAATACATTAGCACTCAACAACTTGTTTTACCTTAAAGAAATCGGAAGGAATTTGTTAGTAGCACCAAATATATAAGAGGGTAAAATAGTAATCTTTGACATTTGAATGTTGTCCTTGTCTTATGTGTTACATCACCGCTTTCATCATTTTGTTAATAAATTGTTGTGTATTACAAAGATTTTTTTGTTTATCCACTATCAATGGACATGAAAATGTGTGTATGAGATGTAAATAATTTATAAGAATGTTATTTCATTCCTCTCGCGTAATACGCGGGAAACATGTATAATTATTAAAATGTTAATTTTTATAATATCGTAAGTTGATAAATATTTAATTTGGTAGGAATTGAACCACTAAAAAACATGAAGTTAGATTGGTGGTCGTTGAGATTGCGGATAAAAGTGACCGGTCCGTTGAAAAATGGAAAAATCATCTATTAGAGATCTCGCTAAGTAACGTTTTCGTTTGTTTGGATGTCTTTCATGCATCCTGCATAGTCATTGTGTTTGTGATTTAACGTTTTGCTCGAATTAATTTAGTTATTTGCTAAATTTAAAGCAATTTAATTATCAATCTATACATCGCATGTTGTGCTAATCTAACTTAAAGTTATGCATAAGATCTTTGCGATATTCATAAAATTATTCTTTTGATACATAGTTGTGATAGCTTACTATAGATTCCGATATATGTTTTTTAGTTATTTATTAACTTAAAATCTGTTGAGCAATTATTGAAAAGTTTATGTCAATCTATAATGAATCGTATCGGCGTAATCTAGTGTGCAGTGTGTGTATATATATATGTTATATTATATTACGATATATGATATTATTCGGTTATTTAATCCAATTTGACCGATGGGACCGCGACTAGTAAACTGATAAGAAGACCGGTTTGACATCTGGTCTGGTTTCCAAAACATTGATTTAAATATAATAAGATATTAATGAAGTAAAACTAAATGCTTATAACCAATATTTATTATGTTATACGATAAAAATCCTATACAAAGTCATAATTTAATAAAAACGTATTTCATTAAAAAATGAAAATTTATTTTAGAAAAATAAAAAGTTGATTATAAAGATGAAAAATAATGTAAAATGTAGAAATTATTAGTTTCCATGATTATATAATTAAATGACATTAATTTATGAGTTAATTACTGAAATGGTACCTCACGTTTGGCCCATATTACTGGTTTCATACCTTTCCTTTCGAAATTACGCTGATCATACCCCATGTATTCAATTCTCCACTCGCACGATACTTTTGCCCAACGCCGTCATGAAGCCGTTAAAACCCCCCTCACGTGACTTGCACGTGAGGGGTAAAAATGTAATTTCGCACCTGCAGCTTTTCTTAATTACTTAAATGGTACCTAACGTTTACACGATATTGCTGGTTTCATACCTAATATTTCTTAATTACTTAAATGGTACCTAATGTTTAGTTATTAATTTTTTTTATTATTATTTTTTTTTTACATTTTGAAAGCGGAATTCACCTTTCAAAATGTAAAAAAAATTAATAATAAAAAAAATTAATAACTAAACATTAGGTACCATTTAAGTAATTAAGAAATATTAGGTATGAAACCAGCAATATCGTGTAAACGTTAGGTACCATTTAAGTAATTAAGAAAAGCTGCAGGTGCGAAATTACATTTTTACCCCTCACGTGCAAGTCACGTGAGGGGGGTTTTAACGGCTTCATGACGGCGTTGGGCAAAAGTATCGTGCGAGTGGAGAATTGAATACATGGGGTATGATCAGCGTAATTTCGAAAGGAAAGGTATGAAACCAGTAATATGGGCCAAACGTGAGGTACCATTTCAGTAATTAACTCTTAATTTATTAATGTCTACGAATTTAAATAAAGAAATAATTATCATCTAAATTTATTAAATTTAAAAAAGCTAAAAAAGTATATGACATTTGCATTTGATCTAATGTCTAATTAAAAGTTAAACTTTATCCAAGAGTCCAAATTTCTCTAATTATAAATTAAGGTTTCTCTTTTATATATATTTAGAGATTATCATAAATTTGGAAATTGATATTAATTAATAATTTTGCAAATTTGACTTGTGTATGCATCAGCTTTTGCCGTGTTTGAAAGAGCTTGAAGTTATTAATGCAAGACATCTAGTAAGAACGCCTGATTTTGGTGGACTCCCATGTCTTCAAAAGTTGAATCTCCCTAGATGTTACAGTTTAGAAGATATTGATCCATCACTTTGGAAATCATTCAAGACTTGCTTACATATTTGTAAGTAGTTGTTACAAGCTTACAAGGTTTCCGGCCATTGTTTGGATGGAAAAACTGGAGAGCCTTACAATTTCGGATTGCTATTCACTATGTGAGTTTCCAGGGATTGAAGCAAACATGGACAGCCTGGTAAACTTATGTTTAGATAGTGTTGGGATAGAAGTTCTCCCCTCATCAGTCGGAAGATGTTGTACCAACCTTATTTCGCTGGAGTTGAAACAATGTTCAAAGTTAAAATGCATAGAAGGAAACTTTCGGGCCTTAAAAAATCTACGGAAGTTTGAGTTAGCTATTTTGACAAAACTTGAGTGGCTTCCAAAAGATCTATTCGATGAAAGATGTGGTCTAGAGGAGCTTTGTTTGGACCTGAAGTATTGGGGGTTTAATGGTTTACCACCCAGTCCTCCTCACTTGCCACGATTGTTAAGAAAGTTGAATCTCAGTGGACTCGGACTGAAAGATGGAGAAATACCGTGTGAGATTGCTGATTTATCCTACTTACAAGAGCTACATCTATGTAGTAATCATTTTACAAGATTAGATTTTAGCCTCATCCAATTTTCTCGACTGAAACTTCTTAATCTAAGTGGTTGCAACAATCTTGTTGAATTGCCTGAGCTTCCATCAAATCTATCTATTCTCCAAGCAGATGATTGTGACTCACTTGAAGCTATAAGAGATGAGGTTCATATATAGAAACCGTAAATGGTTATGTCAAATCTCAATTACTAAATCTTATGGACTTTGCAGATTCATTGGTGGTGAGAGGTTATTAGAAACCATGCTCCAGGTATGTTGTATGTATGGCTCACCACCTGTTTATTCTTTATAAATATGTATTATGAAAAATAAGTATTTAATTGAAATGTATGATTTGTTTGAATCAATAACCAGGGAAAGGACCAGTGTATGAGTATGGAGCTAAAAGTGGTAGAGATTCCCAAAGGGTTTAAACCTCGTCTTCTTAAACAGAGGAGATGTACATTGAAGCTTCCTGAGAATTGGTCCAATGAATTCTCTGGATTCTTATTCTGCTGTGTTTCGAAGAAATGCTTCTGGTTTGGTTCTGTAAAAATAACTATAAGGCAGGAGGATAAGCAGCTTTTGCCAATCGGAATGGGGGATTCTCAAGATGAGCAAGTTTCTTGGGAGGACGATAGTGTTGATTTCCACACTTGGATGGGTTATGTACTTGGTGGGACAAAACATCCACTGCCTTTGACGTTATCATTGACATGAGTTTTGTTTATGATGTGTCACTTATTAGTGGGTTGGGAGCTAGACTCATTCCCAAAAAGAATCATATGGTGGAAAAGGCGATCACGACTAATAGTTCCAGTGTCGATGATTATAAATGTAAATTTAAAATCCTCCATGATTCAAGGTCTCGTTTTGAGTGTCTGTTTAAACCCCTTATTTGGCGACATTAGCCAAAGTGGTTAGAGAATTCTTGATTATTTGATGTATAGTAGATACGGAGTAAGCTTTTCTCTTAAAAAAAAAAAAAAAACTATTTGGATGTTAGAAAATCAATAGACAGTCTGATCTTCAATTCCAGTTACGCCATTATCATCAATAGAATACCATCAAGACATATATCTTTAGTTATGAGCTCGTGGTGGACATATAATAAAATGTGTATTTTTAGTCACGTCTGTGGCTAGAACAATCCTCGGTAAAGTTAGGAGTACAGAGCAAAGCAACATGATTTTTTTTGGAAAACCTAAAATAATATTCCATGGGCTAACTTAAGATAGCCAAATATATACTTCAGGTTTCAAAATTTACATAAGATGATGAAAGCCATAAACCACCAGGTCCACCACCATCATCCATCCATCCATCATCTTCATTCTCACCGTTATCTACACATAACCCTTAAACCATATTCTCTCGTATGTTACAGACAAGTCACTATTGGTAAGATTTTGGGGCTCAGGAGCTTGTGAGATTTGGAGAAGAAGGAGATTCATCATCCACCATCCTTCCTTTTGTTTTTTGATTGGGTTGTAATCTAAAACTCTTTTTTAATTATAATTACACCTTGTATACATTAAGTGATTATATAGATTAATAAGTAAGTCAAGTCAAACCGACATTAAATTTTGTACCGTGCATCCATGTTAATTGTTATGGATGAAATAGGATTGAGAGAGAATTGAGAGAAAATTTAGAGAGAGAGGAGGATATATGCATCAATCTGTGTATATTGATGTAATATTCGAGTATATATACAATGGCTATATTTGGTAACCGCTCCTAACGGCTACTCTTTACAATTTGACACTTTCAGTCGCTTAACTCTATATTTTACAAATATGACATATTCAGTCCCTCGACTTATTATTCTTATTATTGCTATTTTACAAATATTATGTAACAATACCTCCCTCTCAATTAAGATTTTTGACCTCAAAAATCGAAATCAGGTAACCTTTTCTGGAAATCCTCAGCATTCTCCCAAGAAGCTTCTTCTAAGGGTAATCCATTCCAATGCACCAACAATTGAACACTGGAAGATCTGCCCTTCTTGACAAGTTTTCTATCCACAATTGACCTTGGAGATAAAGCAGGTGAAGCAGGCATAGGCAAGGAAGAAGGAACTGCAGAGGGTCCAACTGCCTTTTTTAACAAAGAAACATGAAAAGTAGGGTGCACTGAAGAGCCTGCAGGCAATTCCAATCTATAAGCCACGGTGCCAATTTTCTGCAGTATTTTGTATGGGCCAAAATATATGGCAGACAATTTCCTGGTGTGATGATCTTTAAGTGAGCCCTGTGCAAAAGAATGCAACTTGACAAACACCCAATCCCCTTCTGAAAACTCCCTTTCTGTTCTATGCTGATCAGCCATCTGCTTCATTCTATTTCTAGCCATTTCCAATTTCTGTTTGAGTTGCACAATCATTGCTTCTCTATCTCTATGAATTTCTTCAACTGGAGCTATGGTTGTATCTCCAGGAATGTATGGAATATGAACATTGGGCTTTACACCAAACAAAGCCTCATAAGGAGACATTTTTATTGCAGAATGCCATGTAGAATTGTACCACCATTGAGCAAGTGGCACCCACTTAACCCACTGAGTAGGTGAATCCATACACATGTTTCTAAGATATGATTCCAAGCACTTGTTGAGGGCTTCAGTTTGACCATCAGACTGTGGGTGATAAGCAGTTGACATGGCCAATTCAATTCCTTGTATTCTCATAAACTCCTTCCAAAAATGGCTCAGAAACACTGGATCCCTGTCTGAAACAATGGTAGAAGGGCATCCATGGATTTTGTAAACATTATCCATAAAAGTCTGAGCAACAGTTGCAGCAGTATAAGGATTTTTGAGCAGCAAGAAATGACCAAATTTGGTCAATCTATCCACCACCACAAAGATAGTATCTTTACCATTTATTTTGGGCAAACCTGATATAAAATCCATAGAGATATCACTAAAAATGGATTGAGGTACAGGCAGTGGTTGCAGAAGGCCAGGAGATGCCACTGGTTCATACTTGGACCTTTGACAAGTGGTACAATGCTTAACAAATGTCTGCACATCCTTGTGACTGCCCTTCCAAGAAAATAATTCTTTCAATCTAACCCAAGTAGGAACAATGCCAGAATGACCCCCACTAGAAGAAGAATGGCAGATATGCAAAATTAAGTCCCTCAATGCTTTATCCTTAGGAATAAACAACTTATTTTTTTTCTTAAGCACCTTACCATCCCAAGTAAAATTAGGAACAACAGAACCCTGCTCCAATTTAGTAATGAGAGCCTTGGTGTCATCACAATTTTGCCATGATGCCTGAATTTTTTCCCATAATAAACCACTAATTGAACTGATGCCCATATGTAACAAGGTAGACCCCTGAACTCTAGACAAAGCATCTGCCACCACATTTTCCACTCCTTTTTTATATCCAATCTCATAATCATATCCAAGTAATTAGGATAGCCACTTGTGTTGCAGGGGAGTCACAATCTTTTGATCCAATAAATACTTCAAGCTTTGATGATCAGTTTTGATAATAAAGTTATGATTGGCCAGATAATGATGCCATTGCTTGACTGCCATTATGATAGCCAATAAATCCTTTTCATAAACTGACCAAGCTAATTGTCTTTTAGACAATGCCTTATGAATAAAAGCCAATGGATGACCATTTTGCATCAAAACTGCCCCAGTTCCTGTTGAAGAGGCATCAGTCTCTACCACAAATTCTTGTGCAAAATTAGGTAGTTGTAAAACAGGTGATGAACTCAAAGCTTTTTTCAGACCATCAAATGCTTGCTGAGTATTAGAATTCCATGTAAATGCATCCTTCTTCAACAAGTCAGTCAATGGTTTTGCCAACATTCCAAAACCTTTTATAAACCTTCTATAATACCCTGCCAAACCTAAAATCCTCTCAACTGCTTCACAGTAGCAGGAGTAGGCCACTCTTGTATATCATTAATTTTTGATGGATCTGTAGATACCCCATCCTTGGTGATAATATGACCTAGATATTCAACCTTATCACCCGCAAAGGAACACTTGGATTTTTTAGTTTTCAAAGAATTATCCCTCATAATTGATAAAAACAAGGTTCAAATCCTCCAAGTGTTGATCCCAACTATTGCAATATACCAAAATATCATCAAAAAAACAAGAGCACACATCCTCAAAACTGCCTTGAAAGTAGTGTTCATTAGTGCTTGAAAAGTTGTTGGGGCATTGGTCAGGCCAAATGGCAACACTAAAAATTCATAGTGTCCCTGATGAGTTCTGAATGTTGTTTTGTAAACATCAGGTTCATACATTCTCACTTGATGATATCCTGACCTCAAATCCAACTTAGAAAACACCTTTGCTCCATGTAATTCATCCAATAAATCCTCTATCAATGGAATTGGGAATACATCCTTAACTGTGGCCACATTTAAACGTCTATAATCTATGCACATTCTCCAACTCCCATCCTTTTTCTTAACCAAAACCACTGGTGCTGCATAAGGGCTTGTGCTATCTCTAATAACTCCACTGTCCAACAATTCCTGTGTCATTTGCTCAATGACATCCTTCTGTGCCCTTGGATATCTATATGGTTTGATATTTAGGTTGTGAGATCCTTCCTTTAATGTAATTTTTTGATCAATAGCTTTGATTGGAGGCAAACCCTTTGGAACTTCAAATACCTCCCCAAATTGTGACAGTAACCCATCCAACTCCTTAGGTTCCTCTCCTATGCCAACAGTTGGTTCTAACAACCCCTGAGGTTGGCTAGAATCTTGTATTGTAAACAATTGAGCCTGAACTACACCAGCTTGATTAGCCAAATAACTTCCCATATTTTCCATTGAGCAAATGCTAACTTTTTGTTTATTTCCCTTCAATACACACTCTTTGCCAGCCACTTGAAAGCTCATGCTCAAGGTCTCAAAATTCCATACAATATTTCCTAATTTTGCCAACCACTAAACTCCCAAAACCAAGTCATAGTTATTCAATTCTATGACCAACATATTATCTGAAAACTTATTTCCTTGCATGGACCACATGAAATTTTTGCATACTTTTGAAAAGTTTGGATTAGTTTCATACAATTTTGTACCCTACAGCCATACTTTACTATATACTTTGTATTTGCTATTTCGTTATTTCTTATGGCCTGCTTTAATGGCAATTTAGTCTTTCATTTGGAGTCTTTTCAATTGTTTCATGCATGATCGTAATCCTTAAATAGAGAAGGTAAAATTGGGTGGGAATCTTAGGTTGGGTAAGGTTTCAAGCTGCGTAATATTGCTACGTGTCAAACTGCTTCTGGCTAGGTTGGTGTAATTACCATCCAGTATTTGATTTCCCGGTAACACAAGATTCTGGATGTTCACCATGCTTTTCATAGGGTGAAGTTCTTATAAAACTTGTTTTTAAACATAAAACTGACTATTAGCTAGAACCACATCTTGACAAAGTAATGATATCTTATTGAATGAAGATTTTAGACTATACTTGCTCATCTATTGTGCAACCATTGATCATGACAAACTAAATTTACTTTTTGTTTCTTGAGCTTGAGCAAAGGTGGCAAAATGAGTTGATTTGGTAGGTTGGGTAATGGTCAAGATGGGTACGTTGACCCAAATGGTTATGGCTAGTTTGTTTTGACCCTAAACAGCCAGGTTGTTTTGTCTGAAACACTTGCTCAATTTGTTTTTATGTTGATGTAATCCGTAAGCATATCAAATATGATTTACCTTCCATTAATTATATATGGTTTTTGGTTTAAAGTGACCACGGAGGGTTTTTATTTTTTTTTCATAAACGAAAACACTTTGAATGGCTTTTAAAATCCTCATTTTTTAAAGTCTTTTTCGGTTTTACCTAAATGACTCGCTAGAAGTAAGAAGTTAACCCAAACTGTTCATATGTAACATGGTATTTTTGCAGACTCCTACTTCATGAAATTTCAAATGATGAGTATAGTGAGTTAGTATACTTTTCACTTGCAGATGATAATGGATGAGGTGGATTCGTTGCAGCTGTTGGTCTGAGAAAATACTGGCTTTGTAAGTTACTTGACAAACTTGGCTTCTTCAAGATACTAATATTTTTTTACCGTTATCTTATCTGCTTTACAGGTATGGCAGGCATAATTACTATCCAGTAGCAATTTCCTTGAACTATATTTGATTTAATTTCCCTGTAACACAAGACTTTGGATGCTCACCATACTTTTGATATGGTGGAACTATAATAGAAAATAGTTCCTAAGCATAAAATTGACTACGAGTTTAGGTAGAACCACATCACACGTAGAATATTACTGTCGACCATTAATGTAGCCATACTCATTGACCATGTTAGTTTAGACGCTTGAGCTCTGTCTTTTGACATGTGTTGGCTTTTTTAATCATGTTCTGGGTTGAAATTGAATTTAACCCAAATTGACACATATCTAAATGCGTTGAGATCGCAACCCTGCTCATCTTTTACGATGTCTTACACGCATACCTTTTTGTGGGTGAAAATCAACTGCTATCTCCTCTTCTACCATTCCTTTAACAGAATTGATTGCACAAAGACGTGTATCTAATTCGCCGATTAGTGTTTTGTTTCTCCTGCTGGTAAGCCCAAAGCATTATTAACTAATAACTAGTTATTTTTTAATGTAAACACACACTACAAATGCTTAGAATATTACTAAAATTGGAAACCAAATTTGGAAATGTTCTTATTTGCGACTTTTTACAACATTATCTGGACATCTACAACAATGCATGTTTTATACTGTTGTACACAGCGCAGTATAACATGTACATTTGTTGTAGATGGCCAAAATCTGTTGTAGATATATCACTCCACATAATTTATATTTACTATGTTTTGTCTAAGGTTATATTTACTATGTTGGCGCTAGCTTAGCTTTAGTAAATGCTAAATCTAATTTGTAATGGCATTTGTTCAACCATTATGGCTATAAAAGTGAATTTCAGGTGTGACATGTCATTAGTTTTTAAAGGCATAACCAGTGAACCAGCCATTAACATCATCACAAACCAATATCTTTGGCATAGAAAATGGTTTAAGGAGTGTAGATCGATTTAGTTTACAATAATATGCTTTGTTACATAGTTTAGACTACTTTTGTAAATTATGATAGTGCAAGGGTGTAATATGTAAATACGTGTAGGTCGGTTATAAGTTTGTTAGACTGTTGTATATATACTCTGTATTATTATTTCTTTTACATAATAATGAAATATATCAAATATTCTAAAACCGTTTTCTCTCAATCTTCAATGGATTCTTATCATTCATATGGTATCAGAGAGGGAAATCACGCCTTGTGATTACTCCGGCGATGATCTTCGACCATTCAAGAAGGTCAGATCGTCTTCTCCGATCAACCCCCTGGTTATTCTTTTCAAATTTTTCAAATTTCTATTTTCCTGCCCATTGCTCTTTCTTTGATTTCTTCAATCAAATTTCAAGAAATCGTCATTTCTTCATTTCAGTATCTTTCTTCATTGATTAATCATCATCTAATTGATCTTAATTGATAAGATTACATCGCATCATCAAAATCCTCAATTTCAATCTGAAAACCTAATTTCTTCACTTTGAAACCCTAATTTCCCAATTTCTTGAAATTTTCTCTCATTAAAATGGCATCTTCTACAACAACCAATCATCCACCTGTTACCACCACTACTGATGTTAATTCACCAAATCATCCACTTTTCCTACATCAAAATGATCATCCTGGATTGGTATTAATCTCAAAGAAACTCACTGGTTCTGACAAATTTGGTGCTTGGAAACGCTCCATGATGATTGCCTTAAATGCGAAGAACAAACTGAAAATGGTTACAGGTGAATACAAGAAGGCTGGTGTCACTGCTGAGAATCTATCACTCTGGGATAAGAATAATGACATGATAATCTCCTGGCTACTCAACACAATTGCAAACGATATTGGTGATTCTCTTAATTTTGTAACTAATGCTGCTGAATTATGGGCTGAATTGCAAGAACATTACTCCCAATTAGATGGCCATAGGATTTATCAGTTGACACATGATATCACACAATTACATCAAAATAATTGTGTTGTTGAGGTTTATTATCACAAACTGAAGGGTCTTTGGGATGAACTTGATGCTCTAGAAACTCCATTTCAATGTATTTGTGCTTGTACTTGTGACAATGGGAAAACTAACACTGAGAGAGATAACAGAAAGAGACTTATTCAGTTTTTGATGGGTTTGGATGAGTGTTATTCTAATACTAGGGGGCAAATCCTACTTATGACACCTCTTCCCACTGTGGCTAAGGCCTATGGAATAGTTAGGCAGGAAGAAAAACAGAGAGAAGGCATCTTGGTTAAACCAACCACTGCCACTGCTCTTGCCATCCAACACTCTCACTATGACAAAACCAACAACTACAATAACTACTCCAAACCTGCTTACACACCATACAAATATGGTAAACCAACCTTTGCTGATAATACCAGAAAAAGCCAATTTAAGAAGGGAGTTTATTGTGGAAATTGTTTCAAAGAGGGTCACATAAAGGAAGAATGTTACAAGCTTGTTGGCTTCCCTGTTGGTCATCCTCTACATGGCAAACTCAAATCTCAAAATCAATCTCAAACTCAACCATATAGGGCAGTTCACATTACCACCACACCAACTGGCAACCCTACTCCAAATACCACTACCCCAACTGAAATTACTCCACCAGTCACCGTACATGGAAGTGGCCACAGTCCTGATCTTGCTATGTATGCCAGGATGGATAAATTACAAAATCAACTCGATCAAATGGCATTACTGCTGCAACAAACTCAACCTGGCAGTCAAGATGGTTCCACCAGTCAACCAGCCAACCCACCAGAAGGTACTTTCAGGCTCATTGCTTCTCATTTAACTGCAAACAGGTATTCTCTCATTGCTTCATTAGTTTCTCATTTTAAAGATGGTTGGGTAGTGGACAGTGGTGCTACTGATTATGTCTCCAAATCTTTATCCTGTATGCATAACCTCAAGACTTTCCCAGCTGCAATTTATGTCACCCTCCCTGATGGGAGCAACACACTAGTCACCACTATGGTTCTGTTACTATCAACCCCACCATCACCATACATGGTGTTCTTTACATTCCCTCTTTTGCTTTCAATTTACTCTCTGTTAGTAAATTAGGAGCACATCTCAATCTTGCTGTCCTGTTCACACCTTTATCGTGTTATTTTCCAGTACCATCACAAGAGCATTGCCCATGGCACCCTCTGTAATGGTCTCTACATCCTCCATCAACAAGCTCCTGCAAACACCAAGCATACCACTCTTAAAACAATTCAACCTCCAACTCAATCTCAAGCCAAGTATGATGATGCCTTCTTATGGCACTCAAGACTTGGACACTCATCTTTTCAAGTTCTTAAACAAATAAAGACTATTTCATCTCATATTTCTTGTAATGATTCTATCAGCACTTGTACTATATGCCCTTTGTCTAAACATCATGCTTTACCATTTCCAACTAGTCTTTCTCACGCATCTAAACCTTTTGATCTGGTACATTTTGATATTTGGGGCCCTTATAAACAAACAACCTTGCATAATTGTAAATATTTCCTCACAATTGTTGATGACTTTTCCAGAGCTACTTGGACTTATCTTCTGCCAAATAAACAATTTGCCACATCCCACATTAAAACCTTTCACTCATATATCTTAAATCACTTCAACACTTCCATCAAAACAATCAGGAGTGATAATGGCACAAAATTTCTTAATTCCTCACTCGAAACTTTTCTAGATTCTCATGGCATTTTACACCAAACCTCCTGTCCCTACACACCCCAGCAAAATGCAAGAGTGGAAAGAAAACATAGACAATTGCTTGAAATTGCAAGGGCCATTAGATTTCATGCTAATTTTCCACTTCACTTCTGGGGATATTGTATAATGGCTGCCACCTATCTCATCAACAGACTACCCTCCAAACCTATTCAATTCAAATCACCATATGAACTTCTTTATCAAACTCAACCAGATCTCACTCATCTCAGAGTTATTGGCTACAAAACTTTTGCATACAAACAAACTCATGACAAATTTGCTCCAAGAGCCACTGAATCTGTCTTACTTGGATACCCTCTCAACCAAAAAGGGTATTTACTTTATGATATTCAGAATAAAACAACATTCACAAGCAGACATGTTATATTTCAAGAATTTATTTTCCCTTTTAAATCCTCAAATCCACCTCAGACATCTTTTGCAATATCTCCTTCTTTATCACCTACAAACATCTTCTTTCCTTCTAACACTTCCCCAAATCCTACCATCACTGCTTCTTCCCTTGGTAGTACAATGTAACATTCATGATTTTTACCGTTTGACTGTGCATGTAATTTGATTAACTATTTCAATAAACGGAAATTTGGACATAATTGTGTACATTTATCTGTAAATTGGGCCAATTATAATGTCATATTTGAACTTCTAGAATTAGGGCCATATTAGCAGACTATGAAATTGGCCCAGTACATGTTATGGAAATTATATGATAGATGATAATTGAGTAACTGTGGTAACAGGAAAAACGTATATACGAAACCTTAAGTATAATGTACGGTTCCAACAGTGTCGGTGGAACAGTGTCGGTGGCTAGATGATAATTCCATTAATAGGACAAAAACCGACACAACCTTTATATTATATGAAATGATTTATCCATATTATGGATTTATAATAATTTATAAAAGTTGTACACTCGTGAGTATTTTTTTTGTGTTATTAATTTCGGAATCAATTAACTAGCTAGATATATTGTACATACTAGTAAAATAAATATGCAATTGTGTACTTGAATTAGATAACTAATAAATATATAAATACATGTAATTGATTTATAACCACATAGATAAAAGTAATTATACTTATATAAACTAGTTACTACACTTAATTACACAAATAATAATCAAGAATCAAAGTTTAGAGTCAACCAAAGTCAATTAGTCAAGTCAAGCTTGTGTTCTTGACATAAACCCCACACAAACTAACTAAGACTTGGATTATAGCTTGTAATCATGCAATGAACATATTCCTACTGAATTCTAGTTTGTCTTAAGGCCAAAGTTTCAGCCATTACACTCAAGGATGAGTTGTAAACACATGATGAACACCTCATGGCCAAGGTGTGTATTCTTGGCACTTAGTTGCAACTCTTGGACTATATAAGCAAGCATTTGATGATCATTCTATCATCCATCTCTGCTCTTTCCTCTCTCTCTCACATTCATAACACAAAACAATCAAGTTCATAAAGTCTTGGGTTCATCACTTGAAGTTTCAAGTTGAATTTAAGGACTCTATAGGACTGAAATTTTCAGTCATCTTGCAAACATCATAGAAGATTCATCTGAACGAATTAGGAGACGTATCTTATATTTTTGGAAAGGTCCAAGTGTCAGTAAAATTTGATAAGAACGAAGTTTCTTCTGGTTTTGCTCAGAAGAGTGCCAAAAACAACGATTTTCAGAACTGGTCTGATTTCTGACGAGGCTACAGGTTTGTTTTTGTAAAAATCATAACTCTTTCATTAAAGCTCTTCAAGAGCCAAACCTTACATTTTTGAAAAGGCCATTGAGTGCCCAACAAATGTCTAGAACTGAGTTTTGTTGTATCTAGTCTTCTTGACTTCCCAAAGTCGTTGTCTAGTAGATGGCGCAAAGCTGGGAACATGCTGAAATTTCCCTATTTTGCACTTAGGCTTTGTGGTAGCTTATAAGTTGATCTTATACTTGTTCTAGGTACCCGGGAGTACATTTTGAGCATAGTAAAGTACTTGTACTAGTACTTGGAATTGCTTTACTTCCAGGTGAGTTTCGTAAACCCTCCCTACTCAATTGAGATTCGGGCTGAAAAGTGTACATATTTGTTGATTGATTGTTTGTTTAATGTATTGACTTGTTGCTCGGTTAACTTTGACTTCGTTATGAATACTTGTTGTGCTTTAGATAGTTGTACATACATGGAAGATAATTATACTTTTTATGAATAGTAGATGTGGTGGGAAGGCTGCGGGTGACCCTATATATAAGCATCGATGATTCCTTTAAAGTAGAATTATAAGAAGTGTATGTGCATCGTATTTGTTGGTTGATTCACTTGTTATGATATGGACCGAGATGTTAATTGTTTATTTGTTGATTGTTGATATGATTACTTGTGGTTTAATGTCGCTTTGATTATCATGTAAATGATATATCATGTTAGGCGTATTGGTTAATGATGATTGTCGCTTTGATTATCATGTAAATGATATATCATGTTAGGCGTATTGGTTAATGATGATTGTCGCTTTGATTATCATGTAAATGATATATCATGTTAGGCGTATTGGTTAATGATGATTGTCGCTTTGATTATCATGTAAATGATATATCATGTTAGGCGTATTGATTAACGTTTAATGGTGTATTGTATAATGATATTGATGTTGAAACGTTGATTGTATTGAACTGTGCTAATGTGAAACCTTTTAGGGTTTCCTTGGACATGATTAGGTATTCTAATCCTCGCTTATCGTTAACGGTTGTTATCCGATACGGTTATTCCTTGTTACTTGTCCCTACGAACTCACCAACTTTATGTTGACGCTCTTTAGTACACTTTTCAGGTAATCAGGTTAATCAGAGACAAAATGGATGATTATGTGCTTGCATTGCTAGGATTGGACTAGCTTTGGACTTCTGGATCCGTGATCCTTATTTCCCTTTAACGGGTTATGCTTAGGGTCAACTACTATCATTTAAACATTTTCATTTAATATTGATTGAGTGTGTATCTTTGATAGATATTGATTATTGTATACATTTGAGTGAGTTTATGGATTGTTTCAATCCTATGAATGCATATAGTTTGACTCTACATAATTCCCATGTCGTGTTGTGCTTTTCTAAGTGATACCCCATGATTCCGCCATGTTGGGGTGTTACATACAACCAGTACCCCAGTCACCACTAATTCCCACAATACCCCCAACTCCACTGAACCACCTCCCACCACCTCTCCATACAATCACCCTGATCAACCCAATGCTCCTCATGCCAATCCCTCCATTTCCACCTCTACCAACACCACACTTCCACCATCCAGACTCCCTTCCACAAGAAATCACAAACAACCTGTGAAACTAAAGGATTATCACTGTCAACTTCCAAAGAAATCCACAACTTCCAACTCTACTTCAAAATTTCACCATTCTAAATTTATCAATTACTGTAACATTTCTTCTCCTACCACCAAACACTTTCTCAATTCTTTACATTCTCAAGTAGAACCACCATCCTATACCCAAGCATCAAAAGATAAGAAATGGATTGAAGCAATGCAGAAAGAAATTTCTGCACTTGAAGCCAATAATACATGGACCATTACTACCTTACCTCCTGGCAAAACACCAATTGGGTGTAAATGGGTTTTTAGAATCAAATACCATGCTGATGGTACTGTTGAAAGGTATAAGGCACGACTTGTTGCCAAAGGATTTACACAACAAGCAGGGGTGGATTACACTGAAACTTTTGCACCTGTTGCAAAAATGGTTACAATAAGAACCATACTTGCCATAGCTGTCCAACATAATTGGCTCATTGAGCAATTAGATGTCAACAATGCTTTCCTCCATGGTGACTTACATGAGGAGGTATACATGAAACTACCTCAAGGATACAACCCCCAAGTCCCACCAAATTCAGTCTGCAAATTGAACAAGTCCCTCTATGGACTCAAACAGGCTAACAGGCAATGGTTTAACAAGCTAACCACCTTTCTCATTCAACTGGGCTTCAATCAAAGTTATACTGACACCTCTTTGTTCACCCTTTCAAAATCCTCAGGATTTACTGCACTGGTAGTATATGTTGATGATATTCTTATTCTAGGCTCCAACAAAACTACCATCTCCACAATCAAACAACAACTTGATCACCAATTCAGCATCAAAGACCTGGGCCCTCTTCATTATCATTTGGGGAGTAAACGGCCGAAATCTTCCTTGTGGTTTACCTTAATAATCAAGTTTCATCCTTAACTATCTGAAATGACACTGGCAGTCCTTTTGGGAAGGATAAGGTTCACATCCAGTCCTTTATGCAAACGGACGTTTTCTCTCATCCGTTAACTCCCTCACGTGTTTTCCACGTGAGGGTATTATAGTCATTTTCAAAGCTAAAGGACTAAACTTGACACTTTTTCATCATTAATACAAAAAACCCTAAATTCACATAACTGTAAACACTTTTTCATCTTTAATGCCATATATCGATATACATATATATAACTGTAAACATAAAAAAAGAAACAGAAAAGAACCTTCAGATCCACACCTTTAAATCCCATTGGAATCAAACTCACCATATTCTGGTTGTATACAAGACTCGCCACCATCATACAAACACTGAAACACATACATATATGGCACCACCACCGCCACCAACATCCGACCCCCACCATCAGAATTTGGCCACCACTATCAAGATACAACCACCACCAACATCCGGCCACAACTATATAATGGTTTACCCTAATAATCAACCGCATGAACGATCCGACCAAATATAATGATATACACATAGATCTATACATACACATAAATCAAGTCATCCTCTCTTTTTCCGGCGTCCTTTTCTTTTTCTTCTTCTTCTTCTTCTTCTTCTTCTTTGTTTCCGGGAATAAACCCCTAGTGGTGTGGGCGATCTCCGGCAGTGGTGTTATTGTTCAGTTTTGCGGGTTTTGCCACCGTAACAACTGGTTGTGAAAGTCAACTGCCAAATTCTGTGTTTCATTGCATTGATGGTATAAAGTTAATACGGTGAGTTAGGTAGTAGTACTCAAAATGAAAATTTTGCTTTCAATTATTAAATGCTATGAATGTTGGAGTAATTGAAAACAAATTGTAGATTATGAAATATAGATCTCTATTACTAGAATTCATGTGTAAGGAACTTAGTACATCCATGCCATTCTTCCTTTTTGTACTTGAATTGCAATTTGGTGTTAGAGATTGATAGTGAGATTGAGAATGTAATGTGATGAATTTTGGGGTGGTTTTTTTTGTATGCTTTAAAGCCTTTAGGTTATAAAGATTTTTATGGATCTGATTTGGATTTTGTTCAAAATGGTTTTATGGGTTTTGTGATTTAGTGAGAATTAGGGATGAGTTTTGAAAAAATTTGACTGATGAAGATGATCTGGGATTATGTGTGTGTTTGAGATGAGCTTTGCAGATGAAGGAAGTGGGAGAAGATAGGAAAAAAAAGAATAAAAAAAAATATCATTATTGGTCCTTTAAGGTGGAAATGACAAAAATATACTCACATGGAAAACATGTGAGGGAGTTAACGGATGAGAGAAAACGTTCATTTGCATAAAGGACTGGATGTGAACCTTATCCTTCCCAAAAGGACTGTCAGTGTCATTTCAGATAGTTAAGGATGAAACTTGATTATTAAGGTAAACCACAAGGACGATTTCGGCCGTTTACTCTTATTTGGGAGTAGAATTTTTTAGAAGTCAAGATGGTTTATATATGTCCCAAAGGAAATATGCTCTGGATCTCCTCACCAAAGCCAACTTACTTGATGCAAAACCCTCCAATACACCTCTTGATCCTAACAAGACCCTCAATCACACTGATGGTGACCTTTTAGAAGATCCTTCCACTTACAGAACCTTGGTGGGCAAATTAATCTATCTAACAATCACCAGACCAGATGTCTCTTTTGCAGCTCAAGCACTGAGCCAATTCTCTCACTCTCCAAGAACTCCCCACCTCCAAGCCCTCCACAAGGTTTTAAGATATATCAAACTCTCTCCAGGTCAAGGCTTGCATTTTCCCAAAACAACAAACACCACATTATCAGCTTTTTGTGACATAGGACCCTTAATGCCTTCAGTGACAGTGATTGGGCCTCATGTAACACCACCAGAAGATCTATCACTGGCTATTGTATTTTCTTGGGTCCCTGTCTCATTTCCTGGCAATCCAAGAAACAAAATGTTGTTTCCAGGTCATCTACTGAAGCAGAATATCGTGCACTTGCAGATTGTACTTGTGAAATAACTTGGCTTAAGAGCCTCCTTCATGATCTACAGATCAATCCTACCACACCCACACCCATTCATTGTGACAATTCTTCTGCTATTGCTCTGGCCTCTAACCCTGTTCAGCATGCTAGAACAAAGCACATTGAAATAGATTGCCATTTTGTAAGAGACGAGATCAAAGATGGCCAGATTCTACCACAATTCATCAGTACAACTGAGCAACCTGCAGATGTCCTTACAAAAGGCTTGAGCAAAACTCCCCATCATAAATGTATCACCAAATTTGGCATTTGTGATCCCTTCACACTGCCAATTTGCGGGGGGGTAAAGATATAACCAGTGAACCAGCCATTAACATCATCACAAACCAATATCTTTGGCATAGAAAATGGTTTAAGGAGTGTAGATCGATTTAGTTTACAATAATATGCTTTGTTACATAGTTTAGACTACTTTTGTAAATTATGATAGTGCAAGGGTGTAATATGTAAATACGTGTAGGTCGGTTATAAGTTTGTTAGACTGTTGTATATATACTCTGTATTATTATTTCTTTTACATAATAATGAAATATATCAAATATTCTAAAACCGTTTTCTCTCAATCTTCAATGGATTCTTATCATTCTTAGTTTTTATTTTTAATTAAAAATTATTTGCAGTTATTTTGTTCAGTTAAAAATTGAACCCGACACAAAGATCTATCAGTAGCAGTGACAAAAAAAGGTACGACATCTTGGACCCATTAATGATCCAAAGAGACAAGGGTAAGGGGAGCTTGTGACTTGCTTAGGTGTATAGAAAAATGGATTGTTCTTGATGCGTTGTTAAATTTGTAACGACATCTTTTCCTAATGGTTATTTGTTAGAATTGGTAGACTTTTGGAAGTTTAGTTTTCTTTAATTGATATTTTTCCCCCTATTATAAGGCATGTGTGGAGCTCGTCTATTTTGCGGCATCTATGGAGCTTGCCTATTTTAAGACATAGAATTCTTGGTGTAAACCTTATATTCAATTTTGAAATCATGATTCGAAGGATACACTAAGCAAGTTTGGTTCTTGAATTGAGCCCCCATTGCGTCGCAAATATTGCAGAAGTAGCAATAATGGCACCTGAAATAATATTGTTTTTCATAAAGCAGAGATCCGGAAACAGGTTCACAAATACCATCAATAATGCATAATCAAATCGACTAGTTTTGAGATAACCATATGAATGTTGGCTTTTAGTTTTATATTCAATAACATATTTTCTATTTTAATTGAACTCTTTCTTTCATATTTCACATTGCTGTGGATGAGTAAGACTAGTTATCTTAATATCTTAAGGGCTAGTTAATGAATGACGTATAGATGATGAAGAGATTATAAATATTGAACTTCGAGTTATGGCTCGAATATGGTGGCTTCTAGGAGTAACCTTGTGCACCTTAAGGTTCATGACACTGTATTTAGCTGAATTTATCAGTCATGTAAAATTAATAATGCCATGGTGGGATTCATATTGTAGTCAAATCTCCAAGGTTGTTACATCCTATCTAAGTCTCTTCAAACCTCCTATCAAGTTGTGTTATGACTGTTATCAAAAATATCTTGACACTCGAATCAAATGAACGAGCAACGAGGATATGACTACAATACGAATCACCCAATGAACCTATGTTCACACATGTATGGCCTAATGCAACAGGAATCTTATATTCGGCTAAATAACCATGTCACGAACTTCAAGGCTTCAAGCTACATGAGGTAACTCCTAAAATGCGGCGATAAATTAAAGTTGCAACACTCTCTTCATCATCTATACACCATTCATCAAGTAGCTCTTTTAATATTAAGCTCACTAGCTCTTTTTTTTGAAAGGTGAATTTCGCTGGAAACTTCGTGTCGCGATTCGACAGCGGGAGGTCTAGCATACGTTGTCTTAACCGGGTCCGCGCTAAAGAGCTCCCTCGAAGTAGAAATGCCTACTAAGCTCACTAGCTAGTCTACTCATTCTCATTGATTTGAAGTAATATGAAAAACTATCCGAAGGACTTTATTATTGAAAATATATAATGCATATACTACTCTTTCTCAGATGATATTAATGCATACTGCTGTCTTGGGACAGCTTATTTTGAGGAAGAAGATATGTGGAGCGACAACGGTCTTTGGAAGGGTTACTTCTAACTAGGGGTGTTGAAAATGCCCTGCAGCGAATTGCATTTGGGTTAAGCGGGTTGGGCTATGTACAAACTTGACGACGGTTAGTCTTTGCTTATGGCCCGAATGTATTAACATCACAGGGTCCTGTTGAAGTTAGCACACAGACATGGGAGACTTGAATATGTAACACATACATTCATTTTATAGTTTACTAGCACGGTATCCACGAAATGCGGCGGTGGTCGTGGTGGTGACTGTGTGTTGGTGGGGGCGACTGTTGGTGGTGTAGGCGACGTCAAGTGGTGTAGATAATTGACGTAAAGTAATTGATGTAAAGTGCTAATGGAGATATTTTAAAAGATAAAAAATTGATAGTGTAATTTAATTATTAATGTTAAAGGATAGTGTGAGTAAAAATATTTTAAAGGGTATTAGGTCGGTCCTTATAGGGGAAAACGTGGGGCGTCCGACGCCGTCCGACGCCGAGCGGCTCGAAGACGCAATTAGCACGGGCGGCGTCCACCCCTGCATCCGGAGGGTTTGTTCCAAGTTTAGACGAGCGTCGGATTGCCGTGTGGGTCCCAAAATCGATTTTGTGGCTTTGGAAATAAAAATAAAAAAAAAAATCGAGCTCTGCTTCTGCTTGTATACATATCGCAGATGAAAGCTGCAAGTCACATGTTCAAATCTGCCAAAGGCAAGAGGAGAAACTATATTTAGTGACCCATGTGTGAGAATGCTGAGTCACCGGGCATGAGTTCTATGCGGTGTGCACTCTGGGTACCAAGACGGTACATGGGACCTGAGGTTCCCACTCATTTACCCTTTTTTTTTAGAGGAGGAAGACAAACTTTTTGTCTTTATATACATATTAATAATTAATATTAAATTTCATTTTCACCCTTGAACTTTTTAAGTATTTACAAAAAAGTTATTATAGTTTTAAGATTTTTATTTTTAACCTTTGATTAATATGTATATTTAAAATTCTTGTTTATTATTATTATTATATATATTTTATTATTATTATTATTATTATTATTATTATTATTAATTTAATTATGTGTTGTTTTTTTATTGTAATGTGTTTTAATAATAATAAAATGTGTTTGTTTAATTTTGTGAAAAAGAAAAATGAAATAATAAAATAATGGATGAATAGTGGAAGAAGTATGTATAAGGAGGGGGGTGTTCTTGGGGTGTTCTAGGAGAGAGAAAAGCTGATAATAGTGGAAGAAATGGGGAAGAAGTGAGTAGTATAAGGAGGGGCCTTAGATGAAAATATTACACAAGTTTTCAACATTTTAAAAAATAAGGGATTTTTTTTTATTAGATAATACAGGTTGGTGATTTTGCTTTGAGTGATATGATATATTTGGAATGAACTTTTCTTACACTTTTTTACGATTCGCAAGGGATCAAATGAAAGTTTATGCTCATTAATTCATATATCATTTCGAATAACTTTCAATCACTTTAACACAAAAACTAGAACTTATACCGAATTTATTTGTATGAAAGTGTGATTATGAGATAAGGAATCGAAATTTTGTTTCTTATTATCGGAATGTTTCTCTAGATGGAAATAAAGAGGCAACGAACAAAGCATCTTCAATCCTTGAAAATTGATTTAACCGCACATATGTTCATATATTCCACAACACCAATTTTATCTAAGACCACTTGCGTTGGTTAGTGGAAGACTCGTCTTTGGATCGTTTTTGACCTGACTAAGAGCCCACACCATTGTGTAGGACTCGATCGACTAGTGGTTCATGGTTCATGGTTATTGCAACGAGCAATTTTATTTTTTTTATACCCAACAAAATGCAACAGATTTAAAGAAAACGTGAGACTTGCAATAGTGGTTGATTAGTGATGCTTTGAGGGTGTTACATTTGTGTTTTTTTTCAAACGACAATCAGAATGGTGGCGACTATGATTGACGGTGACTCTTGTTAGTCGTCTAATGAGAAAAATCACACTTCTTTGTATTATAAATTGCAGTTTAAATATAATTTCTTTGTAATTATGATTGTAATATGTTATACAGTAATGAAAATTAGGACATAACTTAAATAATAACAATTTATAACAATACCTCTTTACAAATGTTGTTGTACTGTATCTATATTATATTATATAAAAATTACAGTCTGATCGATGTCGTTGGACCGATCAAAAATATAAACTAAATACCACTAATTAGCAAGGGTAAGTCGAGTATCGTTTCCACAGGGAATCATGGGAAAGTGTTAAACAATTTACAAAGTTACTTAAACTAGACATAAACTTAAAATTGATTGATTGATTGTTTTGATTAACAACTAAAATTGATTATGAACTTAACAAAATAATTCAATTAAATAAAAGGGATCATTCTCATGTTTCAAATTATGTTTTCAAAAGTATAGCCTAACTTATGTTCATTGGAAACCAAATAGACATGATTCGTTATACGCTTGGATTGAATGAATGTTAAGAATTAATTAATTAGGTAGTGATGATTCACGATAACGAAAACCGGGGAATTGACACAACTAAATTATCTATTCATTAACTAGATTACAAATTCATAAGAGATTCTTCCAATAACAATTGATTAACAAGAATTTGAAATCAAAAGATTGATGGAAATATGGAATGAAACACGGTAATGATTCTCATTTGGGTGATTTACTAGAATGATTTTGGAACATTTCATTTTGGTTCTTTTTGATCAACTTACATGGATAATTGAATTGATTTTCATTTATGACCATATACTTTGACTTTTTCAACCGGATATTGCAATTTTGACTTTGACTTTGTTCTTTCTTTCAATTCATCATAAACAACACAACTTTGAACAATTAACGGATTTCATGACGAGGTGAGGTGGAATATGGAGTGGATTGTATGATTGTTTTATGATTTTAAGCACATAATCCGGGTTAGAGGTCTCAATACGGTAAGTGCACTAGTTCTAACCTAATGTACAATAATGGTTCACACAATATAGTAATCACGAGAAATCATGCTACGCTAACAATCTAAATCAATCGTCGACGAGGCGTTTTTCTCTCATGAAATTGAAGGATATAACGGATATATAAGTGTGATACTTGCATTGTAGCTCACAATTGGCATATTACCCTTATTTGCACATTTGTATGTTTTTACTTGCTAGCAACTCTATCAAGACGCTCATAAGTCAACCATGTCATGCAATCTAATCTACACTACCTAGCCCCACTTACATGTACAAATCCAATCACAAGAAAATCTCATTTTACAAACATGTATAGCTAATATAACTCGAATATTTTGTCTCTTTGGTTCAATTTTCATATCTTAAGATTAGACTAATTAGGCGTTTATCACATTCCCCAACTTAACTCTTTTTCGTCCCGAAAAAGACATTCATCATGTGACAAGTCAATTTACAATCCTATAATACTTCCTATCACCAAAGAAACACCATATAAGAGTTATATCAATTATACATATTTGTAAAACTCGACTCTCAAGCAATCTTCAAAGTACACTTGGGCGAAACTAAATAATGCAAACCAAACCACATAACACAACCAACTCATGAGACTTACAACTATCAAAAGATTTACGACTAGCAAATAGAAATATATAAATGTGCAATTAAACCTAATAAACCTCAAGTTTGCCACAATACATGCATCACACTCTCACAATGTGCACTCCCCTCGGTTCATATTTTTGAGTGAATTAGCAAAAGATGTGCTAATATGTATATATGAAGCTCTCAACCATTATTGCACACTAAAAGTCATAGGCTAGTACACAAATCGAACCAAGACCTCATAACACCAAACTATCACTTCGGCATTCATACAAGATTGATGGAAATATGGAATGAAACACGGTAATGATTCTCATTTGGGTGATTTACTAGAATGATTTTGGAACATTTCATTTTGGTTCTTTTTGATCAACTTACATGGATAATTGAATTGATTTTCATTTATGACCATATACTTTGACTTTTTCAACCGGATATTGCAATTTTGACTTTGACTTTGTTCTTTCTTTCAATTCATCATAAACAACACAACTTTGAACAATTAACGGATTTCATGACGAGGTGAGGTGGAATATGGAGTGGATTGTATGATTGTTTTATGATTTTAAGCACATAATCCGGGTTAGAGGTCTCAATACGGTAAGTGCACTAGTTCTAACCTAATGTACAATAATGGTTCACACAATATAGTAATCACGAGAAATCATGCTACGCTAACAATCTAAATCAATCGTCGACGAGGCGTTTTTCTCTCATGAAATTGAAGGATATAACGGATATATAAGTGTGATACTTGCATTGTAGCTCACAATTGGCATATTACCCTTATTTGCACATTTGTATGTTTTTACTTGCTAGCAACTCTATCAAGACGCTCATAAGTCAACCATGTCATGCAATCTAATCTACACTACCTAGCCCCACTTACATGTACAAATCCAATCACAAGAAAATCTCATTTTACAAACATGTATAGCTAATATAACTCGAATATTTTGTCCCTAAGGGTCAATTTTCATATCTTAAGATTAGACTAATTAGGCGTTTATCACATTCCCCAACTTAACTCTTTTTCGTCCCGAAAAAGACATTCATCATGTGACAAGTCAATTTACAATCCTATAATACTTCCTATCACCAAAGAAACACCATATAAGAGTTATATCAATTATACATATTTGTAAAACTCGACTCTCAAGCAATCTTCAAAGTACACTTGGGCGAAACTAAATAATGCAAACCAAACCACATAACACAACCAACTCATGAGACTTACAACTATCAAAAGATTTACGACTAGCAAATAGAAATATATAAATGTGCAATTAAACCTAATAAACCTCAAGTTTGCCACAATACATGCATCACACTCTCACAATGTGCACTCCCCTCGGTTCATATTTTTGAGTGAATTAGCAAAAGATGTGCTAATATGTATATATGAAGCTCTCAACCATTATTGCACACTAAAAGTCATAGGCTAGTACACAAATCGAACCAAGACCTCATAACACCAAACTATCACTTCGGCATTCATACAAGATTGATGGAAATATGGAATGAAACACGGTAATGATTCTCATTTGGGTGATTTACTAGAATGATTTTGGAACATTTCATTTTGGTTCTTTTTGATCAACTTACATGGATAATTGAATTGATTTTCATTTATGACCATATACTTTGACTTTTTCAACCGGATATTGCAATTTTGACTTTGACTTTGTTCTTTCTTTCAATTCATCATAAACAACACAACTTTGAACAATTAACGGATTTCATGACGAGGTGAGGTGGAATATGGAGTGGATTGTATGATTGTTTTATGATTTTAAGCACATAATCCGGGTTAGAGGTCTCAATACGGTAAGTGCACTAGTTCTAACCTAATGTACAATAATGGTTCACACAATATAGTAATCACGAGAAATCATGCTACGCTAACAATCTAAATCAATCGTCGACGAGGCGTTTTTCTCTCATGAAATTGAAGGATATAACGGATATATAAGTGTGATACTTGCATTGTAGCTCACAATTGGCATATTACCCTTATTTGCACATTTGTATGTTTTTACTTGCTAGCAACTCTATCAAGACGCTCATAAGTCAACCATGTCATGCAATCTAATCTACACTACCTAGCCCCACTTACATGTACAAATCCAATCACAAGAAAATCTCATTTTACAAACATGTATAGCTAATATAACTCGAATATTTTGTCTCTTTGGTTCAATTCCATATTACAAGAAAGTAAATTAACATCTAAACTAGAAACATAAATGAAATTAACAAGAAATTGAAATCTACCTACGAATTGAAAATGCAAAAACACAAAATAAACACATAGTCACATAATCACACAATAAGAACAGAAAGATAAATGGAAGGTACCAATCACTGCCGTGGACCTTGCGGTCCAAAGATCGACTCCATAAGAACAGAAAGATAAATGGAAGGTACCATCTCTCCTTCCTTCAACACCCCCTCTAGCTGCACTAGACTCACCCCTCTCATTAGCACGCATTTGCTCCATCTGTGCTATCATCTCCTCCCTAGTAACCCCATCCTTAGGAGCTATCAAATACCCATTGGTTTTCAGATCCTTAAGGAGTTTAAACTGTGGATGATCCTGAAACTCCCACTCATTCCCTTTCAACAACCTCTTCATGGAATAAGGAGTATTACTCAAATACTCCAAATTGGTCTCTTTTGGGACTACCTTGTGAATTTGGAGGAGGCGGGCGATGAGTTTCGGGTGAGGAATGACAAGTTTGTTTCTTTTGTTTCTTGCATCCCAAATGTTAGACATTACAATTTGTCTAAATGATAAGGCTAGGTTTCCCGTGACCAAGGCATATAACACAATAACATCATGGTGCCTAACCATGCTCTTGTCACTAGTTCGGGGGCACACATTCCAACTCAAAATTTACATAATTAACCGGGGTAATGGCTTCAACAAAGCACGCTCCATCCTAAAGGTTGTACTCAAATTGTCTCGTGTAACATCAAAAACCTCAACAAGCATATCAAGCCAATTATTAGGTGTTTCTACCCCCGTTAAATACTTCTCATCCACATAATCAAAAGCCCTCCCCGAAGTAGCACCCGTGTCAAATTTGGCTATCTTATCTAAGGTAGCAAAAGACATTGTTACCTTTTTCCCATTAACCGTGCCTACTAACTTAGAAGTCACCGGGGGGTTATTACCGGGAGTCAATTCTAGAGTACCCAACCAATTAATGATACCATCTAAATAAATCTCAGCATTATCACCATTATTCAAATCAACACTTGTTTCCATCCCATTTTTTCAAATGCTTCAACCATCCCAAACCCCCTGAATTCTGACAAGACAAGTGTTCTTTCACCCAACAATTGATCCATCAAATTCTTGGCCTCGGCCATCTTTTCTTTAAACAAAATCAATTGCCATTCATCGGGTAAAGTATGTAAAGGTATACCTTGTCTCCATTCGGGTTTTTCGACTTCAACCTCCATCTCTTCACTTGTCTGTGGTGAGTTTTCTTCTTCTTCTTCTTCTTCTTCTTCTGATTCATCTTGAACCATTGGCCTTTTCTTCTTGTTTGGTTGTTGACTTGATAAAGTATCACCTTTCTTGCTTAGACTCTTTATAAATTTTCCTGCTGCTTTCTTCATCATATTATCAACAAAACTAACCACAAGTAACAAACTTATGGGGGTTTTGTAGCCCTTGAAAAGTTATGCAATTTAGCCTAAAGAATTGTTAAAATTGATGGAGAATTGAAGGAGTAATTGAAGAAATAAGTTTAGGGTTCTTGAAGAAATTAAATGGGAATGGATGAGGGAGTCGAGAGAGATGCAGAAGAAAAATAATTGGAATGGGTGAATCTGATTCATGTGGCCATAATTAAAGGATTTTCTGATTTTTGATTCTTATTAAAATAAAAAAAATTCGACCAGGGGCCTACCGTAATTTACGCTAGACAGCAGCGTAACTTACGCTCTTTATTTTTGTGAAGACGTAACCTACGCCCAAGGACCCCGTAACTTACGCCCGGTCAGAATCTTATGCTGCCTCACTTTGACTTGGCGTAAGGTACGCCATAAGTGACCGTAACCTAAGCCTGGACAAAACCAAATGACCGTAACCTACGCTATGTGTGGGCGTAAGTTACGCCTAGCTGGAAATCACACTTTTGGCGTCTGGTGTGGCGTAAACAGTGAGATTTTGGCGTAAGCTCTATTTGGGCTTTTTAGAGGGCCGTAAGGTACGCCCCGTTGGCCGTAACCTACGCCCAATTTGAATTTTTTTTTTTTAACTACAGCCACAAACCTGATTTCAAAACTTGCAATTACATTAAAATTAAACTCCCTTCCCCAACTTAAAGGTACATTGTCCCCAATGTACGCCCGAAATTGGAAATGAGTTAACGGCTCGACCACTTGCAAAAAGGTTCACTTTTTCACCCAAACCGACCTTCCCCAACTTAAAGGTACATTGTCCCCAATGTACGCCCGAAATTGGAAATGAGTTAACGGCTCGACCACTTGCAAAAAGGTTCACTTTTTCACCCAAACCGACCTTCCCCAACTTAAAGGTACATTGTCCCCAATGTACGCCCGAAATTGGAAATGAGTTAACGGCTCGACCACTTGCAAAAAGGTTCACTTTTTCACCCAAACCGACCTTCCCCAACTTAAAGGTACATTGTCCCCAATGTACGCCCGAAATTGGAAATGAGTTAACGGCTCGACCACTTGCAAAAAGGTTCACTTTTTCACCCAAACCGACCTTCCCCAACTTAAAGGTACATTGTCCCCAATGTACGCCCGAAATTGGAAATGAGTTAACGGCTCGACCACTTGCAAAAAGGTTCACTTTTTCACCCAAACCGACCTTCCCCAACTTAAAGGTACATTGTCCCCAATGTACGCCCGAAATTGGAAATGAGTTAACGGCTCGACCACTTGCAAAAAGGTTCACTTTTTCACCCAAACCGACCTTCCCCAACTTAAAGGTACATTGTCCCCAATGTACGCCCGAAATTGGAAATGAGTTAACGGCTCGACCACTTGCAAAAAGGTTCACTTTTTCACCCAAACCGACCTTCCCCAACTTAAAGGTACATTGTCCCCAATGTACGCCCGAAATTGGAAATGAGTTAACGGCTCGACCACTTGCAAAAAGGTTCACTTTTTCACCCAAACCGACCTTCCCCAACTTAAAGGTACATTGTCCCCAATGTACGCCCGAAATTGGAAATGAGTTAACGGCTCGACCACTTGCAAAAAGGTTCACTTTTTCACCCAAACCGACCTTCCCCAACTTAAAGGTACATTGTCCCCAATGTACGCCCGAAATTGGAAATGAGTTAACGGCTCGACCACTTGCAAAAAGGTTCACTTTTTCACCCAAACCGACCTTCCCCAACTTAAAGGTACATTGTCCCCAATGTACGCCCGAAATTGGAAATGAGTTAACGGCTCGACCACTTGCAAAAAGGTTCACTTTTTCACCCAAACCGACCTTCCCCAACTTAAAGGTACATTGTCCCCAATGTACGCCCGAAATTGGAAATGAGTTAACGGCTCGACCACTTGCAAAAAGGTTCACTTTTTCACCCAAACCGACCTTCCCCAACTTAAAGGTACATTGTCCCCAATGTACGCCCGAAATTGGAAATGAGTTAACGGCTCGACCACTTGCAAAAAGGTTCACTTTTTCACCCAAACCGACCTTCCCCAACTTAAAGGTACATTGTCCCCAATGTACGCCCGAAATTGGAAATGAGTTAACGGCTCGACCACTTGCAAAAAGGTTCACTTTTTCACCCAAACCGACCTTCCCCAACTTAAAGGTACATTGTCCCCAATGTACGCCCGAAATTGGAAATGAGTTAACGGCTCGACCACTTGCAAAAAGGTTCACTTTTTCACCCAAACCGACCTTCCCCAACTTAAAGGTACATTGTCCCCAATGTACGCCCGAAATTGGAAATGAGTTAACGGCTCGACCACTTGCAAAAAGGTTCACTTTTTCACCCAAACCGACCTTCCCCAACTTAAAGGTACATTGTCCCCAATGTACGCCCGAAATTGGAAATGAGTTAACGGCTCGACCACTTGCAAAAAGGTTCACTTTTTCACCCAAACCGACCTTCCCCAACTTAAAGGTACATTGTCCCCAATGTACGCCCGAAATTGGAAATGAGTTAACGGCTCGACCACTTGCAAAAAGGTTCACTTTTTCACCCAAACCGACCTTCCCCAACTTAAAGGTACATTGTCCCCAATGTACGCCCGAAATTGGAAATGAGTTAACGGCTCGACCACTTGCAAAAAGGTTCACTTTTTCACCCAAACCGACCTTCCCCAACTTAATTCTTTCCCAATGACCGAACAAATGAGTGTGCATGAGTCAACACCTCTTGAATCTCTTCTTCCGGAACACATCTTCTCACCAATTGGTCCGGGCCAACTTTGAACAAGTCCGGCTCATCCCAAATGTATTGCTTTGCTTGTGCCAAGAATTGTTGCTTCTTTCTTTTGGCCCAATGCTCCGGTATCTTACCTGCGGACAAAAAATTCACAATATTTGCATACCAAGGAACAATAGAAACGGTTAGTAATTGCTCATCCGGAAAGGTCTCATTGATCTCCTTGGTTGAACTATCATCCATAGCTTGAATTCTTGACAAGTGGTCTGCCACCACGTTCTCACTTCCTTTCTTGTCTCGGATTTCCAAGTCAAACTCTTGTAGTAGCAACACCCATCTAATTAGCCTTGGCTTTGCATCCTTTTTCTCCATCAAATGCTTAACCGCGCTATGATTTGTGTACACTATAACCTTGCTACCACAAATGTAAGAACGAAACTTGTCAAGTGCATAAACAACCGCAAGCAATTCTTTTTCGGTGGTGGTATAATTCAGTTGGGCATCCGATAAAGTTTTTGAAATTCCCAAGTTTGCAACGATTAAGTAATTAAACAATTAATGTACATTACACTAAGAACATAAGATAAGAAAGTAAAGAAGTTTAATCATAAGTAACATAGATTAAACAGTGAATACATGGTCGGTTTTACAAAGAAATAGAAGAGAAAATATTGTAAAGTTTTTGACACACTAAAAACTTAACAATTATACAAAGAGAGAAAAACACACTAAGTGTAATATGGCACACACCAACTGTTTTGCGGCTAGGTCAAGTGATGTCTTATATAGGAGAGAAAAGACATCACATGACAACCCAATAGATGTTGACACATGAAGGTTGTCAACTATCTATTGGTGTGTAAGACTGGTCTTCAGGAATCTCTGTTTTCCATCTTGTTTCTTTCCCAAAACGGTATGAAAGAGAAACACCTTAGTATCATTTTGGTACAAGGTCACATGTCTTCATTCTGATCTATCAACATGTGTCCTTGAGGACCAGCCTTCTTATCTTCATCTTCCCGCCCATATTTGACTTACAAAACATGGCGGTGAGTCATTGAACTTATCCTTTAACTGAAGATAATGGATGGTCGCTGAGAGCTCGCTAAAGAAGTCACTCGCTGAGTCTCTCAGCGAACCCATGACTCAACAATCTCCCCCTATTCGCTGAGGAGACTTAGCTGAGTAGAAGTCGCTTGAACTTTAAGAGTAGTAGGTAGAATTAGGGAATGCTGATATTATTTATATGACAAACATCTTTACAATAATTAGCATTACATGAATTACATAAGACTACTTAATCCCATTGAGATTCTTGCTTGGCCTCGATAAATGCTCTATCTTGTTGTCTTTCAGGCTTCAGCAGTTCTTGATCAATCAGCTTTATAAACGTGGGATCATTGGAAGTCTGAGCACAATACTTTCTTATTTTTAGAAGGAAAGCAGAGGGTGCAATTCCAATTTCGTTGGTCCTGGAGAAGAGTTCATGACCATGGACATTGCAGAAACAAAAACCTCCCAGCTTCTCATCATAGGTGCCTTCCATAAAAAGAGTTCTGGAAGGCATCTTCAAATTTAACAGCGGCTCCTCATCTATATCAGTCTTGGGAACCATTCTGATTACAGTGGGGGAGACGAGAAACTTGGGATCCAGACGCTGATCTCTTTGATCCAACTCTGGGTTGCTGAGGAGGAGGGAAGGGATGTCTTGCAGCGCTGAGCAGAGAGTCTTTGACTTTGTATTTTTGTTCCATTTTGCGAGTATGCTTTATCTGCTCACCTGCCATCTTGATCAGTGGTTCATAACTTACAGTTGTCTTGTCCTTGATTAGCTTGTAAATTTCGATCCATTCAGTTGGCCCAAGTGTATCTTTAGTCACATTTTTCAGAGTATACAACTTGGGCATTCCTTTTCTTTGGAGATGAAGGTTCATCCCTTGATTGGTCAGAGTGACCCTGACTGACTGGATCTCCTCTTTCCTTTGCCTTATCTCCCTTGATTTAAGGTAGAGTTCTTTGCCTTCTTCAAAGTTTTTCTTTTTCTTAGCGAAGAACTCTTCCTCATTCTTTTTCAACACTTCCAAACCACCAGATTGCTGTGCTAACATTTGCACTTCATCATCAGCATCCTTCAGCTCTTCACTTACAATCTGCTCACTTATATATTTTCTAGAGAGTTCCTCTTCTCTTTTCTTTTGTTTCAGCTCCTCCTGACGTACAACCTCTTCAGGAGTGATTTCAGCAGTTCTTGATCAATCAGCTTTATAAACGTGGGATCATTGGAAGTCTGAGCACAATACTTCCTTATTTTTAGAAGGAAAGCAGAGGGTGCAATTCCAATTTCGTTGGTCCTGGAGAAGAGTTCATGACCATGGACATTGCAGAAACAAAAACCTCCCAGCTTCTCATCATAGGTGCCTTCCATAAAAAGAGTTCTGGAAGGCATCTTCAAATTTAACAGCGGCTCCTCATCTATATCAGTCTTGGGAACCATTCTGATTACAGTGGGGGAGACGAGAAACTTGGGATCCAGACGCTGATCTCTTTGATCCAACTCTGGGTTGCTGAGGAGGAGGGAAGGGATGTCTTGCAGCGCTGAGCAGAGAGTCTTTGACTTTGTATTTTTGTTCCATTTTGCGAGTATGCTTTATCTGCTCACCTGCCATCTTGATCAGTGGTTCATAACTTACAGTTGTCTTGTCCTTGATTAGCTTGTAAATTTCGATCCATTCAGTTGGCCCAAGTGTATCTTTAGTCACATTTTTCAGAGTATACAACTTGGGCATTCCTTTTCTTTGGAGATGAAGGTTCATCCCTTGATTGGTCAGAGTGACCCTGACTGACTGGATCTCCTCTTTCCTTTGCCTTATCTCCCTTGATTTAAGGTAGAGTTCTTTGCCTTCTTCAAAGTTTTTCTTTTTCTTAGCGAAGAACTCTTCCTCATTCTTTTTCAACACTTCCAAACCACCAGATTGCTGTGCTAACATTTGCACTTCATCATCAGCATCCTTCAGCTCTTCACTTACAATCTGCTCACTTATATATTTTCTAGAGAGTTCCTCTTCTCTTTTCTTTTGTTTCAGCTCCTCCTGACGTACAACCTCTTCAGGAGTGATTTCAGCAGTTGTCTTTTGAGATGGTGAGGGCTTAGGGAAAGCGCCAGCCATCATCTTTTCTTGATGTTCTCTAGCTGAAGTTGGAACTTTGGGTGGCTTGCTTTGAGTAGCCACAGCTGCTTTACCCTTATTAGCATATTTCTTTTCAAGGGCAGCGTGGAACTCAGCGGTAGGCTTGAAGATAGAGACATTGATTGGTCTCGCTGGAATACTCTCAGCAGTGACCATTTTCACAACACTCGCTGGCACATCCTCAGCAGTGTTTGAACTTTTCTCCTTTTCAATATCAGTTGCCGGTTCAATAACCTTCTCAGCTTGCTCCCCCTCAACACTTGCTGCCGGTTCAATAACCTTCTCAGCTTGCTCCCCCTCAACACTTGCTGCCGGTTCAACGACCTTCTCAGCTTGCTCCCCCTCAACACTTGCTGCCGGTTCAATGACCTTCTCAGCTTGCTCCCCCTCAATATTTGCTGTCGGTTTAATAACCCTATCAGCACTTTCATTTTCAGCTTGGGGAGCATTTCCAGAATTTATATTTTCAGTTGCTGGGACTTCTTCAGCAGTTTTCTCCCCCTTGGAAGCAGCTGAGGAACTAGCTACTTCCACTTTCTCTTTCTTGAGAAGTTCCAGCATGGTACCCATCATTTCCTTAAGATGCCCAACCTCTGCTTCAAGTGTTCGCTGCCTGCTGACAGATTCTTCAAGTAACTTTTTGTCAACAGCAACTTGGAAGGGCGTTTGAGAGAAGAGTTTGTTTTTGAGAGAATTAATTTCTTGGGTGAGAGAAGTGTGAAAATCATCTTGATTTGTGGTAAAGAAGGAAACGGTAATATGAAGTTGGCGAAGGTGAGCAGTGAAAAGAATATTAGATTGAGAGAGTTGTTGAAGAGAAGATACTAGACCAGGCACTTCAGCGACACTTGCTGACTTAACTTCAGTTTTCAGTTTATCCAGCGATGCAGAGATTTTAGAATTGGAATTGCTAACTCTCTGCATGTTGTGGTGAAGCAGCTTTTGATTTCTCCTAAAAAGATCAGCATTGGACAAGGTTTCAGCATGTACCTTTTTGGTGATGCCAAACACTCTGTCCTTCAGCTCAGCTAGCTCATCGAGCAATTCATTGTTTCCAGAAACCAATTCTTCAAACTTGGCCAATGCCCCAGTGTTCATTTCAGCCATTTTATCTACCAACCATGCATATAGATAACCATGCTTGTTTCCTTGACTTTGCACAATCTGCAGTCTTCTCAGCATTTCTTGCAATTGATAGGTTTCTACATAGTCAAGTCCAGGCACATTTACAGCAGTGAAAGCAGTGGTGGCTTCATCATCAGAGGGAACCTTGAGATCCTTCAAAGAGACAGGATAAGTAGAGCAAGGCACCTCGAAAAAGTCTGGATGGTGCAATGGAGGCACTTCCATGATGATTTCATCATCAACATCATCTTCTTTATTAAGAACATCAGCCTTGTGGATGTGCTCTAGGCAAATTTGCATCCTCCTGAGGAGTTCATTATCATCCAAGGCTGGCACATAATCTCCAAAGTTCCCAACTTGTTCATGAGAGGCAGTGGGCCTTGGTGAGTAAGAAGGAGGATGAGGCATATCAGATAGTGACACTGAACCATCTTCAAATTCAGTAAGTGGGGAGGAGATTAACAAATAGCCCATATCAGCATCCAGAAAACCACTGACAAATTCTTCTTCATTTTCTTCAGTGACAGCGAGTTTGATTTCAGCCTCATCATCTTGTTGGCTAAACTCGCTGCCTAACTCTTCGTCACTTACAATATCATCTTGAGAAATAGTTGTCTCGGTCCCTGCACAAACAGTTTCCGAGACCATAGAATAGATTTGGGTAGGGGAACCGGGTGCCTCCGTCTCAGTGTGTTGTTCCACCAAGACCTCATCAGCCGTAGAATGTGTTGTCTCTAGCATCACATGTGATCTGGCTGCTGACAACGACTCAGAGGGTATTTGAGAAGAAGGGGAATTTATTGGGGGAGGAGTTGGACTTTGACCTCTAGTGGGTTGGGGTGACCCAATATCTTCACCAACCTCGCCTACAGAAGTTTGAGGTGGCTGCCTGTTGTTCCCATTTGTCTCGTCAACAGCCTGTTGGGAGGCTGCTGATGGGGTGGCTTGGGTACTAATGTCCATGGGCGCCGTGGACTTCTTAACCTTGGGGTTGCCCTTTGATACACTCCGCTTACGTTTTGGGACGTCAGCGGAGGGTGAAGATGTTGGAATTCGTCTGCCCAAGACACATATTAAATTGACGTGGCTAGTACGTGATGATCCAAGTCGGGTCATACCCAATAACAAGCTAGACAAACACTTATGGTATTTATTTTATATGATTTGATCTTTAAAATAAATATCAATACTTGAAACATTTAGAAAGTGGTTTTCTAAATACTTGCACTTGAGCTATGTAAATAAATTATATGGATGATTTATTTTGAGAGAAATGTGAATATGTTTATTTGGCAAAATAAACATTTATGTGTGTTGTATAATATGTAATATGTTACATAAGATATGTAACAAGTTATGTTGCAAATTTATCTATTAAATATAACAAGTAAGTGTGTTATAAAATTGGACACAAAATTGTTTGTGACCACACCCCATGTGGCCGCCCCCCCCCCCATGTGGTGAGACATGCAAGTGAACACTTGTAGTCTTGTATGAGATACAAGACACTACATAGAGTGTATCACTCACACACACACAAAAATAAGATTAATCTCTCTAACTCTCTCAACTTCTCAAGAGCAAAATATTCTCCCTTTTCTCTTGGTAATTTCGGCTACAAGGAAGGAAAAGAGGAGGGTTTTTTCAAGGTCAAATCCTAGCATAGTTTGGGTGTTTGTTGATAGTTTGGGGTATACAAGCTTGAGGTTCTTCTAGGTTGAAGACTTGCCACTTCAAGATCATCATCTCCTTCATTCCACCTTCTCATAAGCTTGGAAGAAGGTAGTCTTCTAAAACACCCTATGGTTGTTGTTTTGTATGTATGCTATTCATATACATGGATCCTTATTGTTTGGGTTTTATTTTATAAGTTAAACTTTGAATTTAACTATACCAATATATTGAAATGGTTCAATTTTCCGCTGCGTTTTAATATTATAAGGATAATATTACTTTGATAAAAACCCAAAATCCCAACAATGGCATCTAGAGCCGGTTATATGGATACATACATCAAAAGTTGATATTTTGTTTGGACAAAATCCAATATTTTGGCCATTTTGGTTATGGCCGAAATTAATACACAAAAAGGAGGTTCCTTTTTTTCTTGTGTATTTTAGTGTCACAACTTAGCCAAGAGACCTTTGTGTTTGGAAGCTTGGGGTATACAAGCTTGAGGTTCTTCTAGGTTGAAGACTTGCCACTTCAAGATCATCATCTCCTTCATTCCACCTTCTCATAAGCTTGGAAGAAGGTAGTCTTCTAAAACACCCTATGGTTGTTGTTTTGTATGTATGCTATTCATATACATGGATCCTTATTGTTTGGGTTTTATTTTATAAGTTAAACTTTGAATTTAACTATACCAATATATTGAAATGGTTCAATTTTCCGCTGCGTTTTAATATTATAAGGATAATATTACTTTGATAAAACCCAAAATCCCAACAATGGCATCTAGAGCCGGTTATATGGATACATACATCAAAAGTTGATATTTTGTTTGGACAAAATCCAATATTTTGGTCATTTGGTTATGGCCGAAATTAATACACAAAAAGGAGGTTCCTTTTTTTCTTGTGTATTTTAGTGTCACAACTTAGCCAAGCCTTGTTGTTTGGAAGCTTGGGGTATACAAGCTTGAGGTTCTTCTAGGTTGAAGACTTGCCACTTCAAGATCATCATCTCCTTCATTCCACCTTCTCATAAGCTTGGAAGAAGGTAGTCTTCTAAAACACCCTATGGTTGTTGTTTTGTATGTATGCTATTCATATACATGGATCCTTATTGTTTGGGTTTTATTTTATAAGTTAAACTTTGAATTTAACTATACCAATATATTGAAATGGTTCAATTTTCCGCTGCGTTTTAATATTATAAGGATAATATTACTTTGATAAAAACCCAAAATCCCAACAATGGCATCTAGAGCCGGTTATATGGATACATACATCAAAAGTTGATATTTTGTTTGGACAAAATCCAATATTTTGGCCATTTTGGTTATGGCCGAAATTAATACACAAAAAGGAGGTTCCTTTTTTTCTTGTGTATTTTAGTGTCACAACTTAGCCAAGAGACCTTGTGATTGTTTGTGATGTGTGGATGTGTTTGTATTTATTTAATTATTCAATGGTTGTAATAGTTAAATAGGATTTTATTCATTCATTTGGTTATGTAATCTATTTATTTCATTTGGTATGTAATAAGTAGATTAGTTGCATTTTTTCTTATAAATGTAACCTCCAAGAAAGCATCAAAAGGTTTGGGGCTAAAGTTGGAGGCCTAATGAAGAGACCCGTAAGTTCTCACTGCGGCGCAGTGGGAATATGTCAAACCCACTGCGGCGCAGTGGGGTTATGCAGCCGAGGACAGTGAGTTCCCACTGCGGCGCAGTGGGAGTATGTCAAACCCACTGCGGCGCAGTGGGGTTATGCAGCCGAGGACAGTGAGTTCCCACTGCGGCGCAGTGGGTGACTTCCCACTGCGGCGCAGTGGGAATATGTCAAACCCACTGCGGCGCAGTGGGGGATAATGCAGCCGAAGACCAGTGACTTCCCACTGCGGCGCAGTGGAGTGTATTCCCACTGCGGCGCAGTGGAGTGTATTAGACCCACTGCGGCGCAGTGGGTTATCAAAATGAAGAAAATTGTACAAATCACATCACAAAAGGTTACTTGAAGCATTTGGATGCAAGATCAAGTGGGAGCTCAACTAACACAATATTTTGTGTTACTTTGTCCCTTAGGTTGAGACCTTTTGACCCACTTGTTTCGGCTAACAAGTGTGGTCAAAATAGTTGGCTAACGTTGTGCACTTATTATTATGTTTGTCATGTTTGTTTGGTTGTTTATTATTTTGTCATGTGGATGCTTAAAAACCAACAAACTAAAAGACACACATAAAGATTAAAATTGGTTTTAATATTGACATTAACTTGGTAAAATAAAATGGGTTTTATTAAAAGTTAATGGTCACAATTATAAAAATGGATTTTATAAAAGAACCTTGAAATTTGGATTTCAAAATTCATTATGGTACATAGTTTTTAACTAGAATATAAAAACTCAAACGACCCTTTAAAAACAAGTTAAACGCCATCCTTTTATACAACACTTAATTATTTGGGAACTCTTTGTAGGATAAAGGTCACCTAACTACTTTGAGGGAACTTATAAGTTAAGGTAAATTTATTGTACTTATGGGATAAAGGTCACCTAACCACTAGTATAAGATAAATTTACATGTGTGTATAAGTAGGACAACTTGATTTGGAAGCCATGTGATTAGGGTCACCGAAGCATGGTAACCAAAGGCGTTGATGGGATTAAACATGCCAACTTAATATAAGATATTAAACCGGTCCCATACCACTAGAAATTGCAAAGTGTTGCAATTGTCAAACGTTGACTACCTTGTTAATTTAGATCATGGGATAAAGGTCACCTAACCATCATTTAAATGTAACGTTGGATTCTAGGTTTTAATTATTAATTGTCCATGGGACATAAAAGGGTATTAACAATTAAAATTTATATTTGATATCAAAAATACTAATAAAGAACTTTGTTAATTTTGTAGATGGCCGCTAACAATGCAATAAACCCCAACCAAAACGTCCATAATTTTTCACTAAGATCCATCCTTGAAAAGGATCGTCTAAACCAAAACAACTTTGTGGATTGGTTTCGTAACTTAAGAATTGTTCTTAGGCACGAAAAGAAATCCTATGTGTTAGATGATCCTATTCCTGATGAGCCCGAAGAAACTGATGTTGAAGCCTATAATGATTGGGCTAAATATGTCGAGGACTCCGTGCAAGTTAGTTGCATAATGCTAGCGAGTATGACTCCCGAACTCCAAAAGGAGTTCGAGCACCATGGGGCATACGACATGATTACCCAACTCAAGGAAATGTTCCAACAAAAGGCAAGGGTTGAACGCTTCGAAACGGTTCGAGCGCTTCATGCATGTCGCATGGATGATTCACAACCCGTCTCAACATATGTTCTTAAAATGAAAAGCTACATTGATCGCCTCGAAAGGCTTAATTGTCCCGTCTCAAATGAGTTAGCTACGGATATGATCCTTAACTCATTATCTAAGAGATTTGAAACTTTCGTGTTAAATTATAACATGAATGGATGGGACAAGACCGTTTCCGAGCTTCATGGGATGCTCAAAACGGCCGAGGCTAGTATGGGAGGAAAAGTTCAACCCGTTCTCATGATCAATGAAGGCGGAAAGAAAAGGGCTTACTCCGGACCCAAGGCAAATGTTGCTAAGGGAAAGGGTAACAACAAAGGGAATATTAAAGGCAAAGGAAAGGGAAAAATGGATACCCAAAAAGCGAAGAAGCAAAAGGTTGCTGTCAATGACCCATGCTTTGAGTGTGGGGAGGTAGGACATTGGAAACGTAATTGTCCAACCTATCTCAAAGAGTTAAAAGCTAAGAGGGATGCAGGGCAAACCTCAGGTACAATATTTATGATATATATTGAGCTTAATACTGTTTTTTCTTACATATGGGTATTGGATACCGGATGTGGAACTCATATTTGTAATATGTTACAGGGGTTCATAAGAAAGAAGCACATCAAGAAGGGAGACATTAGTCTCTTTATGGGCAATGGTGCATTGGTGCATGTTGAAGCCCAAGGAGACTATCTTTTGAAACTTCCAAATGGTTTGGAAATTGTATTGAACAATGTTTTGTATGCACCTAGTTTGACTAGGAGTATTATTTCTGTTTCCCGTTTAAGACATGTTGGATATGATTTTAATTTTGTTAACAATGATATCCATGTTTCTTTGAATGATGTATTTTATTTTAAAGCTATGCCTTTAAATGGTATTTATGAATTAGTTCATGAAAACCAAACATATTATAACTCAATGTACCAAGCTACCACCAAGAAACTTAAATTAGATTTAAGTGAAACCTATATTTGGCATTGTCGTCTTGGCCATATAAATAAGAATCGCATACTAACACTTCAAAAGAATGGTCTTTTGAAAACAAAATCAAATGATTCATTTAATGTATGTGAATCTTGTTTACAAGGCAAGATGACTAAAGCACCTTTCAAAGGCACTAATGAAAGGGCAAAAGATTTATTAGGTATCATACATTCGGATGTATGTGGTCCTTTTAAGCCAATGACTAGGAATGGTGAAAGATACTTCATTACATTCACCGATGACTATAGTCGTTACGGTTATGTATACTTATTAAAACATAAGAGTGAAGCTTTTGAAATGTTCAAAATTTTCAAGAATGAAGTGGAAAACCAACTCAGTAAGACAATAAAAATTCTTCGTTCTGATAGAGGAGGTGAATACCTAAGTGATGCTTTTCAAGATCATCTTAGAAGTTGTGGGATTATCTCACAACTAACTCCACCTGGAACACCACAACATAATGGTGTGTCTGAAAGGAGGAATCGAACTCTATTAGATATGGTTCGTTCCATGATGAGTAAAAGCTCACTACCTCTATCATTTTGGGGATATGCCATAATCTCTGCTGCCCGAATTTTAAATATGGCTCCCACCAAGAAAGTGGAGAAAACACCTTTTGAAATATGGCATGGAAGAGTTCCATCTTTATCATATTTAAAGGTATGGGGTTGTGAGGCTTATGTAAGACATGATGCCTCAAACAAATTAGAGCCCCGATCCACTAAGTGTATTTTTGTAGGATATCCCAAAGATGATTTGGGATATTATTTCTACAATCCTAATGAGCAAAATGTATTTGTTGCTCGAAAGGCTGAGTTCTTGGAAACTAAATTCCTTATGGAAGGAACTAGTTCCAGAACAGTGGAACTTGAAGAAGATCAAGAACCACTGACAGATACACACTTGGGTGACACTAGCATTCAACAAAAGGATGTTGAAGATGATCAAAGGGTTGATCAAGACACACAAAACGTTCGTAGATCTGGTAGAGCTACTTATCCACCTGAGAGATATGGATTTCTCGTGGATGAATGCTACATGGTAGTTTCTGATGAACCTACCACCTACCATGATGCTATGTCCAAATCAGATTCGGACAAATGGCTAGAGGCCATGAACGCTGAGATGCAATCCATGTATGACAACCAAGTTTGGGAATTGGTTGTTGAACCTCCTAATTCCAAAGTAGTTGGAAGTAAGTGGGTGTTCAAATTGAAACACGATATGCATGGAACTTGAAGAAGATCAAGAACCACTGACAGATACACACTTGGGTGACACTAGCATTCAACAAAAGGATGTTGAAGATGATCAAAGGGTTGATCAAGACACACAAAACGTTCGTAGATCTGGTAGAGCTACTTATCCACCTGAGAGATATGGATTTCTCGTGGATGAATGCTACATGGTAGTTTCTGATGAACCTACCACCTACCATGATGCTATGTCCAAATCAGATTCGGACAAATGGCTAGAGGCCATGAACGCTGAGATGCAATCCATGTATGACAACCAAGTTTGGGAATTGGTTGTTGAACCTCCTAATTCCAAAGTAGTTGGAAGTAAGTGGGTGTTCAAATTGAAACACGATATGCATGGAAACTTGAGTACTTATAAAGCTAGACTTGTAGCAAAAGGTTTCACTCAAACTCGAGGGGTCGATTATGACGAAACTTTTTCGCCTGTGGCAATGCTAAAGTCTATTAGGATATTATTTGCCATAGCCGCACATTATGACTATGAGATATGGCAAATGGATGTCAAAACCGCTTTTCTAAATGGATATCTTGAGGAAGATGTCTATATGGATCAGCCTGAAGGTTTTGTCGATCCAAAACATCCTAATAAAGTATGCAAGTTAAAGAAATCAATCTATGGGTTGAAACAAGCATCAAGAAGCTGGAATCGTCGTTTTGATGAAGAAGTCAAGAAATTTGGCTTCATCAAAAATGCCGATGAAGCTTGTGTGTATAAGAAGGCTAGTGGGAGCATCATTACTTTTCTAGTATTATATGTCGATGACATTCTACTATTTGGAAATGACATTCCAACCTTGGAAGGTGTAAAAGCCTGGCTTGGAAGTTGCTTTTCCATTAAGGATCTTGGTGAAGCCGCCTATATTTTGGGAATAAGGATCTATAGGGATAGATCAAGGCGCTTAATAGGTTTGAATCAAAGTGCATACATAGACAAGATCTTGAAAAGGTTCAAGATGGAAAACTCCAAAAAGGGTTTGGTGCCTATTCAAAGAGGAACTATATTGAGTACTTCTCAATCTCCCAGCTCAAAAGTTGAGCAAGAGAGAATGAGTGGGATCCCATATGCATCTGCTATAGGATCCATCATGTATGCTATGATATGCACGAGACCGGACGTGTCATGCGCTTTAAGCATGACAAGTAGATACCAGCAAAATCCAGGTGATAGTCATTGGATGGCTGTCAAATATATATTGAAATATCTTAGAAACACTAAAGATATGTTCTTAATATATGGATCTGGTGAGGAGGAACTCGTTGTAAAGGGTTACACGGATGCGAGTTTCCAAACTGATCGAGATGATTCTCGATCACAATCGGGGTACATCTTCATTCTAAATGGGGGAGCTGTTTCTTGGAAAAGCTCAAAGCAAGATGTGGTTGCATTGTCCACTACAGAATCGGAATACATCGCCGCTTCTTTAGCAGCGCAAGAAGCTGCATGGTTGAAGAAATTCATTGCCGATCTAGGGGTTGTTCCTTCCATTCAAGAACCCCTAGAAATTCTTTGTGATAACGAGGGTGCGATTGCTCAAATCAAGGAACCTCGTGCACATCAAAAGACTAGGCACATTGAGCGGAGATTCAACTACATAAGGGATGAAGTTGAAAAGGGAAAGATATGTATTCAAAAAGTTCACACCGATCAAAATGTTGCGGACCCACTCACGAAGCTCCTTGAAAGGCCTAAGCATGAGAGTCATACTTGTGCCATGGGACTTCGATATTCTAGTGATTGGATTTGATCTATTTTATGTATTTGGATATCGGAACACTTGTAATTATTAACACATTTATATGAATATTGGTATTATGCATTTAAATTGTGTTATGTTCCATTTTTGCATGTTTAAATCCATGAATAAGTTAATTATTCTAAATGTCCGTAGTCGATCATATTTGTGGGAACAAATATGAATGTAAGATTATTATGAACTTGGATTGGTAGATATTCAAAAGGTTTTGAATATAGAGCAAAGTGTTGCTACCAAGGTTCATAGATATTTGTGGGATACAAATATTGGACTGACCTGCAATCAAGCATTACTACATGGAATCTCTGTGATTGATCATAAGTAATCTTGAGTTAAAAGGCGAATATCATTGTATCCTCAGACCTGAGATACATATTGGGTCTTGATATTCACTGAATATTATACTTTGACTTAGCTCTTCGCTGTTCTGAAACATGGCAGTACATAAGACTAAGCTCAGGTATGATATAAGGTGATTGTGAGAGACGTATGTAGTCGAGATGGAATTTGTCCCTCTTATTCGTTGAGAGTAAGATGTCTAAGGCCTGCTACAAAGTTAAATCAATAGAGAATGATCACTCTATGTCTCTAGGATTTAACATGACATCTGTGACAAAAGGATAAATGATCGATTCACCTAAATCATTTCAAGTAAGGGACTTGAAGAGGATGATGTTATTGAATGGCACTTTGTCATACGTATTAGGGGTAGCAAACCGTTGTTAGGCGGTATTTGCTGCTTGCGTCAATCTTCTATGAATCTTGTGCAAGTGGGAGATTGTTGGAATTCGTCTGCCCAAGACACATATTAAATTGACGTGGCTAGTACGTGATGATCCAAGTCGGGTCATACCCAATAACAAGCTAGACAAACACTTATGGTATTTATTTTATATGATTTGATCTTTAAAATAAATATCAATACTTGAAACATTTAGAAAGTGGTTTTCTAAATACTTGCACTTGAGCTATGTAAATAAATTATATGGATGATTTATTTTGAGAGAAATGTGAATATGTTTATTTGGCAAAATAAACATTTATGTGTGTTGTATAATATGTAATATGTTACATAAGATATGTAACAAGTTATGTTGCAAATTTATCTATTAAATATAACAAGTAAGTGTGTTATAAAATTGGACACAAAATTGTTTGTGACCACACCCCATGTGGCCGCCCCCCCCCCCATGTGGTGAGACATGCAAGTGAACACTTGTAGTCTTGTATGAGATACAAGACACTACATAGAGTGTATCACTCACACACACACAAAAATAAGATTAATCTCTCTAACTCTCTCAACTTCTCAAGAGCAAAATATTCTCCCTTTTCTCTTGGTAATTTCGGCTACAAGGAAGGAAAAGAGGAGGGATTTTCAAGGTCAAATCCTAGCATAGTTTGGGTGTTTGTTGATAGTTTGGGGTATACAAGCTTGAGGTTCTTCTAGGTTGAAGACTTGCCACTTCAAGATCATCATCTCCTTCATTCCACCTTCTCATAAGCTTGGAAGAAGGTAGTCTTCTAAAACACCCTATGGTTGTTGTTTTGTATGTATGCTATTCATATACATGGATCCTTATTGTTTGGGTTTTATTTTATAAGTTAAACTTTGAATTTAACTATACCAACATATTGAAATGGTTCAATTTTCCGCTGCGTTTTAATATTATAAGGATAATATTACTTTGATAAAAACCCAAAAATCCCAACAGAAGATTGTATATTTTGAGTTGAGGATGCTGCCTTGGATTTACTTTTGGTCTTTTTAGAGGCTTTGGAGGTCGCTGGGGGGTTTTCCAGCGAACCAGCCTCAGAAGGCATTTGAGCATCCACAGCGACCGTATCAGCCACTTCATCAGTAGGAAGTGCTGCCTCCCAGTCGCTGTCTTTGGGGTATAAAGAAGAGTCAAGAGAAAAAAGTACCTCTTTTATATGTGGAGTGAGGCGAGCAACCAAGTGGTCAGCTGATTGCTTGTAAATATTGTTTCCAACCCTTGCTGTTGGAATTGTTGAAGCATTTGGCAGCACATACTCATCACCCAGTGCCTCCTTGAAAATAAGAGAGAAGAATCTTGTAAAGGGCACAGTGTATGACCTATTATTCATGCTGATCTTGTTCTTCATATCATTGAAGATCAGCTGGGCATAATCCACAAATCGTCCTTCAGCAAGAGCGTGGATTATGGGCATCGATGAAGATGATGCCTGGTTGTAAGACCCAGAATTTCCACCCATGCATTGAATCACATGAGTGAACAGAACTCTCCAGATCCCAGGAAGATTGTGCTTTAAGGGGTTGCTTGGAATCGCTGGAGGGTTCTTCAAGTTATAATTATATCCAATGGAGGGCAACCATGCCTTCCATTCATTTTCCTTTGTTGGTTCCTTAAAATTTGTCTTAGACCTTGCCACTTAATGGGCAAGCTGTCGATGAACTTGTGGCATACTTCAAGCATATCATGCTCTATGCCAGCATTCGTCATGTCATTCAGAAGACATTTAAAACGGTTATAAGTGCCATCCAGATTCTCATTAGGAAGAGAAAAGAATCCTTCATAGGCACGTTTCAGATCAATTTTCTTGGTAGCAAGAACATCTTCTGTACCATCAAATCTGATACAAAGATTATCCCATACCTTTTTTGCAGAAGGAAGTTTGATGACAGATTTCATAATGTCATCGGGAAGGGTGTTGATGATAAGATTTCTTAACCGAGCATCCAGATTGACAAGCCTACGCTCATCATCTGTCCATTGTACTTCTGGTTTTATGAGCTCAGTGACAACCTCAGTAGCATCAGTGGTGGCTCTTGGTGTCCTGGTAACCAGTACCGGTACATATGGCCCTCTGGTCAGAATAGTCATCAAGTAAGGTTCAACTCCTACTATGTGTAGGAGCATTCTCTCTTTCCAAGATCCGAAATCATGAGTTTCGAATCTAGGTGGGATAGAGACATACCCAAAGTCTCTGGTATTAACCAGAGTAGGAACCGAAGCCATGTAAAGAAAAAGTTTTAAGAAAGAGAAAAGAAAAGATTTTAGATGCAGAAAATTAAAGTACAGAAAGAAAGGGTAATCTTGCAAACACTTTTCAGATCAGTTTCAGTGTATCGAAACCTGGCTCTGATACCAACTGAAAGTCCCAAATTTGCAACGATTAAGTAATTAAACAACTAATGTACATTACACTAAGAACATAAGATAAGAAAGTAAAGAAGTTTAATCATAAGTAACATAGATTAAACAGTGAATACATGGTCGGTTTTACAAAGAAATAGAAGAGAAAATATTGTAAAGTTTTTGACACACTAAAAACTTAACAATTATACAAAGAGAGAAAAACACACTAAGTGTAATATGGCACACACCAACTGTTTTGCGGCTAGGTCAAGTGATGTCTTATATAGGAGAGAAAAGACATCACATGACAACCCAATAGATGTTGACACATGAAGGTTGTCAACTATCTATTGGTGTGTAAGACTGGTCTTCAGGAATCTCTGTTTGCCATCTTGTTTCTTTCCCAAAACGGTATGAAAGAGAAACACCTTAGTACCATTTTGGTACAAGGTCACATGTCTTCATTCTGATCTATCAACACATGTCCTTGGGGACCAGCCTTCTTATCTTCATCTTCCCGCCCATATTTGACTTACAAAACATGGCGGTGAGTCATTGAACTTATCCTTTAACTGAAGATAATGGATGGTCGCTGAGAGCTCGCTGAAGAAGTCACTCGCTGAGTCTCTCAGCGAATCCATGACTCAATAGTTTTGCTTGCATAATAAATCACAACGGGTTTCTTGTCTACCCGTTGTCCCAAAACAGCCCCAATTGCAAAGTCACTTGCATCACACATGATTTCAAATGGCATGGACCAATTAGGTGATTGCAAAATGGGGGCTTCAACCAACTTTTCTTTCAAGGTTTCAAAAGCTTTCAAACACTCATTATCAAACACAAAAGGTACATCTTTCAACAACAAATTGCACAATGGTTTGGTAATGACACTAAATCCTTTTATGAACCTTCTATAAAATCCGGCATGTCCAAGAAAAGAACGGACACCCTTAACATTGGTTGGAGGGGGTAAAGTAGAAATGACTTTGATTTTGGCCCGGTCAACTTCCATTCCTTTACTTGAAATCACATGACCCAAAACCGTCCCCTCTTGAACCATAAAGTGGCTCTTTTCCCAACTTAACACCAAGTTTGTCTCAACACATCTTTTCAAGACTTTAGTAAGCTCATTAAGACAATTATCAAAGGTTTGGCCAAAAATGGAAAAATCATCCATAAAGATTTCTAGGGAATCACCGACCATATCCGAGAAGATACTCATCATGCACCTTTGAAAGGTGGCGGGAGCATTACATAATCCAAATGGCATTCGCCTAAAGGCAAAAGTCCCATATGGGCATGTGAATGTGGTCTTGTGTTGATCATCGGGATGGATAGCAATTTGATTATAACCCGAATAACCATCTAAAAAACAATAAAACTTCTGACCTGCAAGCTTTTCGATGATTTGATCAATGAATGGCAATGGGAAATGATCCTTGGAAGTAGCGGTGTTCAACTTTCGGTAGTCAATGCACACCCTCCACCCGGTGATGGGTCGGGTTGCAATTTGTTCACCACTATCTCCTTTCACCACTTGAATTCCAGCTTTCTTAGGTACCGTTTGTGTTGGACTTACCCATGTGCTATCCGAAATTGGGTAAATAATTCCAGCATCCAACCACTTTAGCACCTCCTTTTTCACAACTTCACGCATATGAGGATTCAATCTCCTTTGAGCATCACGTGAAGGTTTTGCTTCAGAATCGGTGATGATTTTGTGCATCACAATTGATGGACTAATGCCTTTCAAATCGTCAATTGTCCATCCAATGGCCGCCTTGTATTCCTTGAGCACCTTAAGTAATGCCCTTTCTTGCATTTCTTCCAAATTTGATGCAATGATCACCGGCAAAGTCTTTTCATCTCCCAAAAATGCATACTTCAAATGTGATGGGAGTTCTTTCAATTCCACTTGTGGTGGACTTTCAATGGATGGCTTGAGATGGGTGTCAATATGGTCCGGTAGACTTTCCACTAAATGAGTCCATGGTGGTCTACCTTCTTGAATTGCCATAATCTCCCAATCTTTTTCTTCCTTCTTCAATGTTTCACTATGCTCCAAGATTAACCTGTCAACCAAAGCACAATTCTCCCGTGTGTCTTCCTCATTTTCATGAGGAATACACTCATCAATGACGTCCGCCATAAAGCATTCGTCACTAACTACGGGGTTAGGAACACTAGCAAAAACATTCAATCTTATCTTACGGTTGCCAAAAGTCATTTCAACCGTACCCCTCCTACAATCAATTAATGCATTAGCGGTGGCCAAAAAGGGTCTACCCATGATGACATTGGGCTGCCTAATATTACCGCTTGATGCAAAATCAAGTACCAAAAAGTGCACGGGGTAATAAAAATCCTCTACTTTAACAATGACATCTTGAACAACTCCTCTATGGAGTTTCAGGGACAAATCAGCCATCACCAAGGTGGTGTCGACTTTTTCCAAGGGTCCAAAGTCATTTCAACCGTACCCCTCCTACAATCAATTAATGCATTAGCGGTGGCCAAAAAGGGTCTACCCATGATGACATTGGGCTGCCTAATATTACCGCTTGATGCAAAATCAAGTACCAAAAAGTGCACGGGGTAATAAAAATCCTCTACTTTAACAATGACATCTTGAACAACTCCTCTATGGAGTTTCAGGGACAAATCAGCCATCACCAAGGTGGTGTCGACTTTTTCCAAGGGTCCAAAGTCATATTGATCATACAAACTACCCGGTAGGATACTCACACCCGCCCCCATATCCAAAAGTGCCTTATTCATTTTAAAATCACCAACTTGAATAGTAATTAAAGGCGCTCCCGGATCTTGGAGTTTAGGTGGGAGTATACCCATCACAACGGCACTAACTTCCTCATTTAAAACAATTTTCTTGGAAGCTTATGATGCCGTTTTTGGGTACACAACTCCTTAAGATACTTAGCATAAGCCGGAACTTGTTTGATGATGTCAATAAGAGGTATATTAATTTTCACTTGTTTAAAAATTTCCCACATTTCTTCCTCATGGGGACCTCTTTTCTTAAGTGTAGGCCTAAGTTTTGGATCAATCAAAGCCAAAGGAAAAGGAATGGTATTACCCTCCATATCCTTTCCTTGTTTTTCAGAAAAATTACCACTAGACCTATTGTTTTCTACCTCTTTAAAAGACACTTTTTTAGTTGGTTTAGGTAGAACAAATTCCGGTTCATGCTCACTATCTTCATTCTCATCAACATCCTCCACCACACCATCAACAAGTGATGATGGAGGCACAACTTTATTATCATAAACTTTACCACTACGAAGAAGACTTACATTGTTGATTTCACATTTTTGACATTCTTGGAGCCGCCACTTTGATGTTGTGGATTGATCTTCGTATCACTTGGTAGCTTGCCCGGATTCTTCCTCAATTCCGATACATCCTCCGCCAATTGACCAACTTGCTTTTGTAAGGACTCAACCGTCTTGTCCCGAATTTCATTCTTCCTATCCATTTCTTTCAAGTACTCCATGATTTCCCGGGTTGACACATCATTACCTCCCGAAGGCCCACCTTGATTATTACCTTGTTGATAGTTCCTTGGGTAGCCTCTATTGAATCCTCCCTGATTTTGGCCACCTTGGTAATTCCCTTGGTTGTAAATTCGGCCTTGGAATGGTTGAGATGGTGCTCCACCGGTTTGGTTGTTTCCTTGAAAGTTCGGGTTAAGTTGATTTGAAGAATTCCCATAGCGAAGATTTGGGTAGTTTCTCATTCCCGGGTGATAAGTGTTGGAGTTCATGTCAAATTGCCTCTTTTCCCCATACACTTGATTCACTTCTTCAACATGTTCCGGGACCAATGGACATTGCAAAGTCGTATGTCCAAGTTCATCACAACTCTCACAAATCGGGTATTCTTGAGAAACTTGAGCAACACCCCTATTTTCAGCTTTCCCCAACTTGGAAAACTTTCGTTCCAAAGCTTCAAGTCGATCTTTGGTGGCTTGATCACTTGTTGATGAAGTAGAAGCTATTGGATGCCTTGCTCTCCTATTCGATTGAGCTTGCCTTTTTGAATTCACACTCATCTTCTCCAAGAATTCCCAATCAACATCTTCGGGATTAGTCAAGAAAGTCCCATTGCTAATTGAATTCACATCTCTTTTCTCTTCCGGTAATAAACCATCATAGAAAGCCGTGATCAACTCCCATTTAGCAATCCCATGGTGTGGACATGTTCTCAACAACTCATTAAACCTCTTAAATGATTCATGAAATGTTTCACCCGATTGTTGCTGAAAAGTTCTAATGGAAGTCCTTGCATCACTAGTCTTTTGCATGGTATAATACTCATCCAAAAATTGTTGTTGCATTTCAGCCCATGTAAAGATGCTTCCCGATGGCAATGCCAAGAACCATTGCTTTGCTTTATCCTTCAAAGTGAACTGAAACAAGACTAGTTTAACTTCATCCGGTGAAAATCCTTGCCCTCCAATGGTTCCACAAATGGCCTCAAACTCTGACAAATGCAAATAAGGCTCCTCCGATGCTTTACCATAGAAACTCGGTAAAATACTCAAACATTGAGGTCTAACTTCAAAAGCTCTACCCCTCAAAACCGGTGGTACTATAGGTGAAGCATTAACGGCTATGGCGGGTCGGAAATGACTATCAACTCCTTGTGGTGGAGGTTGATAGTTCATGTTTGGCATGGCTCGGTTATGTGGTTGGTTATTGGGTGGAATTCCACGACGGTAGTGGCGAGGTGGTGGACCATGAGGAACTCTTGGTCCTTGGTTGATGTATTGAGGTTGGTTGTATTGGTTGTATTGATAGTTTTGCGGTTGCACATAATCTTCCCCATCATTCCAATCATACCCATCCGCATGATCATCAAATCTCCCATCATCCCAATTATCAACCCTATCATATACCGACTCCTCTGCACCTCGTGATGCATCTCCAACATAGGTTGGTGTTCCTTGTCGGTTGGGATTGGTGTAACCACTCCTTATTGATCGGGGTGGATGTTGTGGTTGATGTTGGTTTAGAAGTTGGGCATTTTGTTCAAGGTTAGGTTCTAGTTGGATTTCGGCTAGTGGAATGTTTCTTTGTGAGTTACCGGGGTCGCTCATGGTTGCACGGTGAAGTACTCGGTTTCTCCTAGCTGTTTTCTCAATTTTCGGATCAAACAACAAAGGTGACTTCTTCTTTGAATACCTCGTATGCATAAACAACATGTAATCTACACAAGCAACACACCTCGGGTAACACTGAACTACAAAAATAAAAAGGAGATAAACAACTACTAACTAAAACTAAACTAATTCTTTTTTGAATTTTCTGAAAGTTTTTAACTAAACTAATTTAAAACAAACTTTAACACTTTGCACACCGATTCCCCGGCGACGGCGCCAAAATTTGATCGATGTCGTTGGACCGATCAAAAATATAAACTAAATACCACTAATTAGCAAGGGTAAGTCGAGTATCGTTTCCATAGGGAATCATGGGAAAGTGTTAAACAATTTACAAAGTTACTTAAACTAGACATAAACTTAAAATTGATTGATTGATTGTTTTGATTAACAACTAAAATTGATTATGAACTTAACAAAATAATTCAATTAAATAAAAGGGATCATTATGATGTTTCAAATTATGTTTTCAAAAGTATAGCCTAACTTATGTTCATTGGAAACCAACATAGACATGATTCGTTATACGCTTGGATTGAATGAATGTTAAGAATTAATTAATTAGGTAGTGATGATTCACGATAACGAAAACCGGGGAATTGACACAACTAAATTATCTATTCATTAACTAGATTACAAATTCATAAGAGATTCTTCCAATAATAATTGATTAACAAGAATTTGAAATCAAAAGATAGATGAAATTCATTCAAAGTTATAAACAAGTAATCATTCATTCAAACCAAACAACATTAGATGTAAAACACAATTAAGAATTAAACATCTAATCCAACTTGAACATAAGAAAGGTTGAATACAATTGTCTTACATAATTGTTCACATGAGAATGATCAAAAGGAAATTAGCCTAGTATCTTCATCATTGATTCTTCAATTAAGGCTTGAATCTCCATGGAATTGTGAATTGATGGTGATATTGGGGTGTTGAGAGGATGAAAAACTGCTCCAGGTATGTGAAATATGTGAAAGATAACTCCCCAAGTCGTCCAATAAAGTCATATAAACTGAAAATTAATTAAAACCCAAAAATTCGGATTTTCTGCACAGCAACTAGCGTAACCTACGCCCAGATTGGGCGTAAGGTACGCCCTCTGAACTTTTGTCTGGCGTAAGGTACGGCCCTGGTGGGCGTAACCTACGCCTGTTGTAAATTCCAGACTTCTTCCTTGGACTTCATTCGACTTGTTTAACTTGATTCTTAGCTCTAAATTGTCACCAATGACCTGAAACACTTAAACAAACATAAACACGTCCTAATCGTCTATTAATCTTCACAAAACATGTCATTTTCATATCTTAAGATTAGACTAATTAGGCGTTTATCACAGTCCCCTTGTTGAAAGTTACATGTGGAAAATTTCCAAAATTCCTTAATGATTAAATTACATTATCAGTTTTTTCTCTTTTGAAATATCTCTATTAACTCTTTACATCAATTACTTTTACATCAATTATCTACATCACTCGAGGCCGCCTCTACCACCAACAGTCGCCTCATCGGCACATGGTCGGCGCATTGCGCGGGTACCGTGCTAGTTAATTAATATAAAAAACGAGGACATATTAGGACTTTAGGAGTAACAAATATTCTGATTTAAGAAAACATTAGAAAACTATTAAAGTTAGCATGTCTTGTTCTCAAATGCCTTTCTCCGGTAGGTATTGAGGGTGAGATGGCTCTCTAGCGCGGACCCGGTTAAGACAACGTAAGCTAGATCCCCTGTTGCGAGCAAATGATCCACACCTTTAAAAAAAAAAATTAATCTTGAAAACTTCTTTTATTAACTTTTTTTCATTTTAAGAGATTAATTTTTAATTTCTGATAATTTTTATCTGTATTTAGATATCAATAATTCCCCGATTCTATTTATTCTTGCCATCATATACTTCAATAATTTCATAAAACTCAAATTTTATTATAGCAAGTATAAATACAATCACCTATGTTTACGTTTATAATTTAAAAAAGATTCTAAACTAATAAGAAAAAATAAAATGAACATACGATAGACCAACAATTTAGAGAAGCACCCCATGTGTGGGGTGGGGTGAGTAAGCTTAATTTGTCTTGGTTCTATACTATATGTATCACATATTCACATGGCTTTTGCATAGTGCTATAATCACCCAAACCATCATCATTTCATCACACACATTACTTTACACAACATTTTCAGTGCTATCTTCTTAGAAAGTTGTCTTCGAATCCTAAAATAGATGACAACCTTTTAACTAATAAAGGTTTGTCTATGCCTACACACATGAACTAAAAGTGTTAAACCTTGTGGGTTAAGATATGATATATACCCGTTATTATTGACTTCTTTGTTTCATGAAAATAATATCATAAGTTCGAATGTGTCTTTTTTATATATATATTACATGTGTGTTCCATTCATATACTAAGAGCAACGTTGATGTTACATTTTGATTTTTGAGTTAATTAATACCATGTAGAAACGAACAAATGTTAATTTTCTTATATTATAATTAAATATATGCCGTGTACAATATGAATGGGTGGATGGACCAAATTTTAGGCTTTAATGTCGTAACAAATTGTCAAGATCGTGTCACATACATGTTTTTTTTTTCTTTTTTCTTTTTTTTTTCTTTTTTTTAAATGGTGAGATGTCTACTACTTTTTGTTGGTGTTATACGAATGCGGGTAAATTAAACTTGAATGTATTTTAATCATTAATTAACAATTTTGTCCAAATGAATTGAAAAGGTTAAATGGATCCAAAATACTTCTAGAAAAGAATGAAACAATGTGAGACATTGAGCTGTTTTTTTGTAGGCTCTAAAGAGGTTGATGATGGCTATATCATCCGTATGCATCAACCATTATGAAGTTGAGTTGGCAAAAATTGTGAAGTGTATAGTTGTTGCATAGGACCAACTGTACATAGATAACGACCTTAATTCTACATAAGTGCATTCACCTATGAATGAAACATACTAAAAATTGTGAAGTGTATAGTTGTTGCATACGACTAATGTATATTATACTAAAAAGGTACCCGCGCAATCAGTGGCGGACGCACAGCAAGCAAAGGGTATGCAATTGCATACCCTGTAAAGCTTCATACTAGTGTTAAATATATTATAAAGATTCTTTTTTAGGCATGATAAGCTTTGGTGCATAGTCTGAAAAAATAGAGTGCATAGCCTACACAAATAAACCATCTATAATCAATTTGTTTTTCCTTCTCTCATATCAAGATGTCAAAAGTCCCCATTTTCCACTTTCCCAGAATTTATTTATTATACCTTTACACTGTGTAAGTTGATTTATACTCGTATGTGTTTCATTGTAGTGTGTTTATTAAATTCCAAACCTAGCTAGCAACGAAAGTAAGACAATTATAATTAATAATAAGTAATACTCCTTTTGAATTGAATTATGAAACTTTAATATATAAATATTCTATGTGTAAACATGCAGCTTTCTCGAAGTAGTGTTATGATTTTTGAATAGCCATATGACTGGTTGTATCTTAATTTTTCTATCCCCTCTATTAACAATTTAACATAGGACTTAAAATGTTTTGGTTTTTAACAACTAAGTATTACACCAACTTTTACTCTTACTCTTAAAAGTAACCCCAAATATCTATGACCCGGTTTACACGATCTTCTCCCATAAGACATAAGCCTCTACTAAATGGATTAATCTCATATGCCCACATTGACACCACTTGTTTAGTCAAATGTACTTAGTGTGGTCTTGCTTAAGGTGTTTATCGGAAAAAACCCGACCCGAAATTCCAAACGTACCGAAAGCTCGAACAAAAACACTTACAAAAAATTTGGTTCATAAAACTATACTTAAACTTGCATACCCTATTACATATTTCTGGATCCGCCACTGCGCGCAATGCGGCGGTGTTTGTGGCGGCAACGGTGTGGTGGTGGGGGACGACTGTTGGTGGTATATATTGACATCGAAAACATAACAGTTTTTTGGGGTCTACAATAGGGACGAAATTTACGCCGAAATATAGATGTAAAAGAAATCATATATATAACGATAACGTAGAGATACAGATAGAAGGTAGCTTAACAAGATAAGGGAAAGAAGGTTCGTTTTTAATTTATTTTTTTTTACTTTTTTTTTTTTTTTTTTTTTATTTTTTTATTTTTTTTAACATAAACTCATTCCAAAAAAAAAATCAAAAAATTTTAAAAAAAAAAAAAATACAACTTACACATGTGTAGATGTTACACATGTGTAGACATGTGTAGGTATAAAAACTTATACATATGTAAGAATTATTTATAATTTTTTATTAAATTCTTTTTAATTTTTTTTTTTTTTTGGGAATGAGTTTTCACTTCAAAAATTAAAAATGAAAAATAAAGAAAAAAAACAAATATCAACATTCCTTCTCTTCTCTTCTTAAGCAATCTTCTCATTTGATCTCTCTCCTATAACGATAAACTTAGGGTTGTAAACGAACCGAACGAACACGAATGAGAGTTTGCTTCATGTTCGTTCATTTAACTTAACGAACGGTTCACGAACGGATAAACGAACATAATGTTGTGTTCACGAACAGATAAACGAACATAATGACTTGTTTCATGTTCGTTCATTTGTGTTCATGAACGAATGTTCACGAACACAAACGAACGAACACTAATGAACGAACACAAACGAACGAACACAAATGAACGAACACAAACAAACACCAATGAACAAACATATAACTAAAAATATTTACAAACATATAATTAGAAATATTAGACTTCATATTCAAGGTTACAAATTATTGATCGGCTAAAAATTTTACGAAACTTTCCTACTTTAGAAAGTGAAAATATCTTACGGTTTGATATAATATGAGTATTTATCTTTATAATTTGTTTATTTAATTTTCTTTTTAAGTATATAAATAATTAGATATTAATGTTAATATTAATATTAGTATATATAGCAAATATAATGTTCACGAACATAAACGAATGGATGTTCATGAACATAAATGAACGGATGTTCACGAATGGATGTTCACAAACATCGTTCACGAACATATTATCAAACGTTCACGAACATAAGTGAACGAACGGGAGCTGTGTTCATGTTCGTTCGTTTAACTAAACGAACGAATTTTTGTGTTCATGTTCGTTCATTTAACTAAACGAACGAACACGAACGAACTTCCCGCCGAACGGTTCATGAACTGTTCATGAACTGTTCGGTTCATTTACAGCCCTAGATATACTTAATGTTTTCTAAAACTCATATATAAAAAGTTAAAAAGTAAAACGTTAATTTCAAACAACCATTTAATATATTAAAATCGTCTATAGACAAATGGGACGATCGACTCCATAAGCAATTGCGGCAATAAAAGTTGTTCTTTTAGGTTCGAATGACAATAAAATATTTTTGATCGATGACAATAGGAGGAAAAAAATTTCATCCATATACGTAACATTGACTAATCATGAATCCTGTTCCTTTCATTTTTTTGACCGTTGACCCTTGAAAGTTAGCCGCTAAAACCAATGGTATAAAGTAATTTGCTTAATTGCTATTATATACTCCCTCCGTCCCATTTTAGTTGTCCTATTTTGACTGGTCAAGTCTTTTTCTTCTGACTTTGACCGTAAATATCTTTGTTTGTGTTATATATTAGTTGACTAAAGTTATATCAATGAAAAGTACGTTTAAAACTCAATCAATTCATATATGTTATATCAAGTGTTACATAACACAAACAAAAATATTTACGGTCAAAGTTGAAAGAAAAAGACTCAAAAAGTCAAACTAGGACACTTAATATGGGACGGAGAGTATATAACAATTGTTGAAGGCTTAGGAATAGTAACATGCTGATGTCAGCATGACATCAGCAGTTTTTTTTTTTTTTTAACTTTTTACCTTTTTCTTTAATTTTTTCTTTTTTTTGGTACTAATGTTTTTTTCTTCCTTTAATGAGCTCTTTTAAGTGAGAAAAAATTATATTTTTCACCTCCGTCAATAACGAGGTAATCACCGACGAACGAACATATATAATAGTATATTGTACTGTTTCTGCTATAACAAAATGGTCAGTTTTTAAACCTTTTTCTATATGTCTAAAAGACGCTTTATTTTTTATATTCACCTTTTTTTTAATTGTTTAGTTTAAACGGTTCTAACAGCCATGTAATCACCGACCAACGAAATGTATGTATCACCACCTTATACACAATACACGTTTTACGTATCGTTATTTTCTCCCGGGGCAAAGCCCGGGGTTAAAATACTTGTTAAAATCATTTTAAGAAAAGTTACACATTTTGAATTTTTTACGTTCTCGTGAACTTCGATCGAAGGTGGAAAATCATTTTACCAAAAAAATATCAATTAGCACTTAAACTTTTTCTACATATAGAACCGATTTTGTCACTTCTACATGATAGAAGGTATTTAAACTCTTGCTATACTAAGTTCATCAATATTAACAAAGTTGCAAGGCCCAAGAAATTTCATCACAAGGTTTCCCGTTTCATTTTGTATGTTAAAAAAAAAGAACTTAAATAAAAAATAGTATGCGCATTCAACTTGCGTGCCAGTAAACTCTTGGCATACAAAAAGAGAGAAAAAAAAAACAGTCGTTACATAACAACTCCAACTATGTTTAGCTGATCACCTACTTGAAAAGTTAATTTAATATTGTTTTTAAATGCAATTATACATACACGATGATCATTTGTGAATTTGTAAGAGATTGAGTTCCAACCCTTTTTATTACTATTATTCTCAACCCATGGTTTTATAAACGGATATATACATTATGTCTTTATGCTAATGTCTAATAGATTCAAATGTCATATTTAGCGTTAAAGTATGGTATGTTTGTTACTCTTATTTACTCTTAAAATAGTAGATACTCGGCCGACATGTATGGTACCAAACTTTTTACACTCTTTTATCTTTGTCTCTTTTGGTTGAATGTCCTTATGGAAGCAGTATCTCTACCTCTGGGTAGAGGCAAAACTATCTACATCTCACCTCATCATACCCCTCACAAAGATTAGGTCATGTTGTTGTTGTTGTACATATGCATGTTGAAAAATTATTATTTACGGCTATTCTATCTATTTATGTATCTAGTTCCACGTAAAGAAAAATAAAACGCGAAACAAAAACAAACGATAATTCTGTTCAAGGACAGAAACAAAAGATAATTAAGGCACAGGGTAACACGACCAGAAAAATGTCAACCCCACCAGAGCATTAGCGACGACGTCGCCGCTAATGCTTGCCACGTGGCACCTCAGTATCATTTCTCCCAATCTTATGATCTTCCATGGATAATTCTGCACAAATTTTGTTAATTAAATCATGTACAGATGGTTGTAATTCTACTACTTCACTGCTACTCTCCATTTCGTCTTTATTTTATTTGAAAATGAAGCCATTGTATTCTGATCATTATTATCAAAATATTAATAACAACAACAACCACATGGGCTTCTCTAACAACAACAAGATCAAAGATTGCTTGACATGAATTCTTCTGATTATCATAATCTTGCTTTATCAAGAAGAAATGGGATTAGTTTCATTCAATCAAAGTTTTACAAACAGAAATAAAGAAGTTCATAAAAAATACAAACTAATCACTATCACTATCACTATCACTATCATCCCTATGCTGTCTATAATCCAATCCCCCAAGCGCTGTGTGGGGAATCCCGACTATCACTATCACTATCACTATCAACCATCAACCATCAACGATCACCGACCACGACCACCATACCTTATCACTATCACTATCACTATCACTATCACTATCACTCACTATCCTATCACTATCACTATCACTATCACTATCACTATCACTATCACTATCACTATCACTATCACTATCACTATCACTATCACTCACAATACAAACAGAAATAAAGAAGTTCATAACAAATACAAACTAATCACTATCACTATCACTATCACTATCATCCCTATGCTGTCTATAATCCTCCCAATTCCCCAAGCGCTGTGTGGGGAATCCCGACGTGCTAGACCCGGCCTGGTCCCAAGGGTTGACCGTGGGCCAAGGGTTGAAGAATTGGTCCACGTAATCAGAGCCCAGCGACTGTGCTGCAGATGGGTCCGACGACTGTGATCCAGCTGGGTCGGCCTGGTCTTGGTGCTGCTGGGCTGGGGCGTCCAAAAGAGGGTCATCTGGACGCGGGACCTGGACATTCAGTCCTCGGTTTCCCCTAACAATACGCCCAACCCCGCGGGTATGTCCCGATCGGGCCCCAAAAGTGTCCAAAAATGCTTGCGTTGGCGGGGTGTTGGGCTGTTGGGAAAGTATCCGCTGGGATTCCTGAAGCTGGGCCTGTACCACATTAAATCATAAACAAAAAATTTACAACAAATAGGAATTTAAGTGTTGTGCGAGAACTTACATGGAAGGGAAGAGCAGCATCTTGCACTCTCCCATCGTGGTATGTGTGGGCCCGCAAAAAGAAGTCAGCCGGGGGCTCCTCTTGTCCCTCATGACCAGTCTGTATATACATTAATCAAAGTTTTACAAACAGAAATAAAGAAGTTCATAAAAAATACAAACTAATCACTATCACTATCACTATCATCCCTATGCTGTCTATAATCCTCCCAATTCCCCAAGCGCTGTGTGGGGAATCCCGACGTGCTAGACCCGGCCTGGTCCCAAGGGTTGACCGTGGGCCAAGGGTTGAAGAATTGGTCCACGTAATCAGAGCCCAGCGACTGTGCTGCAGATGGGCCCGACGACTGTGATCCAGCTGGGTCGGCCTGGTCTTGGTGCTGCTGGGCTGGGGCGTCCAAAAGAGGGTCATCTGGACGCGGGACCTGGACATTCAGTCCTCGGTTTCCCCTAACAATACGCCCAACCCCGCGGGTATGTCCCGATCGGGCCCCAAAAGTGTCCAAAAATGCTTGCGTTGGCGGGGTGTTGGGCTGTTGGGAAAGTATCCGCTGGGATTCCTGAAGCTGGGCCTGTACCACATTAAATCATAAACAAAAAATTTACAACAAATAGGAATTTAAGTGTTGTGCGAGAACTTACATGGAAGGGAAGAGCAGCATCTTGCACTCTCCCATCGTGGTATGTGTGGGCCCGCAAAAAGAAGTCAGCCGGGGGCTCCTCTTGTCCCTCATGACCAGTCTGTATATACATTAATCAAAGTTATATATATGTAAATATGTACATATAACTTACAGCCCAAACATGTTGACGCTGAGCGTATGACTGGCGACCGTGAGTACTGACAAGACGTTGTTCTTGCCTGTTAGTCGCGTTTCGTTGGGCAACAATCATCCGGTCGTCCCTGGTCCAGAATCGCAGTAGATCCGTCCAGACTTCTTGAGGCATTGCATGTGGCGGAACATTTTGGATTTCGGCGAGGCTATCTAACCCACCCCTTTCGGTGAACCATTTCCCCTTGAATTTTGTTTTTTTATCCCTGTAGTTCTTTAGGGCATCCGCCAGAATCATGCGTTCAACAGCGAGCCGTAACGCGTCAGTTGGATCGCGATGTAGATACGGGTCCAAGTTGAACCGTCTCTGCAATTTAGTAGTAATAGTTACCATCTACCATATTTTTTTATGACGTATTTAAATTGTAAAATAAAAAGTTTTTTACCTGGATCCACGGAATAAGTCCGTCCCTGATAGGTTGGGGCACCTCTGTCCACGACTCGTAAGTATGCGGGACGGTAGCGACATATGAACCTAAATAGCTCTTGTACCATTTGGCGTTATCGCCGATAGCCTGCCACTTACTTTGATCGGCGTCAAGGTAAAGAGCTAAACGTCCCTTCTTTTGAAACTCCCGCTCCATTTTCTGGTTAGCAGCGGCAGCTCTCCCTGAGGTCATCCCTGCAAAACAAAATAAGAAACAAATATATATACATATCTAATATATATATATATATATATATTTGACATATATCTATATATACTTACCCGCGCTACGCCTACAGCCCCATTGCGGATTCCACCCCCAATTTGGAGGGTCATTGCCACCATCTCCGCCTTGAACGACAGCCATTTTAGCAAAAAGAGGGGTGGGGTGGCCGGATTTTTCGCCTGAAAAGAGGGTGGGGGTGGCCGGATTCTTGATACAGAGGGTGAGGGGATTGATGGCCGGAATATGGAGACAAAATGGTTGATGGTCGGATGTGGGTTTTTTTTTAGAGATGATGGCCGGATTTTTTCTTTGAAAGGAAAATGTATGAATCGTCTTCTGCCTTCTGCGGCTGGGTTTTAAAGAAATTAGTTTTTAGTATTAGCGGCGACGTCGCCGCTAATACTCAGTCAAAGGTCATCGTCAAAGGTCAAAAGGTGTGTCAGATGGGTCCCCCATTATTAGCGGCGACGTCGCCGCTAATGCCCTGGTCGGGTTTGACCTTTTTAGCCCTGGTCGTGTTAGCCTTCTCGATTATTATATATAACAATTAAAGTAGCAAAAGCTACAGTACGCGGTTCTGACGTCATGCTGATGTCAGCTATTTTGTCTTTTTTTTTTTTTTACTTTCTATATCTTATTTTAAGCTTTTAACTTTTACCATTTTAAAGTTTCTTATTAAAAAAATTTTACCACTTAACTTTTTGTTTTTTAACTTTAGTCTTTTCCGGTTTTTTTTTTTTTAACTTTCTATATCTTATTTTAAGGCTTTTAACTTTTACCATTTTAAAGTTTCTTATTAAAAAAATTTTACCACTTAACTTTTTGTTTTTTAACTTTAGTCTTTTCCGGTTTTTTTTTTTTTAACTTTCTATATCTTATTTTAAGGCTTTTAACTTTTACCATTTTAAAGTTTCTTATTAAAAAAATTTTACCACTTAACTTTTTGTTTTTTAACTTTAGTCTTTTCCGGTTTTTTTTTTTTATAAATTTTTAAATCTTTTTTTTTTTACTTTCTATCTCTTATTTTAAGACTTTTAACTTTTACCATTTTAAAGTTTCTTATTTTTACCATTCAACTTTTGGTTTTTTAACTTTAGTCTAACTTTTTGTATACAACTTAATTTACTTTTAAATTTTTAAATTTTTAAATTTTTAAATTTTATCAATTAACTTTAGGTTTTAACTTTAATCATAAAATCTTTTTTTTTTTTATACTTTCTATCTCTTATTTTAAGGCTTTTAACTTTTACCATTTTAAAGTTTCTTATTAAAAAAATTTTACCACTTAACTTTTTGTTTTTTAACTTTAGTCTAACTTTTTGGATACAAACTTAAGTGTCCAAGCTTTTAGATAATGTTGTATGTATATTTGCATGACACAACGTCGATCCCGGGCAACGCCCGGGGTCAAATTTCTTGTATATATACATTTATAAACATCCTTAGGAATAGTAAACTTTCTTCTTTTTTAAATTTAGCCCAAACTTTTTGATTTTTTTATTTTAGCCAATTACAGAAGACTTTTTAAGTTTTTTACTTCCACCACAAAACTTCATAGGTTTCTTACTTTTGCCACCATTTTTTTTACGATTTTAACCCATGTCTTCTGTAATTCTACTTTCATCCACTTTTTTCATCATCATCTTCTTTCTTTTTTTATAAAAGAAACTTAGATTACATGAACATCATCATCCATCAACCTAAAATACAGACTAAATTACGCAAATATCAACATACATACACAAAAAAGAAATCATCAGTATCATATCAACATCAAAAAAAAATCGTCGACAAAAACAAAATCAAAATAAAACAACTTATTTTATATCATCAACATCATCATCATCATCATGAAGACCCTTAGATCTAAAACAAAAGAAAGATGAAGAAGAATCTTGTGGTAGTATCCGCTTCTGCGGAGTTGTCGGTAGTGGCCGCCGGCACTGTTAACTAATTGATTGTGGATTTTGTTTTAATGATGAAACTGATGGTTTGGATGGAATGGTTTTCAAGAAGGGTATTTGGGTTACACAAAGCCGTCAAACGGCTTATGATATCACCCTTTTCATACATTCAATTCAATAGCCTCACCACCTCCCAACTTAATATGTAAAAAGGTACATATTTTGTTAATGAATATCTTCTATGCATTTGCAAAATAAAAAATGGAAGAGATGGAGAGAGAGATTGGGAAGGATAGAAAGACTTGTAAAATTAAATAACGCCACGCGTAACCCCATCAAAGAATATTGGGTAATCCGACCATCCACTTTCTCCGGCGATGTCGCCGCGGAAAGTCGAATAAGACAAAACTGCAACCAACCACCAGCATTAATTGCCCGCTGACTTTGACCAGACTTTCCGGGGAAAGTCTCCTCGATTTTCGTGATTCAAAATTGGTCATCCGTTTCTTTCTTATCTATCCCCATCCCTTTCTCTTCTTTTCTTTTTCTTCTTTCTTTCTTGCCGAATGAAAACCCACAAAACCCTCCCCCCCCCCACACACACACACACAATCTTTCTTTTCTTCTTTCTTTCTTTCTGCCGAACACCACAAAACTCTCCCCTCTTCAAACCCAAAAATCACAAATTCACCCTCTTTTCTCCACAAAACTTTCCGCAGCGACTTTGCTTACCACCATCCCCATCATCAGTGACTTTCAGCCGCGATTTTTCAGGCCACCACTCTTTTTTTTTTGTTTTCAACCCCTCAATTTTCTTAGCTTTTCACTTTACCACTAACTTTATGATTTCGAGACACCACAGTGACATCCAATTGGGCAGTATGCGGAGCTCGAACCACACATGTCTGGTATAAAACACAAGACTTTCGAAAACCCCCCTAAAAATCCACTCCTGCAAATGTAGAAAACGGGATTCCAACCTTGATGGATTTTCCCAATGTCTAAGAACTTATCAATGGGTCACCAACCTATTGGCTAATTTCCCATTTTATAAATTATGGTTTGAACCCCCCAATTTCTTAGCATTAACTTTCACCACAAGTTATAGAATTTATCTTTTTGCTACTAAATTTTGTTCCTTTCTATTTGTGCTTTTGTAACATCCGTGAGTTTTGACCCGTTGACTTTATGTGTAATTTGGCTAACAATTTAAGTTAATGAAATATTTGGATCGTTTTGTGATTAAATGACAATGTGGTATGTTCGTCGGGTCGATAATATGTTTAATCGGTGTTTAAATTCCTAACGTTTTGTAATTTGGCTTGAGAAGGAAACGGGTCGGTCCGTGGGTCATCCACGACCCACCAGCCCCTTTATGACCCATTTCCTTTCCTTATCTCATTAGTTCACCACATATCTCTTTCTCTCTTCTCTTTTCTCTCTAAGTAAAAAGCAAGACCATCCACCTCTAGTTCTTCATTCTCTAGCATCATTTGGCGTTTTGGAACTAGTTTAACTCGAGAATCATCATCGTCTTCATCTCTTTATCATCATATCGAAGAATCAAAGGTCAAAGTTTACCCATTCTACCCATTTTGCCATAAATTGGGTTCTAACTCGGAAAGGAAGTTTTGGTAAGTCTAATTCATCCCATTTACTTCTATTTATGTTAGTTTACTCGTTTCTAGTCATCTCGTACATTTATAGGTTCTAAATCGACTTAAAATGAGTTTTGGGTCAATTTAGGGTTTGACTAGGGTTTGATCGATTTGGAAGATTCGATGATGTTATGGATGGAAATATGGGTTTGGGTAAGTGTATTTAGGTGTTAGGAGGTCATATGTTGTCACACCCGCCCTATCCGGGGTATGACTTACATGGATTCACAACACAAGATATACTGAACGACACAAAACGTTGTCGTTTTAAAATACATTTATATAAAAGCATTGTTCACAAATTTATATTACAATTTATGAAAGATATTATTCTTGAAAACATTTATTTAATATTAAACAATATTAAACAGTAGACAGAGACTTTAGCAAATTGACTTGTCTTTACTAGAGTCTGAGGGTAGGCCATGGTCCAGTATGTTGTATGCAGCGGAAAAATGTCCCATGTATAGAGTATCGTCTAGTTACCTGAGAATACATGCTAAAATACGTCAACATAAAGTTGGTGAGTTCCATAAGTTTTTCATATAGAAAATATAGTTTCACAAAATGCCAGAGTTCAGTGTGACCATTGCCTTACCGCAATGTCAAATAGTTATGATACAATATCAGCAAAGAGTATCATATGTTTTAATTAAAATATAGAGTATGAACCACAAGATTTAAAGTAACTATTTGATCACACAATGGATCAAATAGAATATAAGAGTAGATACTGTATATATCAAGTTCTAAGCTCATGAACCGAAACTAGACACGTGTGTGTTTATTTGCCTCCAGAGTAGGTACCTTGTTCAGGGTACCCTAAGCTTTCCAAATATAATGCATTCGTATCCAGTTGGTATGACCAACACGAATGGGGGTGCCTACCCCAATAGTACTATTCAATATACCCACGTTTATGTTTCCATAATTAATCGTTCATGATAGTGAGGACTTTGAGTGAACAGAGCAACTTAGAATCAACCATATATACATTTCTGGAATACTTGTGTTCATCATAACAGTAAAGAGTATGTATTTTACCCCGAAGGTAAAATAAATAAAGTGGAGTTACAAAATATATATAATATATATAATTTTGTAAATATACATATAAGTATAACAAACAGTTTTTATGCATGTATCTCAGCCCCTAAATAAATAAAAGAGTTGAAAAGGGGATTATAGAAACTCACCTTAGTGATAATAGCAGAAATCAAGTAGATGAAATAAGCCTTGTATAGTTATACCAGAGAGTATTTAGAAGAGAATATGTAGTGGTGTGTGTTTTAAAGTTTAATATCGTCTGCTATTTATAGGCGAACGAATTCGTTCGTTTGATTATTATAATAATAATCTTACTCGCCAATTTAGAAAATAGAAGCGTAGTAGATTCAAAGTAAACGAACAATTTCAACACGTACGTCCTAACTTGAAATCAACGAAGAAAAAATAATTTTGAATTTTTAATATTTAGGGTATATAATATCTAAGTGGTTATATTTACAGTCTATATCCCAATTTTTTTTTACATAATATCACATGTAGGTGAGAGTTGGTTGTATTACTGTGAAAATTGTGATTCAAAACTGTACTATTGGTTACCAATAAGCCTACATGGTTAAACAACATACACCTTTATAAAAATAGCAATAAAAATGTTAATAACTAGTTTTGGCTTTAAAATATTCATACGGACTCCAGTTGAGATGATTCAAGTTCCTATAGAATCAGCGAATTAAAATCTACAACTTTCATTTTAATAATTTTTGCTCAATCAACCCCCGTGAGCGGGTTTTGGACGTTTATATTATAAGAATAAAGTATGAAAGCGATGTTTACTATTCAGCACTATTCACTTTTGAATTTATTCGGAAAATCAGATTCAACGTAGAATATAAATTATTTGACGTGGGTCCCGCCTTTATATTATTTTATTTTATTACCCTTTCTACAATTTACTTTCTACCTTTACTATTTACAATTTACTTTTACCTTTACTATTTAAAATTTACTTTTTACCTTTACTATTTAAAATTTACTTTTTACCTTTACTATTCACCGTTACTATTCACAGTCACTATTCACGGTACTATTCATTGTTCACTATTCACAGTCACTATTCACGATCACTATTCATAAATACAATTTTTAGATACGATTACTATTCACGGATACGGTACTATTCATAAATACAGTTATTGATAGTATAAGTATGAAAAAGTATTTATAAACAACTCTCAAATATCTATTTGAGTGCTTGGCAATAATTGTCCATAATTTATTCAAGAATTATTTGTTCAGTTTTATTATGCCATACTATGTTTATTCATTTTATAAAAATTTAAATATTACATGTAATAGTCAATAGTCAACCTGAAATTTTGGCGGTTGTCACATATGTATCATCAAAACGAGTCCCACGACCTCTTATATCAAATTAGGGTTTTAGGGTTGAAATTAGGGTTTTGATTAGGGTTAGAATGATTTGGAAGTGATTTTGATGTTTTGGGTCGGATTTGTGGATTGGGTTATGTGTACTTATGTTGAATGGTGCTTATTTATGCTTCAAAACAAGTTTAAAGCTCTTGTAAATCGTTTTGGGGTGATTTGGGTCGAGTTTAGAGGTGTTTGGTTCGGATTTTCTGCAGGAAACAAAACTGTTGTTGCTGGTGTATGGTCTCACTGCGGCGCAGTGGCAAGGCAGGGCCTTGACTGCGGCGCAGTCATGAGGCCCTGTTTCGCGCGTCAGTTTTTAAACGTTAATAACTTTTGAACCGTAAGTCCGTTTTAGCCGTATGACCTATCGTTGGAATCGTGAGAGAGTCTACTTTATCATGGTATAACCCTTATAGCTTAAATCCATCATCATTTCCGAAAATTTCGTGTTAAAGTGTCCTTGTTAAAATCGGTTGAACCATTTAGATGCTTGAGAGTTGTGACGAGACCGAAATTGAGTCCCAATTACCATCCAAAGTTGATTTACTCTTCTAAAACCTAGATAGGGCTTGACTCGTGATTTGTAATGTGTATGTTAATGTGTATGTATATGTATATGATCAATATTTAGGTTTTGGACGCGAAGCGAACATCGAACGACTGTAACGCGACTTTATATCAAACTTTACTTCTTTCCGATCAGGTGAGTTCCGTAGCTCCCTACTCAATTGAGATTCGGGCTGAAAAGTGTACACATACGTTTTTGTTTGATTGTTTGGTCGATTTGATTGATGGCTTATTGATTGTTTTATTGATTGTTGATTGATGGATGATTTTGATTGATTGTTGGATGGTTTACGCATATGATTGTGATATTTTGATTATTTAGGATAGTCGTACATACATGGAAGTCGGTTATGCCTTCAAAGGGTTTTGGATGTGGTGGGAAGGCTGCGGGTGACCCTATATATAAGCATCTGGACTCGTTGAAAGTAGAATCCTCCTAAGTGTATGTACGTATTGATTGATTGGTTCATGGATTGATGATTGATGGACTTGTGGTTTATACGGGTACTATATGTACTTGATGACATTATACGGGTACTATACGTACTTGATGACATTATACGGGTACTATACGTACTTGATGACATTATACGGGTACTATATGTACTTGATGACATTATACGGGTACTATAAGTACTTGATGACATTATACGGGTACTATACATACTTGATGACATTATACGAGTACTATATGTACTTGATGACATTATACGGGTACTATAAGTACTTGATGACATTATACGGGTACTATACGTACTTGATGACATTTGGAGGACATTGATGGGCATGTTTGACATTATAGAACTTGCACGATACCTTGTTGATATCATTATTACTTGTTATTGCATATTATGCATATTCTAACTACCCTGAGTAGTTCATTATGTGAATACATGCGTGATGGACTTTGATGGACATGGTTGATATGGTGACATTATTAAGCTTGTACGATACTTTTGTCATCGTCATTATTTGTTCCTGTTTATTGCGTGTATCCTAACTATCTTATGTAGTTCATTACGTGACTACATGTGTGATAAGATTGTGCTATAAGCAAACCTCTATTGCATGCATTATACTTTTTTTTAAGGGCTTATTGTAAGTGTTTTACTTGCCCTTTTTATCCTTGATCATATTGTGATTGCTGACGATGGTTCCTTGTGATCCATTACTACGAACTCACCAACCTTGTGTTGACTATGCTTAGTACACTTTTCAGGTAACCAGGTTAATCTAGGGCGTGGAGTTTGATTGTTAGCTTGCTGTTGAACCCGGACTTGGACTTATATGGATCAAGGATCCATTTGCCTTCTTTTGCATTGTACTTAGAACCGTTAGCCATCTTATGATGTTTTGTTGTAATCTTTGATGATGACATGCTCTTTATGTATTTTGATGATTGTTTATCTTACTGTATGGATTCACTGAATCCTTTATTTGCATTTAGTTCATGTTCTACATTAATCCCACCCTGTGCTATATGATTTCCGTGATATTCTGAGCTTTGGCTTGGGGTGTTACAGCTTTGCACCCCATGTTTTCTAACTTTTTGAATTACTTACGTTGATAAAAAAGAATTATATTTTTTACACCGATCAATAGTCATGTAACCACCACAGAACTGTTTCTACTATAACAAAATAGTCAGTTTTTAACCTTTTTTATGTGTTTAAAAAGTTGCAATATTTTTTATATTTCTTTTTCAATACTAACTGTTTTTCTTTTAAACAGTTTTAACAGCCGGGTAATCACCGACCAACGGACAGAGAATCGTGTAGTGTTTCCGCTACAACTATATGACCATCATTTGTAAATAGTTTTTCAGTTTCTAACGTTCGTGTAGTACCTTCTGTACGTTTTACGTACAGTTTTGTCTCCCGAGCAACGCCGGGGTTAAAATACTAGTTAATACAATTTAAACGACAAATCACTGACGTATGACACCCTAATCATTATGGTATTTGTTTTTCTGACTTTATAAATTTGTTTTTCTCAACGTACACATTTAATATAATAACTTATAATTTCGACTTTATAATTTGACAAAAAGGGTCCAAAAGCCATTTATATGGTTTATTTATACCTTTATAACATAAGTATAATTACATGAATCACTTTGCTTTCAAATACTGTGAGTTTCGTTGGAGTTGGTCTTGCCATAGTTGCAAATCTCACTGAACAACTCTCTTTCCCTTAAAATGGCACAGCATCTCAGTGAACATCTTTTATATAACATTGTTAAAAGCAAAAGAACAAAATATTACCAAAAAAAATTACTAACTAAAAAGGAAAAAAAAATATAAATATTTAAATCTGAGAAGCTGAACAACATATTGAATTAAAATACAGAAAATTACCCTTGATAATTTATAGTCGGTCAAGCACAATTTAAATATAATTAAGTTTAGATAATGCAGTTATAATTTAAAACTAATAACAATGTAGTGACCTGCTAAACAAATTTTAGAAATGTCCATAACATAAAATGAGCAATTCCGAAGGTAGATGTAATGCATTATTCTTTTTTATTTTCTAAATTTTTTTATCCATAATAGATTAATAGTATTTGGGCGATACAATGACGAAAAATAATTTTAGATCTCTAACTATATTAAAGGAGATTAGCTGATGACCTAAAAATATGTGGATATCGATATCCAACAATGGATGGGCTGTTGGTGCGTGACTGATTGCGACGATGTACGATCCTGTGATATGCCCTTTTTTGGATTAATACTATTTTCTATATATAATATACAGTAGTGGCCCTGAAAATTACAATGCCCAGGCCGTGAAAAAAAAAATGTCCCTAATTTTTATGAATTAAATATATAAAAAACTTTTTTTATAAATGATAACTAATGTTATAATAATAAAGTATGTACATAACAAAATCATCCTATTAACTAATTAAATAGAATCAAAACATATTTATCTATACATATATAACATATTATACATTATTATATGTAATATTATATTAAAAAATTTCAAATTTTATGCCCCGTTCAAAGTTATGTCCTATCCGGGAATCAGGTTCCCCTCCTCTCGTTTGAAATAATTAATATTTCAAATTTAACTAGGCACACGGTAACACCACCAGGCAAAAGTCAACCCGACCAAGGCATTAGCGGCGACGTCGCCGCTAATACTCTGACACTGACAGGGGGCCCGCTAATTTCTCTGCCAGATTTACCATTACAGACATGGGGGGCCCGCAGTATTAGCGGCGACGTCGCCGCTAATACTCTCTCTGGTGCAGTATTAGCGGCGACGTCGCCGCTAATAATGCCTCTGGTGGGGTTACACTTTTTTGCCTGGTGGTGTTACACTCCTCGTTTAACTATATTGTTAGAGCATTGGACCATTGGTACATAACGGCTTTCTCCTCCATCATAGTTCAATCATAATGTCTTTGACTTTTACAATCATTAAAAACGGTACAACCATAAAGCTTCATCTATAATACTACTATTTACACATATCTTAGTCCCCTGTTCTTTTATTTACCTCCCTTTCTTTCTCTTTTCATCTCTAAATATTGTATGGTTTTACTAGCTTCTTGCTAGACTCATAAGTCATATCAATAAGAAACGTCTCTTTAATGTTAAAAAAAAAAAATACAGCCCTAAGACCTGCGTTTAACATTTTCCTAAAAAAAAAAATACGATATGACGTTTTATCCGTAATAAATTAATTTACACCATCAGTCGTTTAATCTTCTAATATATCTCAACTACCCATTAATTATCTTTACATCAATTATCATCATTACTCAACACCGCCACCACCACCAATAGTTGCCGTCATCACCACCCGTCGCCAACATCACCAAACGGTCGTCGCAGCCACCACTGCCGCATTACGGGTATCGTGCTAGTGTATGATTATTTAAGGTTACGAAAAAATGATAGACAATTAATACCAGATAGCCTAAACTCGATTATAACTACCCGTTTTTTTTTATAAGAAAACTTGCATACAGAAACCAACTGTGATAAAATATAGTTTTGATCGGAAGCGAAGATATATGGTTTCAAATCCTTATCGTCATTTCCTTATATCAATTGAGCAAAAGCTTGTGAGTAAAGATAATAAACTTAATCATTATTAAATTGTTATAATTTTTGATACAGATCTAGTAGAATTTTTGACACAAATCTAGTAGGATGTTAGAGGATGTTCAGCACCCTCTAACTATAGTACTTATATTTGGGGGAAGTGAATATGGGATTGTCCCCCATCTAAGCTTAGATGGGGAGCACCTCACATTTGTTTTTTTTAATCATAAAATTCATTAGGGCCCATGGTTTTATTCAAATTACAAAAAAATATTAAAATATTTGATTGTGAGGTCCCCATCTAAGCTTAGATGGGGAACAACCCCATATTCACTTTTCCCCTTATATTTATGCAATTTAGAAGATATAATCAATATATTTCTAATCAGCGTTTTCAATCGAACAACTAACCCTTTTTATTGTCAAATTCTGATTTCACCACATATTACATTTAACCTATATACTTTACGCACATCCTTAACGAATATGCCAAGGTTATTATAATTATTATAAACAATATAAATCGTCGTTCATTATTACAATGTAAGAATCATTTTAAATTAGACCTAAACAGCTATTATTGGAATTTGGAACTATATAAATATAAATGCAAATAAAAATAAAAAGATTCGTACATCAAATTAAATGTCAAGAATAACTCTTTATTTGCAAATTTGCTTCTTGAACCCAAGCCTGCTGTTTTCCAAATCATACTCCAAGTATACATTCTGTTGTTGATAATTTCCAATGATTATCGATGGCCCGGTTCTTGTTCCCGACCCCAATATGTCGCTCGATACAAGCGTCATACACACCACATCCGACTCTCCCAAAAATGAGAAATAATCCGCCAAAGGCAGTGCTAATTTCGCACCGCCTTTGAAATGAAACATTAACTCGGGAAACTTGGTTAGTTTCCCACTTATGTTAAAACATGGGCGCAACCCGCTTTCCTCTTCCACGTCACTGGCCCGTTTATACTTTGACATTTGACTTTCAAACTCTTTTGCCACCAAATTATGAACGTGGCCATCCATAAACGTAAAAGTCGTCCCAGAATCAAAGATAGTTCCACCATTTCCGTCGGATCCCGACACAAGATAACCATACGGGATCCTCACGGTTTTACCACCTACGGTAATTTTTCGGAGGTTAACATAATAATACTCCTGAAATGCCGGTTTTGAAGTCGAGGGATTCTTGCGAAACTTTGTATAACTCATTCCAGCATCTGTAGTGCTGGAATGAGAAGAACCCCGGACAAGAGTCATCTCACTGCTCACCGGTTTATCGTTAAACCGGTGAGAAACTAAACAGTATGAGAATTTCTTTAGACCCATTTGAACCGGTAAAGAAGCGGGCCCTCGCCCGAATCCAGCTATACCCGCTGGTTGTCCAGCCGATATTATTGAACACCCAACTACAAAATCAGTCACATCACCCTCCTTAAAATTCAGGGTTTCCGACAATAGCAACCCGGATGTCGACCCAGACCCGTATTGAAGCATATAAGCAGGACAAATCTCTTTACCATTACACTTAACCGGACTACTTGAACCAAAAAACAACCCACATTTCTTATTAGTACACCCAAGAATCTTAACTGAGGAAGACAACTTAGGAATAAATTTTTGAATACTACTCTGATTAATATTCGGAAAATCGCAGCCCGAACACGAATACCGGTGAGTACAAGGAAACCAAACAAGACTACTTCCAGTATCCATAACAAAAGACAATTCTTGACTAGGTGACCCAAAACCAAGAGAAACAGAGTACCCTCCATAACTATGAGGAAACAGAGGAATCTCAGATTTAAAAACAGAGGAATCTCAGATTTAAAAACAGAGGAATTATCTTTCGGGTTTTTCAAATGATGCGCCCGGGCCAATGAAGATTTTGTAAGCGAATTCAGAGTTTGCATCCATGGATGTTGATTATTATTATTAGAAAGTAGGAAAAATGGAAAATCCAGCTCATTTTTTAAAGTCACAAGTGATGAAATACAAGTCTCATTCTTATGTACTAATTGTTGCACCAATTTTCTTTTCCTAAACTGGATGAATATACTTTCTAGGAAGTTTGGTTATGGATTAGTTTTAGGTGTGTTTTACTGTCAATTTAAATCAATTTAAGTTGAAGACTTGAAGTAGACATGCGTTGATCAACGTATTTGGTTTGTTTTTCGTGGTATGAGAAGTTAGTAATGATTGGATTCTGGGGTTGAAATGGGCTGGGTTGTGATTGGTGTGAGTTTAAGTTTGAGTGAGTTTTGTGAAGCAGAAGAATGGAAACAGAGGAGGAAGGAGATAAGAGAGAAAATGGAAATGAGATTCAGGGCCATTGTAAAATAATGAAATTTGTGAATGAATGAAATACGAGTAATAAATGTGGATAAATGAATATATTTATGAAGAAAGGGAAGAAATATTTATTTGAGTCACAGATTGGGGTGTGGTATTATGAAAGACGGAGAGGCAGGGGAAATGTGAGGAATAAAGATAAGAAAAGGGAACTCGTCATGTACTTTACAATAAGGGTTGTTTTTTTTTTTTTTAATTTATTATTATCATCATTATTATTTTTATTACGAATATTATTATTATTAGAAAGTAGGAAAAATGGAAAATCCAGCTCATTTTTTAAAGTCACAAGTGATGAAATACAAGTCTCATTCTTATGTACTAATTGTTGCACCAATTTTCTTTTCCTAAACTGGATGAATATACTTTCTAGGAAGTTTGGTTATGGATTAGTTTTAGGTGTGTTTTACTGTCAATTTAAATCAATTTAAGTTGAAGACTTGAAGTAGACATGCGTTGATCAACGTATTTGGTTTGTTTTTCGTGGTATGAGAAGTTAGTAATGATGTGGGAGGCGGAATTTTGTGGGATTGGTTACGGTCTAACCAAAAAATTAACCGTAGTATATATTACTTTAACATTTTTTTCCCCGATATAAATAAATTAGTGTTATACCCGGCTAACAGCCGGATAACAAATATCAACTTTTTTTTATTATTTGCCAAAAAATTAAAAAAAACTCATATATTGTATATATGTATGGGGAATGATTAATCCTCCTAATTCATTAGCTTAAAAATTCTCTTAATTTATTGGATAGTGACATGTGGAAATTCCAGGGGAAGATTAAGGAAGAGATTAAGTGGAATCCACTTGTCACATTCATAAGGTTTTAGGAGATTTTTAGGCTAATGTTTAGGAGGATCAATCATTTTCCTATATCTTATATATATATAATATTAATTAGATAAATTATATATATATGCTAGGAGGATAAATCATTTTCCTATATATATATATAGAGAGATTTGAACGGCATGAGGGATGGATTAAATTTATAGTATATGTCACACCCCCAAAATGCGGAATCGAAGGTGTGAACAATATTCGTAAACAAATCACACATTATAACAAACGACCTCTAGAATGAGACGTTTTTAGAATATATCCGAAAGATTTTCTTTATTGATCACAAAGTGATAACTGAGTACACAACTAATACATATGAGATTCTTTAAACATGATAATATAAACTAAGACATCTTGATATGTTTTCTTCTAGTATGCAATTGTGACTCCAAAAGTATGCATCTATCTTATGCGTCATCTAGCTCAAGTACCTGAGAATACACATTTTAAATTACGTCAACATAAAGTTGGTGAGTTCACAGTTTTTATCATAAGGATTTACCTTTGGATCATAAGATTTTCTCATATGATAATGCATGCATACATATATCATAAAAATATAGATTCAGCAAATCTATGTAAAGTATGGATTCAGCAAATGCATGTATACATATATCATAAAAATATAGATTCAGCAAATCTATGTAAAGTATGGATTCAGCAAATCCATGTCACACTATGCTTATACCTTGAAACCGAATACCTTAACAATATAAATGTGTGTAATATGAAGATTGATGTCTATGTAGTGACATTTAATGAAGGATTAATGATGTATATGGTCAATAAAGTAGTTTGTGACCAACAATGAAGGATTAGGAAGCTTAGGGGCTAGTTTTGACATGTGTGCAAAGTCAAAAACGGGTTTAGAGGCTTAGGGTTGTCATTAGAGAGCCATTATGCAGATTTTCTTCCTCCTAAACAAGCCCTAGCCGATCCCCTTCCTTCCCTCTCAAGTTTCTCTCTAGATCTATTCGTTTTGGAGCCAAATCGATCGTGTATTGCTTAGATCTTGGATCTTTGTCACCTAATACAGGTAATATTGGTATTCCTCTTTTGAAATATGATTGTGTGAGTCTTATATTAGTCTTAATCCAGGCCATAAGGGTTTGGGTTGGGTTATTTGATTAAACGTTCACCGATTTCATGTTATTCGGGTGATTAAATGATTGATTCATGATGTAAAGGATTAAAGGATTAATTTTAAGTCCCCAGGTTGGATTTGGGGTATGGGTTCGTATGGAATTCGTTTGATCAAAGAACAAAAATTAGTTTGCTGGTCGGCACCCCAGGTGCGGCGCACCAAAGGAGTTTGTGTGTCGTTAAGTCTATTTTAGATTTAATGCTTATATGTAGTTAATGTGTGTTATGTGTGAGGCTTGTAAGCCTAAATGTTAATGTAGTATAAATGTGTGTAATATGAAGATTGATGTCTATGTAGTGACATTTAATGAAGGATTAATGATGTATATGGTCAATAAAGTAGTTTGTGACCAACAATGAAGGATTAGGAAGCTTAGGGGCTAGTTTTGACATGTGTGCAAAGTCAAAAACGGGTTTAGAGGCTTAGGGTTGTCATTAGAGAGCCATTATGCAGATTTTCTTCCTCCTAAACAAGCCCTAGCCGATCCCCTTCCTTCCCTCTCAAGTTTCTCTCTAGATCTATTCGTTTTGGAGCCAAATCGATCGTGTATTGCTTAGATCTTGGATCTTTGTCACCTAATACAGGTAATATTGGTATTCCTCTTTTGAAATATGATTGTGTGAGTCTTATATTAGTCTTAATCCAGGCCATAAGGGTTTGGGTTGGGTTATTTGATTAAACGTTCACCGATTTCATGTTATTCGGGTGATTAAATGATTGATTCATGATGTAAAGGATTAAAGGATTAATAGGATGGTTAAAGTTGATGAAAGTGCAATTAAAAGGATTAATTTTAAGTCCCCAGGTTGGATTTGGGGTATGGGTTCGTATGGAATTCGTTTGATCAAAGAACAAAAATTAGTTTGCTGGTCGGCACCCCAGGTGCGGCGCACCAAAGGAGTGGTGCGGCGCACCACAACCAGTTTGGGTTTTTGGTGGACCCCGATATGCGACGCACCAAGGGCTGGTGCGGCGCACCTAGTGTTGATCTGAATTCTCTGGAGGTTTGGTGCAACGCACCACTTGGAAGGTGCGGCGCACCACTTGGTCAGATTTTACAAAATGTGTCGTTTAGCTTATATTTTGATCTTATACTTGTTCTAGGATATTGGAGACACCTAGTCATCGTTGTATTGTGCTTGTAGCTTGTTGTTAAGCTGTATCAAGGTAAGATACACTACTTTTGTCACGCTGAGGGTTCAACAAGCAAAGGTTTCATACTTATAACTTCCTTAACGGTAACATATGATATATGTGGGTATCTCGGGTTACACGGGAGGTACTATGGGATATATAGTTGACCATGAGACCTGAAATGCAGACCCTAATGTAGTGAAATGAAGTATCTTATTATGTGTGAAATGTAGAAATGGAGTTAATGTGTGACATATGCATACTACATGGCTTGTACACCTAGCTCACTAGACTTGGTAGGTTGCCATGTCACTTGCACGTTTAAGGGCCCAAACGAAATGAAGGTAATGTGTGATTATGTTTAGGTTATGTGTGTTGCCTAAACTATTATGTGTGAAATCGAGCTCGTAAATATAATGCAGGGAAAGTGTTAAGCTTAACCCGTACAAGTCTTAGCCGGACGAGTACGTTGACGTAGTTGTTGCTTGGGTGGCTCCTTGCAACATGGTCTTTATAATGCAGGGCGAGTAATACGAGGGGTTTGACCAACCTCCACATACGGATTACTCTTGGATTGGCTTGCCATTCCTTAACGACATACGATGATTAGCCTTTGGTTGATCATCCAGTCGGGTGTGATGCAGGGCACACTTATATGCAGTAAACGAAGATATGTGTGACAATGTGTGAACTAATGCAGGATAGGCACATTAAGGATGATTATCCTAATTGATATGAAGTTGTTATGCAGTTATGTGTGTTGTGTGTTGTGCCTAATGAGTTTGTCTATTAACGAAGAAATGTTTTAATTGGACAAATGCTTTTAAATTAAGTGTGGTCTTACTTAGCTATTCTTATAGCTAACACTTGTTTCTTTAATGTGGTTGTTCCCTCAGGTTTAGCTTGAAGGACTTGTAGGTGCAGGATGTGAGAGCGTGGGTAGAAAGCATGCAGATTCCTTAGCTACCCCTAGTTGCTTATTTTGGAGACTTTTGATTACATTTCATTTTGATGTCTACTATATGTAATAATGTGTGAACGGTTGTTTAATGTTGGGCAACCGTTGGGTTTTCATTTAAACTATTGTTTGATATGGCATGTAACACCAACTAAATGCAGAAACCGAAATGCTTTTATCGGTTTTGACTTTTACGGTCTTTACTTCCGCAATTTAACACCGTTAGGTGAAAGATTTTTGAAAACCCATATTTTTAAATGTCGGGTGTTACAAGTTGGTATCAAAGCATTGGTTTAAGTGAACCAAAATTCGACTTATGCCGTAGGATTTTGGACTTAGACCGACGAGAAGTAGGTTAGGCTTAAGTAGGATGCCTAGCTAATGAAGTGGAATGCTCTAAGACGGGTTGGGGGGTGAGTGAGAGTGTGATTTAAGGCTTGTTTATTGTGTGTGATAATGTAGTTATATGTAGTAGAGCCTTAACATATGTAGTCACTCTTTAACTCTTGCTAACCGTCGTCGTTGCTTTGTAGAGTTTATGGCAAACACTAGAGCTAGTAACCAGAGAGCAGGAGGAAATGGTGGTGGTATTCCTCCTAACGGAAACGGGGCTGGAAATGAAGTAGAACAAAGGCTACCCCGTGTACAAAATCGCCGTCTTGGTGATCCACCAACCGCCTCCGAAGTAGATAGGGCAAACCCGGTAATAGAGCAGGTTCCCAATCAAGCCCAATTACATGAAGAATTGAGAGCTATCCGAGCTCTCTTAATGAGAAATGAAGAGGAATTAGCTCAATTGAGGGTTGAAAGAAATGCAGAAAGGATTGGGAGTGAACAAAGGGGTGAGCGTTCGGAAGGGAATTACTCTAATCCCTCCCAAAGTGCTGAACCATCCATGGCAGCCGTGGGTGTTAATGAAGTTAATGGTGGAGGACTTGGAGTTGTTAATGCACCTTGTGTTAATAACTTCAAATATGAAAGTTTTCAGAAATGTGGTGCCAAGGAGTTTGATGGTACCCAAAATGCAGTGGGTGCTATGGAGTGGATCGAGGACATTGAGGTAGTTTTGCATCTTGCTATTGTCCGGATGATATGAAGGTTTTGTGTGCTAGTAGGATGTTGAAGAAGAATGCCCGTAATTGGTGGAGGGCTACTACAGTGTCTATGGCTCCTGAGGTACTTGCAGTTATGCCTTGGGGAACATTTAAGGAGAAGTTTCTAGAGGAGTATGTGGGAACGCGTGAGTTAAGGTTGATTGAAAAGGAGTTTAGATCGTTGGTTGCTAACCCGGTGCAATTTCTGATTATGCACACTCGTTTATGGAGAAGTTGAAGTTTGTTGGACACTTAGTTCGAAGGCAGGAGGACCAAATTGAGGCTTATTGTGATGGTCTCCCCGTTAGTTATCGTGGATTATGTAGACAACATGTGACTTTATCGGCGGCTATTAAGGAGTCAAAGAGGTTGGATGATGACTTCAAAGGTGAGAAAGTTGTGGTGAAGGTTGATGACAAGAAAGCAGGGTTCAAAAGAGGGTCAAATTGGTCATCTAATAACAATAATAAGAAGTTTCGTGGGAATTCTAGCTCAAGTGGTGACAAAGATAAAAAGAAGAATGGGTCTTGGTGTGCTTTTTGCAAGAATGTTCATGAAGGTCAATGTTCCGACAAGACAAGAAGGTGTCATAAGTGCGGGAAGTTGGGACATCTTGCAACGGAATGTAGGGACAAGACTCGTTGTTACAAGTGTCAGGAAACGGGTCATCTTATTGCCGATTGCCCACAAATGAAGAATGACGGGAAGAAAGCAGCCACTTCAGCAACAAAAGTGAGAGCCTTGCAGATGACTGTGGATGATGCTAAGAACAACGACGAGGTGGTAAGTGGTACTTTCCTTGTTAATTCAAAACCTGCTTCTGTTTTATTTGATTCGGGTGCAAATAGGTCGTTTGTGTCTATTTTATTTGCTCCTAAGCTAGGAAGAGTCACTACCCCTTTAGATTGCTCGATAGAGGTGGAAATTGCTAATGGTACGGTTATCATCAATTGAAGGTTAAGAAGGAGGATGTAGCAAAGACAGCCTTCCGGACTAGATATGGTCATTATGAGTTCTTGGTCATGCCATTTGGGTTGACTAATGCTCCAGCGGCGTTTATGGATTTAATGAATCGAGTATGCCGTCCCTTTCTAGATCATTTTGTTATTGTGTTTATTGACGATATTTTGATCTATTCTAAGTCAGAAGATGAGCATCGTGAGCACTTGAAAGCAGTTTTGGAGGTGTTGAGGGAGAAGAAGTTGTATGCCAAGTTTTCTAAATGCGAGTTTTGGCTTCGAGAGGTGCAGTTTCTTGGTCATGTTATTTCATCGGAAGGTATTAAAGTAGATCCTTCAAAGATTGAAGCTGTTTCAAAGTGGGAGCAGCCAAAGACTCCTACTGAGATTAAAAGTTTTCTTGGTTTGGCTGGATATTATAGAAGGTTCATTCAGGATTTCTCCCTAATAGCCAAGCCTATGACTGAACTAACGAAGAAAGGAGTAAAGTTTGAGTGGACCGATAAACAGGAGAATGCATTTCAAACATTGAAGAAGAAGTTGTGTGAAGCTCCTATACTTGCCTTGCCTGAAGGTACCGATGATTTGGTTGTGTATAGTGATGCATCTATCACGGGTTTAGGTTGTGTACTGATGCAGAGGGACAAGGTGATCGCCTATGCTTCCCGCCAGTTGAAACCACATGAGAAGAATTACCCTACCCATGATCTTGAATTAGCCGCAGTTGTTTTTGCATTGAAATTGTGGAGACATTACCTTTATGGTACAAAATGCACTTTGTTTACCGATCATAAAAGTTTACAGTATGTCTTTAATCAAAAGGAAATGAATGTGAGACAAAGGAGGTGGATGGAATTACTTAAGGATTATGATTGTGAAATCAAATACCATCCGGGTAAAGCCAATGTAGTGGCGGATACACTAAGTAGGAAGGTGCAAAGTTCTTCTTGTAAGTTGATGAGCATGCAAGTTCAAGCCAAGTCGGGGCTACTTGATCGAATTAAAGAAGCACAAGTGAGGGCATTGATGAAGGATAACATTGACAATGAAAGCATTGGGAAGAAAAAACGTCTTGTGATGGAGACTAATAGCCGTGGGTTCAAAACATACAAGGGTCGAATTTGGGTGCCATTGCTTGGTGATAACCGAGAATTGATCCTTGAGGAAGCCCATAGAAGTAGATATTCGGTTCATCCCGGTGTCACCAAAATGTATGTAGATTTGAAGTCGATTTATTGGTGGCCGGATATTAAAGGGGAAGTAGCTCATTTTGTAGCAAAGTGTTTGACGTGTGCACGTGTGAAAATGGACCATCAAAAGCCGTATGGTTTGTTGCATCAATTAGACATTCCCGAGTGGAAATGGGATCATATTACCATGGACTTTGTAACGAAGCTACCTAAAACGCCGAAAGGGAATGATATGATATGGGTGATTGTGGATAGATTGACGAAGAGTGCTCATTTTCTAGCTACCGACAAGATGTGCCTTTAACGAAGATGGCAAAGATGTACATTGATGAAGTAGTTGCGAAACATGGAGTTCCTTTATCTATTGTTTCGGATCGAGACTCGAGGTTTGTGTCAAACTTTTGGAAGGGTCTTCAACGGGAGTTGGGTAGTAGAATAAATTTGAGTACCGCCTATCATCCTCAAACCGATGGGCAAAGTGAGAGAACCATTCAAACCTTGGAGGATATGTTGAGAACGTGTGTACTTGAATACGGTGGAGCATGGGATGATCATTTGAGGATGATTGAGTTTGCTTACAACAATAGTCACCATGCAAGCATTGGAATGCCACCATTCGAGATGTTATATGGTAGAAGGTGTAGGACTCCAAGTTGTTGGATGGAGCCCGGTGAAAAGCAGTTGACCGGTCCCGAAATTATTGAAATTACCTCTGAAAAGGTTAATGTAGCTAAAGAAGCCTTACGTGTGGCAAGAGAAAGGCAGAAAACATATGCAGATAAGAAAAGGAGACCGATTGAGTTTAATGTTGGTGATTAGTGATGCTGAAAGTATCACCTTGGAAAGGAGTTATTCGATTTGGAAAGAAGGGAAAGTTGAGTCCACGTTTCATTGGATCTTTTAAAGTTGTGAAGCGCATTAAAGACGTGGCATATCAGTTGGAATTACCTCCAGAATTGGATGGAATTCACAACACCTTCCATGTATCCTACTTGAGGAAATGTTTAGCTGAGGAGTCAAGTGTGATTCCTATTAAAGACGTGAGTATTGACCCAATGAAGAGAATAGTAGACGAACCGGTAGCGATACTTGGAAGAAAGCAAAAGAAGTTACGCCGAAAAGTGATTGACCTTGTGTTGATAAAGTGGAAGCATAATCATGGAGAAAGCTTAACGTGGGAAACTGAAGCAGTAATGAAGGAAAAGTATCCCGAGTTGTTCCTTACTGATGAGATTCCGGGGACGGAATCCTCTTAAGGGGGAGGTAATTGTAACATCCCAAACTTTTCTTTACTAGTTGACTAATGTCGTTAAGTCAATATTGTGTATGTCGTTAAGTCTATTTTAGATTTAATGCTTATATGTAGTTAATGTGTGTTATGTGTGAGGCTTGTAAGCCTAAATGTTAATGTAGTATAAATGTGTGTAATATGAAGATTGATGTCTATGTAGTGACATTTAATGAAGGATTAATGATGTATATGGTCAATAAAGTAGTTTGTGACCAACAATGAAGGATTAGGAAGCTTAGGGGCTAGTTTTGACATGTGTGCAAAGTCAAAAAAGGGTTTAGAGGCTTAGGGTTGTCATTAGAGAGCCATTATGCAGATTTTCTTCCTCCTAAACAAGCCCTAGCCGATCCCCTTCCTTCCCTCTCAAGTTTCTCTCTAGATCTATTCGTTTTGGAGCCAAATCGATCGTGTATTGCTTAGATCTTGGATCTTTGTCACCTAATACAGGTAATATTGGTATTCCTCTTTTGAAATATGATTGTGTGAGTCTTATATTAGTCTTAATCCAGGCCATAAGGGTTTGGGTTGGGTTATTTGATTAAACGTTCACCGATTTCATGTTATTCGGGTGATTAAATGATTGATTCATGATGTAAAGGATTAAGAAGTAAAGGATTAATAGGATGGTTAAAGTTGATGAAAGTGCAATTAAAAGGATTAATTTTAAGTCCCCAGGTTGGATTTGGGGTATGGGTTCGTATGGAATTCGTTTGATCAAAGAACAAAAATTAGTTTGCTGGTCGGCACCCCAGGTGCGGCGCACCAAAGGAGTGGTGCGGCGCACCACAACCAGTTTGGGTTTTTGGTGGACCCCGATATGCGACGCACCAAGGGCTGGTGCGGCGCACCTAGTGTTGATCTGAATTCTCTGGAGGTTTGGTGCGACGCACCACTTGGAAGGTGCGGCGCACCACTTGGTCAGATTTTACAAAATGTGTCGTTTAGCTTATATTTTGATCTTATACTTGTTCTAGGATATTAGAGACACCTAGTCATCGTTGTATTGTGCTTGTAGCTTGTTGTTAAGCTGTATCAAGGTAAGATACACTACTTTTGTCACGCTGAGGGTTCAACAAGCAAAGGTTTCATACTTATAACTTCCTTAACGGTAACATATGATATATGTGGGTATCTCGGGTTACACGGGAGGTACTATGGGATATGTAGTTGACCATGAGACCTGAAATGCAGACCCTAATGTAGTGAAATGAAGTATTGTTTAATGTAGTGTATTGATATGTAGTTTATGTAGAATTACAAAGTATCTTATTATGTGTGAAATATAGAAATGGAGTTAATGTGTGACATATGCATACTACATGGCTTGTACACCTAGCTCACTAGACTTGGTAGGTTGCCATGTCACTTGCACGTTTAAGGGCCCAAACGAAATGAAGGTAATGTGTGATTATGTTTAGGTTATGTGTGTTGCCTAAGCTATTATGTGTGAAATCGAGCTCGTAAATATAATGCAGGGAAAGTGTTAAGCTTAACCCGTACAAGTCTTAGCCGGACGAGTACGTTGACGTAGTTGTTGCTTGGGTGGCTCCTTGCAACATGGTCTTTATAATGCAGGGCGAGTAATACGAGGGGTTTGACCAACCTCCACATACGGATTACTCTTGGATTGGCTTGCCATTCCTTAACGACATACGATGATTAGCCTTTGGTTGATCATCCAGTCGGGTGTGATGCAGGGCACACTTATATGCAGTAAACAAAGATATGTGTGACAATGTGTGAACTAATGCAGGATAGGCACATTAAGGATGATTATCCTAATTGATATGAAGTTGTTATGCAGTTATGTGTGTTGTGTGTTGTGCCTAATGAGTTTGTCTATTAACGAAGACATGTTTTAATTGGACAAATGCTTTTAAATTAAGTGTGGTCTTACTTAGCTATTCTTATAGCTAACACTTGTTTCTTTAATGTGGTTGTTCCCTCAGGTTTAGCTTGAAGGACTTGTAGGTGCAGGACGTGAGAGCGTGGGTAGAAAGCATGCAGATTCCTTAGCTACCCTAGTTGCTTATTATGGAGACTTTTGATTACATTTCATTTTGATGTCGAATATATGTAATAATGTGTGAACGGTTGTTTAATGTTGGACAACCGTTGGGTTTTCATTTGAACTATTGTTTGATATGGCATGTAACACCAACTAAATGCAGAAACCGAAATGTTTTTATCGGTTTTGACTTTTACGGTCTTTACTTCCGCAATTTTAACACCGTTTGGTGAAAGATTTTTGAAAACCCATATTTTTAAACGTCGGGTGTTACATATTCTCAGTCCCAAAATAATAAATAGAGATCCATGAAACTCACCTTAGACTTAAATTATCTTATAATGTTATCTATTAATACGCTTGTCAACGTAACTGGTTTTGGGTTCTTTCAATAACCTTTGTAATTTATTCTTGAAATATTTATAAATGATATCTCATTTATCTTTATAGAAATACTTAAAAAGCTTTTGTTGAAATGCAAATAATAAGCTAACAATTAGCTTAAGATATGAATGAGAATAAAGAGACACTTGATAGTATTTCTTTGAATTGATATGGAATATATTTGGAGACGAATACGAGTGTGTGTATATATTTAATATATAAAGGAGAGATACTTTAAATAGTAGGACTATAATCAATACAAAAATGTATTAATTATAAATGAAGAGATACCTTAAATGGTAGGAAAAGAACCAACATTATATTTCAAGTTGTGTTAGGGTTGACGTTGGGTCGTGTAGTATCCATATGGTGAACCAAGTTGCGTTTAGAATGCGAATAGCAAACCGTTTGCGAACTACAATCCGCTCCGTTGGTATACCCCAGAGATGCCCAAGGTCAATGGCAATCACGTTTAGAAATATAGTACGGTTAAAAGCGTATCAAGGATATATTCTATCCATAAATAAAACAAATCGAAAATACGAAACAATTCACAGATGGTGAATAGTAATTATATGAATTAGGATAGTTATATATATAACTATACATTTATTTATACACCATGATTAGTATATAAAAGTATTTCTTAAAAGTGTTTTACTCATGTATTTCTACAAAAGTGCCAACAATTCAATATTCGTATAAAAGCGATATTTAACATATTTAAATGCAAATACATATCTTTTGAGTATAAAATAAGTTGACAAGCATTTCAATACATAACATATAGTTCTTAAATCATTGATCAAAGTATAGTAAGGTTTTATAGAAACACTTACTAGTTTGGAGAATTTATAAAATTCTAAGATCAAAGTAACGATATAGGAATGAACACCGAAGAAGATCTTGATAGAATCGACTATAACTTGGACTTGTTTACTTGAAGAATATGAATAAATCCTAACTCCATTTGGCCATTATAACTAGGCTTGTTGATGATCTTGAAAGAATTCCCGATAACAACTTTACTAGACGATTTCCTTGCAAAGTAACCTTACTTTTACTTTGAACCTTTAAAGAGTTCTTGAGATGATGAGATATATGCTTGAATTTGATCAAGTAATGATCTTGGAATGCTAGGTATTTAAGAAGATAAGTGTTGAGAATGTGAATTGGTAAATTGGAATGAAGACATAAGCTTGTATTTATAGTGAAAAGTTTAGAAAATGAATGGTAAAAAGATGGTGGTTTTGGCCGTGGGTTTTGGGGTTCATGGGAGGGTGATTCATCACTTTTACTATTGTGGTGATGTGGTGAAATTGTAATGGAGGTAAAAGGAAAAAGAGTGATGTGTTCAAAAGCTATGGTAAAACAAATATCTAGTAAGTAACTAGTTTTTAAACCTCCTTACTATTCATGCTTTTAATTAAATTTTCCGATTTTTCGAGTGTGTTATTTTATGAATTAAAAATCATAATCGAGTGTAGAAATACTAGAAATTATGTTTCCCTAAGTCTCAAGTTCATACGAGAAAGTCTCACGCGAAAAATAAACGTTTTACGATTTCTCATGAATTTTGAACTTTTTATTTCCTAGTTGCTCATCATCAAGGTTTTTAAACTTGTTAAGATAGTTTATTTAGTAGATTGATTAATCACATAATCAATTCGAAAGTTTAAACATGCACTTGCTCACCTAATCATGCCTTAATTAGCTTAATTTGCCCTAATTAGCATAAACGATTCCTAATTGCTTATAATTATGTTTAGTTAATAGAATGAAATTTTGACGGATGTCACAGTATCTACCCGTTAAATGAAATTTTGTCCCGAAATTTAGATCGTTGCCTCCAAGTAAGATATTCATATATAGTTGCTATACGTTCGTTTGAGATTTCCGATAAGAGCTTATCAATTACTAACTATATTCCATCCTCGTAAGTTCAACCTCAATTAACAAAAGTATATACATATAGTGATGATCTACCTCTAATATTCCATTGGTCCTTATGTATAGGGTGTACCTACGGCTAAGCCACCGTACCAATGGTGTATTAATGACATATTATCCGTATGTATATATACTTTCAATCAATCAATATTTTCTAGCTCAATAGGTATTTAAGCTTATAGCCAGCAAGTAGTTCTTACTAAGTTAACTGGATATCCTTAGATTTATGATATCAATCCGTTTAAAGACTAAGTTCTATAGATTTAACATTCTAGCACTTTGAATCATAATCATTGTTACTATTATCATTGGTTATGTACTTGTTACCTCTGCCACTATTTTTATTGTAACTCATATTTCGAATTCTTTTGTTCATTATAAACCTCAGTGTAACCACTCTTGTTACCAATTCTAACTATCATAACCTTTCTTATTCTTTATCCTTCACAAATCCTTTTTAATTGGATATATCTATGAAGTATTTAGTATCTAAGACATAATTCCTTAGATGTGAGATTTTCGTTATTAAGTGAATTTTGGACTATTTAGAAGAGACGTACCTATATCGAAGATAGGGTCCTCATAGTCGTCACCATTGGTTATCATTAACACTTCCTCGTGTTCTGGTTCAGTATCTTGATACATTTCCTCGTGTTGTTGTTCATTCTCTTGATCTAAAAACATTGGACAATTCCTTCTGAAATGTCCTTTTTCTCCACAGTTAAAACAACTACTATTGTTGCCCCAAGCCACTTCTCTACACTCCCTGGTATGATGACGTTTGCATATGTTGCAGAAAGGCTTGGTTCCAAGATAGGATGTGTTACTACTTTGTCCGACGTAGTATGCTTTGATGACATTTGGTTCCTTGTATGGGTGTTGTTCATAACTTCTCTCTTGATTCTCGTCCAACTTCCTCTTATTATCATTGCTCCTTGTCTCAAAGTTTTTGTCGCTCCATTATGACGAATCACTTGATCCATGAGATCATGAGCTAAGCGAATGGAACTTGAAAGTGTAACTGGCCTTGATGCAGTCACATTCCCTTGGATAGACTGTGGAAGTCCCCAAATGTACCTCTCGAGTCGTTTGTACTCAGGAGTGACCATTGTTGGGCACAATACTGACAACTCATAAAATCTCCTAGTATATTCAGCCACATTATTCCCTTTTACTACCAGATATCAGGACTCTATCTCTAGCTTTTGAATCTCGTTCCTTGGGCAATACTCTTCTCTCATCATTTCCTTGACTTCGTCCCACAGTGTTGCATTAGCTGCATCTATTCCTATAACATTAACATATTCACTCCACCATGAAAGAGCACCACTAAGAAGTGTGCTGGTGGCATATTTGACTCGGCTGCCGTCAGTGTATTCACATAATCGGAATACAGATTCCGTTTTCTCAAACCATTGCAACAGGCCTACTGCCCCTTCAGTACCATGGAAGAGTATCGGTTTGCAATACATGAAATCCTTGTAAGAACCTGCTCTACTAGAGTTTCCTTCCGTCTTTTTGCTAGTATCCTTGCTTGCTTCCATGGCAAGAATTTCAGCGACTTGTTCAGCTATGAGTGTATCTAATTCACCTTGTGTCATTGTTATAGTTTCTTCCTCTTCATCTATGGATTTAAGATTTGCTTGTTTTGTTTTCCTAGTTGCCTTAGAATTTACTCGCTTTGTTCTTTTTAGTGTATCCCCTTTCTTAGGAGGTGCCATGATTTCCTATATCGTAATAATAAATTAATGAGATGTAGATCGTATAACATCATCACATAATAGTAAGATGGGAACCAACACAACATAATATGCATAAAATACTTGATACATTGTTTATGAAACAAGTCAAGGAGAGATATCCTTGAAACCACAAGTATTTTAGAAATTAGCCGAGCATTACTTGTCTTGGTAGGTTAACATCTACCGGAAATATATGCAATAGAAATTTCTCATGATCCAACTTAAACACAAGCCTCCTCATTACTGTGATTTGTCATCCGTGCTGTTTGTTCTACTTCCAGATTTTCCTTGAGTGTTCTATCATATCATTATCCTTCTGATTAATGAACATAAAGCCTCCTTTACTCCGTGCTCCTTTGTATAATTTCACTGTTTCCATCTTTTCTAGCCTTTAAATTATATATCAATGTTCCCTTGTTGTGATCTCCATTACCACCATTTCTGCTATCGTTTGTCGTCTTCATCGTGCACTTAGAGTCCGGATTATTGTTAAGACGTTTATTCCCTTTTACTACCAGATATCAGGACTCTATCTCTAGCTTTTGAATCTCGTTCCTTGGGCAATACTCTTCTCTCATCATTTCCTTGACTTCGTCCCACAGTGTTGCATTAGCTGCATCTATTCCTATAACATTAACATATTCACTCCACCATGAAAGAGCACCACTAAGAAGTGTGCTGGTGGCATATTTGACTCGGCTGCCGTCAGTGTATTCACATAATCGGAATACAGATTCCGTTTTCTCAAACCATTGCAACAGGCCTACTGCCCCTTCAGTACCATGGAAGAGTATCGGTTTGCAATACATGAAATCCTTGTAAGAACCTGCTCTACTAGAGTTTCCTTCCGTCTTTTTGCTAGTATCCTTGCTTGCTTCCATGGCAAGAATTTCAGCGACTTGTTCAGCTATGAGTGTATCTAATTCACCTTGTGTCATTGTTATAGTTTCTTCCTCTTCATCTATGGATTTAAGATTTGCTTGTTTTGTTTTCCTAGTTGCCTTAGAATTTACTCGCTTTGTTCTTTTTAGTGTATCCCCTTTCTTAGGAGGTGCCATGATTTCCTATATCGTAATAATAAATTAATGAGATGTAGATCGTATAACATCATCACATAATAGTAAGATGGGAACCAACACAACATAATATGCATAAAATACTTGATACATTGTTTATGAAACAAGTCAAGGAGAGATATCCTTGAAACCACAAGTATTTTAGAAATTAGCCGAGCATTACTTGTCTTGGTAGGTTAACATCTACCGGAAATATATGCAATAGAAATTTCTCATGATCCAACTTAAACACAAGCCTCCTCATTACTGTGATTTGTCATCCGTGCTGTTTGTTCTACTTCCAGATTTTCCTTGAGTGTTCTATCATATCATTATCCTTCTGATTAATGAACATAAAGCCTCCTTTACTCCGTGCTCCTTTGTATAATTTCACTGTTTCCATCTTTTCTAGCCTTTAAATTATATATCAATGTTCCCTTGTTGTGATCTCCATTACCACCATTTCTGCTATCGTTTGTCGTTTTCATCGTGCGCTTAGAGTCCGGATTATTGTTAAGACGTTTATTCCTTTTATTTGTTTCAATAAAGGGATTACGGGAAGATTCCTAGTATTATTTGATGGCTAACATAAAAGGTATGATTATTATCATTGGTTATTCATGGTTAGTTTTCGGCCGCATTGATGCTACCTCCAATGTGTTAAATGTGCTTATATATAGGGTGTACCGTCGGCTAACCCACCACACCGTTAGCACATTGATGGCATACCAATACCTAAACTAACCACTTCAAACTAATGGGAGATTTTGATATTTCCACATAGTATTATGTAATCGTAAAAACGTTGTACACCGTTTTTAAGATAACATCATATTATGTGTTTTTATCAAAGTCATTATTGTTAAGTTCAACTTGCTCAGCGTAACGGGACTCGTTTGTCCGGATTTAATGAAGTAACGAGAGAGTCGAGTCTTTGAGGTCGTCTTTAGATAGGCAATCTTCCGGATGAATTTTCTCTAGCGGTTCAACCTTCCTTGATTTTTGTTGATATTCTTAGGTGGGTTCATCGATGATATTTGTGAGTGCAAGAGTAACTCAAGAGAGTTTACGGATTCGAAGATTTATAGTAAGTTAGGTATCTCATTAGAAGGTGAGTTTATGATAACAGTTTATTCTGTGTTCTCGAATCTGAACATAGTAATTTATAGTATTATAGTTCAGATTTAAACTCGTGTATTTCATAGAAATGTAAAGACATTCCAAGTGGTGTGGACCTCTCCGAAACACCATAATGATACAATAACGTAGTGTGGACATTCTCCAAAGCACTATAATGATACAATAACGTAGTGTGGACATTCTCCGAAGCACTATAATGATACAATAACATAGTGTGGACATTCTCCGAAGCACTATAATGATACAATAACATAGTGTGGACATTCTCCGAAGCACTATAATGATACAATAACGTAGTGTGTACATTCTCCGAAGCACTATAATGATACAATAACATAGTGTGGACATTCTCCAAAGCACTATAATGATTTTCCAATTCGTTTGTATATTATGTGTTTAAAATACCGATGCGGTTTATTTTCTACGATCAAGCACTTAGTTCTATAAGCATCACTATGATCTAGATAACATCTACCCGTTAAATTTAAGCAACCTTAAATTTAAGCATTGTTCTACGTAAGGCATGTCTAAGCATGAAGGTGAGCAAAGTATATGCAAGAAAGCAATTTGTCAAGAAAACAGTTATAGTCTAAGTTTCAATAATGCAACCTAATAGTTCATTTATTAGGGCCACTAATGCAACCTAGTTCGCTATAACCTGTGGCTCTGATACCAATCTGTCACACCCCCAAAATGCGGAATCGAAGGTGTGAACAATATTCGTAAACAAATCACACATTATAACAAACGACCTCTAGAATGAGACGTTTTTAGAATATATCCGAAAGATTTTCTTTATTGATCACAAAGTGATAACTGAGTACACAACTAATACATATGAGATTCTTTAAACATGATAATATAAACTAAGACATCTTGATATGTTTTCTTCTAGTATGCAATTGTGACTCCAAAAGTATGCATCTATCTTATGCGTCATCTAGCTCAAGTACATGAGAATACACATTTTAAATTACGTCAACATAAAGTTGGTGAGTTCACAGTTTTTATCATAAGGATTTACCTTTGGATCATAAGATTTTCTCATATGATAATGCATGCATACATATATCATAAAAATATAGATTCAGCAAATCTATGTAAAGTATGGATTCAGCAAATCCATGTCACACTATGCTTATACCTTGAAACTGAATACTATAACAAATCTATGTAAAGTTGGGTTCATAGAGTAAATATATTATACCATGGATCACAAGATTTTTCTCATATGATAATGCATGCATACATATATCATAAAAATATAGATTCAGCAAATCTATGTAAAGTATGGATTCAGCAAATCCATGTCACACTATGCTTATACCTTGAAACCGAATACCTTAACAATATAAATGTTGTGTCATACCCCTCTTGTGATGCCAATGCTCAATGCAGTCACGATATCATTCAAATATTATATATCCGTTAGACAAGTTAGCGCGACTAACCCGGATAGGGGTGTCAACCCAAATAGTACTATTTATAATATTCGCGCTGCAAATTTCTCGGTTCAAGTTCAATAGGGGATTTCAATCAAGAGCATAGTAACAATATAAGCATAGACCATTTTAACAATTGTGTCCATAAAAACAGTTGTGTATTCTCAGTCCCAAAATAATAAATAGAGATCCATGAAACTCACCTTAGTTCGGTGATTGCTTAGTAATGTAAAAATGTTGATGATGACAATGATGACGAGCAAGTCAACTAGCAAAAGTACGTATCCCTAAACATAATGTGATTGATTTACTTCTCGGTTTAGACTTAAATTATCTTATAATGTTATCTATTAATACGCTTGTCAACGTAACTGGTTTTGGGTTCTTTTCAATAACCTTTGTAATTTATTCTTGAAATATTTATAAATGATATCTCATTTATCTTTATAGAAATACTTAAAAAGCTTTTGTTGAAATGCAAATAATAAGCTAACAATTAGCTTAAGATATGAATGAGAATAAAGAGACACTTGATAGTATTTCTTTGAATTGATACATGGAATATATTTGGAGACGAATACGAGTGTGTGTATATATTTAATATATAAAGGAGAGATACTTTAAATAGTAGGACTATAATCAATACAAAAATGTATTAATTATAATATGAAGAGATACTGATGTGTGAAATCTAGTTTAAAATTTATAACAAGATCTACCGCTAACTGACTACAACACACTTATGGGCAGTGTACCCGTTCGTGTATAGTATAGAAAATGGTAAGACCAGGATCGAACACAAGACTGATTGTTGTACTAAAGGTTGTAAAAATGTGAAACAAGTAAAAAGTTTGGTGTGACCAAATTGTCACTTTGCGATTCTGAAAACTATGTAATCGACAAGTAAAATAAAGTACTCAACCGGTATTAATCGAGAGCACGCGAAAAGAGTTTGAGTTGTAAACAAATAATTAAAAAGCCATCTATGTCGAATCCGCTACACAAAAAGTCTAGGTTGCATATGGGTTAAGCTCAAAATTCATATATGTTGGTGATAATAATCGTGATAAGACAAAAACACAACTGGGTGCACTCCGTTTGTAAAATCGACTCGATCACCTACTCAATCCAATTTCTTGCAACAAGTGGTACCACCAACCCTATTACAATTCCTCGAACTAACTAGTTTGTTTGATTATTTAAATAACAATTTTTATCTTTGTGAAAGAAACGTGGTACCACCATCCGTTAAATCCACTTAACAAAGTAATTTCTATTAGACTTGTATTCTTTACTATCATACCATGACCTAGCAAGAGTTATTCATAGAGAAACAACTAAAATAATACTTGCATTCAACTAGTACCACTATCGAAGAACACAAATATCACCAAGAACACAAGTTTAAGTAGAAGAAATCACTTCATTAAGATCTTGACAAAATGTTAAGTAAAACAAACTTGAATTCAAAATATTATGCAACCATAACTAATTGTTTTACTTCATCTTCATAGATGTATAGAGATTTAGCTACTCATAATGAAAAGAGCTAAAGATTCAAATAAAAAGGAGAACATAGTGTACCAAATGTGAAGTAATAATCCAAATCGAGGTTACAACCGAGCTACAATCAATAATCAAGAGCCAAAATTAATCTTCAAGTCTTCAAAATAGTTTGGATGATGAAAAAACCCTTGAAAAACCTTCAAAATCGGCTAGGGAGAAAGTATGGAGGCTGGAGTGTCCAAGATTCGCTTTAGGGTTGAGTGGGGGCTTGTATTTATACCCAGGAGAGAGAAAATCCGTCAGACCATCAGCGCATCGCGCCACGAGTCCCTACCATCGCGTCGCGAGGAGTGTAAAAACTGGAGCATTTCAATACAGGGGTTTTTGTCGCGTCGTGAGATTCCAAGGTTGCGCCGCGAGGCAGATTTTGTGAAGGATCGCACCGCGAGAGATCTTGGTCGCGCCGCGATGTAACCCAGAATTTCCATTTCAGCTTCGTTCTTCATCGTGCTTCATCCGTTAGCGCATATGGATCATTCATAAGCTATTTTCTACCTTTATGAGCAATGTATCTGCTGTAGACCTGAGACCACTAGCAAATACCATAAAGCACCACAAAACATGTATAAATGGCTAACAAACGTGTCTAAAACGTCCAAATAAGATGTGGGAAATATGTATATATTGAGACACATCAATACCTTAAATGGTAGGAAAAGAACCAACATTATATTTCAAGTTGTGTTAGGGTTGACGTTGGGTCGTGTAGTATCCATACGGTGAACCAAGTTGCGTTTAGAATGCGAATAGCAAACCGTTTGCGAACTACAATCCGCTCCGTTGGTATACCCCAGAGATGCCCAAGGTCAATGGCAATCACGTTTAGAAATATAGTACGGTTAAAAGCGTATCAAGGATATATTCTATCCATAAATAAAACAAATCGAAAATACGAAACAATTCACAGATGGTGAATAGTAATTATATGAATTAGGATAGTTATATATATAACTATACATTTATTTATACACCATGATTAGTATATAAAAGTATTTCTTAAAAGTGTTTTACTCATGTATTTCTACAAAAGTGCCAACAATTCAATATTCGTATAAAAGCGATATTTAACGTATTTAAATGCAAATACATATCTTTTGAGTATAAAATAAGTTGACAAGCATTTCAATACATAACATATAGTTCTAAAATCATTGATCAAAGTATAGTAAGGTTTTATAGAAACACTTACTAGTTTGGAGAATTTATAAAATTCTAAGATCAAAGTAACGATATAGGAATGAACACCGAAGAAGATCTTGATAGAATCGACTATAACTTGGACTTGTTTACTTGAAGAATATGAATAAATCCTAACTCCATTTGGCCATTATAACTAGGCTTGTTGATGATCTTGAAAGAATTCCCGATAACAACTTTACTAGACGATTTCCTTGCAAAGTAACCTTACTTTTACTTTGAACCTTTAAAGAGTTCTTGAGATGATGAGATATATGCTTGAATTTGATCAAGTAATGATCTTGGAATGCTAGGGATTTAAGAAGAGAAGTGTTGAGAATGTGAATTGTGTTAGGTCGAAAATCGACCAAGTATAATTTGTTCAGAAATAGCTGAAGCTCAGTGAAGAATACTTGTACAGAATTCTGAAGTCGTTCAGAATTAGTTCACTGAAGCTTCACTTCAGTTCAGATCAACGTATCAGAACACCATTCAGCTGAAGTCAAAGACTTAAGTCTGAAGAAAGAGAATCAGCTCAGATGTGGAGCTCAGAAGTTGATTCTACCTGATCAAATACTAAAGCATCTCAGTGTAAAGTACTTACAACACTTTACACTGATTACGAGGAAGCCTTTTACTTTACTAACCTTTACCCAGTTAATAGCTTTAACTATTAACAAGTACAAGGTTGAGTAAAAGGTTGGGAATAAAGTGTGAATTGTCACATCAACAACTTTCACACTTAAACCTTAAAAGTATGCATGTTAAGGAATTGACTTTAATTCCTTAAATGCTCCCAACCATATTTGTACAGTCTGGTCCACATCAGCATGAACCTTGCCTATAAATATAAAGGCTTCTCACAACTTGCAAAGGGCTTGAAACCTTAGCATTGCAACTTATGAGATATACTCTAAGTAATCCTTACGAGTATTTCCAAGTTATTAGATCACTTGTATTTCTAGGTTGTTTAGATATTTACACTTGGGTGTTTATCTTTGTTCCGCAACAACCTTTGTAGTTGTTTATATCAATAAATCAAATACATTGAAAAAGTACATCGCGTCTCAATGCTACATACTTGAAATATACATATTATTTATATAGTTTCAGCACCTATTGTTTCTTGCATTTACTTTCAGTACCTTTGTCTTATTGTTTATCCTTATCTGGATCGTATTCTGAACTGGTCAACTTCCAGTTAGAACTACTTGCCAGTCGGGTATTAACCATCTATATTTGGGACTCACAATTGGTATCAGAGCAACAAGGTTGAATTATATTAATTCATTAACCTTTGATCTGCAAAGATGGTTGACCAAGCATTCAATACAGGCCCTGACCCTAATGCTAATACTCCACCTACTCCACCCCCTATCATCAACAACAATATACCATCGCATAATGTACACGTACACTTTCCAAATAATCCTGTTCCCAAGTTTGATGGGAACAGTAAAAAATTTCAAACATGGAAAGCATGCATGCTCAAATATATTGTTGGTGTTAAAAGACATTTGACCGATATTCTTAAAGAAGGACCCTTTGTCCCCATAAATGCCTCCTCTGTTGTCAGAAATGCTGATGGGACTCCTAGGGTATCACCTAAGGAGAAGGATCATTGGTCTGAGGAAGATCATAGGCTGGTAGACCTTGATACCAAGCTACAAAATATGATCTTGTATGCTGTTCCTGAAACTCTTATGCCCACCCTTGTTTTACTTGAAAATTCAAAATTAATGTGGGAGGAACTTATGACACAGTTTGAAGGCACCTCTGAGACTATAGTCACAAGAAAAGTTGCTTTAAATAAAAGATATGAGTCTTTTTTTGCTATCCCTGGTGAAACTTTAACTCAAACATACATCAGGTTTACTAATCTGGTAAATCAATTAAAAGCCCTGGGTGTAACTAAAGACAAAGAAATTTTGTTAGAAAGGTTTTGTGACATCTTACCTTCTAAATGGGAAAACTTGATCTTGGTTTTAAGACAAGGAAAAACCTTGCACAGTCACACTTTTGCTTCCCTATATGGAGCCTTCAGGTACACTGAAGAGAACAAAGCTGAGAGAGCTGTGGCTGAGCAAGATGCCAAAAACCATGCTTCTACCAGTTCAGTCATGGTTCAGTACTCTGAGCCACATGGGACTGCTCTACTATCTTCTGAGAGTGATCTTTCTGACTCGATGAAGAAGATGGTCTCTGAAATGTTAAAAACTGGTATTTCTGGTAATGTAACTCATAATTGTGATGAGGATGACAATGATGATCTGGTTGCCATGCTGGCTAAAACGTTCAATCGTTTTAAGGCCAAATCAAATCGATCTGGCAAACCATTTGCTTCCAGCGCTTCTATTGACAAGTCTAATCTTGAATGCTTTAAGTGTGGCAAGAAAGGACATTTCATGAAGGAATGCAGATCTAGTCAACCTTCATCATCACAATCTGCCCCTAATCATTCTATTTTTCAGAAATCTGATGATAGCTATAAGGCTAAGTATAAGAAGCTGAAAGCCCAAATAGCTCTCATGGCTCAAAACAACTCAAGCAATAATAGTTGTATGATTGCCAAGTGTTAGGTCCAGATTTAGTCCAGACTTACTGGACTGGTTCCAGACTGGACTACTGGAACCTTATTTAGGTTTGTTAAGAAAACTTGTTTTGCTGGTCTCGCTCCAGACCCGACTACTGGAGCCTCACTGAAGATCTGACCAGAAAACGTTTCTCTACTGGACCTACTTCAGACTTGGAATCTGGAGTCCCTCTAAAGATTTGTCCAGAAATAATTGAAGACTAGTGAGCATTTACTTGTACAGGTAATCTGGAGCATTCTCCAGATTAGCTCACTGAAGACTTCACCCCAGTCCAGATCTACTCTACTGAAGACATTCTGACTGAAGTCAAAGACTGAAGTCTGAAGGAAGAAGACTTAACAAATGGCGGAGTCCACTGGAAAGTCTTACCAGATCTGCACACTGGAGGATTGTTAGTGTTCTAGATCCTGCAAGTCTGAACACTAATATCGAGGATTGACTTTTGCCTTTAACACACTTTCCAAAGAACAATCCACTTGTTCTTTAACAAAGTATACGTGTGTTAAGGTGGTTGGATAATAGGATACACTTGCACTTGATGTGACTTTATCCTTATTCTTATCCAATACATTTAATGTTCTTGTCGGATCATTAAATGTATGCCAACCATATTTGTACGGCACAAATTCACTGGTGAATTTGTTGCCTATAAATACAAAGTCATTTCCTTGATAAAAATACTTTTAAGCATTCCTTTTGCATTTAAGTGAATTTGTCCAAATACTCTCGATCTTAAACAGGGATACTTCACAACTTTAAGTATCTCGATCCCAAAGAGTTATTTGACAAACATAGATCATATTGTAACTCATAGGTTGTTAGGATACTCACTTAATTGTGTTATCTTGATTCCGCAACAACCTTGTATTTTATTTACACATCAATAAATGAAATACCCATGAAACATACATAATGGTCCACTTTATTTGTTTATTGCTTTAAGTCTTGTATTACTTTGTTTATATATCTTGCATCTTTATTTACAAGTAATACTAGTCCAATTCTAGTGATTATTAGACTTGTTGTATTTTACACTTTCTATTGGTTAACCATCTCGTTAATTAAGGGACTCACACCAAGACTGAAAAATGGGAAGAATCTGACGAATCATCTAATGATGAGGAAAAAGTTAGGGATATGTGTTTCATGGCACGTGAAGATCAAGGTCATTTGGTCAAGTCTGATGTTGAATCTGGTCGATGGGTGGATATAGTCATGAAAAAGGTTAGTGACTTTGGTTTTGAAAGTAATGAGGAACAAAACTGGACCTTTTGGTTCTTTTAGAGGCAGACATTACTTTTGTCGAAACTGTGTGTTCAGAAAGCCTAAAAATGTTTGAAAGTAATACTTCTGAACTGAACGCCAGTCAGGCCAGACTAAAAGAGTTGAAAGATGTTCAGTTGGCTTTAAAAAGTTATCAGTCTATGGTTGCCACTTTAGAGTTAGAAAAAGAAGAATTAAAAACCATCCTTGAAAAGGAACAGAAAATAATTAAATCTTGGATGAAAGCACCAAAACCAGATGCTGCAATTAAAAATACTTTTGCAAATCAAAGAACAACATATGAATCTGGTGATCTTTATTTGGCATCTATAATCACTGATTTAGATGCACTTCCAAAGGAAATGAAACCAGAAATTATTTTCCCTAAAGTTGGCAAACAGAAAACTGTGACTGATAAGGCCCAGGAACAATCTGAGGGTAAATCTGAAACAGCTCAGACAACTGTTTCAGAAAAGAAGGCTAAACCAAAAAGCCATCCCCTCAGAATTCATCTAAGGTTCCAAAAGGTCAAAAGAAGAAGAAAAATATCTCCACCACTGAGCCTTCTACCTCAGATTCAGGTAAGGCTCAGGTGTCTAATGAAGAATCAATTTTGTTAAGGTTAGAGAGTCAATTTCAGTCATTGGCTAGATAAGTGCAGAGTTGTAATGCACGTTTGAAAAATGTTGAAACTACTCCTCTTCAACCTAAGCAAAATGCAAAACCTTTTTCCAAACAAATCAAGCAAAAATCTGAGAAAAAAAAGGTTGAAACCCCCATCAAACCAACTGTTTTTGTGTCATCTGAGATCATGACCGAGATCCCCTTCGATCCTTCAGTTCCTTTGAACCAAAGAAATCTGAGACTGCTAAGGGAGAGTCTAGCAAACCATCAAGATATGGGTTCCCAAAAAGAACTAATCTTTGTGTTTATGCAGGGAGACCGAAAGAAGAATATATGGTTTCTTGACAGCGCTGCTGGCAGAACCATGACTGGTTATCAAACCCTGCTGGAGGAATATAGGGTGCAAGAGGGGCCCTCAATAACATTTGGGAATGATGAAAATGGACAAACTGAGGGATATGGTGTTGTGAATAATGGACAAGTCAAATTCACACGTGTTGCATATGTGAATGGTTTGAAATATAACCTGATCAGTGTCAGTCAACTGTGTGATGACGACTTCAAAGTATTATTTGATATTTCACAAGGCACCATATTCAACAGAGACGGAAAGGTAGTATTGATTGCACCAAGAAAAAGAAACATTTATATCATTGACATGAATAGTTCACCCACTGAACAATGTTTCTACACAAAAGCAGATGAAGACACAAACTGGTTGTGGCACAAGAGATTATCCCATCTGAACTTCAAGAATATTAATAAGTTGTCAAGAAAACAACTTATTGATGGGATACCCTTAATGTCTTTCAATAAAGACAAGCCATGTCAAGGTTGTGAAATGGGTAAGCAGAAAAGAGCTTCATTCAAGACAAAGAAAAGTTTTAGTATAACTGAACCTCTTCACATGCTTCACATGGACCTCTTTGGACCAGTGAATGTTCAGACAAGAGCGGGAAAGAAGTATACCTTGTTATTGTTGATGAATATTCAAGATATTGCTGGGTAATTTTCCTCAGATCCAAGAGTGAAGTTGCTGCTGAAATCATTGCTCTCATCAAACAAAATGAACTCAAGCATAAGCGAAAAGTTTATCAGCTCAGAAGTGACAATGGAACTGAATTCAGAAATGCCACTCTGGAGTCCTTCTGCACTGAAACTGGCATATCTCAGAACTTCTCTTCAGCTCACACACCAGAGCAGAATGGTGTAGTAGAAAGAAAGAATCGTACGCTGATTGAAGCTGCTAGAAGTATGCTAAATGAATCTGGTCTTCCCAAGAATTTTTGGGCTGAAGCTGTTGCAACTGCTTGCTACACTCAGAACAGATCTGTCTATGTCAAAAGACACAAGAAGACAGCCTATGAAGTACTCAGAAATAGAAAGCCTAATATTGGATATTTCCATGTATTTGGATGTCCAGTATATATTCTGAATGACTCCAGTCAGCTTGGAAAATTCGATGCAAAGGCTGATGAAGGGTACTTCCTAGGATATTCAATAAATCGCAAAGCCTTTAGAGTCTATAACAAGAGACTTGAAAAAGTTGATGAGTCAATTCATGTTACCTTTGATGAATCAAATTCTGCAATCTTTAAGTATTCAACTCCTGTACCACCCTCAGAAAGTCCAATAAGTTTTGGTGATTCTGATCCTATTGTTCAATCTGATCAGTCACCTGAACCTGCTTCTGAACATCTCAGTTCAGAACCAATAATAAACAAGTCAAGTAACATTCCATTCTATCATTCAGTCAGTTTTAAACTACCTTCTGAACTGACTATTGGATCAGATGTACATGCTGCTTCACCTCAAATATCAGGTTCCACTGAATTACCCCAATCTGAACAATTTCATGATGCAAATCATGATCTGCGGGAGGAAGATGATGAGACTGAAGTAGTCTTTTCTGAAGCACCTCCTGAAGTAATTCAGAAGAGTTCTTGCACTGATATCATTGTTCATCCTGGTCATTACACTAAGTGGACAAAAGCACATCCAATCGAGCAAATCATTGGAAATTCTACTAGTGGGGTTCAGACCAGAAGAGCTACAAGCGATCAATGCTTAAATGTCAGCTTCTTATCACTGATAGAACCGAAGAAGATTGACGAGGCTATGAAAGACCCTAGCTGGATTGAAGCCATGCAAGATGAGCTTAATCAGTTTAAAAGGAACGATGTTTGGGAACTTGTTCCTTGTCCCAGTGATCTAAAGAAAGAACCAATTGGGACAAGATGGGTCTTCAGAAACAAGATGGATGAAGATGGTCATGTAATTCGTAACAAGGCAAGGCTTGTTGCAAAGGGTTACTCACAAGAAGAAGGAGTAGACTTTGATGAAACTTTTGCACCAGTTGCCAGACTAGAAGCTATCAGAATTTTCTTAGCTTTTGCAGCTCATCATGAGTTCAAAGTCTATCAAATGGATGTCAATAGTGCGTTCTTGAATGGTGAATTGGAAGAAGTTGTGTATGTGTATCAACCACCAGGGTTCATAAATGAAGAAAGACCTCATTGGGTGTACAGACTGAACAAAGCATTTATATGGTCTGAGACAAGCACCTAGAGCCTGGTATGATACTCTTACTAAACATCTTCTGAAAAATGGTTTTAAAAGGGTTGCAATAGATAACACTTTATTCATATTGCATGATAAAAGTGATATCTTACTTGTACAAATTTATGTCGATGATATTGTGTTTGGGTCTACAAATAACAAAATGTGTGAACAGTTTTCTGAAATAATGTCATCTGAGTATGAAATGAGTATAATGGGTGAACTGACATATTTTCTAGGTCTTCAAGTGAAACAAACCAGTGATGGTATTTTTATAAATCAAGAAAAATATGTCAGAGACTTATTAAAGAAATATCAATTTGATTCAGTCTCATCAAAAGATACTCCTATTTCTGCACCATTAACTTTGGACTCAGATCCCAATGGAAAACAAGTGGATCCCACAAAATATCGTGGTATGGTGGGATCCCTCATGTACTTAACTGCTAGTAGACCTGACATAATGTTTGCAACATGCCTTTGTGCAGATTTCAGTCTGATCCCAAAGAAGCACACGCAAATGTTGTGAAAAGGATTTTCAGATACCTTAAAGGTGTCCCTAGACTTGGTCTTTGGTATCCCAAAGGCTCAAGTCTAGATCTAATGAGTTATTCAGATTCTGATCATGCAGGTTGTAAAATAGATAGGAAAAGTACCACAGGTGGTTGTCATTTCCTAGGTGGCAAATTGGTTAGTTGGACAAGTAAGAAGCAGACTGCAGTATCACTCTCCACAGCTGAAGCTGAATACATTTCTGCAGCTAGTTGCTGCGCTCAGATTCTGTGGATGAAGAACCAACCAACTGATTATGGTGTTAAGTAAACAAAGACTCCTATATTTTGTGATAACACCAGTGCCATTGCCATCTCTGACAATCCTGTCATGCACTCCAAAACCAAGCATATCGACCTCAGGTATCATTTTATTAGAGATCACATTATTAAAGGTGACATTGAACTTCATTTCATTCCCACTGATAAACAACTCGCTGATGTTTTTACAAAACCCTTGGATGTCAAAACGTTTAAACATCTCATCAGTGAGTTAGGTATGCTAAATCCTGTATAGCATCACCTCAGGGGAAGTGTCAAATATTTTTATGTTTAAAAGAGTTTCTCTCTAAGGGGGAACTTTGCTTTCAGAAATATATTTTGACTGAAATGCTTCAGAATTTCTGAAATGATTTCAGAATAAGTGTGAAAACTGAGATGGTTCAGATTCCTTAAAATCTGATCATGCTCAGATTTAAATAAGTTATTTCTGAAATAAGTTAGTCCTTTATAATGTCTTTTGGATACTTGGTCGTTGTGAACACGTGACAGTTACTGTTTAACGTTTGAACAATGATGCTTTTTGCTGACGTGTCACACAAGTTGCGCCGTAAATAAAAAGTAATGATCACTTTTTCTTTAAAGTGTTGAAAAGTTTTGTGAAAATGTGGGGTCATAACCGTCGTTGCATTAAATGCGGACGTATAACCAAAATTATTTTCGGACTTCAAACCCGATCAAAATTGATTTCATTAAAATAATATTTTTGTTGTGGGTTTGAATTTCAAAATCAATTTTATTTTATTTATTTTGGAAAAACCCTTTGTATTCCATCATAAATATAAATACCTTTTCGAAAACAATTCCTTCATTTACTTCTCTTTACATTTACTCCCAATCATCATTCTCTCTCATTTTTTATTCCTTCATAACTCCAAAACCCTAAATTCATCTTTCATATTCAGTTTTCCCTTGTAGAAATAATGGCTAAACCTGCTTCTCATGCCAAATCACTAATAGCTTTCGAATATAGACCATCCAAAGTAGTCAAGGCCAGTGCACAATGGCCAAAAGGGTTCAATCCATTGACCCTTAGATTCAATATGAATAACTTTATGGCCGCACTGAACGCCAAAGGCAAAACCTTAATGGGGGGGATTAATAAATTTCTTGAACAATCCCCTCTCCATTACGCCTTGACTGCAGATCCTCAAGTATTGTATCATAGATACTTACTTGAATTCTGGTATACTGCTACTCTGAGCAAGGATGAAAAATCCATTGCTTTTTCTTTAAAAGAAGGCACTAAGCAGTATATCCTTTCACTTGATGGGTTTCGGGAGGCCCTTCACTTGAACTACCTTCCCTCTTCTTCAGCCTATGAAAAAAGGCTAAAAGGAGTTAATTTCAGGGAGGTACTGCACGCCATGGGTCATGATGACATGGTCGATGCTGAGCACAATCTGAGAACATCTGGACATATTTTTCTGTCTGGATTTAAAAATTGTTGGCGTTATTTCTGGACTCAGATTGTGGAGTGCCTAGGTGGAAACTGGGGTGGATTGGACCAGATTTCCTTAACACAAGTAGAAATCGGGTACTACTTGTGGCATGGGATTGAGGTGGACTTCGCTGAGATACTTTTCTCTCAGCTGGTAACAAAATTAAAAGGGAAAAGAAGTCCACATATCTCATTTCCTAGATTTCTGAGCATTTGCTTCATGAACATGCTTGGAGATGCATATCACATGGAGGGGCTTGAATCTTCAGCAACAGAGTTCTGCAGGGATCTATCAAGGCTATATACTTCAGATCCAGAACCAGAACTCTCCGCTGCAATGCTTCAGGTAATTAATAAAACTGAAACAGCACGACCGACTGGCTCAGAAAGGTCACCGAGTGGGTCGCAAAAGAATGCGAGACCCATTGGTGCACCTGGTGGTCATATGTTGAAGTTGTTTAAAACCCCAGCAACTTCATCTACCCAACCACCAATTCCCTCCTCCATTGACCAACCTGAGGATCTCCCAAAAGATCCATCAGGATCTCCAAAGGGCTTATTAAAACGTCGTAAATATAAGCCGTCCTCACAGCCCAAGGACATTAGTACCGAAGCAAACCCCCCTGGATCTTCCCAACAAGAACCAGAGGAATCAAGTCCAAAGGGAAACCCACAAGCAGCCATCTCCAAAACTTCTTTAGGAGGAGATGGTGAAGATAATACTAATGTGCCATCCCAGCACACATTAGAGTCTGTGTCTGCACGCGCACCCCCTGAAACTTCACAAATCTCACACTCTACTACAGCATGAATTGATGAAGTCTTTGGTGTGACACCACCTGAGACTGAGATTCCAAACTCTACGACCGATGAAGTGACTCTTGATGATGGTACGAGGGTCATTAAGGCAACCCCTGTGTCTACTATCTCTGGCGATGAAGCTATGGCTGAGCCAACCCATAAATCTGGTGACGATGCATCTGCAGCAGCAGTTGTTGAACCAGAAGCTGGTTCAGGTACCAGTGATCTGAACCAGGGCATATCTGATCAGACTGCAGTTTTTACTAACCTCTGGGATGAAGATGAGCCACCTCAAGGGAATCTTGATTCCTTTGCTGATTTTGAGTTTGATGAGGGCTTACTGGAGGAGAATCAGTCTTCTGATTCTGAGCCAACCTTCAGCCTCACAAACGTCCCACCTCCCCCAGAAATCCAAAATTTACTTGTTGAACAACCATATCGCCAACCTGAAACTTCTCATGCACATCCATATTTTCCACCTGGCTCTACACCTGCCTATGTCACTTCACCTCGTTTTCAACCACAACTCCAACATTTACACCCACAAATTCACCAAGTACCAAGGCCCATCAATTATGATGATCAAACTGAGAAAGAGTTGGACTCTGCTACTGAATCTGAGAGTCCAACTGAAATGCAATTGGAAAAGGCATTAGATGGGCTTGGTAGAATTCCCTTTGTGGCTTCTGTTTCTGCACAACCTCCTCCTTCTTTGAGTGTAGAAGCACCGTTAGAGAAGCAAAATACCGAAGTCCAAAGCCTCCTTATCAAGGTGGAGGACTTAACAAAATCTCTAACTGCCAATACTAGTTCCATTGCTGAAATGAAGGGTGCTCAGATGTTCCTTGGCACTGAGTTCACCAAGGTTGCTGGAAATGAGGGACTGGTAAGTGGGAAGCTAAATGAGCTGGTGCATTCTTGTAACAAAATAAGTACGGCTATCAGGGAAGCCTTCAGACTGGCCAAAAGAGATGTGCAAGCTTCAGTTGTTGCAAACTTGACATCTGGTATTGAACTGCTCAAACAAGAAGTTATGGCAGTCGGGAAGGAGGTGAATGAGTTGGTTAAAAGGCCAAGTGTTAATGAGAAAGAACTTGGGTCTTTTATTAGTAGTGATGTGATTGAGAAGCTGAAGTCTGAGATATCTCAGAATCTTGTTGCTCAGATTTCAGCCTCTGTGGCTGAACAGGTTGAAGAAGGGGTCAGAAGGATGGTCTTAGAACTCACTGAAGACACTTCCAAGAAGGTAGATAAAGCTGTTGAAGAAGTTCAGAAATCTGTATCTACTCTTGATGAAGTTGTTAAGGGCCAGTCCAAGCAGTTAGATGAAATTCTGACCTTGCTCAAGAAAGAAAATGTTGTTGCTCCTCCTCCTCCTCCCTCATTCTCTGAAGAAGATAGGAAAATGCTGAAAGATCTTACTAAGAAAGAGACTCTGAACCTTAACTCATCATTCAGGTTAAGGGCTCAGTTCTCTACAATGGCAAAGGGCATTTCTGATTGCCTTCTGCAGCAGAGTTGGGAACCTCTGAAGGCCATGCAGACTGCTATTGATTTATATGCCAAGATGCCTTCTGAGGTCCCCAAAGGGGGAAATGTGCCTATTGGTCTGCTTTCAAGTACTCAAGAATTGATAGAAGCAACCAAGAAGCAAGCTGAGGTGCAATCTGGTAGTGCCTCAGTTCAGGGGGAACAAGTTCAGAAATCTGAAGTCCATGTTGCTGAACCAGTTATGAAAGATAAGGGCAAGGCCCCAGTGGTGGATGAACCTACAAAGAAAAATTCTAAGGCTTCTGGGATTGTTGTTGGTGAAAATATAGATGAGCATGGTTATCCCCTTTATGACCTTAATGCTGATAGCAAGAAATTAGAGGCTTTGCAGAAGCAAGTTTCTAATCAATTCATTATGTGGAGGGAAAACAAGGAAAGAGAAAGGGAACAACATCTGAAGATGGGGACCCTTGATCATGTTGATGCTGCAGCTCTTGGTCTCTCTCTGGAAAGATATCTGAAGATCAAAAATGATCCAAGAGTGCAGAAAGCAGTAGTTGATATGCTTGAATATGAATGTGGGATGATGTATTCACCTCTGGAACAACAGCTGGAAAGTCTTACCTTCAAGTTATCTATTGAAGACTTGAAGAAAAATAGAATGAAGGAGATGGATTTGAAAAAGAAAGAGATTCTAGCTGAACAAGCTGGAAAGTCTCACCTTCAAGTTATCTATTGAAGACTTGAAGAAAAATAGAATGAAGGAGATGGATTTGAAAAAGAAAGAGATTCTAGCTGAAGTTGCCAAGGTTGAAAGGCAATTGTTAAGGCCACCCACGAAACCCAAAGTGACTGGACCAAGATCTTCAAGAAAGAACATTCGTGATGCTGATCTTTCTACCTTCAAGCCAATGTCTGATGATGCTACTGAGATCGAAAGGAAACATGAAAAGGATCAATATGAGAATTATATAAAGCATCGATCCCATCCAGCTAAAATAAATGACATAGAAGTAACAAAAGCTGATGGATTGAAGCTCTTTGATTTGGTTGTTAAAAGAGAAGGAAGGGCAGCTGAAGAATACAATCAGGTTTCAGTGCACGAATTTGGGATTTCTGAGCATAGGGAGATGATCCAGATTCTGAGGGGGAAGCCAAAATCTGCTCTGATTGGTGCATGGTTATCAAGAATACAACAAAAGATGCAAGCCAAGGTAGAGATTGAAGGCAGATTATTTGGAAAGAAGGATCATTCTCCACTGAAGAGAAAAGCTACTGAAGCACCTTCTGGTTTGAGGCCTGCGAAGAAGTAGTTTTCTTTTCAGTTTATCATTTACTTGTATAAATATTTGCAAATGTAACAAACACTTCAGTTTGTATATATATGTTACATTTTGTAGCTAACAAGTAGATGATAGGTTTAAGTTAGAAAAATCACAAGTAAAATTCTGAGACATCAATAATCTATAAGATGTACTTAGAAAATTTTTACAACTTGAGCAAAAACTTGCATTTCAGACTTACAAACATGTATAGATAGAAGTCTGAGATGCATGCACTATTTCAGAACAAATAGGGGGAATTTGTTAGGTCTAAAATCGACCAAGTATAATTTGTTCAGAAATAGCTGAAGCTCAGTGAAGAATACTTGTACAGAATTCTGAAGTCGTTCAAAATTAGTTCACTGAAGCTTCACTTCAGTTCAGATCAACGTATCAGAACACCATTCAGCTGAAGTCAAAGACTGAAGTCTGAAGAAAGAGAATCACTCAGATGTGGAGCTCAGAAGTTGATTCTACCTGATCGAATACTGAAGCATCTCAGTGTAAAGTACTTACAACACTTTACACGGATTACGAGGAAGTCTTTTTACTTTACTAACCTTTACCTAGTTAATAGCTTTAACTATTAACAAGTACAAGGTTGAGTAAAAGGTTGGGAATAAAGTGTGAATTGTCACATCAACAACTTTCACACTTAAACCTTAAAAGTACGCATGTTAAGGAATTAACTTTAATTCCTTAAATGCTCCCAACTATATTTGTACGGCCTGGTCCACATCAGCATGAACCTTGCCTATAAATATAAAGGCTTCTCACAACTTGCAAAGGGCTTGAAACCTTAGCATTGCAACTTGTGATATATACTCTAAGTAATCCTTACGAGTATTTCCAAGTTATTAGATCACTTGTATTTCTTGGTTGTTTAGATATTTACACTTTGGTGTTTATCTTTGTTCCGCAACAACCTTTGTATTTGTTTATATCAATAAATCAAATACATTGAAAAAGTACATCGTGTCTCAATGCTACATACTTAAATATACATATTATTTATATAGTTTCAGCACCTATTGTTTCTTGCATTTACTTTCAGTACCTTTATCTTATTGTTTATCCTTATCTGGATCGTATTCTGAACTGGTCAACTTCCAGTTAGAACTACTTGCCAGTCGGGTATTAACTATCTGTATTTGGAACTCACAAATTGGTAAATTGGAATGAAGACATAAGCTTGTATTTATAGTTAAAAGTTTAGAAAATGAATGGTAAAAAGATGGTGGTTTTGGCCGTGGGTTTTGGGGTTCATGGGAGGGTGATTCATCACTTTTACTAATGTGGTGATGTGGTGAAATTGTAATGGAGGTATGTAAGTGCAGGGGACCGATCGATTCGCGATTCCTACGACTATGTAAGTGCGGAATCCAAACATAATCGTTATTGAGGTAATTGAATGAAACAAATACGAAATCAATATGAACAGGAGATATAAATCTGATTCCTTTATCATTAGTCGAATGATTACAATGAATAAATCCGTTTACAATACATCTATGATGATTACGGATTACAATCAACGAGACGACTCTTGATAATCGAATAATATGGTGGACTTACGGACTGAGGTTTGCGCATACCTCAGCCTGCCGTGAATGAAATCTGTTGCAACTAAAATCATTACCTAAAACCGAAACCTAAGAACACTATATATAGGCTAGAAATGGGCTGGGCTTTAAACTCGTGGGCCTCCAAACTCGTGGCCTCCACACGAGTTTGGTCTAAACTCGTGGCCTCCACACGAGTTTGGTCTAAACTCGTGGTCAATCAACACGTGTTTGGCCTAAACTCGTGTTTAGTCTAAACCCGTGTCACTATTCACATGTAGCAAAACAGCCCATTAATTGAGATGCATCGGACACAAAATGTGCACCAAAACGTGCACTTACAGTCTCCCCCTTGGCCGATGCACTCAATTCATTCACCGATAATCATTAGCAATCGAAAACCTGCAAAAGCAAACTCCCCCTTAACTAATGATACCGGGTCTTCTTTTGTTGAGACTCGATCTTCTGACACAACACTCTGATCTTCAAACTCCAAAATCTCTGTATCTCTGTGACAACCAACTAACCTAACACATCTCATTGTAGTTCTCCCCCTCAAGCAGTAGCCATCTTCGAATTAAACATATGCAATCTTCTTCCTGCTTGGAACTTTGCTCGAGACATTCCTCGACTTGCTTAACCGGCATATAATAGAGAAGTTGAATTTCCAACAATCAGCATCAAATCAATCAGCTCTCACAAAAATAAGAAACTTTGTAGCTTGAATCACAAACTGCAGTACCAAAAATCCTGTCTCAACTAGCAGCATCTGACTTTGTCTTGTACCTTCACAATTCCACCAACCACCCGAAGTCTTTCCTATCAGATCTCCCCTTCAGTTGTATACACCACCAAATATAAAGATCTTTAATCTCGCAATCACAATAAATGATCGCCTGATAATCATCTCTATTCTTGGAATATAAATAGGTTCAATCTTCAATTACTTAACAACAGATGACCAACTTCGTTGCTCTTAATATTTCGACAAAGTTTCCACAACTGCCATCTATTTGATACTTGAGCATATTTCACATTAAGCACACCATCATCTAAACACAGATCTTGGTTTGTCTCTCAAGTAGCACAGAATTTTACTCAGAAATCTGAAATTTCTTCACTGTAAGTGCACGTTTTGGTGCACATTTTGTGTCCGATGCATCTCAATTAATGGGCTGTTTTGCTACATGTGAATAGTGACACGGGTTTAGACTAAACACGAGTTTAGGCCAAACACGTGTTGATTGACCACGAGTTTAGACCAAACTCGTGTGGAGGCCACGAGTTTAGACCAAACTCGTGTGGAGGCCACGAGTTTAGACCAAACTCGTGTGGAGGCCACGTGTTTGGTCCACGCGTTTGGAAGCCCACGAGTTTGAAGCCCAGCCCATTTCTAGCCTATATATAGTGTTCTTAGGTTTCGGTTTTAGGTAATGATTTTAGTTGTAACAGATTTCATTCACGGCAGGCTGAGGTATGCGCAAACCTCAGTCCGTAAGTCCACCATATTATTCGATTATCAAGAGTCGTCTCGTTGATTGTAATCCGTAATCATCGTAGATGTATTGTAAACGGATTTATTCATTGTAATCATTCGACTAATGATAAAGGAATCTGATTTATATCTCCTGTTCATATTGATTTCGTGTTTGTTTCATTCAATTACCTCAATAACGATTATGTTTGGATTCCGCACTTACATAGTCGTAGGAATCGCGAATCGATCGGTCCCCTGCACTTACAAGTGGTATCAGAGCAGGAGAGGCTTTATGTCTCTGATTCGTGGTTCGTTTTTAGGGTTTTTGAATGAAGAACTTCGATCAGATCTGTTTTGTGCAGATGAGATTACCACGCGTTTGGGAAAACACGCGTTTACAAACCCTAATTTCACGTGTTTACTTATAACGCGTTTGCAAATTCCACGCTGTCACGCGTTTGTACCACGCGTTTACATTGTTGCACGTGTTTACTTTTGATCACACGCGTTTACCATAGTCTCACGCGTTTGAAGATTGGTCCACGTGTTTAGTTAATAAAACACGTGTTTGAGATTAAACACGAGTTTGGGCGAAGAGCAGATATTCAAGTGCGTGGTGCTATATGTGCGTGTTTAAGGGGTATCACACGTTTAGGTTCTTAAACTCGTGGCACTGTTCACACGAGTTTGCTGAAAAACGTGTTTGAGTTGTCGAAATGGAATCGAGGTTCAAGTATGTTTCGGTGTGGAAGGATCACTGCAGATCGTCTGATACATTGAAGCATAGAAGACAGGGTTGTAGAAAAGCTAAAAAAAAAAAAAATAAAAAATAAAAAAAAAGAGTATTTTGGCGGGAAAAATAATTTTTGTCCATGGTCTTAAAATGGCATGATTCATGGAGATTTGAAGTTTGGTAGCGTTCGAAAAATTTTCGGTCCGTTTTTGTGCAATTTCGGCACGTTTTGGATGAAAATTTTCGGCAATTATCAAATTTTTCCCACTGCCTTAGAAATAAAAATTTACGTGAATACCAATGTTTCACGTAAATGTGTTTTTCCTTGGAAATTTGGAGGGAAAACGAATATACCCTGTTTGGCGAAGAGCTGCTGCTGTAATGAGCTCTAGGCCATTTTGAAGAACCTCTATGAATAGGAGATCCTGTAACCTAAGCTTATACTATCTTTCCATGTTTTGCAGAGAAAAGGGGGGGAGATACTTTTATCAACCAGATTTCTGAGCTGAACTGGTAATTGGTATATCACAGAAGGGCTAGATTTCAGAATTTTACAGAGAAAAGGGGGAGATAAAAAATTTCAGATTTCTGAGTAAAATTCTGTGCTACTTGAGAGACAAACCAAGATCTGTGTTTAGATGATGGTGTGCTTAATGTGAAATATGCTCAAGTATCAAATAGATGGCAGTTGTGGAAACTTTGTCGAAATATTAAGAGCAACGAAGTTGGTCATCTGTTGTTAAGTAATTGAAGATTGAACCTATTTATATTCCAAGAATAGAGATGATTATCAGGCGATCATTTATTGTGATTGCGAGATTAAAGATCTTTATATTTGGTGGTGTATACAACTGAAGGGGAGATCTGATAGGAAAGACTTCGGGTGGTTGGTGGAATTGTGAAGGTACAAGACAAAGTCAGATGCTGCTAGTTGAGACAGGATTTTTGGTACTGCAGTTTGTGATTCAAGCTACAGAGTTTCTTATTTTTGTGAGAGCTGATTGATTTGATGCTGATTGTTGGAAATTCAACTTCTCTATTATATGCCGGTTAAGCAAGTCGAGGAATGTCTCGAGCAAAGTTCCAAGCAGGAAGAAGATTGCATATGTTTAATTCGGAGATGGCTACTGTTGAGGGGGAGAACTACAATGAGATGTGTTAGGTTAGTTGGTTGTCACAGAGATACAGAGATTTTGGAGTTTGAAGATCAGAGTGTTGTGTCAGAAGATCGAGTCTCAACAAAAGAAGACCCGGTATCATTAGTTAAGGGGGAGTTTGCTTTTGCAGGTTTTCGATTGCTAATGATTATCGGTGAATGAATTGAGTGCATCGGCCAAGGGGGAGACTGTAAGTGCACGTTTTGGTGCACATTTTGTGTCCGATGCATCTCAATTAATGGGCTGTTTTGCTACATGTGAATAGTGACACGGGTTTAGACTAAACACGAGTTTAGGCCAAACACGTGTTGATTGACCACGAGTTTAGACCAAACTCGTGTGGAGGCCACGAGTTTAGACCAAACTCGTGTGGAGGCCACGAGTTTAGACCAAACTCGTGTGGAGGCCACGAGTTTAGACCAAACTCGTGTGGAGGCCACGAGTTTAGACCAAACTCGTGTGGAGGCCACGAGTTTAGACCAAACTCGTGTGGAGGCCACGAGTTTAGACCAAACTCGTGTGGAGGCCACGAGTTTAGACCAAACTCGTGTGGAGGCCACGAGTTTAGACCAAACTCGTGTGGAGGCCACGAGTTTAGACCAAACTCGTGTGGAGGCCACGAGTTTAGACCAAACTCGTGTGGAGGCCACGAGTTTAGACCAAACTCGTGTGGAGGCCACGAGTTTAGACCAAACTCGTGTGGAGGCCACGAGTTTAGACCAAACTCGTGTGGAGGCCACGAGTTTAGACCAAACTCGTGTGGAGGCCACGAGTTTAGACCAAACTCGTGTGGAGGCCACGAGTTTAGACCAAACTCGTGTGGAGGCCACGAGTTTAGACCAAACTCGTGTGGAGGCCACGAGTTTAGACCAAACTCGTGTGGAGGCCACGAGTTTAGACCAAACTCGTGTGGAGGCCACGAGTTTAGACCAAACTCGTGTGGAGGCCACGAGTTTAGACCAAACTCGTGTGGAGGCCACGAGTTTAGACCAAACTCGTGTGGAGGCCACGAGTTTAGACCAAACTCGTGTGGAGGCCACGAGTTTAGACCAAACTCGTGTGGAGGCCACGAGTTTAGACCAAACTCGTGTGGAGGCCACGAGTTTAGACCAAACTCGTGTGGAGGCCACGAGTTTAGACCAAACTCGTGTGGAGGCCACGAGTTTAGACCAAACTCGTGTGGAGGCCACGAGTTTAGACCAAACTCGTGTGGAGGCCACGAGTTTAGACCAAACTCGTGTGGAGGCCACGAGTTTAGACCAAACTCGTGTGGAGGCCACGAGTTTAGACCAAACTCGTGTGGAGGCCACGAGTTTAGACCAAACTCGTGTGGAGGCCACGAGTTTAGACCAAACTCGTGTGGAGGCCACGAGTTTAGACCAAACTCGTGTGGAGGCCACGAGTTTAGACCAAACTCGTGTGGAGGCCACGAGTTTAGACCAAACTCGTGTGGAGGCCACGAGTTTAGACCAAACTCGTGTGGAGGCCACGAGTTTAGACCAAACTCGTGTGGAGGCCACGAGTTTAGACCAAACTCGTGTGGAGGCCACGAGTTTAGACCAAACTCGTGTGGAGGCCACGAGTTTAGACCAAACTCGTGTGGAGGCCACGAGTTTAGACCAAACTCGTGTGGAGGCCACGAGTTTAGACCAAACTCGTGTGGAGGCCACGAGTTTAGACCAAACTCGTGTGGAGGCCACGAGTTTAGACCAAACTCGTGTGGAGGCCACGAGTTTAGACCAAACTCGTGTGGAGGCCACGAGTTTAGACCAAACTCGTGTGGAGGCCACGAGTTTAGACCAAACTCGTGTGGAGGCCACGAGTTTAGACCAAACTCGTGTGGAGGCCACGAGTTTAGACCAAACTCGTGTGGAGGCCACGAGTTTAGACCAAACTCGTGTGGAGGCCACGAGTTTAGACCAAACTCGTGTGGAGGCCACGAGTTTAGACCAAACTCGTGTGGAGGCCACGAGTTTAGACCAAACTCGTGTGGAGGCCACGAGTTTAGACCAAACTCGTGTGGAGGCCACGAGTTTAGACCAAACTCGTGTGGAGGCCACGAGTTTAGACCAAACTCGTGTGGAGGCCACGAGTTTAGACCAAACTCGTGTGGAGGCCACGAGTTTAGACCAAACTCGTGTGGAGGCCACGAGTTTAGACCAAACTCGTGTGGAGGCCACGAGTTTAGACCAAACTCGTGTGGAGGCCACGAGTTTAGACCAAACTCGTGTGGAGGCCACGAGTTTAGACCAAACTCGTGTGGAGGCCACGAGTTTAGACCAAACTCGTGTGGAGGCCACGAGTTTAGACCAAACTCGTGTGGAGGCCACGAGTTTAGACCAAACTCGTGTGGAGGCCACGAGTTTAGACCAAACTCGTGTGGAGGCCACGAGTTTAGACCAAACTCGTGTGGAGGCCACGAGTTTAGACCAAACTCGTGTGGAGGCCACGAGTTTAGACCAAACTCGTGTGGAGGCCACGAGTTTAGACCAAACTCGTGTGGAGGCCACGAGTTTAGACCAAACTCGTGTGGAGGCCACGAGTTTAGACCAAACTCGTGTGGAGGCCACGAGTTTAGACCAAACTCGTGTGGAGGCCACGAGTTTAGACCAAACTCGTGTGGAGGCCACGAGTTTAGACCAAACTCGTGTGGAGGCCACGAGTTTAGACCAAACTCGTGTGGAGGCCACGAGTTTAGACCAAACTCGTGTGGAGGCCACGAGTTTAGACCAAACTCGTGTGGAGGCCACGAGTTTAGACCAAACTCGTGTGGAGGCCACGAGTTTAGACCAAACTCGTGTGGAGGCCACGAGTTTAGACCAAACTCGTGTGGAGGCCACGAGTTTAGACCAAACTCGTGTGGAGGCCACGAGTTTAGACCAAACTCGTGTGGAGGCCACGAGTTTAGACCAAACTCGTGTGGAGGCCACGAGTTTAGACCAAACTCGTGTGGAGGCCACGAGTTTAGACCAAACTCGTGTGGAGGCCACGAGTTTAGACCAAACTCGTGTGGAGGCCACGAGTTTAGACCAAACTCGTGTGGAGGCCACGAGTTTAGACCAAACTCGTGTGGAGGCCACGAGTTTAGACCAAACTCGTGTGGAGGCCACGAGTTTAGACCAAACTCGTGTGGAGGCCACGAGTTTAGACCAAACTCGTGTGGAGGCCACGAGTTTAGACCAAACTCGTGTGGAGGCCACGAGTTTAGACCAAACTCGTGTGGAGGCCACGAGTTTAGACCAAACTCGTGTGGAGGCCACGAGTTTAGACCAAACTCGTGTGGAGGCCACGAGTTTAGACCAAACTCGTGTGGAGGCCACGAGTTTAGACCAAACTCGTGTGGAGGCCACGAGTTTAGACCAAACTCGTGTGGAGGCCACGAGTTTAGACCAAACTCGTGTGGAGGCCACGAGTTTAGACCAAACTCGTGTGGAGGCCACGAGTTTAGACCAAACTCGTGTGGAGGCCACGAGTTTAGACCAAACTCGTGTGGAGGCCACGAGTTTAAACATGCACTTGCTCACCTAATCATGCCTTAATTAGCTTAATTTGCCCTAATTAGCATAAACGAGTCCTAATTGCTTATAATTACGTTTAGTTAATAGAATAAAATTTTGACGGATGTCACAGTATATATAGTACTTAATAAAGAGAACATTTTTTTTAATGAATTTTTAAGCCTTTAAAAAATCTATAATACCCCTACTTTTTCTAAATCTTTGTTTTGTAATTAACCTATATACCTAAAATACTCTTAATTAAATCTACAATTACCTTTATATCAATAACCACACCACTACTACCACCACCGCTACCACTATTTCCGCTGCATCGTGCGGGCTTTCGTCTAGTACATATTAATATACTTATATGAAAACTTAAAGACATTGTCTGAAGAAAACAAATATAAATATCAGACCAATGGCAAGGCAAAAAATACTTTACAATAGGTTCTAAAGTAAATAGGAAAAAAAAAACAAAATGAACATCGACTTGAACATAGACTAAGAATTTTAACATGTCAATATTAATTATCACATCAAAAAAAATACATGCTTAACATTGTAAGATAAATCTTATAACAAATAAGGTAATCCCAAATAAAGTTTTAGCAAAATTTATGGGGGGAAATGCTAACTAGGTGTTTGTTATTGTAAAACAAGTATTAAAGTATAAGAAATAAGACAAGATCTTGACCCTTATATCATGATAAAATTGGTTCATAAAGATTTACGAAGTATAAGTATATATATTGATGCACGATGATTTTCATGATGTACGGTGATTTTCAGTGAAAAGAGCTTATCGTTTTATTTGTTTTACTTTAGGACTTGTTTTATTTTACCTGTGACCTGCTAACTATAGCTCTTTTAGCAGTGTCGTGTATAAAAAAAACTATACCTTTCATATTAATGTTCACTTTAAAATTTATGATAAAAGTGCAACTATTTTATACATTAACGATAACTTTTAGTTGTTATTAGCAAAATTTAAGTTTAAAAACCGTAACATAAAATCCATATAATATCCCTATTATATTAAATGGCAAAACCTTTTTTAATACACTTAAATACGTATTTAAAAGATACAAGTTAAAATGAACCAATATCTATATCTAATTATCTATCTATACTATAACTAAAATAGGAGGTTCGGAGTATACTTGGCACCCCTTAAATCTCTTTTTAGGCCTAAAATTCTCTCCTAATTACTCTAGAGCTCTCTCATTTTCTCTAGATTTTTTTATTTTTTGTTTGCTTATTAAATAGATTATTTGGAAGTCCCAAATAGATGGATTACCCGACTGGCAAGCAATTCTGATCTGGAATGAGACCAGTTCAGAATGACGATCCAGATATGGATTGAACAATAAAAGTAAATGACTGAAAGTAAATTGCAAGAAACTAAAGTGCTGAAATTATATAAATAATATGTATAAGTCAAGTATGTAGCATTGAGACACGATGTACTTTTCAATGTATTTTATTCATTTATATAAACAAAATACAAAGGTTGTTGCGGAACAAAGATAAACACAAAAGTGAAGTATCTAAACAACCTTGAAATACAAGTGATCTAAATAACTTGGAAATACTCGTAAGATTACTTAGAGTATAACTCACAAGTTGCAATGCCAAAGTTTCTAGTTGTTTGCAAAACGTTAGAAGCCTTGTATTTATAGGCAAAGTCCATGCTGACGTGGACCAGGCCGTACAAAATACGGTTGGGAGCATTTAAGGAATTGAATACAATTCCTTAACATGGGTATATTAAGAATATGTGTGAAAGTCACTTTGATGTGAATTTACACTTTTATTCCCAACCTTTTACTCAACCTTGTACTTTTTCCAGAGATAATGTTATTATCCGGGTAAAGGTTGGTAAAGTCAAAAAGGCTTCCTCGTAATCAGTGTAAAGTGTTGTAAGTACTTTACACTGAGATGCTTCAGTCTTCGATCAGATAGAATCATCTTCTGAGCTCCGCGTCTGAGCTGATTCTCTTTCTTCAGTCTTTGACTTCAGCTGAATGGTATTCTGATGAGTTGATCTGAACTGAAGTGAAGCTTCAGTGAACATTCTGAAATGGTTCAGAATCCTGTACAAGTATTCTTCACTAAGCTTCAACTATTTCCTGGACAAATTATACTTGGTGTTTTTCGACCCAACAAATTCCCCCTATTTGTCCTGAAATAGTGCATGCATCTCAGACTTCTATGTATACATGCTTGTAAGTCTGAAATGCAAGTTTTGTTTAAGTTATTATAAAAAAAAAATTCGAAGGACATCTTATAGATCATTGATGCCTTAAAACTTTCTTGTTGTTTTTCTAACTTAAACCTATCATCTACTTGTTGCTTACAACTTGCAACATATATACAATCTGAAATAAAATGTTTGTTACAATAGTAAAAGTTGAAAATATTTACAAGTACATGATAATCTGAATAAGGAAGCTACTTCTTTGAAGGCCTTGAGCCAGAAGGGCTTTCAGAAGCTTTCCTCTTCAGTGGAGAATGATCCTTCTTCCCAAACAACCTGTTCTCCATCTCCACCTTGGCTTGCATCTTTTGTTGTATTCTTGACATCCATGCACCAATCAGATGAGATTTTGGCTTAGCCTTCAGAATGGTGATCATTTCTCTATGTTCAGACAAGCCAAATTCATGAACTGAGACCTGATTGTATTCAGCTGCTGCCCTTCCTTCTCTAGTAACCACCAGATCAAATAACTTCAATCCATCTGCCTTTGTTATTTCAACATCAAGAATCTTGGCAGGATGAGATCGATGCCTCAGATAATGCCCATACTGAGCTTTTTCATGTTTTATTTGTAATTCTTCACCATTATCTGAAATTGGTTTGAAGGTAGAAAGGTCAGCATCACGAGTACTTTTCCTTGATGATCTTGGTCCAGTTGTCTTGCTTTTCAGTGGTGGCCTTGTCAGTTGTTTCTCCACTTTGAGAACTTCAGCCAAAATGGCTTTCTTCTTGATTTCCATCTCACTTTGTCTATTTTTTATTAAGTCCTCAGTAGACATTTTGAACGTGAGACTTTCCAGCTTCTGTTCCAAAGGTGAATATGCCTTTCCATACTCATAATCAGCCATATCAGTTATGGCCTTCTGCACTCTTGGATCTTCCTTAATTTTCAAATATCTTTCCAATGAAAGACCAAGAGCTGCAGCATCAACATGATCAAGGTTCCCCATCGATAGATTTTGTGCCCTTTCTTTTTCTTTGTTTTCTCTCCAGGCCATAAACTGATTAGAGACCCTTTTCTGAAGTTCAAGGAGTTTCTTTTCATCTGCTGCCTTATCATGAATAGGATAACCATGCTCATCAACCGTTTCACCAACAACCAGCCCAGAACCCTTTGACCCTTTAGACTTGGGTTCTTCAATAACTGGGGCTTTTCCTTTATCCTTCTTTGGTTGCTCATAAACATGTGCCTCAGAACCACTTTGTTCCCCCTGAACTGAAGCACCACCAGCTTGTGCCTCAGTTTGCTTCTTGGTTGCTTCGATGATTTCTTGTGAACTGGACAGCAAGCCAATAGGCACTTGATCTTTTCCCCCTTTGGGGACCTCAGAAGGCATCTTAGCATATAAATCAATGGCCATTTGCATAGCCTTCAGAGGTTCCCAACTTTGCTGCTGAAGGCAATCAGAAATGCCTTTCGCCATAGAAGAAAACTGAGCCCTCAATCTGAAAGAGGAATTGAGGTTCAGAGATTCTTTATCAACAAGATCATTCAGCGGCTTTCTATCATCTGCAGTAAAGGATGCAGGAGGAGTGGGAGCAACAACTGGTTCTTTCTTAAGCAGGGTCACAATTTCATCTAACTGCTTTGACTGGCCCTTAACAGTCTCATCAAGAGTGGAGATAGATTTCTGGACATTTTCAACAGCCTTGTCCATTCTCCTTGTAGTATCCCTTGTGAGTTCAGCGACCATCAATCTGACCCTTTCTTCAACCTTTTCAGATACTGAAGCAGAAATCTGAGCACAACAACTTGCTGCAGAAATGTATTCAGCTTCAGCTGTGGAGAGTGACACTGCAGTCTGCTTCTTGCTTGTCCAACTAACTAATTTGCCACCTAGGAAATGACAACCACCTGTTGTACTTTTCCTATCTATTTTACATCCTGCATGATCAGAATCTGAATAACCCATTAGATCTAGACTTGAGCCTTTGGGATACCAAAGACCTAGTATGGGGACACCTTTAAGGTATCTGAAAATTCTTTTCACAGCATTTAAGTGTGATTCTCTGGGATCAGACTGAAAACGTGCACAAAGACATGTTGCAAACATTATGTCAGGTCTACTTGCAGTTAAGTACATGAGGAACCCCACTATTCCACGATATTGTTTTCCATAAGGATCAGAATCCAAGGTCAATGGAGCTGAAATGGGAGTATCTTTTGATGAGACTGAATTAAATTGATATTTCTTTAACAAATCTCTGACATATTTTTCTTGATTTATAAAAATACCATCACTGGTTTGTTTCACTTGAAGACCCAAGAAATATGTCAGTTCACCCATCATACTCATTTCATACTCAGAAGACATTATTTCAGAAAACCTTTTACACATTTTGTCATTTGTAGATCCAAATACGATATCATCAACATAAATTTGTACAAGTAAGATATCACTTTTATCATGTAAAATGAATAAAGTGTTATCTATTGCACCCCTTTTAAAACCATTTTTCAGAAGATGTTTAGTAAGAGTATCATATCAAGCTCTAAGTGCTTGTCTCAGACCATATAAGGCTTTGTTCAGTTTGTACACCCAGTGAGGTTTTTCATCATTAATGAACCCTGGTGGCTGATAAACATAAACAACTTCTTCCAATTCTCCATTCAGAAATGCACTTTTAACATCCATCTGATAGACTTTGAACTCACTGATGAGATGTTTAAACGTTTTGACATCCAAGGGTTTTGTAAAAACATCAGCAAGTTGTTTATCAGTGGGAATGAAATGAAGTTCAATATCACCTTTAATAATGTGATCTCTAATAAAATGATACCTGAGGTCAATATGCTTGGTTTTGGAGTGCATGACAGGATTGTGAGAGATGGCAATTGCACTGGTGTTATCACAAAATATTGGAGTTTTGGTATAAGTAACACCATAATCAGTTAGTTGGTTCTTCATCCACAAAATCTGAGCACAACAGCTTGCTGCAGAAATGTATTCAGCTTCAGTTGTGGAGAGTGACACTGCAGTCTGCTTCTTGCTTGTCCAACTAACTAATTTGCCACCTAGGAAATGACAACCACCTGTTGTACTTTTCCTATCTATTTTACATCCTGCATGATCAGAATCTGAATAACCCATTAGATCTAGACTTGAGCCTTTGGGATACCAAAGACCTAGTATGGGGACACCTTTAAGGTATCTGAAAATTCTTTTCACAGCATTTAAGTGTGATTCTCTGGGATCAGACTGAAAACGTGCACAAAGACATGTTGCAAACATTATGTCAGGTCTACTTGCAGTTAAGTACATGAAGGAACCCCACTATTCCACGATATTGTTTTCCATAAGGATCAGAATCCAAGGTCAATGGAGCTGAAATGGGAGTATCTTTTGATGAGACTGAATTAAATTGATATTTCTTTAACAAATCTCTGACATATTTTTCTTGATTTATAAAAATACCATCACTGGTTTGTTTCACTTGAAGACCCAAGAAATATGTCAGTTCACCCATCATACTCATTTCATACTCAGAAGACATTATTTCAGAAAACCTTTTACACATTTTGTCATTTGTAGATCCAAATACGATATCATCAACATAAATTTGTACAAGTAAGATATCACTTTTATCATGTAAAATGAATAAAGTGTTATCTATTGCACCCCTTTTAAAACCATTTTTCAGAAGATGTTTAGTAAGAGTATCATATCAAGCTCTAAGTGCTTGTCTCAGACCATATAAGGCTTTGTTCAGTTTGTACACCCAGTGAGGTTTTTCATCATTAATGAACCCTGGTGGCTGATAAACATAAACAACTTCTTCCAATTCTCCATTCAGAAATGCACTTTTAACATCCCTCTGATAGACTTTGAACTCATGATGAGCTGCAAAAGCTAAGAAAATTATGATAGCTTCTAGTCTAGCAACTGGTGCAAAAGTTTCATCGAAGTCTACTCCTTCTTCTTGAGAATAACCCTTAGCAACAAGTCTAGCCTTGTTTCGAATAACGTGTCCATCTTCATCCATCTTGTTTCTGAAGACCCATCTTGTCCCAATTGGATCCTTCTTCAGGTTATTAGGACATGGAACAAGTTCCCAAACGTCGTTCCTTTTAAACTGGTTGAGCTCATCTTGCATGGCTTCAACCCAGCTTGGGTCTTTCATAGCCTCGTCAATCTTCTTCGGTTCTAACAGTGATAAGAAGCTGACATTCAAGCATTGATCGCTTGTGGCTCTTCTGGTCTGAACCCCTCTACTGGAATCTCCAATGATTTGATCGATTGGATGTGCCTTTGTCCACTTAGAGTATTGACTAGGATGAACAATGATATCAGTACAATAATTCCTCTGATTCACTTCAGGAGGAGCTTCAGAAAAGACTATTTCAGTCTCATCATCTTCCTCCTGCAGATCATGACTTGCATCATGAAATTCTTTAGATTGGGGTAAATCAGTGGAAACTGGTATCTGATATGAAGCAGCACGCACATCAGATCCAATAGTCAATTCAGAAGGTAGCTTAAAACTGACTGAAGGATAGAATGGTATGTTGCTAGGCAGTATTTTTGCTGGTTTTGAACAGATGATCAGAAGCAGGTTCAGGTGACTGATCTGGCTGATTAATGGGATCAGCTTCACCAAAACTAATTGACTTTCTGAGGGTGGTACAGGAGTTGGTTTATTGAAGATTGCGGAATTTGATTCAACAAAGGTAACATGTATTGACTCATCAACCTTGTCAAGTCTTTTGTTATAGACTCTAAAGGCTTTGCGATTTACTGAATATCCTAAATAGTAACCTTCAACAGCTTTTGCATCAAATTTTCCAAGCTGACTGGAGTCATTCAGAATGTATACTGGACATCCAAATACATGGAAGTATCCAATATTAGGCTTTCGATTTCTAAGTACTTGATAGGCTGTCTTCTTGTGTCTTTTAACATATACAGATCTGTTCTGAGTGTAGCAAGCAGTTGCAACAGCTTCAGCCCAGAAACTTTTAGGAAGACCAGATTCATTGAGCATACTTTTAGCAGCTTCAATCAGCGTTCGATTCTTTCTTTCTACAACACCATTCTGCTCTGGTGTGTAAGCTGAAGAGAATTTCTGAGATATGCCAGTTTCAGTGCAGAAGGACTCCAGAGTGGCATTTTTTAATTCTGTGCCATTGTCACTTCTGAGCTGACAAACTTTTCGCTTATGCTTGAGTTCAGTTTGTTTAATGAGGGCAATGATTTCAGCAGCAGCTTCATTCTTTGTTCTGAGGAAAATCACCCAGCAATATCTTGAAAATTCATCAACAACAACAAGGGTGTACTTCTTTCCTGCTCTGGTCTGAACATTCACGGGTCCAAAAAGGTCCATGTGAAGCATGTGAAGAGGTTCAGTTATGCTGAAATTTTGTTTGGTCTTGAATGTTGCTCTTTTCTGCTTTCCCATTTCACAACCTGGGCATGGCTTGTCTTTATTGAAAGACACTGGAGGTATCCCTTCAGCAAGTTGTTTTCTTGACAACTTATTAATGTTCTTGAAGTTCAGATGAGCCTCTTGTGCCACAACCAGTTTGTGTCCTCATCTGCCTTTGTATAGAAACATTGTTCACTGGGTGAACTCTCTATATCAATGATATAAATGTTTCCTTTCCTAGGAGCAACCAACACTACCTTCCAATCCCTGTTGAATATGGTGCCTTGACAAATATCAAATAAAACCTTAAAGCCATCATCACACAGTTGACTAACACTGATCAGGTTATATTTCAAGCCATTCACATATGCAACTCGTGTGAATTTGACTTGTCCATTATTTAAGACACCATATCCCTCAGTTTGTCCATTTCCATCATTCCCAAATGTTATCGAGGGCCCTTCTTGCACCTTATATTCCTCCAGCAGGGTTTTATTACCAGTCATGGTTCTGCCAGCTGCACTGTCAAGATACCATATATACTTCTTTCGGTCTCCCTGCACACACACAAAAATTAGTTCGATTTGGAACCCATCTTTTGATGGGTTCACTGGACTCTCCCTTAGACGTCCTAGAAGTTTTTGGTTTTGGAGGAACTGAAGGATCAAAGGGGATCTCAGTCATAATTTCAGATGACACAAATACAGTTGGTTTGATGGTACTTTCAACCTTTTTCTTCTCAGATTTTTGCTTGATTTGTTTGGAAAAAGGTTTTGGGTTTTGTTTAGATTGGAGAGGAGTTCCTTCAACATTTTTCAAACGTGCATTACAACTTTGCACTTGTCTTGTTAACAATTGAAACTGACTTTCTAATCTCAACAAAATTGATTCTTCTTTAGACACCTGAGCCTTACCTGAATCAGAGGTAGAAGGCTCAGTGGGGAGACATTTTTCTTCTTCTTTTGGCCTTTTGGAACCTTAGATGAAGACTGAGAGGATGGATTTTTGGATTAGCCTTCTTTTCTGAAACAGTGGTCTGAGCTGTTTCAGATTTGCCCTCAGATTGTTCCTGGGCCACTTCAGTCACAGTTTTCTGTTTGCCAACTTCTTTAAAATTTATTTCTGGTTTCATTTCTTTTGGAAGTGCATCTAAATCAGTGATAATAGATGCCAAGTGAAGATTACCAGATTCATATGTTGTTCTTTGATCAGAAAAAGATTTTTTAATTGCAACATCTGGATTTGGTGATTTCATCCATGATTTAATAATTTTATGTTCTTTTTCAAGGATGTTTTTCAATTCTTCTTTTTCCAATTCAAGTGTGGCAACCATAGACTGATAACTTTTAAGGGCCAACTGAACATCTTTCAGTTCTTTCAGTCTGGCCTGACTGGCGTTCAGTTCAGAAGCATTATTTTCAAACATTTTTAAACTTTCTGAACGCACAGTTTCGACATACGAGATGTCAGCCTCTAAAAGAACCAAAAGGTCCAGTTTTTGTTCTTCATTACTTTCATATCCAAAATCACTAACCTTTTTCATTATGATATCCACCCAACGACCAGATTCAACATCAGACTTGACCAAATGACCTTGATCTTCACGAGCCATGAAACACATGTCCCTCACCTCTTCCTCATCATCAGATGATTCATCAGAATCTTCCCATTTTTCTGTTTTGGCAATCATACAGCTGTTCTTGCTTGAATTGTCTTGTGCCATGAGAGCTATATGGGCTTTCAGCTTTTTGTACTTAGCCTTATAACTCTCATCAGGTTTCTGAAAAATAGAATGGTTAGGACCAGATTGTGATGAAGAAGGTTGACTAGATCTGCATTCTTTCATGAAATGTCCTTTCTTGCCACACTTAAAGCATTCAAGATTAGACTTATCAATAGAAGCGCTGGAAGCAAATGGTTTGCCAGATCTATTAGATTTGACCTTAAAACAATTGAACGTTTTAGCCAGCATGGCAACCAGATCATCATTGTCATCCTCATCACATTCATGAGTAACATTATCAGTAATACCAGTTTTTAACAATTCTGAAACTATCTTCTTCACTGAGTCAGAATTATCACTCTCAGAAGATAGCAGTGCAGTCCCATGTGGTTCAGAATACTGAACCACGACTGAACTAGTAGAAGCATGATTTTTGGCATCTTGCTCAGCCACAGCTCTCTCTGATTTGTTCTCTTCAGTATATCTGAAGGCTCCATATAAGGATGCAAGAGTATGACTGTGCAAGGTTTTGCCTTGTCTCAACACCAAGATCAAATTTTCCTATTTTGAAGGTAAAATATCACAAAATTTTTCTAACAAAATTTCTTTGTCCTTCTCTATACCCAAGGCTTTCAGTTGGTTCACCAGATTAGTAAATCTGATGTATGTTTGAGTTAAAGTTTCACCAGGGAATGCAAAGAAAGACTCATACTTTTTATTCAAAGCAACTTTTCTTGTGACAATTGTTTCAAAAGTGCCTTCAAACTGAGTCATAAGTTCCTCCCACATTAATTTAGAATTTTCAAGTAAAACAAGAGTGGGCATGAGGGTTTCAGGAACTGCATACAAGATCATATTCTGAAGTTTAGTATCAAGATCTACCAGCCTATGATCTTCCTCAGACCAATGATCCTTCTCCTTAGGTGTCATCCTAGGAGTCCCATCGGCATTACGAACAACAGTTGAAGCATTCATGGGGACAAAGGGTCCTTCTTTTAAAATGGTGGTCAAATGTCTTTCTACACCAGCAATATACTTAAGCATGCATGCTTTCCATGTGATAAAGTTTTCACTGTTCCCATCAAACTTAGGAACAGGATTATTTGGAAAGTGTACATGAACATTATGCAAAGGTATATTGTTGTTGATAACAGGAGGTGGGTTGGTGGTATTATGGTTAGGTCCTTCATTGTTTTCGGGGGTAGCCATCACAGCAGATCTAGGTTAAAGAATATGATATTCAAACCTGGCTCTGATACCAAATGTAAGTCCCAAATAGATGGATTACCCGACTAGCAAGCAATTCTGATCTGGAATGAGACCAGTTCAGAATGACGATCCAGATATGGATTGAACAATAAAAGTAAATGACTGAAAGTAAATTGCAAGAAACTAAAGTGCTGAAACTTATATAAATAATATGTATAAGTCAAGTATGTAGCATTGAGACACGATGTACTTTTCAATGTATTTTATTCATATATAAACAAAATACAAAGGTTGTTGCGGAACAAAGATAAACACAAAAGTGAAGTATCTAAACAACCTTGAAATACAAGTGATCTAAATAACTTGGAAATACTCGTAAGATTACTTAGAGTATAACTCACAAGTTGCAATGCCAAAGTTTCTAGCTGTTTGCAAAATGTGAGAAGCCTTGTATTTATAGGCAAAGTCCATGCTGACGTGGACCATGCCGTACAAAATACGGTTGGGAGCATTTAAGGAATTGAATGCAATTCCTTAACATGCGTATATTAAGAATATGTGTGAAAGTCACTTTGATGTGACTTTACACTTTTATTCCCAACCTTTTACTCAACCTTGTACTTTTTCCAGAGATAATGTTATTATCCGGGTAAAGGTTGGTAAAGTCAAAAAGGCTTCCTCGTAATCAGTGTAAAGTGTTGTAAGTACTTTACACTGAGATGCTTCAGTCTTCGATCATATAGAATCATCTTCTGAGCTCCGCGTCTGAGTTGATTCTCTTTCTTCAGTCTTCAGTCTTTGACTTCAGCTGAATGGTATTCTGATGAGTTGATCTGAACTGAAGTGAAGCTTCAGTGAACATTCTGAAATGGTTCAGAATCCTGTACAAGTATTCTTCACTAAGCTTCAACTATTTCTGGACAAATTATACTTGGTTGTTTTTCGACCCAACATTATTACATTTTAAAACTCTATCATAAATCTTTTTCTATCAAAACAAATCTTTTTAAATTTTAAAGATATATAATATCCTTAAAACTCTCTCAATAAATTATTATATATACAACTTAAATTTTTATTAATCATTCTCATTCATATTACTCCTCAAATCAAGTTCAGTAAATTTCTCAACCGGAAAAACATATGCTTTTTTTATATTACTTTAATTTATTTTTGGTATTTTGTTCGTGTTTTATTATTTGATATTGAATTGTTATGTTATTTTTATTTTTCATATCTTTTAGTTTAGTTTGTTCTCAATTGTAGTTTGATTATGGCTTCTTCTTCTACTACAAAAGAGTTTATTCTTTTAAATTTGTTTTGTTTATGTTTTGTTATTTTTCACCTGTTTTGTTATTTATTATTTTGATATTTATCTTTGATATATATATATTTTGAGACTATCCGTCCATTGGACGGGTCTGAAGACTAGTATGTATTATATAGAGAGAGATCAAATGAGAAGGTTGCTTAAGGAAAAAGGTTGATTTTTATTTTTTTTCTTCTTTATTTTTCATTTTAATTTTTTTTATTTTTTTTAGTGAAAACTCATTCCAAAAAAAAAAAAAATAAATAAAAAATAATAAAAAAAATCCCTACACATGTGTAGATTTTTATACTTACACATGTCTACATATGTAGATATCTACATATGTGTAAGTTGTATTTTTATTTTTTATTTATTAATTTTTATTTTATTTTTTTAAATGGGTTTATGTAAAAAAAAAATTAAAAACTGGAAAATAAAATAAAAACAAGCTTAAAAAAAATCCATCAACCTAACACATATCTTGTTTGCTGTTAAAGGGAAAAAAAAACACATATCTTGTAGGCAGGTTGTTCCTGTCACCACCGCAATTCTTGCAAGTTCCCAAATCCCAATGTCATACCAGATTCAAAAATCAGACATGGCCAAACTATATCGTGTATCTATCCTCAATCCTCCGAGCATGTCATGGTGACATGGTATCTTTAACTTTCTCATATTTTCTTTTCTTGGATTGAAGCAGAATTCGAGAAAGATACTTTAACTTTCTCATATTTTCTTTTCTTGTGTTTAGTTTAGAAATATTCCATCTAGTCATATTTCTTTTCTTGTGTTTAGTTTAGAAATATTCAATCTAGACATGACAATGTTTACACGATATTTGTTAATACGATGCGACAAAAAATTAACAAGTATCGTGTTTGACATTAACAGTTTCAGTATCGTGTTCTTAATTGGAAAAATTGACATGATAAAAAATTTGTGTCTTAATAGGTTACACGATAAGACATGATAAAGGTTCATGTCTTATCGTGTAATCTGTTAAAACCCATAAAAAAATCTATTAAGACACGAATTGATTCGATAACCTGCTGATAACCGTTAAGCGCCGTTGAAATATATTATTATCATTGTTTTTAGAGATGTTACTTGTAAGTTGTTCAGAATCGTATCATATAAGTGTTTGAAAAATTTGAGACAATTAGTTATTGTGTCGCGTTCATGTTCTTGTTTAACTTTAGCAAGTTCATGTATTAACAGGTTTCATATAACCTATTATATCAACTCTAATTCCATACCACTCTATAACAACAACAAAAAGTCACTAAGTTTTTTAGTCCAATCCAAGACATGTATGAATACTTGGTTGGATGAAGATCATCTAAAGTTAAAAACAATTTTACTAGTAAGTTGGAAGGATCATGTTAAAATCAAAAGATCAAGATTCAAAAATCACCTTTGAATTTTGACCTTTAATTTTAATTCAATTGACTAGCACGGTACCCGCACAATGCAACGGTGGTTATGGCGGTGACAGTGTGGTGGTGATGACGACTGTTGGTGGTGGAGACAACTTCAAGTGGTGTAGATAATTGATGTAAAAATAATTGATGTAAAAGGTTAATAGAGATATTTAAAAAAATAAGGACTGACAGTGTAAGTTAATTATTAAGGGTATTTTAGGCAATTCTCTTGTATTATTTTCAACAGGGGGATGTTTTTTTATCAGATAGTATAGATTACGGGGGGATTAAAATTGAAAAAAGGATTAAAATTTAATGCCCATTTAGACCAACAGGATCAAGGCGTTATTGGGCATAAAAATGCGTGAGAACGCCTGGGAGTCGCCAGCCACACCGCCCCAGGTGGCGTTCTGTAACACCCCAAAGATTTTAAGGTACAAGAAATTAACCCCTTTTCATAGTTTTGACATTAAATTAATTTCCTAGTATTTTATTTTAGTTTTGGGGTTAATTTAGTTGGAACTTTAGCGGATAGCGGGTAAAATACCCACTTTTGGAAGAGATGGGTCGTGGCATCTTTAGGATGTGCCAGCCAACTCTTTTGCCTTATGAGTCATGCTTCCACTCTATTTCTCTTCTTCACCATTTTCTTTCATGCATTCCTTCACACATTTCTTCAAAAACAAAGAGTAACCCTCTCAAGTTCAAGAATAGAAATCATAATAATAATAACAATCACCACCAAGTAATCTTCATTCAAGAAATTAAAGTTAGGGTTTGTAATTGGGGTGGTGGTGGCCGTGTTTTCAAGAGAAAAGGAGAAAGAAGGATTCTCAAATTAAAAGTCTTGCATTAGATTGTTGTTATTGAGGTATTGAATTCCCCTAATTTAGTTTTTATCCTTCTTTCAAAATTAGGGTTCATGGATGAACCAAATTTGGGGGTTTTGCTAGAAATTGAATTATGAATATGTTTCCCCAATTCCTTAGTTAACCTAGTTGTCATTGAGTTGTATGAATGAGTTTGATTATGAAATGGTTAAGTTCATGTGAAAATTTTAGTTATTGTGAAAAGTTGAAATTTTGATAGTTTTGAGATGTGGATGAAATGGTAGGATGAACTACCTAATGTTGTTGTTAAAGATGAAAGTAACTCAATGACAAATGGGTTGGGTTTTGGGTGTAGGAAGGCTAGTGATTGTGAATAGCTAGGTTGAGCTAGTCATATTGTGATTATAAGCTTATGCACTTTTATGTCATGACTTTAGGTTGAAGTTGTGCGTATTATCGTTTTAGCCTTGTTGTTCTGTTGCGGAGGAGGTGAGTATATTTGCATACCTTTATGTATACGTTGGGTCAATTACCATGAGACGTGGATATTCCGAGCATGGTAATTGATTTGGCGTTGAGCCCATGTGGGGCATAGTATTGTTGAGGCCTAAGAACCTCCGGGGCCTAAGAACCCCGATAGTTGTTTTGAGAAGAGGCCTAAGAACCTCCGGGGCCTAAGAACCCCGATAGTCTCATTGGTTAGCTTATATGGATCCATATATGTTGTTTAGCGTGCAAGGTGAGTATTATAGATATGACACGACGGTGTCATAGTCTATATGCAACAGTCCTTGTGCATTGCCCTCCTTCGTATTCATAAATGTATGCAAGTATATTCACTAAGCCTTTGCTTATATTTTAGTTGTTTACCTTTTATAGGAAGTTCCGGAAGAAGGAACTAGTGATTTATTTGAAGTTGATGTGTGAGACGACAAGATTTTGAAGGACTTGAAGGTATTTAGGTCATTCTTGGAAGAATGACAATCTTTTGGATCCAAAGCTTAGAATCCCCACCTCATATGGCTCTTGGTACATTTTGGGTTTGAAAGTCATATTTTGGTTAAAATTCTGTTTATGTCAAGTGTAAAGCTTTTGGAAAACTTGTAAAGTTGCAATTTGGGCGAAAGTGGTGTCAAGATGGGTAAACGACCCATTGATGGTGTGTATGAGATTTGATCGAGAAAGAGTTGCAATTATGTCTTAAAATGTGTCTTTATATCAATAAGAATTATTAGAATGTGTTTGAAATGTTGGTCATGATACTGCAAGAGTTGGAGTTCATTTTATGTGTCAAATATATTTAAAGTTGCTGAACTTTGAGCAGGTCTGAGACCAGTAAGATCCCACTGCGGCGCAGTGGGAGGGTCTTAACCCCACTGCGGCGCAGTGGGAGACTTTTGTCCCGTATGTCAAAAAAAGTTCCCACTGCGGCGCAGTGGGAGGGTGTCATACCCACTGCGGCGCAGTGGGTACATACTGTAAAAAAAAAAAAAAAAAAAAAATTTTTTACTTTTGGTTTAATCGAGTCTAGTCCTTTCAAGTTGGTATCAGAGCCGAGGTTTAAGGGATTTAGGTATTCCCTTGTGTAGAGAGTGCCTAGACTTAAACCTTAGTTGAGACTCGACCTTAGGTAACCGAAATTTTATATGGGACCGAAAGAGTGTTTAATGAGGTTAGCTTACAAACTTGCTAGTATTAAAGCACAATAAGAAGCCGGCCTTATTGTGGTTGACATGCTAACAAATTTATAAACTAACGGCATCAAACCTTGGGACGGTTTAGTATAAAGTCATAGGTTCTGGCTTCTAGTCATAGAGATAGATAGGTTGCGTAATTAAATCCGTTTTATCTACTCTTATTATAGTATGGCCGATAATCATCATGACGAAGATGAGCACAACGAACAAAACGAAAAAGAAGAGCCCATATTTGCCGAGGATAGTATGGATATCTCGGACCAAATAGGGAGAGCATTGGAGAAGTATACTCCTCTTTTATTAAAAAGATTGAATCAAACTTTAGAAGGAGCTGTGAACGATCATCTTGCTCAAATGATTAGAGAAGAGGTTGCGGTCAATGTGCAACGGGAGTTTGAGAAAAGAGATGCCAAGGATAAAGGTAAAAAGGCTGAAGATGAAAGGGAGGTGGAAGTAACAGGGGAGAAGGTCTATAAGAAGAAGTTCACTTTTCGAGACTTTGAAGTGTGTCACCCACCGGAGTATCACGGTGATCGTGATCCCATCGTTTGTACACGATGGATATCGGAGATTGAAGGGGCATTCCGCACTAGTCAATGCCCCTCACACTTGAAAGTCATCTTTGCGGTTGGTATGCTAAGGAACAGTGGGAAGAGATGGTGGGATGGTTTGTTGGCAATAAAGAAGGAAGCTTTAGATCATGTCGAATGGCCCGAATTCAAGACTATGTTCTTTAAAGAGTTTAGGTCGGAAGCTGAAGTGACCAAGTTGAGAAGTGAATTTCTCAACGACTGCCAAGGCCACATGAGTTTGAACGAATTCCGAGCCCAATTCTTGGACAAGGCTCAATTTTGTCCAGAATTTCTCGAGAGTGATCAATTGCTCAAAGAACAATTTTACTTGAAGCTGAAAAAGAGTCTACGGGAAAAGATTAGCCTACGCCAAATGGAGTCTTTTTCCATGTTGGTGGATGTGGCTAGGGATCATGAGATTGAACAATCTAGGGTAGACGAGAGTGATTTAAAAAGGAAGCATGAAGATGTGAATTCTCCCAACAAACGGTTTAGACAAGAGGGCAGTTCCGGCAACCACTTTAGTAAAAAGAATGTTCCTTTTTGCCGACAATGCAAGAGGAGCCATTCGGGAATGTGTAAAGCGGCGGAGAAGGGTTGCTATACTTGTGGGAAACCAGGACACGCAAGCCGGGAGTGCAAATCAAAGCCTCAGAAACCTATCATATGTTTTAAATGCTTTGAGGAAGGTCATATGAGGAGTTCATGTCCTAAGCTGACGGAAGGGGAAAGACATGAAGAAAGAAGAAAGGAGGCAGAAAGGAAGAATGCCCAAACTCATGGGAATCAACGAGGAAGATCCTTCCAACTAACTGTGGAGCAGGCAAGGAACACCGATGATGTTATTACAGGTACATTTCTCGTATATAATGTGCCTATGCGAATTCTCTTTGATTCGGGGGCGAATAGATCATTTGTTGCAATTAGAGTAATTCACGTTATTCCCGTGTCCAAGTCATGTCTAGAAAATACCTTGCAAGTCGAAGTTGGTAATGGTAGGATGGAACTAGTGAAAGAGGTGTATAGAGGGTGTGAGATCAAAATTTCTTCGGAACTCTTTCAAGCCAATTTAATTCCTTTTCCGATGGGAGAGTTTGATATAATCTTGGGTATGGATTGGTTGAGCTCATGTAACGCTAAGATCGCGTGTGATGAAAAGGCAATATATTTAAAGACCTCCGAAGGTGAAGATTTGGTAGTTTATGGTGATAGGAAGGAGCGTTCTATATCTGTTTGTACCTTTGCTCGTGCCAAACGCCATATGTCTCATGGATGTCATGCTTACCTTGCTCACATTGTTAATGTTGAAAAGAAACCTTTATCTATTGAAGACATTCCAATCGTTAGTGAGTTTGCCGATGTTTTCCCCGAAGACTTGCCGGGTATTCCCCCCGAACGGCAAGTTGAGTTTTCAATTGATCTCATTCCGGGGGCTAACCCCGTTGCTAAAGCTCCTTACCGTTTGGCTCCAACGGAAATGCAAGAGATGATGAAGCAATTACAAGAATTACTTGATAAGGGTTTTATTCGACCTAGTAACTCTCCTTGGGGTGCACCGGTACTTTTTGTCAAGAAGAAGGATGGAAGTATGCGTATGTGTATCGACTATCGTGAACTCAACAAAGTCACCGTAAAGAACAAATATCCTTTGCCTAGAATCGACGATTTATTTGATCAACTTCAAGGAGCTTCATATTTTTCTAAAATTGATCTTCGTTCGGGTTACCATCAACTCAAGGTACGTGATGAGGATATTCCTAAAACCGCCTTTCGTACCCGTTATGGTCATTATGAGTTTGTTGTCATGCCTTTTGGTCTTACAAATGCTCCCGCGGCTTTCATGGATCTCATGAACCGTGTTTGTCGCCCTATGCTTGATAAATCCGTAATCGTATTCATTGATGATATTCTTATTTATTCTAAAAGCTCGACCGATCATGGAGTTCATTTACGTGAGGTGTTGGAAGCATTACGCAAGGAGAGGCTCTATGCCAAATTCTCCAAATGTGAATTTTGGTTAAGAGAAGTGCAATTTCTTGGCCATATTGTTAATAGTGAGGGAATTATGGTGGACCCGGCCAAGATTAATGCGGTGATGAAGTGGGAGCAACCAAAGAACCCGTCGGAGATTAGGAGTTTTCTTGGTCTAGCGGGCTATTACCGTCGTTTTATTCAAGACTTCTCTAAAATAGCTTCCCCATTGACCAAGTTGACTCGAAAGAATATCAAGTTTGATTGGAAAAGCGAGCAAGAGATGGCTTTTCAACAACTCCGAGAAAGGCTAAGTCAAGCACCGGTTCTTGTTTTACCGGATGGACTTGAAGATATGGTGGTGTATTGTGATGCCTCATCTAATGGCCTGGGTTGTGTTCTTATGCAACGAGGTAAAGTCATTGCCTACGCTTCAAGGCAATTGAAAGAGCATGAAAAGCGGTACCCTACTCATGATTTGGAGTTAGCGGCGGTGGTTTTTGCTTTAAAAATTTGGCGCCATTACCTTTATGGAGTCAAGTTCATCATTTATTCCGATCATAAAAGCCTCAAGTACTTCTTTGAGCAAAGAGATCTCAACAATCGCCAACGAAGATGGCTAGATCTTTTGAAAGATTATGATTGCGAGATTTTGTATCATCCCGGGAAGGCTAATGTGGTAGCGGACGCCTTGAGTCGGAAGAGTTCTCATCATGCCTTAGTCGTTTCACCCCTTTGGGTTTTGATCACCAATGACTTCTTTGATCAAATTAGAGAAGCTCAAGAGAGAGCCTTGCAACGAGACCCTAAGAAAGAAAGAATTCAAGGTCAAATACAATATTTCACTAAGGATTCTCGTGACCTTACCGTACGTTTTGGGAGGATTTGGATCCCATTTTCTTGTGAGCTGAAACAAGTTCTTCTTGATGAGGCTCACAAATCCAAGTACTCCATCCACCCCGGTGCTACAAAGATGTACCATGGCTTGAAGGTAGATTATTGGTGGCCCGGAATGAAGCGGGATGTGGTGAAATATGTTGAAAAGTGCTTGACGTGTGCACAAGTGAAGGCGGAACATCAAAAGCCCTATGGTATGATGCAACCATTAGAGATTCCCAAATGGAAGTGGGAAGATATTACTATGGATTTTGTCACCAAGTTGCCCAAAACGCCTAGAAATCAATTTGATACAATTTGGGTAATAGTGGATAGATTGACTAAAAGTGCCTTATTTCTTCCCATTCGTGAAGCATCTTCATCCGAGGTATTGGCAAAGGTCTATGTAAAGGAAGTTGTAGCAAGACATGGTGTGCCCGTCTCCATTGTTTCGGATAGGGACACTCGATTCACTTCTCACTTTTGGCGGAAATTTCATGAAGATATGGGTACCAAGCTCAAGCTTAGCACCGCCTATCACCCACAAACGGATGGTCAAAGTGAGAGAACCATTCAAACGCTTGAAGACATGCTTCGGGCATGTATAATCGATTTTGGAGGCACTTGGGATCTTCACTTGCCTTTGGTAGAATTCTCCTACAACAATAGCTACCATTCTAGTATTCAAATGCCGCCGTATGAAATGTTGTATGGACGGAAGTGTCGATCTCCAATTTGTTGGGGAGAAGTAGGTCAAAGAGAAATAGGTGGCACGGAGGTAGTGTTAAAAACCATCGAAAAGATCGATGTGATCAAGGAAAGACTAAAAGCGGCTCAAGATCGACAAAAGTCTTATGCGGATAAAAGAAGGAGGCCGATTGAATTCTGTGAAGGTGACCGTGTCTTGTTGAAAGTCTCCCCATGGAAAGGTGTTCTACGCTTTCGGAAGCGTGGAAAGTTAAGTCCTCGTTTCATCGGCCCGTTTAAAATTTTGGCTAGGGTTGGCAAGGTTGCTTACCGTTTGGAACTACCAGAAGAGTTATCGGGAATTCACCCTACTTTTCACGTGTCACATCTTAGAAAATGCCTTGCCGACGAGTCTTCTTATGTGCCATTGAATGAGATTGAGGTTGATAATAAATTGAGTTATATCGAAGAGCCGATTGCCATAGTTGAAGAAGAGCTTAGAAGAGTGCAAAATAAGACGGTGAGAACTTATAAGATTTTGTGGAAGCACGGTAAGATGTCCGATTGTACGTGGGAATCCGAGCATGATGTGCTAGTTTACTATCCGTCTTTGCATATGGCTTGGATCACGAGGCCGTGATCCGTTCCAAGTGGGGGAGAGTTGTAACACCCCAAAGATTTTAAGGTACAAGAAATTAACCCCTTTTCATAGTTTTGACATTAAATTAATTTCCTAGTATTTTATTTTAGTTTTGGGGTTAATTTAGTTGGAACTTTAGCGGATAGCGGGTAAAATACCCACTTTTGGAAGAGATGGGTCGTGGCATCTTTAGGATGTGCCAGCCAACTCTTTTGCCTTATGAGTCATGCTTCCACTCTATTTCTCTTCTTCACCATTTTCTTTCATGCATTCCTTCACACATTTCTTCAAAAACAAAGAGTAACCCTCTCAAGTTCAAGAATAGAAATCATAATAATAATAACAATCACCACCAAGTAATCTTCATTCAAGAAATTAAAGTTAGGGTTTGTAATTGGGGTGGTGGTGGCCGTGTTTTCAAGAGAAAAGGAGAAAGAAGGATTCTCAAATTAAAAGTCTTGCATTAGATTGTTGTTATTGAGGTATTGAATTCCCCTAATTTAGTTTTTATCCTTCTTTCAAAATTAGGGTTCATGGATGAACCAAATTTGGGGGTTTTGCTAGAAATTGAATTATGAATATGTTTCCCCAATTCCTTAGTTAACCTAGTTGTCATTGAGTTGTATGAATGAGTTTGATTATGAAATGGTTAAGTTCATGTGAAAATTTTAGTTATTGTGAAAAGTTGAAATTTTGATAGTTTTGAGATGTGGATGAAATGGTAGGATGAACTACCTAATGTTGTTGTTAAAGATGAAAGTAACTCAATGACAAATGGGTTGGGTTTTGGGTGTAGGAAGGCTAGTGATTGTGAATAGCTAGGTTGAGCTAGTCATATTGTGATTATAAGCTTATGCACTTTTATGTCATGACTTTAGGTTGAAGTTGTGCGTATTATCGTTTTAGCCTTGTTGTTCTGTTGCGGAGGAGGTGAGTATATTTGCATACCTTTATGTATACGTTGGGTCAATTACCATGAGACGTGGATATTCCGAGCATGGTAATTGATTTGGCGTTGAGCCCATGTGGGGCATAGTATTGTTGAGGCCTAAGAACCTCCGGGGCCTAAGAACCCCGATAGTTGTTTTGAGAAGAGGCCTAAGAACCTCCGGGGCCTAAGAACCCCGATAGTCTCATTGGTTAGCTTATATGGATCCATATATGTTGTTTAGCGTGCAAGGTGAGTATTATAGATATGACACGACGGTGTCATAGTCTATATGCAACAGTCCTTGTGCATTGCCCTCCTTCGTATTCATAAATGTATGCAAGTATATTCACTAAGCCTTTGCTTATATTTTTAGTTGTTTACCTTTTATAGGAAGTTCCGGAAGAAGGAACTAGTGATTTATTTGAAGTTGATGTGTGAGACGACAAGATTTTGAAGGACTTGAAGGTATTTAGGTCATTCTTGGAAGAATGACAATCTTTTGGATCCAAAGCTTAGAATCCCCACCTCATATGGCTCTTGGTACATTTTGGGTTTGAAAGTCATATTTTGGTTAAAAATTCTGTTTATGTCAAGTGTAAAGCTTTTGGAAAACTTGTAAAGTTGCAATTTGGGCGAAAGTGGTGTCAAGATGGGTAAACGACCCATTGATGGTGTGTATGAGATTTGATCGAGAAAGAGTTGCAATTATGTCTTAAAATGTGTCTTTATATCAATAAGAATTATTAGAATGTGTTTGAAATGTTGGTCATGATACTGCAAGAGTTGGAGTTCATTTTATGTGTCAAATATATTTAAAGTTGCTGAACTTTGAGCAGGTCTGAGACCAGTAAGATCCCACTGCGGCGCAGTGGGAGGGTCTTAACCCCACTGCGGCGCAGTGGGAGACTTTTGTCCCGTATGTCAAAAAAAGTTCCCACTGCGGCGCAGTGGGAGGTGTCATACCCACTGCGGCGCAGTGGGTACATACTGTAAAAAAAAAAAAAAAAAAATTTTTACTTTTGGTTTAATCGAGTCTAGTCCTTTCAACGTTCCCAAGCAAAAAGGGGGGCACCCTGACTAAAATCCGACGGGATGTGAAATGCAACTTTCAAGGAAAAAGGACCGTTTACAACGGCTAGTTGACCAAAATTTGAATTTGAATTTATTTATTACTCCATCCGTCCCACTAAATGTGTCCTATTTTGAATTTTCAAAGTCTTCATTTATAAACTTTGACCTTAAATATTTTGATTTGTATTATATAATATTTGATGATAGTTATATGAATTGATTGAGTTTTAAATGTATTTTTTATTGATATAATTTTCATCAAATATTATATAACACAAATCAAAATAATTAAGGTCAAAGTTTATAAAGAAAAACTTTGAAAATTCAAAATAGGACACTTTTAGTGAGACGGATGGAGTATTATTTTTTTAATCTTTTACTTAACCAAATTCTTCTCCTTTTACTTCATTCTTTCTTTCCTTCTTTTAATATACTCCCTCTACTTTCTCTCTATTTTTATAAATTTATCACAACTTTTATAAAAAAAAATGTATCCATACTACAACAACCCCAACTATCGTCAACCACCTCCGACAAATACAACACCGCAAACCGACATGAACGACCCCAATCTTCATAACAACCCGAATTTCATCAATATGGTATCCAACATGAATGTGGGATCGCCGATGTCGGGAGGATTCATGCCATGGAGTGGCTCATCGAGCCAAAATTTCGGGTGGGGAGCCATTCCACTTCACCGGCAACAATGTTTGGTACATATATATATAATATATATGTACATATATACAATTATATACATATATATTTCGGTTTCTATATACATATACATATATAATTCGGTTTACATATATATATAATTTTATAGATTCTCAAAGAAGTCGACTCCACCGATAACTCCTTTTTCGACACCGGATGTTGAAACGGTTCAAGAAACACAACCTCAAAACCCGGAACCCGCTCCAACAACAAGGAAACGATCTCACCGAAGAAAGGATCTCGACGTGCCATGGGAAAAGCCGAATCAACAATCTTGGTCACTGGAGGAACAAATGGCGTTAGCGAGAGCGTGGCTAGAGGTGACCGAGGACCCAGCCGTTGGTAAAATAAATGTTTTTAATTTTTTTATAAAAAATTCTGTTTTTTTTTAAATTGTTTATAGCTCGGTTCTATTTTTTTTTTTTTTTAAATTGTTTTTTGTTTTTTTTTTATAAATTTGTTCTGTTTCTTTTTTTATAAATAAAAATCTATTTTTTTTTTAATTTTAATTCGGTTTTCACATATATATATACTAACTTTTGTTTTTTATTTGTTTTGTAGCAAATTATCAAAGGGGAAAAAAAATTGGAAACGGGTTAAGGATACTTTCTATACCATCCTTAACAAACCCGAGTACCGTCATCAAGATTCCATCAATTCCAAGTTTAGAACAATGCGTTACTCGATTCAAGAGTTTCACGTAGTTTACACCCGTTGGGTTAATCGCCATGTAAGTGGCATGACCGAAGCCGACATCCAATCGAATGCCTTGGCCGAATACAAAGTAGAGAATCCGAATTTCAATTACGTACAAGAATGGATGTACTTAAAGGACACCTCGAAGTTCCATCTTATTCGCGATTGGGATCCTCTTAGCACTCGAGGTGAATCAAGTAAAAGGTCGAAGACAACATCCGCTTCCGATTCGGTGGGTGCTTAAAGTGCGAGATCGGATGTGAGGATTAATATTGATTTAAATGAGGTCGGGGGAGGGTGAGACTCGCGAGGCTCGCTACATACAACCGGTTGGGCGGGACGCGAGTAAAAACAAAGGAAAAACGTCCTCATCCGGTGGTGGTGGAAAGTATACGACCGATTTTATTGATTTGACCGATAAGTTGGAGGGTTTGATTTGGGTTGGGAAAGAACGGGCCGAGTTTAATAAAGAACGGCTCGATGTTCAAAAACAAAAACTTGAAATGAAAAAACAAAAGCAATTCTCCGAAGATTTGAAGACATTGGCGCTCGACACTTCCAACCTTCACGAAGTCGAGCGACTTATTGTTGAGAACATGTAAAACCAAATCCGTTCCAAATACGGATTATTTAGATTATTAGTTCTATTTAGCTTAATATGTAGTTTTTGTAGTTTATTTAGTTTATTAAGTTATGTAATAGGTTAGTATTAGTATTTATCTTTAGTTTATTTAGTTTGTTTAATGTATTTTTAGTTTAGTATATGTTTTTTTTTAAGTTTTATATTATATGTATAAACATATACTTCTACATAATTAAAAATATACCAACAATAATATACAAATAATAAAAAAAAACAAATAAAAAGAAAAAAAGAAAAAGAAAAAGAAAAAAAGAAATGGGATTCTCTAGAACCCCTTATTCCAAGGATTACAAAGGGTGTGAGGTGGAATCCACATGACATAAAAAGTGCAAAGAGAAGGGGTCTAAAGAACCCCTTGCTCCCAATAGTCTTAATGTTTGCTTTTATAGATAGAGCCATCAGCCTTGTATGTTTGTTAATTGCTTTAACCGCCTATGTTAACCACTATATCTTCATTGTATTATGTATGTATGCAAAAATTGGACCAGTCCACACTCCACACTATGGTTCTTTACATGTACTATATTTAGTTCTTTACACGTACTATCTTCTTTAATTATTGCTTGTAAAATATATATTCTATGCATATAAGACTTCTATATAAAGAATTAGGCACATATATAGCTTTTGACAAGGATTAATATTTTTTAAAGAGAAGCATTCATGATATGTCATTTCTTGTGTTCTTATTTTGTTAGTTTATCGACTAAAGTTGTCCTTATATTGATGTTGGATGAGACGGATATTTCTTATAATGTCTTGTGGGTTTTATGTAACAATTGTGGTTGAATTATTAAATGTACGAAGTGTGTTTGATATAAACGCAGTCAATGAGTGCGGTCCTTAATAAAAACTAGGAAATGTAAACCCCGCGTTGCAAGATTTTAGTTATCGTGTTTCCATTTGTTATTAATCTGGTTTCATATTTAGTAAAAAAAAGTTTAGGAAAAAAATCAACGATCACAAAAAATCAAAGACAACACCAAATTTATATGTATTTACAATGCCAAGTTTCGCCAAGAAATATTAGATATGTAATATATAGGTTTGTTTTCTACAATAAAGTCAAAAATAAAAAACAAAAAAATATAAAGAGAAAAAAACTAAGGGAAAATAAACTCAAAATGAATATAAGAGCACTAACACAACTATGCCTAAGAGTTTATGACATGAAAACTATATAAAAGTTTCCAATAGAACATGAAAACAAAAAAACTTTGAAAAAAATCAAGAAAACCGAAAGAAAAAAGAACTCATACGGGATCCGATATTTCAACATCCGAATAGTGTTGAGAACACAAAACAAAACAAAGAAGAAAAACCCGATCCAATACGGCAAAATCCGAATAATGGTGTGGAGTTTAAGATGAATAGAACAGTGTTAGAACCTAATATATTAGTTGAGAACAGAAAGCAAAAAATACTGTGAAAAAAACAAGAAAAACAGAAAGAAAAAAAATCGGAACGGGATTTGATATGACAAAATCTAGATAGTGATGCAAGACGTAATTATATATATACTAAAAACTTATACAAAAGTACAAGTTTCTTATGCATAAATGTACAAGTCAATTATGCATACTACTCTTTCAATAGTATTTTCTTTTCCATTTTTAACCCCAAAAATTCTATCTTTTTACTTTTTACCCCTATCAAAGTTTTTATTTTCATTTTTACACCAAACTTTTTCTTTCATGTTTCTACCACATAGCTTTGACACATTTACGGTTTCATCCCTGAGAATTTTTCTTTGTTTTTTTTTTTGTTATATGTAATTTTCATCATTGTTTTATTTTGCGTTAGTGTAACATTTATAGCAAGACGCTATATTACATCACCATCTTCGACATGTCATTATTTACTTTAATATAGACTATTCGTCCACGGCACATCCCGAACCAATAACCGGATTTTGTCACATCGCATTATGTTCGGGTTTTCAAACACGGGTTACTTATTGGTTTTTTGAACTTTTTTTCCTTTTGGGTTTCCAACAAATAAATTGCAACTTTTTCATGGTTACATCCCGTACCATTATGTATCACTATTTAGTTTTTATCAAACTTTTCACCCTTGGAATTTTAACTAATATATTGAAAACTTTCATTTATTTTTTTCTGGATTTTTGATTTATTGTACATATAAAATATATTCGTTTTATATAAACTTTTGAAATCATTTGTGGTATGAACTTTAGATAAATATCTCTTTTACATGCCAATGTTTTTAGTTAACATATATAATGACACATCATCAATAACAAAATTTAATCATAACTATTTAACATAGAAGGAATCTAATGTGGTGTTGCCCTTAATTAAATATCCTTCTAAAACAAACATATTAATGGCATGATGATTTTATTGCATTTGTTTCAACATGACACTCGAAACCCCGCAACGCGGCGTCAAAAATTACTAGTATCAACCAACAGAACAGTGACACGTGATGGCAGTGTCAGTACCCATTATATTAATTGAGAACACAAAGCAAGTGAAAAAAACTATGAAAAACCGAAAGAAAAAAAACCCGAACAAGATCCGATATGATAAAATTCGAATAGTAATGCGAGATGTAATATCAACCAACCGAATAGTACCACATGGTGGTGGCACTGTTCATAACTATTGGCTTTAATGATATAGTAATGAGAGTGGTCCATATTTTTGCTTTTAATATTAGTTGTTAATTATTATCAAATTAGTAAATTAATAAATCTTCCAACTTCCACCTTAAAGCACTAGACCAAGAACTTAGAGTGATGGCATCTCATCTCTCACCATTTTTTTCACCACACACTTCCAACTAATCCCTTTATGCCACCTCAACCACTCACTCACCTCTCATTCAACTTTGTTGATGACATTCCATCACTCACTCACCACTCACTACATTTTTTATTTTATTTAAAAACTAAAATTTAATTAAACTAAAACATTACATAATAAATAATAAAAACCTGCATAAAAAACATAAAATATTAAAGAGTACATAATAAGACTAAAAAACAAACATAATACTAAAATACAATACATAATACTTAAGGCCAACCGAATTGAGAATCGGTAGAGTACACGTCACTGTCTCCATCATTGTGATGGATGTGTTTATAGCGTTCAGGAGACCTACCAGCGTCGCTGCCTTGAGTTGCGTATTCCTCCCCCGGGTCAGTCTGGTAACCTTCATGCCGACAACCACCGACACCGCCTTGCCAGTATTCCGAGTGCTCAAGCGTGGTTGTTAATGTGGAAGAGGCAGCGGTAAGTCTGACAATAATTTGATCCAGCCAATCGATCATCTGTCGAAGACAAGTAACATACTCATCTTTGACGACGCTAGGATTCCGTCCTAAAGCTTGAAGTTGTTCGATTTCGGCTATGTAAGTCGCCTTGTTGTTCGTTATGCTCTAAATCATAGTATCCAGCTCCGATTTGTGTCTGCGTCGTCAAGCATGTGATTTGCATCGACCTTTTTGCCTCGAAAACTGTCATACGTGGCCTGTTGTTTTCCATGGTTCTTTTGAAAATGGATCTGTATATAGTAGGATGAATGTGTGTGTAAATTTGAAGTATAGTGGAGTGAAGTATGGATGAATGTGTGTGTAATATGATAATATATATAGTGAAGGGTGTGTGTTGTGTTTATAAAGGAAAAGAGAAAAAATACATAATACTCAAAAATGTTTATAAGGTAGACAGCGTGTTCCTGCGTGGTGTCACGCCCACCACTCGCCTATCTTCCACCCATTGCCAAGACTCTTATTGGCATAAAATGTGATCATATATACTCAAAAATGTTTCTCTCTAAATATTATCCGACTAAATAAATTAAGTTGTGAAGTTTTTACTTTACGTACATCATTACAATCACTAGCCGGCTCTACTTTAGGCAACATAGTAATTTTCATTTAGGTCTCGAGTGTCCTGAAGCCTCAAATTAATGTTGCCATTAGGGCCGGCGAGGCGACAAGGGGGCTTGGACGCTTGGCTCTCTTGATCCGTACTCTTTTGGGTTTCAAATTTTTAAGAAATGTAAATGAGTATGCACTTAACATTAGCCTGTTTACAAATGATAATTTCTCAATTAATCAGTTTACAAATGATAATTGCATTCCTCATCTGCCATAAATTTTTACATACAAAAAAAATCCTCAATTAAGTAATGTTCCTCTTAAACAAGTTTTGAAATTTGAAATACCAACAAGTTATTGTTTGATTTGCATTATACTAGCATGATGCTCGCGCGTTGCGGCGGCTATACGGTGATCACAATACAAAACATGCGAGGTGAGGGGACGACGATAATTGCAAATCTAACACTTGTGTTAATCCGTAAAAATTACCATGATATATCGACATCTAACAAAAAAATCATAAAAGTTTATTACATGGAATAATTTGTAAAAGAACATAGTTTATCTAACACCCAGTAAGGTGTATGACCCAACATAGTTCATAAAAGTTTGTTACATAAAGTAACCTAAACACTATTGTGGCAGTCATGGGTGATTTTGCAAGATTTTCAGTATGACCCAAACACGCACAGGATCCTCATCTGCTATGTTCTTTTAGTACTTGTAGGTAAACCTTTTTACAAAGCTTCATTAAGATCACAACATCTTGACTACAAACCTGTTCCTTCAAACATTCATCAAGTCCTACCAATAACATACCATAGTAAGAGCCGTCTTGTCCACGAAATTAATGTCTAATCAAGAAACCTCTTTGCAACTATGCCACATAAAAGACATTTACATGACTAATATAAATGAGGGGTGTTAAAAGAAACTACCTGAGATATTTTCAATGCCAAATGAAAATTCTTCACTTGCAAGATACAAAGGGCTTTGATATTCTTTCAAGCATATATGCAAAATAAAAATAACTCCATACATAACTCAACCCTTAGAGGTGACAAAGAGCAGAGCAATAACTAATTTTGATACATGTTCTATTCAGTTAAGACCACCTAATAATTACACCATTAGAGTTTCTAATGAGTATTGTTCATTGTCCAAGCACCACCTAAGTATTGTCCATTGTCTAAACACAACGGGATATGATGGCAACTTTACTACAACAGAATTTCCATTTACCTTTTGTGTTGAAAGGAGGGGGCGCTTTATAATTATAAGTGAGTATATGACTATAGATAAGTTACAAACTTGCAATTATCGGTTGTCATATAATTAGTGTTACAACTTACTGTTAGTTGTCTCATATTTTTAAGTCAACTTGAACATACTAATATTGCGATGAATTTTTCAAAAAAAGTTGCATGAAGTACCAGAAGTACATTCTAATAGTCATATGGTCATTTAATTTGTTTATGAGAGGTAAAAAGAATCAGTCATAAAACCAACAATATCTCCATGGTCTTGCAATACACAATTACCATTCACCCATTACCATACATGTACTATATATATTTTTTGCACGGTAACTATTAATAAGACAATAATGTGACAACGGGTTAAGTGGCAACTGGTTTCACTCACCAGTTGGGCTGGAAGATAAACCTTCCCGCGTAAAAAGTATAATTGGTTTCAACACAAACCGTTTACTTGACTGACCTTAGTAAAATTCATTGACTATTTACCATCAAGGTCAAAAAAGAACCAGAAAGCTATAGTTTCCCAAGCTACAATTGAGTAAAAGAAACTATTAACCAAATACACCAAAAATTGTATAGTGTATCATAAAGGCCAGTCATCGGCGATTTGAAGCTTTCTATTAGTTTTCTTATTGATGAACCCCTAAAAAGAACTACAATAATAATAAAATATAAATTCTAAAAAGAACGATTAAGGATTTAAAAAAAAAAAAAAAAAAAAAAAAAAAAAAAAAAAAAACATACAAAAAAAATCCTCAATTAAGTAATGTTCCTCTTAAACAAGTTTTGAAATTTGAAATACCAACAAGTTATTGTTTGATTTGCATTATACTAGCATGATGCTCGCGCGTTGCGGCGGCTATACGGTGCAAATACAAAAAAGAATGGATCAACAACAAATAAATTTGGAAAAGAAACTAAAAAAAGATTGTAATTTAGAACCTGCAATTGAAGACCGGTACCTCCATGACCAAGTGCAGCCTCAACGTTTGAAGACCTGCAATGCAATACACAATTACCATTCACCCATTACCATACATGTACTATATATATTTTTTGCACGGTAACTATTAATAAGACAATAATGTGACAACGGGTTAAGTGGCAACTGGTTTCACTCACCAGTTGGGCTGGAAGATAAACCTTCCCGCGTAAAAAGTATAATTGGTTTCAACACAAACCGTTTACTTGACTAACCTTAGTAAATTCATTGACTATTTACCATCAAGGTCAAAAAAGAACCAGAAAACTATAGTTTCCCAAGCTACAATTGAGTAAAAGAAACTATTAACCAAATACACCAAAAATTGTATAGTGTATCATAAAGGTCAGTCATCGGCGATTTGAAGCTTTCTATTAGTTTTCTTATTGATGAACCCCTAAAAAGAACTACAATAATAATAAAATATAAATTCTAAAAAGAACGATTAAGGATTTAAAAAAAGAAAAAAGAAAATCGGAAGTGTATGATCTTTTGGTTCTTGCTTAGCATATCATTCTGTCATACACTTTTTGAACACATATGGGATTCACTGCAGTAAAAATAAACATAAAAATCTCATAAATACAAAGAACTACAATAACAATAAAATATAAATTCTAAAAAGAACGATTAAGGATTTAGAAAAGAAAACCGGAAGTGTATGATCTTTTGGTTCTTGCTTAGCATATCATTCTGTCATACACTTTTTGAACACATATGGGATTCACTGCAGTAAAAATAAACATAAAAATCTCATAAATACAAAACATTTTTAGTTTTCTTATTGTTGAACCCTCTAAAAGAACTACAATAATAGCAAAATATAAAATCATTAAAGCAAAACTTAGGATGAGCATTTTAATAGATGACATAGAACATCATAATCGAATTAGTTAATTTATGTTGAGCAGTTTAATAGTGAAAGGGATACATATAAGGCGAAAATTTACCAACAAAGTCTCCTCGGGCGGTAGAGAAGGTGCAACAACCGGGTTCAAAGCGGCATTGGGGGCTGGAACAGGCGGGACTGGAGCGGCATTGGGGGATGCAGATGGCGGGACTGGAGCGGCATTGGGGCCTGCAGATGGCGGGACTGGAGCGCGTCCGTTGGATGCATTGATGGCATAAGCAGGTGTTGGAGGGGCTCCGTGCGTCCAACGAATTTGAAACTGGTTGTGTGAGCGTCTGAAGCGTCTCCTATTGCGAGACGAAGAAGCATCATTATACGGACCTGTGTTAGCCATTTGAGCAAACAATTAGTAGAGATAGGAAGGTTTTTTTGTGTGGATATAGAATGAAAGCCTTGTGATGATTGAAAGGGGTTTATATAGAATTTGTATTGGTATTGTGAATTTTGTTTATGGAAGTTATATATCTCCCATGATTATCAAAACAATTATTAATTATTAAAAAAATTAATTAGAAAAAAATATTTACCAAATATAGATATGAAAAGATAAACATCTATAAAAAAGGTTGTAAATAAGAAAATAACAATCACAAAAGTTGCTGCTTAAAATCGTTATACAAAATCATTAACAAAAATGAAAGATTTGCCAAATCATAATCTAATTTTTGATTTGTTGAAAACCAATATAGTGGCAAACAGTATATCCTTTAATGTTGCAAGAGAGTATCATTCAAAATGAAAACCAATTTATAAAAATTCATCTCAATCGATTTTTTGAAAACCAATTTATAAAAATTCATATATCGTATCTATCATCTATAAAAATTCATCTATCGATTTTTGAAAACCAATTTATAAAAATTCATCTATCGATTTTTGAAAACCAATTTATAAAAATTCATCTCAATCGATTTTTTGAAAACCAATTTATAAAAATTCATATCTATCTATATCTATAAACTTAATAAGTAAATTAATTACACAGCCGAAAATGTATATCACTTTCTGTATCTATATACTGCAAATAGCTAGAAACATAATAATAGTTACAAATTACTAATAAAAGGATGCTTAAATTATAAATAATGAAATAAAATCTCAAAATCAACATATTTAAACTCACAATTGAACAAAATTGGTGATGAATCCGGCGGCGGTGGTTGGGGGCGATGAATCCGGCGACAGAAACAGAAAGAAAAACCCTTGTTGATGGTGATGAATCCGGTGGCGGTGGTTGGTGGCGATGAATCCGGCGGAGGTGGTTGGTGGCGATGAATCCGGCGAGAGAGAGAGGGGTTGTGATTTAGTTGTTGATGGGGGTGATGAATCCGGCCAGAGAATAGGGAGAATGAGATCGACTGCTTGTGATTTGGGTTTTTTTTTTGTGGGTTTAAATTTTTGGCAAGGGTAGTTTAGGCATTTAGAGGAGGAGGTGTAAAATACAATGTAATTAAGAGTAATTAAGGAGGGTATTATGGGAATGAAAAAAGTGCTGAAAGCTTAATCTCAATACCCTTTATAAGGGTTTATAGATAAGATGGATACTTAAAAAAATAAATCTGTGTTCATCTGCCAACATTAAATGGCATATCATCAAATATTTTACTTTTTTTAGTCAAAATAAGTATGTGTAGCCAAGATAGTTATAGCCTCATGGCATCATCTACTAAAAGTTCACTTGCATAGCTATACATCTATTAATTTCTTTTATGTTTTGAAAAATGTTGATATAACATTGTATGTTATCATATTGTTATAAATTCAACCGTATCCAATTATGTCTTCCATGAGATGTTCGATATGAAATTTAGACTGTTTTAGGCCCGGTTTGTTTAATGGTCTAAATAAAAAAGTACTTAATCCATTAAGTCAATTGAACATGTTTGTTTCTTGACTTAATAAACAAAAAACAAACCCATCAACTTAATTCATAGAGACATTATGTATTAATTCAAGTCACTTTATCTATTTAATCACTTAATGGATAAATAAACAAACAGACCCTTATCTTCGCTTGAAAGTAAATAGTAAGGATCGAAACTCATGTCTCCAAAGATAAGGGGCATGTTAGTATACTATATTTAATTAGTTTAAATTGATCAAGTTTTATAGTTAGTAACTAGTGTTAATACCCGTACGATGTACGGATTGACTATATTACTTTTGATGCTAGTGATATCAATTTAATCTAAAGTTAAAACAACAATATTATATTGCAATATTATAAGTGATTGCATGTTTCCAACTATTTTTTCAACAAACGAAGACAACGAATTATATTGCAGTATTAAAATTAATTATAACAACTTGTAAATAAAATTATTAGCGAATTAAGTTTGACTGGATTTTATATTCAAGCAAAACAAATTAGTTCATTGTTATATAGAAACCAATAAAAAATTTACTTTTATTTTTATTATTCTTGATTTTGTTATAAAAGATAAGAAAGCAATCTACTCTTTTTAAAATTTTATTTAACACAAAATCTACTAATACTATTCTCATGCATATTAAAATATTTTTAGAATATATAAATTTAAACTAAATCTTTTTTCTTAATAAAAGGGATCCCTAAATTAAACTCTTTTAAGAAATTGCCAAATGGCAAGCTCTCCCCTATCCTTCACAAACTACCAGTCAAAAACGTTCTTTCTTTCTTTTCCATTTTTTCCAATCCAAAAAGCTCATTTTTCCTAAAACCTATCCATAACCCATCATTTTCATCAAAATTGAAATCTTTAATTTGGATTTCTTATCCAAACCAGCCATTATACTTATACATACCATATATTGAAGCGATAGATATATAGATATAGATATAGATGTAATTAATATGTATGTACCGCCAAGACGTGCGAAAGCTATATCGATCGGAAGGTCGCGAACGTTATCGGAATTCTGCATTTAGTAAAATTTCCGATGACCGCCGGCGAGATTGTATGTTTAGTGAGTTACCATGTCGAAATGGATCAACCTCATAAGATTGAGGTAAGAATTTTTCTAAACTGTTTTTAATATCAATTATAGGGTTCTGGATCATTTTCTTCATTTAAATTCCTAAATCATATGATTAAATCCATTTCAAGTAAGAATTTTCTGGTTTTAATTTAGTTCTCAATTTTTTATTTTTTTTTCTATTTTAAGTTTTCAATGGCAATGTTTTGGGTTAAGGTTGTAGACTTGTAGTCATATATGTGATAGATTTGTATTTGGGGTTTTTGTTCTCTCATTCTCCTTATTAGTTATCTGAACCCTATTCGTGTATATAATGGATTTCCATCGACTAAAATATTGTGATGACTTTTCTATATAAGAGGAAAACAAGTAAGAAACTAAGCATGAATTATTATGAGATTTTCATTTTATAATAATGCTATTTAAATCGTTGAACACTAAGGTAAATATAGATATTTTTCAATTTCCAATATGCATAAGGTTATCTATTTCTATTTGTTTATAAGATTGTATTATGGAGTATGATCCTTCATATGAGCTTAAGGTGTCTAACTCTACCTTTCTAAATCTATGATCATATTATATAATATGCTCCTTTGATTACATGCTATGCAAATGAGAAATTGGACTCACACAAAATTGACATGTCAATATACTGGATGTGAACAATATAAATGAGAAATTGGAAACGGTTGGAATCATACTTAAAAACACTTAGTATCAATTTTCTCATGGTATGTTCAAGTTGTTCTGATCATATCTTTAACGTTCCCCATGTAATATACAATGTTGTACCATGATTGTCAATATCAGAAATGGACTCTTGTGTCTTATAACGTGGGTCATGTTATGTTCAAGAGAACATGCAGGATTGAAGCTTTATATATAGGTGATACCCACTCAAGGTTCGATTTCTCAGGTTACAGTAGTCACTTGAACTATAAGTACTAGGAATACAGAAAGAAATGGGGTGGTAGTATAATGGGCTCCAAATCTCAGGCCAAATCATGGGCAAACGAGAGTGTTTTTGCTAAGGAGGTTGCCATGAGAATTGGATATAGGCCGACATTAGTTGCAGCAGATTGTTGCCTATTTTTTATTCGCATGACATTTCTTCCTGATCTTAAATTAAGGTTTGTGCCCTTATGCCATACCACTTAAGAGGATTTTAACTCAACACATTTGCTTAATGATAAGTCGACATGGGTTAAATGTTATCTCAAACGGGTCAAACGTGTCCACTCAATAAAGTTACTAGAAAGGGGAAGGGGTCAAATTGATTGAACTTCCCATAGTCTCTTTATGAGTTGAATGACTTTGTTGTTTATGAAAAATATGAGCAAAAAGTTATTTGGGGATCAACCATTTAATAATTTTCTTAAAAATATTTAGATTATCATTGTAATAGTACTTTCTTTTACGAAGTCAATATATTTTCTGTTTATAGAGAAGCTGTAAAGAATACTTAAAAAAAGAGTGTGTGGTGAACCCGATCCGAACTGTCTGTTTTAACCCGTACTAAACAAATCCCTTCTTTCAACATGGACACGTTTTTACCTGTTACCCAAGCTGCCTATATCTACCTTTAATGCTAGCATCTTATTTCCTTCTATGCAGTCGAATCGAGATACACAAATGATTTACCATCTCTCATTTATTATTACTTTGAAGAAGTTCAAAACTAGGAGGAAGATAGACAACTGGCCAATTGAAGAACTTCAAAATGATGTGCGTGACGATGCTAATATATTTGCCTCCCTTTTTTCTATTAAGATCACTACTGACTAGCATTTGGGATGGTAAGATTAGGAAAATATAGTGTCATACCTTAATAGTAAAGAATATATTGTCATTCTTCACAAGTCATGTATTGAGATAATCAATGTATGTAGCACATTTGTCAATGTTAAAACAGATTTGCAAGATGTATGGGGTTTTCGCACAAGGTGGGGTTTCAGATTCGAATCATGTCACATGCAAATATGGTGATAGCCTTAGCAATGCTATACCAATCGAACACATAAGGATCAAACATTTTAGGGCGTTGCCAGGAGTCGAACCGGCGTGGACACACCCGCGTGGGGGTGTTTGCCATTAATCCGCTACTACCTTAAAAGAAAACAAATTTGCAAGAAATTTTTTTAATATCGTTAAATGCTTTCTTACACCATCTCCATACCAAGTTATAATGTATCAACAACACAATCTACATACAATTTTGTACATATTTTTTGTTTTTAAAATTTTAATTAAACGGCACGGGTTGAACCCGGATTGATTAGCTAGTCTTTTAATAATACACAAAATCTATTAATAATCCTCATCACATGAATCGGTTTTTTTTTTTTTGTTTTTAAAATTTTAATTAAACGGCACGGGTTGAACCCGGATTGATTAGCTAGTCTTTTAATAATACACAAAATCTATTAATAATCCTCATCACATGAATCGGTTTTTTTTTGGAATGCTATTGTTATTATGTAATTTTTATCAAATAAAGATTCCTATGTAATAAAGTATTCATAATTTGTATCAAATACTAATTATAAAAAATTAATTAAGAGGACACATGTCATTCTAAGGAAGCACCACATGTCATACAAGGAATGCTATAATCCTGTTTTAGTTTATTGGTAGATATCTTTTGTTTCATGACTTGCTTCTTCCATTCTTGTTGTCAAAGGATTAACTATGCACAACTTTGTATAATTAGCAAAGTTAGTAAAGTTTTTTTCGTACATCTAATCCAATAGCCGAATCATGTAAAAACAACAATGATGCAACAATTACTTATACCAAAGTAGCATCATCTGGTATAACATATAGTTATGAATTCCCCGTGACGAGTTTCCGAATGAAAAATCAACAATGTAATTTAAAGTTGAAATAACCACAAGGAAGATCCGCTTAATTACCTCTATTTTGTCATTTTAGCCGATTGTTTACTAGACTTGTGCATGCATAATGTGAGTTAGCGAACGTATATCTATTATTGTTGAAGGTTGAAGGTGACAACGACTGTCTTCGTCGACTGTTAGTTTTGTATAGTGATCTGTGCTGGTTGTGTATTAGAACATCTTTAACGCACAACCTTTTCCGTCCAACACGTCGGAGATCTCAACGTACCCGGTTTAAGGGATTGGCGTATTCTTCCATATGGTAGCTGTTGCTATATGCTAAATTCATTTTTGCCAATTCGAAAATTTAACTAAAGACACATAAAATCAAAACACTAAAATACACTTTTATCTTTGCTTTCTAACAAGTTTTATACTTATTGAATATGTCTTGCTATTCGATAAATAACACTTAGGGTCCGTTTCTTTTTTTAGTCATTAAGTGCTGAGTGTATTAAGTGATTGAATGTATAAATAATGTCTGTATATATCAAGTAAAAAAAAGGTAATTGACGGTTATTTTTTTTATTAAGTAAAAAAACATAATTGACTGGTATTTTTTATATCAAGTAAAAAAAAGGTAATTGACGGTTATTTTTTTTATTAAGTAAAAAAAGAAACATAAAATCTGACTGAATGTATTAAGTTCTTAACTATTAAGTCTATTAAGTTAAAAAAACACAAAACCTTAGTAATAGATATAATGAAAAGGCCAAAGTACTTTTTTCATCCCTGTGGTTTTTCGAATAAGCACTTTTCATCATCGCCGTTAACTTTTGGCTAAAATCGTCCCCGTGGTTTTTCGAATAAGCACTTTTCATCATCGCCGTTAACTTTTGGCTAAAATCGTCCCTGTGGTTTTTCGAATAAGCACTTTTCATCATCGCCGTTAACTTTTGGCTAAAATCGTCCCTGTGGTTTTTCGAATAAGCACTTTTCATCATCGCCGTTAACTTTTGGCTAAAATCATCCCTGTGGTTTGGTTATTTTTTTTATTAAGTAAAAAAAGAAACATAAAATCTGACTGAATGTATTAAGTTCTTAACTATTAAGTCTATTAAGTTAAAAAAACACAAAACCTTAGTAATAGATATAATGAAAAGGCCAAAGTACTTTTTTCATCCCTGTGGTTTTTCGAATAAGCACTTTTCATCCTCGCCGTTAACTTTTGGCTAAAATCGTCCCCGTGGTTTGCATTTCGTCCCTGCCGTTATAACTCTGCCGTTAACCCCGTCACATGCAAGTCACGTGAGGGGCATTTTCGTCTTTTTATAGAGTTAAGTGTAAAAATCGTCCCTGTGGTTTGTCGTTTTTGCATTTTTCATCCTCGCCGTTAACAAATCCAGGAGAACTTTTCAAAGAAAACAAAACAAACAAAAATTACCGGTAACAATTTAATCCAAACAAAACAAAAACCTATATACCTACATTTGAGGATCTGGTCAATCACTTTCAAATGCAAACACGTACATACAATGTTTTAAATAGCGGTAGTATTACCCGTAATACCGGTATCGGAGGGTACTCCGGTACAACTATTTCCGGTGTTTTCGGTATTTTTCGGTATTACCATTCCGGTATTTCCGGTATTCTCATTTTTTATTTTTTGATTTTATTTAAAAATAATTTTTATAATACTTTAATGTTATTTTTTTTGTAATTTGTGAACTTTCTTATATTTTGTTATAAAGTACCTATTTGGTATTATTTTTGAGTGAATTGTAATTATATTTTGACTATTTTCGTTAAATTGTAGTAAGTTTTATAACATTTTTTTTAAAAAAAATAAAATAAATTAGATTAGCCGTACCGGCCGTTATTAAATTAGATCTCATATGTGGGTATATATAGGTTTTTGATTTGAGTTTGTTTTGTTTTTGATTAAATTTTTGTTTGGAGATTTGTTAAATACAAGGATGAAAAATGCAAAAACGACAAAACATAAGGACAAATTTTGCACTTAACCATGGGACAAACCATGAAGATGGGTGAAAAGACATAAATGCCCCTCACGTGCAAGGCACGTGAGGGGCTTAACGGATCCAAGGACGAAATGGAAACCACAGGGATGATTTTAGCCAAAAGATAACGGCGAGGATGAAAATTGCTTATTCGAAAAACCACAGGGACGAAAAAAGTACTTTGGCCTAATGAAAAACTAATTCTCAAAATTTGATTCATTCATCGTGGTTGCCTGGTTGGTTATTATAACAGTAATTTTTTTCTTTTTATTGGTTTATTCTTTTATAATTGGGCTTACACATATTTGGTGGGCTAAAACAAAAAGTCAGAAACAAAATCCTAAAAGTCATGAAAGGGTAACATTGTGCTTCTGGTGTTGAAACTTGAAACCCTCACCAACACAAACAAGCGACAACAACAAACAGATCTCACGCACACCATGCCGTTTTTTTCTCCTGGAGTTCGAGAGGCTCCGATTAATGTGGTTTAGACTACTTTCATAAGTATAGATATACATCTCTTCCAGGTAACTCTTAATTGCAAGAAAAACATTGTTATAAACTCGATCATGATCATTTATAGTATTCAATATTTTAAGTTATGTACTTATGTAGGTTTTAAAGTAAGATTGTTAATTATAGATGTGAAATTTAAAAACACTAATTATTGATTAACTGTGTTCCATACTATAAATTAGAATCTACAATATCAGTTGTGAGCATGCATTGCTATTTAGGGATAAAAAGTCTAATAATGTGACAAGAAGTTATCAAATAACTGAAATAAGCACAACATAAATAAATTAAGTAGTCAGCTGCTGCTCAAATACTCCATTTAGGGTGGATCTCTTTGAAGAAACTTGAAAGCCTAAGGATGTTGATGATTTCCCTATTTGCAGAAAACATAAACTTAGGAGAGTGAGTCAAATGTCAAATATAGACAGATATTTACAGAAATTCTGGTAAGATGAGGTTTGATATGTTGCAACTTGCAAGGATATGAGAAACCGTAAGGTCGGGCATTCATCTCTAAATGCAGATATTTACACGTGCTGGTGGATATGTAACACTACAAAACTTATCGTTAGGGGCCTCAGGTTATTTCACATTTATAGAAGTGTATGGCTATATATAGCCTCCTGGTTAATGAATAAGATTTAAGCTTTTCCTTTTGATTAAAACACATTATCTTTCTCATATTATTCTTTTTCTCTGCATATTCATATTTACATTTATTAGTGTGAGTTTTGTGTGTGACTTAGGGGCCTTGTTTCCAACAAGTGTTGGATATATAGACTACAGAGCATATGATTATGTCGTGCATTTTAAGATTTTATGATTATAGCTTCTTTGATTATGTTAATTTTTTTCATAATCTTTATTTAATTTCTTGGTTGGCGTAACTTAAGTTCATATTCTCATCTTAGAGAAACATGGAAAAAGATAAGAAATATGTTGCGAATATTAAATCCTTAATAAAAGCACATGCTTTGATAAATCACTATGTCCATAGAACATCGGTTATGTCCTTGACGAGCCTAAACTCTACCTCGCAAAAAACCCCTATTTTTTAAATGCCAGTGTTTCAAAAGAGGTAAAAAATGTCTTCTCCATTTCTTTTCACAATCATAACTTTTTCTTGACATGAAACGAACATGTATTATCGTAAAACACATAACTTCACGTAATTTTCGAATTTTGTTAATTAAATTAAAGAGGTATTTTTGCTCATTATAAGGATATTAACATCCTTTTTAATGTCCTTTTTTATGATAGTTAGTGAAGCTTTTTAATTTAGAGGTGCATCAAATGCTCTCATGATGATGAACAAGCACCCAAAGGAGTTGTAACTCATAACATGTAAGATACCACTGCTAAGGATTGTCAAACATAATAATTTGTCAAACATAATAATTTCAGTATAAAAAATACTTTTGGATATCAACATCTGTTTAAAACAAATGGTACTTATACAAAATTAATTTTAACCTTTTAATGCTTATTCATGGGATAAGTTTCGGAGAATGATCTTGTTTCATGCTTATAGACAACCGAAAATTTTGTAACCCTATTTTAATATCCGGAATTTTTATATATTTAGATGATTTTATTGATGATTTTATTTCATGTTTATTAACTGATTATGGAATATGGATGTATTATTTCATTATTTGTAGATGTATTAACTATAAAGATCCAAATATTAAGTATTATATTTGTTTTTATAGAAAATTGTAGCTCATGCTTATTAGTTAGTATTTAATTTAGTACTCAGTAGCCATTAGCCCATCAACCATGCATAATATATTTTTATATTTATTTTTGAACGCAGTAGCATAACACAGTAGCATATTTATTCTTGTTTGATTTTGTTATTGTATTTAGGATTGATAACACATAAATGAGGTTAACTTATCATCGGGGGAGGAAGTACTTGCAAGTGAGAATCCATAAACTGTCAAAAAGCAAAAGATAAAAAGAAAACGGGGCACGAATGTGAGTCAACGAGTAAGGATTTATGTTTCAAAAAGTAACCCGCAAAAGAAGCGTCAATTGAAGGCGGGATGTTGGGATCACTTTGAACCGTATACCGATTGTGAGGACGGTTATTTTAAAGGTCGTTGCAATTATTGTCAAACATCATATAAAGCCGATGGGTCTACAAATGGTACGTCTAATTTAAATCGTCATATGTGCAAGTGTACTTTAAACCCGAATAATGTTGTTTCAAGTTATCAAAGTAACATTTGTCTTTCTAAAACGGGGGATGGGCAAGGTGCTAGTGTCCGAAAATGGGAGTATAACCATGATAGAATTTGGAGGGCGTTCTAAATCTGTTTGTGTTAGCCGAATTACCCTTTTCTTTAATTAGACACCCGGCTAGAGTCATTGTCCCTCGTTTACAAGTTGCCTTCACGTTGGATCGCTTCAAAAGGAGTGACAAAATATTTTCTTGAAGCAATTATATGACTTTTTAAGCAAGACTAACCAAGGTGTGCACTTGACAACCGACACTTGGACTTCGTCCGATCAAAGAAAGAATTACATGGCCTTGACCGCACACTTTATTGTTGATGATTGAGTGCTACATAAGAAAATCATTAACTTTAGGGTTATTCATAGTCATAAAGGTGATGATGTGGGGCGGGATATTTTAGATGGCATTAGTGAATGGAAACTAAAAAATGTGTTGACCATAAGTGTCGATAATGCCCCCACTAATAATAAGGCCATTAAGTACTTGATGGATAGGTTGCCGAATATGTATGATAAAGGGAAACACTTTCGAGTTAGGTGTATGGCATATATACTTAATTTGATTGTGAAAGATGGATTGATTCTGTATAATCAAGTTATTGACGGTGTCCGTTCGGCCGTTAGATATATCAAGAATTCCACACAAAGAATCGATAGTTTTAAGGAATGTATTATTGAGGTACAATGTGAGTCTAACGTGTGTAGATTGCCCAACTAGATGGAACTCCACTTTAGATATGTTGAAAACGGCATGGGAGTTAAAGAAGCATTTCCTATATATGAGCGTAGAAATTCATGTTTTGAAGATGACTTGCAATATGTGGTTAAGGGTTCGGATTGGTTGGTCATTGATACTTTTGTTAAGTTTTTTGAGAAGTTCTAAGAAAAAACGGAATTAGTGTCGGGGACATCCTATCCGGTTGCCCACCGTTTTTTTATGGAAGTTATTGATGTTGATTCTCATCTTCGGGAATGGGAAAACAATGTGAAGTTTTGTGTCATGGTCGGTATAATGAGGGGAAAGTTCAAGAAGTATTGAGGAGATTCCATGCAACTCAAAATGTATACTTTGCATTGAATTTAGATCTTTGTATGAAGATGCAAAACATTAAAAATGGGATTGAAATATTGATGTCTTATGACCGAAAACCGGAAATTATGAATGATGAGTTTAAGGCTATGGTTGACGATAAGGCGGGTGTAATTCAGAAGGCCTTTGGTGACTTGTTTGCTCAATACAAAGCGAGAGGGTAAAAGTTTAGGAAATCCATCAAAGAAGTCGGTAAATGAAGTTGCACCAAGTCAAAGCAAAGTTGTGAATGCTTTCTTATCTGTAAGAGAAGGTGGGTCATATAAAGTTGCAACCGAGTTAGAGAAATATCTAAACGAGCCACGTGAAGAACTTCATCCTGGGTTTGATATACTTCTTTGGTGGAAACTTAATGGTCCAAGATTTCCCATTTTGGCAAAAGGTAATTCTATTTAATTTTTAGTATGATAATTGTATACTTTTTTAGTTTTTAATTTCTATGTACATTGTAGATATTTTAGCACTACAAGCGTCTATAGTGGCCTCCGAATCCGCATTTAGTACAAGTGGTCGTATCTTGGATCCATATAGGACTAAGTTGTCCACTTCTTTAGTGGAAGCTTTGATATGCACCCAAAATTGGGTTAAAAACAAGGTTTTGGTTAACTTGGATGATGAAATAGTCGATTTGCAAAAGGATGAAGATGTGATTAGAGGTAATTTAAATCATAAATCAAATTTGAATTTATATATATGTTTGTTTTATTAATTTGTTTGTATGTTTGTAGATATGGAAGAAAAAGCTAGGAGGATGGCTACAAGTTGATGAAGGTGTCCATTAATGAAGATGATTCTAACAATTTTTTGGCTGCACTATATTTTTGGCAATACAATGCAGTTTACTAATGTAGTGCTTGTGATATCTATGTATTTTGGCAATTTGGCAACTGATGTGCTTGTAACTTTGTAATGCTCATGGAGACATGGCTAAGTAGGGATGACCTTTCTGACTTTCATATGTATTAGTATGTAATATGTATTTGCATGCTGTTCTAACTTGTAAAAATCTGCATGTTGAAGCTAGGCTTCTGTTATAATTCGTCCAGGTCTAGGTGGGAAAAATGGAGTTCCATGAAGCCCAGGTGAAAATATAAGCCCACTAATTGTATTTTCAGGCCAACAGGTATTAACATTGAAGCCCAGGTGATGGTTGAGTAAGTCCATTCGGTTCAAACCAAACCCGACCCGGTAAAACCCCGGCCTGAACCGACCCGCTCGGGAGGTTCACGGGCCGGGTCACGGTTTCATTTTTCATGCTCTCATGGGTCACGGGTCATGGCGGTTCAGGCCAGGTCGGGCTTGATTTTGACCCGCGCATCCCTACATCATATATAACAGTTACTCGCTTGTGATTACCAATTTTCTTTATTCAAGCCATTTAAAGCCAAGCCTACCAGCCATATAATCTTAACCCTTGGTCATGTTATCATAGTTTTTAACATAATTTTATGAGCCTCCTTTATTACTCAAAAAAAAATATGTTGGGCTACGTGTAAGTAGAAACCCTCGTGTCAACATACAAATAAGGACTTACGAGCATATAGATACCAAAGTCATCGGTACAAGGTTGCCAATGTATTACTTCCTTTTGTAGAAGCCCATTTTTGATAAGCCTGATATCACAATCGAAGATAACTTGTGTGCCTTTGGAGAGTAATATGGATGCGATTATTAGAGGTTGAAAATTTGATGGGTTGAAGGGTATACATTTGTGTCTACTAGCCTCTTTTTGTTGATGCATCATTAATTGTGGTTTTCCTTTCTGGT
>CM067169.1:150147991-150172991 GCA_034093135.1 Erigeron breviscapus | reverse complement strand
ATTGTGTACCGGGGCTAGGGTTCCCCCCATTACCCTTTATAATAATAATTTAGTATTGCAACTGGTGTTTGTTGGTGCTTTCATGGTGAACGATAGAAACAAAATAGCATTGTTTTGTTTCGCAGGTGATGGTTCAAGATCTAGCGGTCATCAGGAATACATAAAATGCTTGGTAAACTATTCCCAGTTGCAGTTTATGAAGCTTTTACAGGTAAGATAACTTACTTTTGACATACGAGGGACACAACAAAACTTAGTTTTGATAATTACTCTCATTTTTATGTTGATAAATTATCTCATGCGTATGTTGGGTATGAGATATATGTGGGAGGGTATTTATGGGTGTTATTTATGCATAGTTTTGTAGATATGCATGTTATAAGTGTGTTGTGGTGTGATTGTTGATTGTTGACGGCTTGTACACATAGTACACTAAACTTATTTAAGTTGCCATGTCACGAAGCACGTTAAGGGCCCTAATGATATAAAGTGGAAATATCGTGAGTTAATGTAGAAATATTGTGAGTTAATGTGGATTTAATAAGTGTGTAAAGTCTCGAGCATTACGTGAGCTAAGTAGAAAAGTGTTAAGCTTAACCCACTATTAGTCTATTTAGACTATAGTGCACGTGAGATCATATGAGGGTAGTCATGATACCTTTGTGTGAGCAAATCAACGAGAGACAAGAGTTGATCCGGGTGGCGTGATTTACCACTTCGAGAGTCTAACGGATTACTCATGGATTTGGTTATGCCTATCCATAACGACGCCGATGGACCACCGAGAGGTTTACCCATCATGTCGGGTGTGAGGTTTCCTGTGAGGTCTTATGGCCGCCTACACACAAAACCTTTATTGTTGATTAAAATGGCATAACTATACGCAGATTACGTGAGATAATAAAGTGTGTCAAAGTAGATAACGTCAGCAGTGGATATAGTGTGATATTGTCGATTTTGGAGGATTGTTAGGCACATTATAGGATTCGATAATCCTTGTGTTGTTTATAATGTGTGTAAGTCCCAAATGTAATGGATTGTACGCGACTGGCAAGCAATTCTAACTGGAAATAGACCAGTTCAGAATGACGATCCATATATGGATTAAACAATAAAGTAAAGAACTGAAAGTAAATTGCAAGAAACAAAAGTGCTGAAACTATATAAATAATATGTATAATTCAAGTATGTAGCATTGAGACACGATGTACTTTTCAAATGTATTTTATTAATTATGTTAAATAAAATACAAAGGTTGATGCGGAACAAAGATAAACACAAAGTGTAATATCTAAACAACCTTGAAATACAAGTGATCTATAACTTGGAAATACTCTTAAGATTACTTAGAGTATATCTCACAAGTTGCAATGCCAAAGTTTCAAGCACTTTGCAAGTTGTGAGAAGCCTTATATTTATAGGAAAGGTTCATGCTGATGTGGACCAGGCCGTACAAATATGGTTGGGAGCATTTAAGGAATTAAAGATAATTCCTTACATGCGTACTTTTAAGGTAAAGTGTGAAAGTCAATTGATGTGACATTTCATACTTTATTCCCAACCTTTTTACTTAACCTTGTACTTTTCCATAGATAATGCTTTTATCCGGGTAAAGGTTAGTAAAGTACAAAAAGGCTTTCTCGTAATCAGTGTAAAGTGTTGTAAGTACTTTACACTGAGATGCTTCAGTCTTCGATCAGGTAGAATCTTCTCTGGGCTCTACTTCTGAGATGATTCTCTTACTTCAGTCTTCAGTCTTTGACTTCAGAATGAATGGTTTCAGTTTGGGCTGATCTGAACTGAAGTGAAGCTTCAGTGAACTAATTCTGAAGTGCTTCAGAATTCTGTACAAGTATCTTCACTGAACTTCAACTATTTCTGAACAAATTATACTTGGTCGATTTTCGACCCAACAAATTCCCCCTATTTGTTCTGAAATAGTGCATGCATCTCAGACTTCTATCTATACATGTTTGTAAGTCTGAAATGCAAGTTTTTGTTTAAGTTGTAAAAATTTTCTAAGTACATCTTATAGATCATTGATGTCTCATAATTTTTCTTGTGATTTTTCTAACTTAAACTTATCATCTACTTGTTGGCTACAATATGTAACATATATATATACAAACTGAAATGTTTGTTACAATTGCAAATTAAGATACAAGTAAATTATTCTGAGAGAGAACACTACTTCTTTGCAGGCCTTGAACCAGAAGGTGCTTCAGTAGCTTTTCTCTTCAGAGGAGACTGATCCTTCCTTCCAAATAATCTGTTCTCCATCTCCACCTTGGCTTGCATCTTTTGTTGTATCCTTGATAACCATGCACCAATGAGATGAGACTTTGGCTTCGCCTTCAGAATTTGGTTTGAATGTTGAGAGATCAGCATCACGAGCTTGCTTTCTTGTTGATCTAGGCCCAGTCAGTTTGGTTTTTGGTGGTGGTTTGTTCCTTTCCCTTTCCTTATTTTCTCTCCATGCCATGAATTGATTGGAGACTTTCTTCTGCAATGCCTCCAACTTCTTGCCATCAGCAGTTGGATCATGCAAAGGATAACCATGTTCATCAACATTTTTACCGACCACAAGTCCAGAACCTTTTGAACCTTTGGACTTGGGTTCATCCACCACTGGAGCCTTGCCTTTGTCTTTCTTGGCAGGCTCAGAAACTTGTGCCTCAGATTTCTGAAGTTGTTCCCCCTGAACTGAAGCACTACCAGCTTGTGACTCAGCAGCAGCTTTCTTAGTAGCCTCTATCATTTCTTGAGTGCTGGCCAACAAACCTATTGGTATTCTTCCCCCTTTGGGGACCTCTGATGGCATTTTAGCATATTCATCAATGGCCATCTGCATATTTTTCAGAGGTTCCCAACTTTGTTGTTGTAAGCAGTCAGAAATCCCTTTTGAGAGTGTGGCAAACTGAGACCTTAATCTATAAAGAGAGTTCAGGTTCAGTGCCTCCTTATTGATGATTTCAGTGATCTGCTTTCTATCATCTTCAGTAAATGATGGAGGGGAGGGGGAGCAACAACTGGTTCCTTCTTCAGAAGGGTCAGAATTTCATCAAGTTGCTTGGACTGGCCTTTCACAGTTTCATCAAGAGTGGATACTGATTTTTGCACATCTTCAACAGCCTTATCCACTCTTTTGTGTGTATCTCTAGTGAGTTCATCGACCATCCTTCTGACCCTTTCTTCAACGTTTTCAGCCACTGAAGTTGAAATCTGAGCAACGAGATTCTGAGACAGCTCAGACCTCAACTTCTCTAACACATCACCACTTATTGAAGACCCAAGTTCCTTCTCATTGACACTTGGCTTCTTCACCAGGTCATTCACTTCCTTCCCAACTGACATAACATCTCTCTCGATCAATTCAACCGAGGAAGTTAAGTTCGCAACAACTGAAGCTTGAACTTCCCTCTTAGTCAGTTTAAAGGCCTCCCTTATGGCTGAACTGATATGATTACAAGCATATACCAGTTCATTCAGCTTCCCTGTTACCAATCCCTCATTTGTAGCAACCTTTGTCATTTCAGTGCCAAGAAACGACTTGCACACCTTTCATTTCAGTGAGGGACTTGGTATTGGCAGTTAGAGATTTAGATAAGTCCTCCACCCTGAGAAGTAGGTTTTGGACTTCGGTATTTGATTTCTCTAACTGTGCTTCCACACTCAAAGGAGGAGGTAGTTGTGCAGAAGCAGAAGCAATGAAGGGAAGTGTTCTAAGGCCAGCCAGGATCTTTTCCAATTGAGTTTCAGATGGACCCTCAGATTCAGTTTCAGAGTCCATCTCTTTTTTCTCTGGCTCATCATAATTAACAGGCCTTGGAACTGATTGAAGTTGGGGGTGAATGTGTTGAAGTTGTGGTTGAAAAGTAGGTGAAGTGACATAGGCAGGTGTTGAGCCAGGTGGAAAATATGGATGTTTGTGACTTGTTGGTGGTTGGCGATATGGTTGTTCAAGAATTTGGATTTCTGGGGGAGGAGGGGCGTTTGCGAGGTTGAAGGCTGGCTCAGAATCAGAAGACTGATTCTCCTCCAATAGTCCCTCGTCAAACTCAAAGTCAGCAAGGGAATCAAGATTCCCCTGAGGTGGCTCATCGTCATTCCAGAAAGCAGTTAAGACTGCATTCTGATCAGATATGCCCTGGTTCAGATCACTGGTACCTGAACCAGCTTCTGGTTCAACAACTACTGCTGTAGTTGCATCGTCACCAGATTGATTATGGGTTGGCTCAGCCAAAGCTTCATTGCCAGTGACAGTAGATACAGGGGTAGCCTTAATGACTCTCGTACCATCGTCAAGAGTCACTTCATCGGTCATAGAGTCTGGAACCTCAGTCTCAAATGGTGTCACATCTAAGACTTCATCGGTTCGTGCTGCAGAGGAGTGTAAGATTTGTGAAGTTTCAGGCGGTGCACGTGCAGACACGGACTCTATTGTGTGTTGGGCGGACACACTTGTATTATCTTCACCATCCCCTCCTAAAGAAGTTTTAGGGATGGCTGCTTGTGGGTTGTCCCTTTAACTCAATTCTTCTGGTTCTTTTTGGGAAGAACCAGAAGGGTTAGCTTCGGCACTAGTGTCCTTGGGCAGTGAGGACGATTTCTTAAATTTTCTATGTTTAAGCAAGCCCTTTGGAGATCCTGGGAGACCTTTTGGGAGGTCCTCAGGTTGGTCAGTGGAAGAGGAGGAAGGTGGTTGGGTAGAAGAAGCCTTTGGGGTTTTAAAGAGCTTCAACATTTTACCACCAGATGCACCGATGGGTCCCACATTCTTTTGTGGCCCGCTCAGTGATCTTTCTGTGCCAGATGATCTTTCTGAGACAGTTTTAGTAAATACCTGAAGCATTTCAACAGAGAGTTCAGGCTCAGTTTCTGAGGTAGAAGCATTTGTGAAGTCCCTGCAGAACTCTGGTACTGAAAGCTCAGGCCCTCCATTGTTGTAAGCATCACCAAGAATATGCATGAAGCAGATGCTTAAGAACCTTGGGAAAGCAATATGTAGACTTCTTTTCCCTTTCAACTTTGCAATCAACTGAGAGAAGAGCATCTCAGCGAAGTCTACCTGTATCCCATTCCACAAATAATAATCCATTTCCACTTGGGGTAATGAAATCTGGTCCAAGCCACCATGATTTCCCCCTAGGCACTCAACTATTTGAGTCCAGAAGAACCTCCAGCAATTTCCAAACCCAGACAAAAATATGTGTCCGGAGGTCTTCAATTCATTATTGGCATTAACCATGCCATCATGACCCATGGCCATCAAAACTTCTCTGAAGTTAATTCCTTTCAGTCTTTTGGCATAGACTGAAGGTGGTTGAACATAATTCAATTGAAGGGCCTCCCTGAACCCATCAAGAGAAATGACACACTGCTTGGTGCCATCATTAAGAGTGAAAGCAATGGATCTTTCATCCTTGCTTATGGTAGCAGTGTACCAGAATTCAAGCAAGTATCTATGATACATTGCTTGAGGATTAGCAGTCAAGGCGTAATGGAGAGGAGACTCTTCCCAAAATTTATTAATTCTCCCCATTAACGTTGCAGATTTAATATTTAGTGATGCAACAAAGTTATTCATATTAAATCGAAGGGTTGAAGGAGCGAAACCCTTTGGCCATGTTGGACATGGCTTGACTGCCTTCGGAGGATTGTAATCAAAAGTTATAAGAGATTTGATTTGAGAGGATGAAGAAGATTTGGCCATTTCTACAAGTTGAAACTGAAATTGATTGATTAAATTTAGGGTTTTGGAATTTTGAAGAGGAAGAAAGAGAGAGAGAGAGAATGATGATTGGGAGTAAATGAAAAGATGAGTAAATGAAGGAATTGGTTTCGGAAAATGTATTTATATTTATGATGGAATACAAAGGGTTTTCCAAAATAAATAAAGTGAAAATAATTTTGAAATCCAAACCCACAAAAAAAATATTATTTAATTGAAATCAATTTTGATCGGGTTTGAAATCCGAAATAATTTTGGGGTATACGTCCGCATTTAATGCAAAGACGGTTGGGGCCCCACATTTTAGAAAACTTTTCAACTTTCATAAATAAAAGTGATCATTACTTTTACATTTACGGCGCAACTTGTGTGACACGTCATCAAAAAGGTGCTTTTATTCAAACGTTATACAGTAACCGTCACGTGTCCACATAACGACCAAGTATCCAAAAGACATTACAAAGGGCTGATTGATTTCAGAAATTACTCAACAAAATCTGAGCATGATCAGTTTTAAGAAAATCTGAACCATCTCAGTTTACACCTTATTCTGAAATCATTCAGAAGATCTGAAACATTTCAGTCACACAATTGTTTTCGAAAATAAAATTCCCCCTTAGAGAAAAATTCTTTTAAGCACAAAAATATTTGACACTTCCCCCTGAGGTAATGCTATACTGGATTTAGCATACCTAACTCACTGATGAGGTTTTTTAAACATTTTGACATCCAAGTGTTTTGTAAAAACATCAGTGAGTTGTTTATCAGTGAGAATAAAATGAAGTTCAATATCACCTTTAATAATGTGATCTCTGATGAAATGATACCTGAGGTCGATATGCTTGGTTTTGGAGTGCATAACAGGATTGTGAGAGATGGCAATTGCACTGGTGTTATCACAAAAGATTGGAGTTCTTGTATATTTAACACCATAATTAGTTAGTTGGTTCTTCATCCACAGAATCTGAGCGCAACAACTTGCTGCAGAAATGTATTCAGCTTCAGCTGTGGAGAGTGACACTGCAGTTTGCTTCTTGCTTGTCCAACTAACCAATTTGCCACCTAGGAAATGACAACCACCTGTGGTACTTTTCCTATCTATTTTACAACCTGCATGGTCAGAATCTGAATAACCCATTAGATCTAGACTTGAGCCTTTGGGATACCAAAGACCAAGTCTGGGGACACCTTTAAGGTATCTGAAAATCCTTTTCACAGCATTTAAGTGTGCTTCTCTGGGATCAGACTGAAATCTTGCACAAAGACATGTTGCAAACATTATGTCAGGTCTACTGGCAGTTAAGTACATAAGTGATCCTACCATGCCACGATATTTTGTGGGATCCACTTATTTTCCATTAGGATCCTAAAAAAAAAAAAAAAAAAAAAAAAAAAAAAAAAAAAAAAAAAAAAAAAAAAAAAAAAAAAAAAAAAAAAAAAAAAAAAAAAAAAAAAAAAAAAAAAAAAAAAAAAAAAAAAAAAAAAAAAAAAAAAAAAAAAAAAAAAAAAAAAAAAAAAAAAAAAAAAAAAAAAAAAAAAAAAAAAAAAAAAAAAAAAAAAAAAAAAAAAAAAAAAAAAAAAAAAAAAAAAAAAAAAAAAAAAAAAAAAAAAAAAAAAAAAAAAAAAAAAAAAAAAAAAAAAAAAAAAAAAAAAAAAAAAAAAAAAAAAAAAAAAAAAAAAAAAAAAAAAAAAAAAAAAAAAAAAAAAAAAAAAAAAAAAAAAAAAAAAAAAAAAAAAAAAAAAAAAAAAAAAAAAAAAAAAAAAAAAAAAAAAAAAAAAAAAAAAAAAAAAAAAAAAAAAAAAAAAAAAAAAAAAAAAAAAAAAAAAAAAAAAAAAAAAAAAAAAAAAAAAAAAAAAAAAAAAAAAAAAAAAAAAAAAAAAAAAAAAAAAAAAAAAAAAAAAAAAAAAAAAAAAAAAAAAAAAAAAAAAAAAAAAAAAAAAAAAAAAAAAAAAAAAAAAAAAAAAAAAAAAAAAAAAAAAAAAAAAAAAAAAAAAAAAAAAAAAAAAAAAAAAAAAAAAAAAAAAAAAAAAAAAAAAAAAAAAAAAAAAAAAAAAAAAAAAAAAAAAAAAAAAAAAAAAAAAAAAAAAAAAAAAAAAAAAAAAAAAAAAAAAAAAAAAAAAAAAAAAAAAAAAAAAAAAAAAAAAAAAAAAAAAAAAAAAAAAAAAAAAAAAAAAAAAAAAAAAAAAAAAAAAAAAAAAAAAAAAAAAAAAAAAAAAAAAAAAAAAAAAAAAAAAAAAAAAAAAAAAAAAAAAATCCAGCTTGGGTCTTTCATAGCTTCGTCAATCTTTTTCGGTTCATTCAGTGATAAGAAGCTGACATTTAAGCACTGATCGCTTGTGGCTCTTCTGGTCTGAACCCCTCTACTGGAATCTCCAATAATTTGATCGATTGGATGTGCTCTTGTCCACTTAGAGTATTGACCAGGATGATGTTAGGTCGAAAATCGACCAAGTATAATTTGTTCAGAAATAGCTGAAGCTCAGTGAAGAATACTTGTATAGAATTCTGAGGTCGCTCAGAATTAGTTCACTGAAACTTCACTTCAGTTCAGATCAACGTATCAGAATACCGTTCAGAATGAAGTCAAAGACTGAAGTCTGAAGAATGAGAATCAGTTCAGATATGCAGCTCAGAAACTGATTCTACCTGATCGAAGACTGAAGCATCTCAGTGTAAAAGTACTTACACACTTTTACACTGATTACGAGGAAGACTTTTTACTTTACATATCTTTACCCGGTTAATAGAATTAACTATTAATTAAAGTACAAGGTAAAGTAAAGGTTGGGAATAAGGTTTGATAAGTCACATCAACGACTTATGTACCTAAACCTTAAAAGTACACATGTAAGGAATTAGCTTTAATTCCTTAAATACTCCAACCATATTTGTACGATCTGGTCCACGTCATCATGGACTTGGTCTATAAATATAAGTCTTCTCACAACTTGCAAATGGCTTGAAACCTTTGCATTGCAACTTGTGAGATATACTCTAAGTAATCCTTACGAGTATTTCCAAGTCATTAGATCACTTGTATTTCTAGGCTGTTTAGATATTTACACTTGGGTGTTTATCTTTGTTCCACAACAACCTTTGTATTTGTTTATATATCAATAAATCAAATACCTTGAAAAATACATCGTGTCTCAATGCTACATACTTGATCTATACATATTATTTATATAGTTTCAACCCTTATTGTTTCTTGCATTTACTTTCAGTATCTTTATTGTATTGTTCATCCATATCTGGATCGTATTCTGAACTGGTCTTCTTCCAGTTAGAACTACTTGCCAGTCGGGTATTTAACCATCTATATTTGGGACTCACAATTGGTATCAGAGCAGCAAGGTTGAATTATATCAATTCATTAACCTTTGATCTGCAAAGATGGTTGACCAAATGTTCAATACAGGCCCTGACCCTAATACTAATGCTAATGCCAATGCAAATGCTAACACTACTCCACCCCCTATCATCAACAACAATATACCATCGCATAATGTGCATGTACACTTTCTAAATAATCCTGTTCCCAAGTTTGATGGGAACAGTGAAAACTTTCAAACATGGAAAGCATGCATGCTAAAATATATTGCTGGTGTTGAAAGACATTTGAACGATATTCTCAAAGAAGGACCCTTTGTCCCCTTGAACGCCTCCACTGTTGTCAGAAATGCCGATGGGACTCCTAGGGTTTCACCCAAGGAGAAGGATCATTGGTCTGAAGAAGATCATAGGCTGGTAGACCTTGATACCAAGCTGCAAAATATGATCTTGTATGCTGTTCCTGAAACTCTTATGCCCACCCTTGTTTTACTTGAAAATTCTAAATTAATGTGGGAGGAACTCATGACACAATTTGAAGGCACCAATGAGACAATTGTCACAAGAAAAGTTGCTTTGAATAAAAGATATGAGTCTTTTTGCTATCCCTGGTGAAACTTTTGTAACACCCCGACTATAGCGGAAACTCGAGATGCCACAGAACGACATGGTACAAAAGATTTAAGTATAAAACATCAACATCAAATTTCAAATGTCATTCAAATTCAAAAGGTTACAAGTTCAAGTTGACGTTTAATAAACATTACACAACCAAATTCATAATCAAAAGATCAAATGTTTGCATTACTAGTCCAAAATGCAACAATTAAACACATCATCCATGAAGCGGTCCAAAAAGCTAACTATACTGCCCTAGACCTGAAAAGCATGAAGAAAAAGTGTCAACTACGAGAGTTGAGTGAGTTCATAGGATTATGCTAACAACACACATATATTTAATCCAATTCAAGAAAGAATATGTCATAAAATTTTCCAAGAATTCCATCATACTGTCCATACCCAAACCGTATGTTCAACCAATAATTTCCATCCACGATAATAATGATTTCCATTCAGCCAAAGGCACAATTTGATGAGTATATGCTTGAGCCACTACTACGACCATTTTACATGTCCCAAACAACATAATATTTCATTTCAGAGCACAAGCTGTCAATCAAGTGCTTTAATCACAATTGGGGTCGTGCCATGGAAACGACCAATAATATAATAAGATAGTTAGAGCACCGCTCGGGTCGGACTGGCAATGAAGGTGGCCACCAAGGCAGACCAAACATTCCACCGTTACCTATTTAGTGGGTGAGTGGACGACTCCTAGTTGCGCAACCCTCTAACTACAGGCCTCCACTATCGGAGTTAATAGTAGTGTACTGAAGTATCTCAGTTTGACAGAACTCAAGCTCATCGTATAACATATAATACATTGAACATACAATATCCCATTTCATAATCATTCTTTCAAGAATCATTTCATATATATAAAGCCATTTTATTTATCATGCTTTTCACCCCGAATGTAAAACACATAAAAGAGTTTGAAAGGGGGCTATGACTCACTTGATTAGAGAGTGAAAGGGGCTGATCAAATGTGATTCCTTCGCTTAGATTTGTTTGCGCCTCAAGCAAGCCTAAACCATAACGTATATATTCACGACGTAAGTTCGCGTGACATGAACTAGTGAGCTAGATAATGAGATGTATACTAGTAGACTTGCCCATCTTTGGTTGTTATTAGATTATGGAATTTAAGTGCATTATGATGTTTTCATTGTTTGGGTATAAGAGATTTGGTGGTAAGAGTCGTTTTCTCATTATACGTTTTTGTACGTTTATTGGAATTTCGGTGATTTGGCTTTGGTTTATATAATTTCCATTGTATACTTTGCTTAGTAATAATATTTGACATTAGTGGTCTTATAATATTAATATTTTATGTATATTTTCTGATTTGTAATTATATATTTAATTTAATATTATTTAATTAATTATTTATTCATTTTATTGATTTATTAATTAAATAATTCCTTAAAAATACTTTTAAGTGTCATAATTGTCTTTATAAATTATGAATGATTTTAGTTAGGTTATATTCTGATATATAAGCTTCTTAATTTATAATTTCATGATTTATACTTTTATTTATGTATTTTCCTTAATATTTTATGTATATTTCTGATTTGTAATTATATATTCAATTTAATATTATTTAATTAATTATTTATTCATTTTATTGATTTATTAATTAAATAATTCCTTAAAAATACTTTTAAGTGTCATGATTGTCTTTATAAATTATGAATGATTTTAGTTAGGTTATATTCTGATATATAAGCTTCTTAATTTATAATTTCATGATTTATACTTTTATTTATGTATTTTCCATTTATTTTAATGATAATTTTTAATTAATTATTTTTACTTAATTATTTATCTTTAAATTATGTAACACATGTCTCTTGCCTTTTAACTATTTTTCTCCAGTAGGTTTTAGTTATTTTTATCCATGGTTAAGATGATTTAACTTCATTCTTGATTTACATAATTTATTTATGGATTTTTATGTCTTTTAATTACCATTTAAATTCAATAATTCATGGAAATTCTTAGAAATCATCACTAAACATTTTGGTCAAAAATCTCAGGCCTTTTAGGCAAATTTTATCAATATAAAATCATATCAATTCAACCTCTCTTGTGTCTTGCTTATTTTGAGCATTTTATGATTAAAAATCGTTTACCGAAATAGTGATTTTAACCTCATTTCTTAAGCAATTAAAGTGCTTCAAAATGGATTTTCATTCTTGTTTCATTATTTTCAGAAAGTTCATCATATTTTGGTGTCCAAAATCGTGATAGTGGTGGTGGTGTGATATGTGCAATTTGGTGCTTTCGGTTAGTGATTATTTGACCCGAAAAGGTGATTTTTGAGCTTATTGTTGTCATGAACCAATAGATCTGAGTTTTATACTTTTATTTCAACTTATTTCCAGTAGATTTATCATATTTTCTTGGTCATAAGATTATGGTGCATGTGTGTGCTCAAAATGCATTTTTGCGTGTTTCCGGTTTATGATTTCTAGCTTATTTTAACATGTTTTGATTCAAGCTTTATATCCTTGATATTTTATCAATTTTTCCAGAATATTAACATATTTTTCACTTATAACAAGTCCATATCCATCTCATAATCCAACAAAAGATCCAACTTTCTTAAATCTAGCATATATGCATTCAAATCAACACTTTTTTACTATCAACTTTTATAGATCTAACATTTAACAATATAAAAACTTCTTTTGAATGAAAAATCTCAGAATATACTCTTCAAAAATATACAAAAACTTATAGATCTATCAACAAGAAAGTCACTTTAAAAGCTATTAATCTATAACCACACTTTTGGGTCTTAAACTTGTTGAATCCTTGGATCTTTCTTCTTAGATTCGACATGCATGAGCATGGAAAAGATCCTATCAAATTTGCCCTCATTAAGTGTATATTACAAAGAAAACAAGAAGAAAGTATGAGTTTTTGATAAACCCTTTGAATATAAACAAAAACAAGATTAGATCTAGTAAAAAGGATGAAGATTATACCCTCTTGAACTTGGTTTTGGATGAAGAAAATGGGCAGAATTTTTGTGGCCTTTGAAGCCTCCAACACCCCTTAATCTAACCCAAAAACAATCCTTAAACCCTTGCTTGATATAACCCTTTAGTAATCTAACTTAATCCTTATTATTAATAAGTGTTTAACTTGATTTTTGTTGGTGTTTGTTTGTTGTTGTTGTTGGCCGAAAATGAGAGGGAGAAAAGAAAAGATGGAGAGTTTTTCTTGAGAGAAAAGAAGAGTGTGGGAAGAAAGTGAAGAGGTGTGTGAGTTTCAAGAGTGAATGTGGAGTGTAGGGTTTGAAATGGGAGTGTGTTGGTGTAATGGGGGGGGGGCCGGCCTCATAAGGCATTTGGAGGGTTTTTGTATCTTTTTTTTTTTATAAAAATTTTGTATATAAGGTGTATATGTATGTTAGGTGTATGTATATGTATTTATGTATGTATTGTAAGGTTAATTGTATTAGTTTGTAGTATGAGTTAGTGTTTATTCTAATATGTGTATATATATGTATATGTCGTGTATATATGTTTGTATGTATATATTTTTGTGTTTTTAATTTGTTACATGAGCCTTTATTTATAAACTTGTATTTATTTTAAGCATATATATATATTCTTATTGTTATTTAAACACTTTTATACACATATTAGTTTATAAATATACTTTGAGATAGAAATCTTTATTCTCATGTCATATTTACTTAAATTGGTTTGGTGATTGATTTGCTGGACATTTATAAGAATTTTTGATTGATATCTCAACTTGTGAGTCTCATTTTGTCATTTATAACTTGATTAATCATCAATAAAAATTTTGTTCGAAGGTACTTTATAAATCAAATTTAGAATTGAACAATAGTTTTAGATTGCTAATTTAGGGGCATTATCTACTAGCTTCGAGTATAACTATGGCTTGCGGGATCATGGGCAACATAACTAGCACATATATACTATTTAAAAGTAGGGTTGTTACATCCTTACCCCCTTAGAAGAATTCCGTCTCGGAATTTGAATTTGCTTAGGGAGTAAGTGCGGATATTTCTCGCGTATAAAGTCTCGCGCTCCCATGTAAACTCTGGTCCGCGTTTCGTATCCCATCTAACTTTAACAATGGGGATCTTGCTTCTCTTTAGGCGTTTCTCATCGCGATCGAGAACTTCTATTGGCTCCTCACGAAATTGGAGCTTATCCTCCACACGTAGTTCTTCAAGTGGGACCACTTTCGAATCATCCGCCATACATTTCTTCAAGTTCGACACATGGAATGTGTCATGAACATCTCCCAATTCTTGGGGTAATTTCAACTTATAGGCTACGGGGCCTATTCTAGCAACAATTTCAAATGGCCCAATGTATCGGGGGCTCAGCTTTCCTCTTTTGCCGAACCTTACGGTTCCCTTCCATGGCGACACCTTTAATAGTACTTTGTCGCCAACCTCAAATTCTAGGGGCTTCCTCCTCTGATCTGCATAACTCTTTTGCCGATCCCTTGCGGCCTTAAGCTTTTCTTTAATGATCGCCACCTTGTCCGTTGTCTCTTGGACAAAATCAACGGTAGCTAGGCTTCTTTCACCCGCCTCTATCCAACACATGGGTGATCTACATTTACGCCCGTAGAGAGCTTCAAACGGCGCGCACTGTATGCTAGAGTGATAACTATTGTTGTAAGTAAATTCTGCGTATGGCAAGTGTTCATCCCAACTTCCACTAAATTCTAATGCGCAAGCTCTTAGCATATCCTCCAACGTTTGTATTGTACGCTCGCTTTGCCCATCCGTTTGTGGGTGGTAAGTCGTGCTTAATGCTAACGTAGTGCCCATTGCTTCTCCTGCACAAGACCCCAGAAACGTGAGGTAAACCTACCATCCCTATCGGATATTATGGACAGAGGTACACCATGCAATGTCACAATCTTTTCAACGTACAGACGAGCTAAACGCTCAGTGTTCCAATCTTCCTTGATGGGGATGAAATGGGCTGATTTCGTAAGACGATCAACAATCACCCATATAACATCATGACCTTTCTTTGTCCGAGGCAATTTCGTCACTAGGTCCATTGCTATCTGCTCCCACTTCCACTCGGGTATTTCTGGCTGCTTTAAAAGTCCAGCCGGCTTTTGGTGCTCAGCTTTGACCATCGCACAAGTCATGCATCGGCTCACATATAGTGCTACATCACCTTTCATCCCAGGCCACCAAAAGTCCCTTTTTAGACCTTGGTACATCTTATCCGCTCCTGGATGAATCGAGTATTTTGAATTGTGAGCTTCCTTCATTAACACCTCTCTCAGCCCGTTGATCTTTGGGACCCAAGCTCTTCCTTTGAAGTACAAGATGCCATCATCCCTATCGAACCTTGTTTCTATTCCACTCAAGGCCTCTTCTTCAATGTTCTTTCCTTCAAAAGCTTTTGCTTGATCTTCTAAGAATTTGTCCCTTAGAGACATTTTCACCTGCAAGTGATAAATTCTCGTCTTCGACACCCTAGTGCTCACCTTCCTACTAAGGGCATCAGCAACAACATTTGCCTTTCCTGGGTGGTACTTAATTTCACATTCGTAATCGTTAAGTAGCTCCATCCACCTCCTTTGCCTCATGTTCAACATCTTCTGATCGAAGATGTGTTGCAAGCTCTTGTGATCGGTAAATATGGTGCACTTGGTGCCATAAAGATAATGTCGCCATATCTTCAAGGCAAACACTACGGCTCCTAGCTCCAAATCGTGTGTCGAATAATTCTTCTCATGTGGCTTCAGTTGCCTAGATGCGTATGCAATAACCTTGTCTCTTTGCATTAGTACGCACCCTAGCCCTTTATTCGACGCATCACAATATACTACAAATCCTTCCATTCCATCCGGCAATGCTAGTATTGGGGCTTCACACAACATGTCCTTAAGTGTTTGAAACGCTTGCTCTTGTTCTTCACCCCATTCGAACTCTCTTGACTTCTGGGTCAATTGGGTTAAAGGTACCGCAATCTTAGAGAATCCTTGAATGAACCTCCTATAGTAACCCGCCAAACCTAGGAAGCTACGCACTTCCGTTGGTGTCTTGGGTGTCTCCCATTTCTTGATTGCTTCTATCTTAGACGGATCTACATGAATCCCTTCTTCGTTCACAACATGTCCCAGAAATTGGACTTGACGGAGCCAAAATTCACACTTAGAAAACTTAGCATATAGCTTCTCGTCTCTAAGTAGCTGCAAGATTATCCTCAGGTGCTTCTCGTGCTCCTCCTTATTTCTAGAGTATATCAAAATGTCATCGATAAACACTATGACGAACTTATCCAAGTACGGCCTGCAGATCCTATTCATTAGGTCCATGAAAACGGCTGGCGCATTTGTGAGACCAAATGGCATCACTAGAAACTCATAATGCCCATAGCGAGTTCTAAAGGCCGTTTTAGGTACATCTTCTTCTCGTACCCTCAACTGATGATAGCCGGACCTAAGGTCAATTTTCGAGAAATACGACGCTCCTTGCAGTTGGTCGAACAAATCGTCTATTCGCGGCAGCGGGTACCTATTCTTGATCGTCAATTTATTCAACTCTCTATAGTCGATGCACATTCTCAAAGATCCATCCTTCTTCTTGACAAAGAGGATTGGCGCACCCCAGGGCGAAGAACTAGGTTGGATTAAACCTTTATCAAGCAATTCTTGCAATTGCTCCGAGAGTTCTCGCATTTCGGAGGGCGCTAGCCTGTATGGTGCTTTAGCCACGGGGGCTGCCCCGGGAACTAAATCAATGGTAAACTCTACTTGTCTTGCTGGGGGAAGTCCAGGTAGTTCGTCCGGAAACACATCTAGAAAATCTCTAACCACGGCTACCTTGAGAGGGTCCTTATCTTTCACTCGCTTATCCACTACTTGTGCCAAGTATGTGTGATATTCCTTCCGTAGGTACTTCCTCACCTTCATGGACAACACCAACTTAGGTTGGACTCCCGCCTTATGGCCTTGAACTATTAGCACCTCACCGTTATCTGAAGGAATCTTAATGATCCTTTCATGGCAAAGTATTTCAGCACGCATTTTCGACAACCAATCCATTCCTACTATCACATCAAAACTTCCTATTTCTATGGGAATCAAGTCTATACTATAGTCCTTCTCATTTAAAGTTAACTTACAATCAGCAATAATTTCCTTAGCCTTATACTCGTTTCCATTAGCATATTCAACATAATAAGTTTCCTCCAGTTCACTAGGTTTCTTATCAATCAATTCTTTAAATTCAAAGGAAATAAAACTTCTTTCAGCTCCAGAATCAAACAACATAGATGCATAAACATTATTTATTGGAAACGTACCTACGATGACATTAGGGTCATCACGTGCCTCATTTGCTCCCATGGCATACACCCCTTCCTCGGGCTTGACCTCCTTGATTTCCACGATTTCCTTGGTTAACGTTGTTGCCTTGATTCCCAATATTAGCTTGATTCCCAACATTTCCTCGGTTGACTTGATTTCCATTGTTTCCTCGGTTTGCTTGGTTCCCGCGATTCCCAACATTCCTAAGGTTGCCACGGTTACCATTTCCATTTCCACGGTTGCCTTGCGCTCTTCTCAACCTAGGACAAGCATTCCTCCAATGATCCATGGCCCACATTCACGACATGCTCCGGGGTTTCCTCCAACTCTTGCTCCACTCCGGCAATAGTGTCCAAATCGATTGCAAGTCGTGCACTGTCTACATTCTCCTCGATGGGGGTTGCCACAACGATTACATCTTGGCGGCATGCCACCGTTTGGGTTGGGGTTAACATCAACAATTCCATAGTTTCTCACTACTTTTTGTCTTTTGTCTGGCCCATTACCTTTCCTATCACCAAATCGATTTCCTCCTCCTTGTCTCGAACTTGATTCACCTCTCGTATACTTCCCACGCCTAACCAAATCGTTTACTAGCCTGGTTGCCAAACTTATAGCCTGCTCAAGGTGGTAGGGCTTGCAGCAGTGACCATCAACCTAACTTCAGGTGCCAATCCATAGATGAACCTCTCTACCTTCTTAGCCACAGGGGTTACCATCTCTGGCACCAACACGCTCAACTCGTGAAAGCGGATCACATAGGCCTCCAATTCCAGTCCTCTCATGGCATGGTTCCAGAATTCCATCTCCAGTTTTTGTACCTCCTCTCGTGGACAATACTCACGCTTCAAGTCTTCCTTGAACTGCTCCCAAGTCATAGCATTGACTGCTGCAGGACCTCTAGTAGTCGCTTGGAGATTCCACCAAGTAAGAGCTCTTCCCTAAAGCTTACTAGCAGCAAACTTAACACGGTCCGCTGGCACACAATCAATGATGTTCAAGTTGGCTTCCATGCTTTGGAACCAAGTAAGCAATCCAACAGGACCTTCTGTCCCATGAAACTCCTTGGAATTGCAAGACGTGAAAGCCTTGTAGGCATTCCTGTCAATAGCATTTTCTCCTCCATCTTGTCTTCTAGCCGTGTTGAGTGTAGCGGTCACATTCTCCGCAATTTGGGTGGCAATGTTTGGCATGGCGCATTGATCTGTTGGGAGATAAGCTCAGCTAACTCGGCTCTTCGCTGGGCCTCTTCACTTGTTTCTCCGCCGGTCCTTCGTGGTGCCATGTCTCTACAAAGGATAATATAGTTTAGTTATTCGTGTATTGAATCATATGACATAAGCTCGACTCACGACTTCTTGATCTCACACGAGTACATCTAAAGTTATTTAGTGCATAGAGGGCTCGTTTGCACACGTATGTATATGTATAACCCGATTCATATTCCTTTTTATAATCATGACTCACTTGTCATTATGAGTAAATAAATGGTTAGGTAAATTCTAAAATTTATCAACCATGCTTTCTAGGTTAGCCAGGAGGATTACAGAATCTGAGTACGAACTTGGAGCACGTAAAAGTGGCTTAAGATGGACGATCTGGGAAAAACCCATAAAATATGAAACGTAGCCCTATGAGTTAAGTTTCACCTCCAATTGGAATCAGGTCAAAAGACGAAACAGAACTCCAGATATGGCCGTTCTACTAAAAGTGGTCAGAACTGATTTCCTGCTGTAACTACAACGTTTATAATAGAGATAACTATATCACAACAAGGATAGCACATCATGTAACCATAGAGAGGCATTAAGCTTACATATATATCATTCAATATGAGTTCACAAAATTGCTACATGCCAAATACTACGTGATCATCGTCACACAAAAGCTAGAAAGTTCAAGAAAGTGAAACAAAGTACAAATGTTCATACATCGAATTAAGTTCATAAATAAGGAAACTCTTAGGTTTACTTCCTAAGCATGAGAGCTATTACGAGAGTGCAAACAGCCGTAAGCACACATCCCATAATGAATATCACCTCATTAACTCGTCGAACTTCTGATATCGCCAAACTCGCATAATCCCCCGTTCGATCCATAACTCCTAAGGCCCTTTCCATCATCACCTCTTGAGTCCTTACCCTTACTCTAGCATCCCTTAATCCGTTAGCTATTCCCCACACCCTCTCCCTTTCTTCATGAGTCATACCAATGGGAGGTGGAGGGGGTACCCCATAGACTGGGCGGTGTGGCTCCTCTCCTTGACGCCTATGTCCGAGATGGTACCAGGGATGATCACGAGGAAGACGCGGCTGAAAGTAGGGATCTTGGGTTGGAAATCGCCCATCACTTAGGTTCATGGGTGCATCTTGCCTCGGCGGAGTAGGTGCTCTAGGGGCAGGTGGTGATGGTGGTGGCGAGGGTGAGCGGCGTTCAGGTTGGCTAGAACACTTCTAGCATTATCGTCTTCCGATGGGTCCTCCATTGGATCGGTCTCTTCTTCTTCTTCTTTTTGGAGTGGTTGGGGAGGTTGCTCTTGCTCTAGGCGTCTCCTTTCTTCCTCTTCCATGTAGTCCACGAATCCATACAAGTTCCTTGGTCTAGGGGCTGATCCGGAAGCTCCACTTGCTTGCGACATGATGTTCCTACACAAGTTTCACAAAGGCGTGAGATGACGACTTGACTCGACGCTTAGACGACCATGGACGACCGACTTGACCATTGACGACCCATATGGCAACTTACGGACAGCAAGACGACTCGACGGACCATGAGACGACCTTAACCATTTGACAAGCAACCAACCAACTCGACCAACGACTCACAAGCTTAACAACCGAACAACGACATGACCATTCACAACCGACGACCAACTCGACTCGCACGACCGACATAACCATTTATAATTAAAGTAATGACCTAAGATTCAACTTGTGCATAGCTCTCATGTATTATATCTAAATGGACAAAGTAATGCTAGCCAAGTGGGGGTAGTAACTAGGGGTTCTAATAGGTAATGCAAACATTGGATTTGGTTATGTATCTTTTGCACCAAGAATCGTTTTTAAAGCTTATTTTCAAAAGACTCATTTTGAATATTCCTTCGACAACCATTTCGATCATTCCATATTAAATTTTTAGTTAGGCATAGTTGATCAGGCTATGCATAAGTAAAACAAGAATACTTTATGATCGACTCAATTGTTTAAGAAATATTCGACTCGTTTTGAAAATACGTAGGTTATAGCAAAAATTCTCTATAACCTTGTCTCTGATACCATTTTTCTGTAACACCCCGACTATAGCGGAAAACTCGAGATGCCACAGAACGACATGGTACAAAAGATTTAAGTATAAAACATCAACATCAAATTTCAAATGCCATTCAAATTCAAAAGGTTACAAGTTCAAGTTGACGTTTAATAATCATTACATAACCAAATTCATAATCAAAAGATCAAATGTTTGCGTTACTAATCCAACATGCAACAATTAAACACATCATCCATGAGGCGGTCCAAAATGCTAACTTACTGCCCTAGACCTGAAAAGCATGAAGAAAAAGTGTCAACTACGAGAGTTGAGTGAGTTCATAGGATTATGCTAACAACACACATATATTTAATCCAATTCAAGAAAGAATATGTCATAAAATTTTCCAAGAATTCCATCATACTGTCCATACCCAAACCGTATGTTCAACCAATAATTTCCATCCACGATAATAAGATTTCCATTCCAAAGATAATTCGATGAGTATATGCTTGAGTCACTACTACGACCATTTTACATGTCCCAACAACATAATATTTCATTTCAGAGCACAAGCTGTCAATCAAGTGCTTTAATCACAATTGGGGTCGTGCCATGGAGACGACCAATAATATATATAAGATAGTTAGAGCACCGCTCGGGTCGGACTGGCAATGAAGGTGGCCACCAAGGCAGACCAAACATTCCACCGTTACCTATTTAGTGGGTGAGTGGACGACTCCTAGTTGCGCAACCCTCTAACTACAGGCCTTAATGAGTTAATAGTAGTGTAGCGGGGACTTGACTTTGACAGTACTCAAGCTCATCATATAACATATAACACATTGAACATACAATATATCCCATTTCATAATCATTCTTTCAAGAATCATTCATATATATATAAAGCAATTTTATTTATCATGCTTTTCACCCCGAATGTAAAACATATAAAAGAGTTTGAAAGGGGGCTATGACTCACTTGATTAGAGAGTGAGAGGGGCTGATCAAATGTGATTTCCTTCTTAGATTTGTTGCGCCTCAAGCAAGCCTAAACCATAACGTATATATTCACGACGTAAGTTCGCGTGACATGAACTAGTGAGCTAGATCATGAGATGTATACTAGTAGACTTGCCCATCTTTGGTTGTTATGAGATTATGGAATTTAAGTGCATCATGATGTTCTCATTGTTTGGGTATAAGAGATTTGGTGGTAAGAGTCGTTTTCTCATTATACGTTTTTGTACGTTTATTGGAATTTCGGTAATTTGGATTTGGTTTATATGATTTCCATTGTATACTTTGCTTAGTAATAATATTTGACATTAGTGGTCTTATAATATTAATATTTTATGTATATTTTCTGATTTGTAATTATATATTTAATTTATTAATATTTAATTACTTATTTATTCACTTTATTGATTTATTAACTAAATAATTCCTTAAAAATACTTTTAAGTGTCATAATTGTCTTTATAAATTATGAATGATTTTAGTTAGGTTATATTCTGATATATAAGCTTCTTAATTTATAATTTCATGATTTATACTTTTATTTATGTATTTTCCATTTATTTTAATGATAATTTTTAATTAATTATTTTTACTTAATTATTTATCTTTAAATTATGTAACACATGTCTCTTGCCTTTTAACTATTTTTCTCCAGTAGTTTTTAGTTATTTTTATCCATGGTTAAGATGATTTAACTTCATTCTTGATTTACATAATTTATTTATGGATTTTTATGTCTTTTAATTACTATTTAAATTCAATAATTCATGGAAATTCTTAGAAATAATCACTAAACATTTTGGTCAAAAATCTCAGGCCTTTTAGGCAACTTTTATCCATACAAAATCATATCAATTCAACCTCTCTTGTGTCTTGCTCATTTTGAGGGTTTTATTATTAAAAATCGTTTACCGAAATAGTGATTTTAGCCTCATTTCTTAAGCAATTAAAGTGCTTCAAAATGGATTTTCATTCTTGTTTCATTATTTTCAGAAAGTTCATCATATTTTGGTGTCCAAAATCGTGATAGTGGTGGTGGTGTGATATGTGCAATTTGGTGCTTTCGGTTAGTGATTATTTGACCCGAAAAGGTGATTTTTTGAGCTTATTGTTGTCATGAACCAATAGATCTGAGTTTTATACTTTTATTTCAACTTATTTCCAGTAGGTTTATCATATTTTCTTGGTCAAAAGATTATGGTGCATGTGTGTGCTCAAAATGCATTTTTGCGTGTTTTCGGTTTGTGATTTCTAGCTTATTTTAACATGTTTTGATTCAAGCTTTATATCCTTGATATTTAATCAATTTTTCCAGAATATTAACATTAATATTAACATATTTTTCACTTATAACAAGTCCATATCCATCTCATAATCCAACAAAAGATCCAACTTTCTTAAATCTAGCATATATGCATTCAAATCAACACTTTTTACTATCAACTTTTATAGATCTAACATTCAACAATATAAAAACTTCTTTTGAATGAAAAATCTCAGAATATACTCTTCAAAAATATACAAAAACTTATATATCTATCAACAAGAAAGTCACTTTAAAAGCTACTAATCTATAACAACACTTTTGGGTCTTAAACTTGTTGAATCCTTGGATCTTTCTTTTTAGATTCGACATGCATGAGCATGGAAAAAAGATCCTATCAACTTTGCCCTCATTAAGTGTATATTACAAAGAAAACAAGAAGAAAGTATGAGTTTTTGATAAAACCTTTGAATATAAACAAAAACAAGGTTAGATCTAGTAAAAAGGATGAAGATTATACCCTCTTGAACTTGGTTTTGGATGATGAAAGAGGGCAGATTTTCGTGGCCTTTGAAGCCTCCAACACCCCTTAATCTAACCCAAAAACAATCCTTAAACCCTTGCTTAATATAACCCTTTAGTAATCTAACTTAATCCTTATTATTATTAAGTGTTTAACTTGATTTTTGTTGGTGTTTGTTTGTTGTTGTTCTTGGCCGAAATCAATAAGAAAAAGAGAGAAGAGAAGAGGTTTTTCTTGAGAGAAAATAAAAGTGTGTGAAGAAAGTGAAGAGGTGTGTGAGTTTCAAGAGTGAATGTGGAGTGTAGGGTTTGAAATGGTGAGTGTGTGTGTGGGTTTGATGGGGGACGGGGGGGAGGGGGGCCGGCCTCATACGGCATTTGCGGTTTTTTTGTCTCTTTTTTTTCTCTCAAAATTGTGGTCTACTTCAGGTAGTATATTATGTTTTTTTTTTTTCTGCGGCTGTCTGTATACTGTCTTGTCTGTCCTGTAGAGGTTATTTGTATTAGTTTGTAGTGTAAGTACATCTTTATTCTAGTATGTGTATATATATGTATATGTTGTGTATATATGTTTGTATGTATATATTTTTGTGTTTTTAATTTGTTACTTGAGCCTTTGTTTATAAACTTGTATTTATTTTAAGCATATATATATATTCTTATTGTTATTTAAACACTTTTATACACATATTAGTTTATAAATATACTTTGAGATAGAAATCTTTATTCTCATGTCATATTTACTTAAATTGGTTTGGTGATTGATTTGTTGGACATTTATAAGAATTTTGATTGATATCTCAACTTGTGAGTCTCATTTTGTCATTTATAACTTGATTAATCATCAATAAAATTTTTGTTCAATGGTATTTTGTAAATCAAATTTAGAATTGAACAATAGCTTTAGATTGCTAATTTAGGGGCTTTATCTACTAGCTTCGAGTATAACTATGGCTTGCGGATCATGGGCAACATAACTAGCACATATATACTATTTAAAAGTAGGGTTGTTACAACTTTAACACAAACTTACATTAGATTCACTAATCTGGTAAATCAATTAAAAGCCCTGGGTGTAACTAAAGACAAAGAAATTTTGTTGGAAAAGTTTTGTGACATCTTACCTTCTAAATGGGAAAACTTGATCTTGGTTTTGAGACAAGGAAAAACCTTGCACAGTCACACTCTAGCCTCCCTATATGGAGCCTTCAGGTACACTGAAGAGCTGTGGCTGAGCAAGATGCCAAAAATCATGCTTCTACCAGTTCAGTCATGGTTCATATTCTGAACCACATGGGACTGCTCTACTATCTTCTGAGAGTGATCATTCTGACTCGATGAAGAAGATGGTCTCTGAAATGTTAAAAACTGGTATTTCTGGTAATGTAACTCATAGTTGTGATGAGGATGACAATGATGATCTGGTTGCCATGCTGGCTAAAACGTTCAATCGTTTTAAGGCCAAATCTAATCGATCTGGCAAACCTTTTGCTTCCAGTGCTTCTATTGATAAGTCCAATCTTGAATGCTTTAAATGTGGCAAGAAAGGACATTTCATGAAGGAATGCAGATCTAGTCAACCTTCATCATCACAATCTGCCCCTAATCATTCTATTTTTCAGAAACCTGATGACAGCTATAAGGCTAAGTACAAGAAGCTGAAAGCCCAAATAGCTCTCATGGCTCAAAACAACTCAAGCAATAATAGTTGTATGATTGCCAAGACTGAAAAATGGGAGGAATCTGATGAATCATCTGATGATGAAGAAGAAGTAAGGGATATGTGTTTCATGGCACGTGAAGATCAAGGTCATCTGGTCAAATCTGATGTTGAATCTGGTCGTTGGGTGGATATTGTCATGAAAAAGGTAAACTAGTAAGTCTCTTCCTGTACTCTATCTCCAGAGCACCAGCATTCTTTCTT
>CM067169.1:149962587-150146991 GCA_034093135.1 Erigeron breviscapus | reverse complement strand
AGGTTGATTTGAACTCCATTTATTGATAAATAATTGTTTTAACAATTGTTTGTTGCGGGAATAGTGAATGCGAAACCGACATGAATTGTTTTTAATGTTTAGCTATCAAAGTCGGGGAATACTTGCATTGCCGGTCCTGAGGATTTTGATGCTCAGGGCTCGATGGTAGACATATGCTCATATCAAAAAATTTATATGATACAAACAACTATTTGACCGAAAGAATGATAATGGGCTCTACATGGTGGAAAGACTTTGGATTCCCATATTCGGCGATTTAAGGACGCTTATTATGAATGAAGCCCACCTATCACCTTATTCGGTCCATCCCGGGTCGGATAAGATGTACTTTGACTTGAAGGAATTGTATTGGTGGCCGGGCATGAGGCGTGATGTGGCTAAGTATGTGAGTGAGTGCCTTACTTGCTTACAAGTTAAGGCCGATCACAAGAAGCCACCCGGATTGTTGGTACAACCGGTGATGCCCGAATGGAAGTGGGAGCACATTTCAATGGACTTCATTACTAAACTACCGAAGACAAGAAGCGGCCGTGACACGATTTGGGTGATAGTAGATCGGTTAACGAAATCGGCTCACTTTTTAGCCATTCGTGAAACCGATAAATTTGACACTTTAGCTCGTTTGTACATCAAGGAAGTAATATCTAAGCATGGAGTGCCGATTTCTATCATTTCGATAGAGATGCCCGTTTCAAAATCAAAATTTTGGGAAGCCTTTCAAAAAGCCATGGGTACTCGACTTGACATGAGCACGGCGTTTCACCCCTCAAACGGATGGGCAAACCGAGAGAACCATTCAAACACTTGAAGACATGTTGAGGGCATGTGCAATTGATTTTGGTGGAAGTTGGGAAGACCATTTGCCGTTAGTTGAGTTTTCATACAACAATAGCTACCACGCTACTATTCAAATGGCACCCTTTAAAGCATTGTATGGTAGGGTATGTCGTTCTCCTCTAGCTTGGGCGGAAATTGGGGAAAGTCAACTTATCGGGCCAGAAATTGTGATTGAAACAACCAAGGTAATATCTCAAATTAAGGAGAAGTTGCAATTGGCCCGTGAACGTCAAAAGAAGTATGCCGATGTGAGACGAAGACCGTTGGAGTTTGAAGTTGGCGAATTTGTACTTTTGAAAGTGTCACCTTGGAAGGGCGTTGTGCGATTTGTGAAGCGGGGAAAACTTGCACCAAGGTATGTTGGTCCTTTCAAGATTCTTGAACGGGTTGGGAAAGTTGCTTATCGGCTAGAATTGCCTCAAGAGCTTAGCGGTGTGCATGATGTGTTTCATATATGTAATTTGCGCAAGTGTTTGGCGGATCCTACACACCATGTGCCTATGGACGAAATTAGGGTTGATTCGAATTTGAACTTTGTTGAAGAGCCGGTAGAGATCTTGGACCGTCAAGAAAAGAAACTCAAGAAGAAGCGCTACACCATTGTGAAGGTTAGATGGAATGCTAGACGTGGAGCCGAGTTCACTTGGGAGCGAGAGGATCACATGAAGTCTAAGTACCCGCATTTGTTTAATAATTAGGGTTTCGTTGAATTTCGGGACGAAATTCTTTTAACGGGGGAATAATGTAACACCCGTGAATTTTGACCCGTTGACTCTTGTGTAATTTGACTAACAAACTTATTGAATGAAGTAATTTGGGCCCATTTATGATTTTATGACTAAGTGGTATGTTAGTCGAGTCGTTAATTTGTTGTTTGGCGTTTAGTAGTGTAAGATTGTTTATGGCTTGTGGGAGAAACGGGTCGGCCCGTGGGTAGTCCATGACCCACCAAGCCCCCAAGACCCATCTTTCCCCCTTATCCTTTTCCTCCCTCTCATTTCTCATTACTATCTCTTTCTCTCTTTCTCTCAAAAGCAAAAGAACCATTTCAATCTCTTCACCATTCTTGCATCAACTAGTAGTGGATCGATTTTAATACAAAAAATTCGTAATCATCATCTTCTTATTGTCGCCATCTTTGAAGAATCAAAGGCCAAGTTCTTACCATTTTACCCATTTTTGACCTAATTTCGGGTTCTAGCTCAAGGAGACGTTTTGGGTAAGTCAAATTCATCCCAATTACTTCTATTTATACTTGTTCTAATGTTTCTAGTCGTTTTTATGGGGTTTCAAGACATGTTCATGGTAAAAATGGAAATTTGGGTTAGGGTTAGGGTTTGAATGATTCATGAGTGATTTTGATGTTTTGGTCGAAATTGTGGGTTGGGTTATGTGTATTTATGTAACACCCGTCGTGGGAAAAAAAAGAGGCGGGGCACTAAAATCGAGGTGCACACAGCCAGGCTACACTGGCTAACGCGGTCGTCACCAAGGCAACCTAGTCGCCGTAGGATAAGGAAGTCTTTGGACCCCACCTTCGTAACACCTTAGATCCCCTATGGAAGAACAGTCAATAAGGATAAGAGTAAAAGAGGAAAACATAAACAATTCCAAAAATACCTACTAACCACCACTTCTCAATGCCGTGGGATACTCACGAACGACGCAGTGAAGGGTGCCTCGACAGGCGGAGACATGAACGTGTGGGCAGGGATCACATCACTGTTTGAAAGGCAAATCATAATCCCTCCTGTTACACAGTCAGCCTTTAATTAACTCTTTTAGCTGCGCATGAATAAACTGGACTAAAATAATAACTAACCTGCACCCAATGACCTACGGCGTCTATGTACACCAAAAAACAACCGAAACCCTTACCAAAAAAACACCTATACGGCATAAAACACGACGGTGTAACGACGCCAGCAAACCAACTCTTTCAAAGTTTTTCTGCATCCACCTTTAACCTCCCAACACGCGAGATTCCCCCCCAATTCACCCCCCGCATGTACCCCACCTCAACGCATTGACAAGCAACTTGACCAAAGGGTTCCCAACCCACTTCAGTAGGCCTATATAAAATACGAAAGGTAAGAAAGTGTCTAACACTAGGAAACGAGCATCTCATATTAGGGTAGCTAAGGCTCCTGCATTGCATCTACCCAAGCTCACACGTCCTGCATCTAGATTCCATCAAGTTAAACCTGAGGGAACAACCACATTAAAAGGAACAAGTGTTAGCTATTAAAATAGCTAAGTAAGATAACACTTAATTTAAAAGCAATTGTCCAATTAAAACAATCTTCATTATTAGACAAGTTTTATTAGGCACAACACACATCACACGTTCACACATATACTGCATTACAACTTCGTATCAATTAGGATAATCATCCTAAATGTGCCTATCCTGCATTAATTCCCACATTATCACACACATCTTCGTTATCTGCATTATTAATTCACACATAGTCACACGTATCTTCGTTAACTGCATATAAGTGTGCCCTGCATCACACCCGACTGGATGGTTAGTCAAAGACTACACATCTTACGTCGTTAAGGAATGGCAAGCCAATCCTTGAGTAATCCGTATGTGGAGGTTGGTCAAACCCCTCGTATTACTCGCCCTGCGTTATAAAGACCATGTTGCGAGGAGCCACCCAAGCAACAGCTGCATCTACGCACTCGCCCGGCTAAGGCTAGTACGGGTTAAGCTTAACACTGTTCCCTGCATCTGTTTTATGAGCTCAATTTCACACATATAGATTGGGTCCCTGCATTCCCAACATTCACACACATATAGTCTAGGTAACACACATTCCTAGACATTCACACACTTTAACTTCATTACGTTTGGATCCTTAAACGTGCAAGTGACATAGCAACCTAGCAAGACTAGTGAACTAGGTGTACAGGTCAATCATGCATATCACACATCAACTTCATTTCTACATATATCATGCGTATCAACATACTTCATCAAACTACATTAACTGCATAGCTACATATTACATTAACATTACTGCAATACACTACAATAGGGACTGCATCTCAGGTCTCATGGTCAACTTGCAGAAACAACAATGATAATAACAAAGGAACGCATTCTGAAACCAACATACAATAATAAGGTACCGAATGGAAGTGATATGATTTGAAACCAGCTTTTAGTTGATCCCCCAGCGTGACAAAGTAGTGTATCTTACCTGATTGTAGTACACGCGCACAAACAAGTAGCTAATACTGCTTATCAGTAACCTCCGACACCTATCGTACATTAACATAATGAATATAAGTCATTTAGGACCTTAAATAGACCCTCGTACGAATTTAATACTGACTACGTAAAATTTCAGAATTACACCTAACGAAGTTAATCTTCGTACGAACTTAAACTTCGTTCATATACTTTACGAAAATAGACCTTATCTTCGTTTGGTTCTTACGAACTTAATTCACACTTTACGAAGATAGGCCATTAAACGAATTTAAACCTCATTTTCGTTTTGTTTTCCAGTTTACGAATTTGCCAACGAATTTGACTTCAAACGAAATTAAACAACGAACTTCATCTTCGTTGGGGCAAACGAACTTAGACTGCATAAACGAACTTTGCACCAGAAAACGACCTTAAACACAATTTCGTCCAGAAATCTAAAACGACTAACTTCAATCAATTTTTCCAGATTTTGATCGATCAAGGCTTCTTTCCAAACATGTTTTTGACACAACTAAACATCCTTTAATCAACCAAATCGGCTAAGGACTCGATTGACACCATTTTGAACGTTAATTAACCAAAACACCATTTAAGCCCTAATTACTTGCATAATCCTTTTTAAATCAGATTTGATTCATAAATATCAACCTCTAAATCTGAAAATACAACCAATACATCAATGATTACCTGCTTGACTCGATGATCGATCGATTCCAACACCAAAACACACAATTGTTAGACCCAAAAACTAGATTAATTGCTTTAGGATTCAAGAAAGGATTATTTGCTTAATTATTTGATAATGGCTGCCAAAGTAAACCTAATTACACTTATCAAAACCTTAATCCCGTTTTTCAATTTCCACCTATGTCAAAATCAGTCCTCGGACTTCTATATCCTTCATTATTGGTCACAAACTGCATTATTGACCATATACAACATTAACCCTTCATTAGATGTCACTACATAGACATAAGCCTTCATATTTCACACATTTATACTACATTAATATTTAGGCTTCCAAGCCTAACCACTTTATCTACGTTAATCACACATAGCTACATTCAAATATTAAGTAAAGACTTAACGACACCCCAATTTGACTTAACGGCATTAGTCAAACATTAAATAAAAGTTCGGGATGTTACAAATACCTCCCCCTTAAGAGGATTCCGTCCCCGGAATCTCATCAGATAGGAACAACTCGGGATATTTCTCCTTCATTACTGCTTCAGTTTCCCAAGTCAAGCTTTCTCCATGATTATGTTTCCACTTTATCAAAACAAGATCTATCACTTTCCTGCGTAACTTCTTTGCTTTCTTCCAAGTATCGCTACCGGTTCGTCTACTATTCTCTTCATTGGGTCAATACTCACGTCTTTAATAGGAATCACACTCGACTTCTCAGCTAAACATTTCCTCAAGTAGGATACATGGAAGGTGTTGTGAATTCCATCCAATTCTGGAGGTAATTCCAACTGATATGCCACATCTTTAATGCGTTTCACCACTTTAAAAGGTCCAATAAATCTTGGACTCAACTTTCCCTTCTTTCCAAATCGGATAACTCCTTTCCAAGGTGATACTTTCAGCATCACTAAATCACCCACATTAAACTCAATCGGTCTCCTTTTCTTATCTGCATATGTTTTCTGCCTTTCTCTTGCCACACGTAAGGCTTCTTTAGCTACATTAACCTTTTCAGAGGTAATTTCAATAATTTCGGGCCCGGTCAACTGCTTTTCACCGGGCTCCATCCAACAACTTGGAGTCCTACATCTCCTTCCATATAACATTTCAAATGGTGGCATTCCAATACTTGCATGGTGACTATTATTATAAGCAAATTCAATCAACTTCAAGTGTTCATCCCATGCTCCACCATATTCAAGTACACACGTTCTCAACATATCCTCCAAGGTTTGAATGGTTCTCTCACTCTGCCCATCGGTTTGGGGATGATAGGCGGTACTCAAATTTATTCTACTACCCAACTCCCGTTGAAGACCCCTCCAAAAGTTTGACACAAACCTCGAGTCTCGATCCGAAACAATAGATAAGGGAACTCCATGTTTCGCTACTTCTTCATCAATGTACATCTTTGCCATCTTCGTTAAAGGCACATCTTGTCGGGTAGCTAGAAAATGAGCAATCTTCGTCAATCTATCTACAATCACCCATATCATATCATTCCCTTTCGGCGTTTTCGGTAGCTTCGTTACAAAGTCCATCGTGATATGATCCCATTTCCACTAGGGAATTTCTAATTGATGCAACAACCATACGGCTTTTGATGGTCCGTCTTCACTCTTGCACACGTCAAACACTTTGCTACAAAATGAGCTACTTCACCTTAATATCCGGCCACCAATAAATCGGCTTCAAATCTGCATACATTTTGGTGACACCGGGATGCATCGAATACCTACTTCTATGGACCTCTTCAAGGATCAACTCTCGGTTACCCCCAAGCAGTGGCACCCAAATGCGACCCTTGTATGTTTTAAACCCACGGCTATTAGTCTCCATCACAAGTCGTTTCTTCTTTCCAATACTCTCGTTATCAATATTATCCTTCATTAATGCCCTTTCTTGTGCTTCTTTAATTCGATCTAATAGACCCGACTTGGCCTGAACTTGCATGCTCATCAACTTACAAGAAGAGCTTTGCACTTTCCTACTTAGTGCATCCGCCACTACATTGGCTTTACCCGGATGGTATTTGATTTCACAATCATAGTCTTTAAGTAACTCCATCCACCTCTTTGTCTCACATTCATCTCCTTTTGAGTAAACATATATTGTAAACTCTTATGGTCGGTGTAAAGTGTGCATTTAGTACCATATAAGTAATGTCTCCATAATTTCAATGCAAACACAACCGCCGCTAACTCAAGATCATGGGTAGGGTAATTCTTCTCATGAGGCTTCAACTGACGTGAAGCATAAGCAATCACTTTGTCTCTCTGCATTAAGACACAACCCAAACCCGTAATAGAAGCATCGCTATATACTACTAAATCATCAGTACCTTCAGGCAAGGCAAGGATAGGAGCTTCACACAACTTCTTTTTCAACGTTTGGAATGCATTTTCCTGCTTTTCAGTCCACTCGTACTTCACACCCTTCTTTGTCAATTCCGTCATAGGCTTGGCTATTCGAGAAAAATCCTGAATAAACCTTCTATAATACCCAGCCAAACCAAGAAAACTCTTAATCTCGGTAGGAGTCTTTGGCTGCTCCCACTTTGAAACAGCTTCAATCTTTGAAGGATCTACTTTAATACCTTCCGATGTAATAACATGACCAAGAAACTGCACTTCTCGGAGCCAAAACTCACATTTAGAAAAACTTTGCGTACAACTTCTTCTCCCTCAACACCTCCAAAACTGCTTTCAAATGCTCTCGGTGTTCATCCTCTGACTTAGAGTAGATCAAAATATCATCAATAAACACAATAACAAAATGGTCTAGAAAGGGGCGGCATACCCGATTCATTAAGTCCATAAATGCGGCTGGAGCATTGGTCAACCCAAATGGCATGACCAAGAACTCATAATGACCATATCTAGTCCGGAAAGCTGTCTTTGCTACATCTTCCTTCTTTACCTTTAACTGATGGTAACCGGACCGCAAATCGATCTTTGAAAAATACGAAGCACCATGTAGTTGATCAAAAAGATCATCAATTCTCGGGAGAGGATACTTATTCTTGACCGTTCGTTTGTTCAACTCACGGTAGTCGATACACATACGCATTGATCCGTCCTTCTTCTTAACAAAGAGAACAGGAGCTCCCCAAGGCGAGGAACTAGGTTGTATGAACCCTTTGTCAAGTAACTCCTGTAGTTGCGTCATTAATTCCTTCATTTCTGTAGGAGCTAATCGGTAAGGTGCTTTAGCAACGGGTGTAGCACCGGGAACAAGATCTATCTGAAAAGTAACTTCACGATCGGGAGGAATACCGGGTAGATCATCAGGAAACACATCGGGAAATTGGATACTACCTCAACACTAGCGATTGAAGACTTCTCTTTTCTTGCATCAATAACATAAGCCAAGAAATGGCTCTTGTTTTTCCTTATACTTTTAATAGCTTTCATCATACTAATAATCTTTATTCCTCCTCTCTTCTTGTCTCCATACACCGTTATCACATTACCTCGGATATAGGCAATCGAATTATCTTTTGGGAACATAAAATACTAGCTTCATTTCTAGCCAACCAATCCATACCAATCACTACGTCAAAACCACCTAAGGTAGTAGGCAATAGTTGAACCGGAAAAGAACAACCTTCAATCTCAATCTCACAGTCGTCATAACCCACACGTATATTATTAACCGTACCATTAGCAATTTCTACCTCTATTGAGCAATCTAAGGGAGTAGTGACTCTTTCTAGCTTAGGAGCAAATAATGTGGACACAAACGACCTATTTGCACCTGAATCAAATAAAACAGAGGCAGGCTTTGAGTTAACAAGGAAAGTACCACTTACCACTTCATCGTTGTTCCTTGCGTCATCAACCGTCATTTGAAGAGCTCTCACTTTTGTTGCTGTCGTGGCGATCTTCTTTCCAGCATTCTTCATCTGTGGACAATCGGCAATGAGATGACCCGTTTCTTGGCACTTGTAGCAACGAGTCTTGTCCCTACATTCAGTTGCAAGATGCCCCGATTTCCCACACTTGTGGCACCTTCTTGTCTTGTCGGTACAATGCCCTTCATGAATGGTCTTGCAAAATATACACCATGACCCATTCTTCTTTTTATCCTTGTCACCGCTTGAACTACCACTTCCACGGAACTTCTTATTATTATTGTTGTTGGAAGACCAATTTGATCTTCTTTTAAATCCCACTTTCTTGTCATCGACTTTCTCAACTACTTTCTTGTCCGAAGCAAAATCATCGTCAAGCTTTTTAGACTCCTTGATAGCTTCAGTCAGAGTCTTGTGCTGCCTGCAGATACCTCGATAACTCGGAGGCAAACCATCAACATAGCAAGCAACCTGATCTGCATCAGTACGGAACAAATGGCCTACGAACTTCATCTTCTCCATAAAAGAACGAGCATAGTCATTAATTTTGCCAACTTCAGCTGTCAAAGCACGGAACTCTTTTTCCATTTTACGCTGCTCATGCACCCCAATATATTCCTCAATAAATTTCTGCTTAAAATCAGCCCACGTAATAGCAGTTACCATAGCCGGAGTCATCGAAATAGTAATGCTCTTCCACCAATCTCGAGCACCTTCTTTCAACATTCTACTTGCACACAACACTTTCTTATCCTCGGGACAATCACAAGCTTCAAAAACCATCTCCGTATCATCAAGCCATTCCATGCAACCTACTGCATTAAGTGTTCCATAGAATTTCTGAGCTCCACACTTCTGGAAACTTTCAAACTTGAATCGAGGGGCGCGAACATCATTAGGAGGAACCACGTTAACATTAGCATGGGGAATGACAACATCATCGACCGGTGGCTCAGTGTAGTGAGAAGGCACAGAGTGACTGTTACCAGCTCCTTCTGCGTTAGCTGCCAACGCCTGATTCAACTGTTCTTGTGTTTGGGCCAACTGGGCCTGAAGAGTTAGCACAAGATTATACATCTCCATCTGATTGGGAATCTGATCCACAGCTACATCGTTAACTCTCTGAGGATTGCCAGGTGGTGGAGGCATCGGACCCAATGAGCCTGGTTGATTAACACGGCGGGGGTTCACACGATTCACATTAACATTAGCCGTAGCATTAGCAGCATTAGGAGCGCCTGCACCCGGATGGACAGGTGGAGTAACGCTAGCAGTAGCTCCGTCGCGTTGAATGTTGCGGTTGCGAGTGTTTACCATTTTCCTTCAATAAAATGGTGGAGTCGATAAGCGCAAAATAAAACAAAAGCTCGTCGAGATAAGGCTAAAACATAACTTCGTAACGTAAACATCTCATAAGCCCTACAACACTCGCACTCATCCCAACCCATCCTACATCACATGTCATCTCTAGCTAAGGCATCCTACGAGTACCTAGCATGCACACCTTAAGTTTAAGTCCAAATCCTATGGTCAATAGGCCTTGGTTCACTTAAACTACTTCTCTGATACCAACTTGTAACACCCGTCGTTTAAAAATATGGGTTTTCAAAAACTTTTCACCTAACGGTGTCATATTGCGGAAGAAAGGACCTTAAATAGTCAAAACCAATAAAACATTTTGGTTTCTGCATTTAGTTGGTGTTACTTGCGACATCATAAAATAGTTCAAATGAAAACCCAACGGTTGCCCAACATAAAACAACCGTCCAAACGTCATTACATAAATTCGACATTAAGTACTGAATGTAACAAATGTCTAAAGTAAGCATCGTCTAAGGGTAGCTAAGGCTCCTGCATTGCATCTACCCAAGCTCACACGTCCTGCATCTAGATTCCATCAAGCTAAACCTGAGGGAACAACCACATTAAAAGAAACAAGTGTTAGCTATTAAAATAGCTAAGTAAGATAACACTTAAATTAAAAGCAATTGTCCAATTAAAACAATCTTCATTATTAGACAAGTTTTATTAGGCACAACACACATCACACGTTCACATTAACATTAGCATGGGGAATGACAACATCATCGACCGGTGGCTCAGTGTAGTGAGAAGGCACAGAGTGACTGTTACCAGTTCCTTCTGCGTTAGCTGCCAACGCCTGATTCAACTGTTCTTGTGTTTGGGCCAACTGGGCCTGAAGAGTTAGCACAAGATTATACATCTCCATCTGATTGGGAATCTGATCCACAGCTACATCGTTAACTCTCTGAGGATTGCCAGGTGGTGGAGGCATCGGACCCAATGAGCCTGGTTGATTAACACGGCGGGGGTTCACACGATTCACATTAACATTAGCCGTAGCATTAGCAGCATTAGGAGCGCCTGCACCCGGATGGACAGGTGGAGTAACGCTAGCAGTAGCTCCGTCGCGTTGAATGTTGCGGTTGCGAGTGTTTACCATTTTCCTTCAATAAAATGGTGGAGTCGATAAGCGCAAAATAAAACAAAAGCTCGTCGAGATAAGGCTAAAACATAACTTCGTAACGTAAACATCTCATAAGCCCTACAACACTCGCACTCATCCCAACCCATCCTACATCACATGTCATCTCTAGCTAAGGCATCCTACGAGTACCTAGCATGCACACCTTAAGTTTAAGTCCAAATCCTATGGTCAATAGGCCTTGGTTCACTTAAACTACTTCTCTGATACCAACTTGTAACACCCGTCGTTTAAAAATATGGGTTTTCAAAAACTTTTCACCTAACGGTGTCATATTGCGGAAGAAAGGACCTTAAATAGTCAAAACCAATAAAACATTTTGGTTTCTGCATTTAGTTGGTGTTACTTGCGACATCATAAAATAGTTCAAATGAAAACCCAACGGTTGCCCAACATAAAACAACCGTCCAAACGTCATTACATAAATTCGACATTAAGTACTGAATGTAACAAATGTCTAAAGTAAGCATCGTCTAAGGGTAGCTAAGGCTCCTGCATTGCATCTACCCAAGCTCACACGTCCTGCATCTAGATTCCATCAAGCTAAACCTGAGGGAACAACCACATTAAAAGAAACAAGTGTTAGCTATTAAAATAGCTAAGTAAGATAACACTTAAATTAAAAGCAATTGTCCAATTAAAACAATCTTCATTATTAGACAAGTTTTATTAGGCACAACACACATCACACGTTCACACATATACTGCATTACAACTTCGTATCAATTAGGATAATCATCCTAAATGTGCCTATCCTGCATTAATTCACACATAGTCACACGTATCTTCGTTAACTGCATATAAGTGTGCCCTGCATCACACCCGACTGGATGGTTAGTCAAAGACTACACATCTTACGTCGTTAAGGAATGGCAAGCCAATCCTTGAGTAATCCGTATGTGGAGGTTGGTCAAACCCCTCGTATTACTCGCCCTGCGTTATAAAGACCATGTTGCGAGGAGCCACCCAAGCAACAACTGCATCTACGCACTCGCCCGGCTAAGGCTAGTACGGGTTAAGCTTAACACTGTTCCCTGCATCTGTTTTATGAGCTCAATTTCACACATATAGATTGGGTCCCTGCATTCCCAAACATTCACACACATATAGTCTAGGTAACACACATTCCTAGACATTCACACACTTTAACTTCATTACGTTTGGATCCTTAAACGTGCAAGTGACATAGCAACCTAGCAAGACTAGTGAACTAGGTGTACAGGTCAATCATGCATATCACACATCAACTTCATTTCTACATATATCATGCGTATCAACATACTTCATCAAACTACATTAACTGCATAGCTACATATTACATTAACATTACTGCAATACACTACAATAGGGACTGCATCTCAGGTCTCATGGTCAACTGCATAACCCATAATACCTCCCAAGTAACCCTTAAACCCACATACAATAATAAGGTACCGAATGGAAGTGTATATGATTTGAAACCAGCTTTTAGTTGATCCCCCAGCGTGACAAAGTAGTGTATCTTACCTGATTGTAGTACACGCGCATAAACAAGTAGCTAATACTGCTTATCAGTAACCTCCGACACCTATCGTACATTAACATAATGAATATAAGTCATTTAGGACCTTAAATAGACCCTCGTACGAATTTAATACTGACTACGTAAAATTTCAGAATTACACCTAACGAAGTTAATCTTCGTACGAACTTAAACTTCGTTCAATATACTTTACGAAAATAGACCTTATCTTCGTTTGGTTCTTACGAACTTAATTCACACTTTACGAAGATAGGCCATTAAACGAATTTAAACCTCATTTTCGTTTTGTTTTCCAGTTTACGAATTTGCCAACGAATTTGACTTCAAACGAAATTAAACAACGAACTTCATCTTCGTTGGGGCAAACGAACTTAGACTGCATAAACGAACTTTGCACCAGAAAACGACCTTAAACACAATTTCGTCCAGAAATCTAAAACGACTAGCTTCAATCAATTTTTCCAGATTTTGGTCGATCAAGGCTTCTTTCCAAACATGTTTTTGACCCCAGTAAACACATTTTGATCAACAAATCGGCTAAGGACTCGATTGACACCATTTTGAACGTTAATTAACCAAAACACCATTTAAGCCCTAATTACTTGCATAATCCTTTTTAAATCAGATTTGATTCATAAATATCAACCTCTAAATCTGAAAATACAACCAATACATCAATGATTACCTGCTTGACTCGATGATCGATCGATTCCAACACCAAAACACACAATTGTTAGACCCAAAAACTAGATTAATTGCTTTAGGATTTCAAGAAAGGATTATTTGCTTAATTATTTGATAATGGCTGCCAAAGTAAACCTAATTACACTTATCAAAACCTTAATCCCGTTTTTCAATTTCCACCTATGTCAAAATCAGTCCTCGGACTTCTATATCCTTCATTATTGGTCACAAACTGCATTATTGACCATATACAACATTAACCCTTCATTAGATGTCACTACATAGACATAAGCCTTCATATTTCACACATTTATACTACATTAATATTTGCTTCTTAGCCCACTGCGGCGCAGTGGGCATGGTCCTTGCTCACTGCGGCGCAGTGCTTTGTCTCGGGTCCTGGTTCAGTTTAGCCACTGCGGCGCAGTGGGCATAGTTCTGGCCCACTGCGGCGCAGTGCATTGTCTACTGGGCCTGGCATGTTTAGCCACTGCGGCGCAGTGGGCATGGTTTGCTCACTGCGGCGCAGTGGGCATGGTTTTGTCTCACTGCGGCGCAGTGGGCATGGTTTTGCTCACTGCGGCGCAGTGGGCATGGTTTTGTCTCACTGCGGCGCAGTGGGCATGGTTTTGCTCACTGCGGCGCAGTGGGCATGGTTTTGTCTCACTGCGGCGCAGTGGGCATGGTTTTGCTCACTGCGGCGCAGTGGGCATGGTTTTGTCTCACTGCGGCGCAGTGGGCATGGTTTTGCTCACTGCGGCGCAGTGGGCATGGTTTTGTCTCACTGCGGCGCAGTGGGCATGGTTTGTCTCACTGCGGCGCAGTGGCATGTTCTGGTCTCCTGCGGCGCAGTGGAGTTTGTCTTAGGCCACTGCGGCGCAGTGGGCATGGTTTTGGCTCACTGCGGCGCAGTGGATTTCCTCGGCCATTTTTGCTTCTTAGCCCACTGCGGCGCAGTGGGCATGGTCCTTGCTCACTGCGGCGCAGTGCTTTGTCTCGGGTCCTGGTTCAGTTTAGCCACTGCGGCGCAGTGGGCATAGTTCTGGCCCACTGCGGCGCAGTGCATTTTGTCACTGCGGCGCAGTGGCATGTTTGCTCACTGCGGCGCAGTGGGCATGGTTTGCTCACTGCGGCGCAGTGGGCATGGTTTTGCTCACTGCGGCGCAGTGGGCATGGTTTTGCTCACTGCGGCGCAGTGGGCATGGTTTTGCTCACTGCGGCGCAGTGGGCATGGTTTTGCTCACTGCGGCGCAGTGGGCATGGTTTTGCTCACTGCGGCGCAGTGGGCATGGTTTGTCTCACTGCGGCGCAGTGGGCATGGTTCCACTGCGGCGCAGTGGCAATGTTCTGGTCTCTGGTGTGCAGGTTGTCCCACTGCGGCGCAGTGGGAGGGCATAGTCTCCACTGCGGCGCAGTGGATTCTCTCGGCCTTCCTTGCTTCTTAGCCCACTGCGGCGCAGTGGGCATGGTTTTGGCTCACTGCGGCGCAGTGGATTTGTCTCGGGTCCGTGGTTCAGTTTAGCCACTGCGGCGCAGTGGGCATGGTTTTGCTCACTACGGCGCAGTGGCTTAGGCCTAGCCCACTGCGGCGCAGCGGCTAGGGTCTGCACTTGCAGCTGCTGGTGCAGGTTGTCCCACTGCGGCGCAGTGGGAGGGCATAGTCCCCACTGCGGCGCAGTGGATTCTCTCGGCCTTCCTTGCTTCTTAGCCACTGCGGCGCAGTGGGCATGGTTTTGCTCACTGCGGCGCAGTGGATTTCCTCGGCCATTTTTGCTTCTTAGCCCACTGCGGCGCAGTGGGCATGGTCCTTGCTCACTGCGGCGCAGTGCTTTGTCTCGGGTCCTGGTTCAGTTTAGCCACTGCGGCGCAGTGGGCATAGTTCTGGCCCACTGCGGCGCAGTGGATGGTCATTGTGTTTATGTGTGTTGATAAGAATGTATATGATCCATAATTAGGTGTTGGACGCGAGGTGAACTTCGTTCGGAGATAACTTAACTTTATATCGATCTTATCTTTCATAACCAATCAAGGTGAGTTTCGTATCTCCCTACCCGCTTGGGATTCGGGCTGAAAAGTGTAAACCTGGCGTGTTTACTTGTATTTATTGATGCATTGTTTGTTTGACTTGATTGTTGGATTGATGTGACGTATCTGTTCGTTTGTTTGACTTGGATTGTGTTTTCGTTAAGTGTTACTTATACATTAGGATAGACGTACATACATGGAAGTCGGTTATGCGTTCATTGGGTTTTAGATGTGGTGGGAAGGCTGCGGGTGACCCTATACATAAGCATCTGGGACTCAAAGAAAGTAAAATCCTCTGAAGTATATGTACGTATAGTTGGTTTATATTGTGATTAGTGATTAATTTTGATTGATGCATATGTTGTGCATATGTCCCACTGTTAGGGGATTTGACTTATGTATATTGAGTTACGGCCTTGTCCCTCTGTGACAAGTGTGCCCCGTTACGATTATTGATTGTTGGTTCATGTTGTCGAATGTTGATTATTGGTTTATGATTGACGATTATTGATTGTCGGTTTATGATTATGCATTTACATTTGTTTGTAAGCATTGCATACATTACTGTGGACCCTCGGCAGGGGATTGCCGGCATCCTGGTGCATAGATGTATGCACCCAGTTTGGATGTAGACCTGACCCCGAGTATATAGACATATATATCTCGATGTTTTTGAGATACAGCCCTGTCCATGGCGATGGCAGAGGGGTATCGTTGCATACGTGATTGAAGGTCACGCTTGGGATAGGCATATTTGCTTATTCATTCATTTGGCACATGCATTGATACATACATCATTTGTGCATCCTCATTACACTCTCATTTCTTTTGTGTAATCTTGTTGTTGGACGATATTGTGTACTTAGAGGCTCGCTGTAAGTCATGTCTAGCCTCTAATCTTATATTGTGATTATTGATGTTGGTTCGTTACGAACCATTACTACGAACTCACCAACCTTGTGTTGACTATGCTTAGTACACTTTTCAGGTAATCAGGTACTCCCCGGACGTGGTGTTTAGTTGCTTGCTTGCTGTCTAACCCGGACTTGGACTCATGGATCAAGGATTCATTGACCCTCCTTTTGCATTATACTTAGGATCGTTTGCCATCTTTGGCTGTGTTATGTTAACGTTGATGGCTATTTGCTCCTGTTGTATTTTGTTACTTGTTTTGCTATGTTTTGGATTCACCGAATCTATATTTGCATTTAGATTGTTCTATTGTAATTCCACCGGGTGCTATGTGTTTTCCGTGACATTTCGAGCTCCGGCTTGGGGTGTTACACATTTCCCGCGTTTTGGTGGAGATGATCCAGCCGGTTGGCTCTACCAAGCCGAGCAATACTTTGAGTTTCAAGGGGTCCATAATGATGACAAAGTTCATCTCGCGTCTTTCCATCTTTATGGTATAGCGCTGCAGTGGCATCGGTGGCTAGAGAAATCGAAAGGCCCGATGACATGGGCTGATTTCTCTCGAGCTGTTCACAGCCGCTTTGGCCCCACCGACTATGAAGACCCCGTAGAGGCATTATCTCGTCTTAAACAAACAACAGTAACAGCTTATCAAGAAGAGTTTGAGCGTCTCTCCCACCGTGTTGATGTCCTACCAGAAGCGTTCTTGATTGGATGTTTCGTTGGCGGACTCAAGGATGAGATTCACTTGGAAGTGAAAGTGAAGTCACCAAGATCATTATCTGATGCAATAGGTATAGCGCGACTTGTGGAAGAAAAACTGAGGTTGGGCCTCGCCATTGTTGATTCTAAGGAAGACACTCAGGAAAAAGGTATTTTGGGACCTGCTCCCACTCATCCGGTGGCTTTGCCTGCTTCTCAGCCTCGTCGTCTCTCAAGTGTGGAGCTACGTGATCGTCAACTGAAGGGTTTATGTTACTACTGTGACGAGACGTACAAACCAGGACACAAGTGCTCTAAACCTCAACTTATGATGCTCACAGATGCTAAGGAAGCCCCTATTCTTTACCTTGAGGACAAGGTGAATTCGAGAGGGGTGGAATGATGTGTACCTAAGGCCTTACCCACGTTCATACATATTTTTAGGAATTTAGGAGTCAAGTTAATTTATTTTATGTCCCACGTTTAGTAGCAGTTATTAGTAAGTTTTTAAGGAGTTATTGGCAGTTTGTTTGTAAGGCTATTTATAGCCATATGTTATTTTGCTTAAGGTATGAATGAAAGTATGAACGTCTAGTTTTCTCCCTAAATATTCTATCTTGTTTCGATCTATTTTCTTTCGATCAACTTGTGAAAGGTTGGAACCACATCAACATGGTGTAGTGCTACAAAACTACCCAAAACTTGCGAAAATGCCAATGCCAGAAAAATTAAAGGTTGCCGGAAAAATTTAAAAGGTGACCGTTTTTAATAAAAAATGACACTTGGGCTCAGAATTTGGGGGTCGGGAATTTCGGAAGTCGAAGACGCCATGGCTGCCAACCCGAAGGTTTACCCCGCCAAGATACGCTCCGGATCATCCGAGTCCCATTTTTACGAACATTTTGTATCATCATCGCCCATCTAACGTAGCACCGGCAACCTAACTGTTCAACGATATCATCATCGGCATAAAACTACTTTTCCGGCTACCTATTGCTTTAATGGAACAAAAGACGGCAACGCTACCGCTAAGTTAACACTACCAAGCTAATCACAAACATGCAATTAACGGAAATGTTAATAAGATAAATATACATATAATCAACAATAAGCAGCAGCAGTTAACCGGCAAACTCAAAAAAGGGCTCGCCGGAAAACCGTATAAACCGAAAACCCCAAAAAGGAGTCACCGAAAACCGAAGCAACACCACCAGAAACCCCAAAAAGGGGTCACCGGATCACATGCAGCGACGATTAAACCAGAAACCCCAAAAAAGAGGTCACCGGAAAACCGATTAAACCAGAAACCCCAAAAAGGAGTCACCAGAAAACCGAAAAACCACCAGAAACCCCAAAAAGGAGTCACCGAAAACCGATTAAACCAGAAACCCCAAAAAGGAGTCACCGGAAAACCGAGCAACCACCGAAAACCCCAAAAAGGGGTTTCCGATCTCACCGGAATAAGGGTATTGTACGTTAGGAGCATCGACAAGTTTTTCCGGCATAGATTCCGGCAATAGAAGCCAAGAAAAACATAGGATTAGCCTCAAAATCGAAAACCCCCCCAAAAAAAAAATTAGGTTTCCGGTGTAAAGAGTTTTTGGCACAAGAACCAAAAAAAAAAAACGGTCACATAGCACGCTCCCAACGTTCACAAGGATCGGCCAAATGTGGCCGATATATATAGCCGATCCAACTTGCCAATGCTTGCCGATACACATGCTACAAGGTAGCCAAAGAGCCCATGCTAGCCAAACCAACTTGCCGATAAAATCAGTCGACTACACTCTTGCCCCTTATGTAAGTACTTTTCAAATAGTTCCTTTTGTGTAAAAATATTTTTTATAACAAGCGCACTATATTTACAAAGAGAAATGATATATTTTTCTAATAAGGTTGGTAGTGAATATAGCCCTTTTACACATTCAATTTGGATGAAAAACTTTTTACATACTAATTTTTAATACATGAAAAACATGGTACCCAATCATTTATTCAAAATATTAAGAAATAAGCATGCGATGAGTTTTCATCCAAATTGGTGTGTAACAATCTCACGCTCAATTTATTAATGTATTTTTCAAAAAAGTTCGGTTTGGAGAAAAATAACTTATGATGTATTTCATATATGGTCGTACAAGTAATCTCTTGAGAAGTGTTTCAAGTTTGATAGATGTACCCAAGGTTTGGAGAAAAATAACTTATGATGTATTTCATATATGGTCGTACAAGTAATCTCTTGAGAAGTGTTTCAAGTTTGATAGATGTACCCAAGGTTTGGAGAATTAAGATATGAAAATAAAACTTTAACCAGTCTTTGCAACAATACTTTCTCTCAATTGAGCGATTTTCACACTCACACCACCATCTAACGTATCATATGTTCTTTTTGTTTAAATCTTATTTACATCTAATGAATTTGGAGCACTTTTCGGAAGACTTATTAAAAGGTGTTTCCTTAAACTTTGTACATTTATTGAAGTAAACTTTTTTGAAAAATACATTATATAAAATAAACTAATAATGTACATTAATCTATACTATATTACTGTATAAAAAGAATAGCACTTTAGTTATGAAAGCGTTGAAAAATGGCACCCTTAAAATATTTTCACCTACACTATCCCCTTAACATTAATGATTAAATTACATTATCAATCTTTTATCTTTTAAAATATCTCCATTAACCATTTACATCAATTACTATCAATTATCTACACCACTCGACGCCTCATCTACAACCAACAGTCGCCCCACCACCACATCGTCGCCGCCAGGACCACCGACGCATTGCTCGGGTAACGTGCTAGTAAAAAAAATGTAAGTAGGGTGATGTAGTTGTTCCAAAATTAAGTATGTTACATACGAAATGAACACATTGTGTAGTTACCGAATAACATTATAATAACTTATTATTTTATTATAGTTATAGCAATTGTGGTATACATTTCTAAGATCCTAAATTTTTTTATATTTGACTTTGACTTTGACCACTTTGTGGTGTTAGCTGCTTGAATTGCTAAGTAATTAACTATTTTTGTCTAAATGATTAATGTAATACTTGAGTGAGTTATTAATGATCATGGATTTTATTATAGTTGTTGGTTAGTCATTAAGATGCTCGTTTGGTCGTTTGAGTTTCCGGTTCGTTGGTTTGATCCTTAACGGTCGTCAGATTTAAGTCAAGGGTACTTTAGTCATTGTGCAAAGGGGGGACGGTTTTGATAGGGATTAGGCAGCCCTAATCCATCATTATCTCCAGAAGTGTGCATGTGTGTGTGTTTCATGGTGTGAGCCTCCATAACCTTTCTAGCTTGATTTTTATTGATTTTCAGTCGATTCGAAGTAATTTGGGACTTGAATTCGATTCTATAATCATCCATATAGGCAATGATTGAAATCCTTACTGAATATTGGTCATTTTGATCTATTCAATTTGTTCAAAACTGGACCTCTTGAGTGATGGTTGATTAAAATCGTCTTTTGTTGTTTGATTCGATGATTTCGAGTTTTTCAAAGATTGTTATTGCAATCATTTGATATCTTGAGATTTCCTACAGGATGAAATTGTTGTTAATGTCATTTTGATGTTCCAATAGAACCAATATAGGGTTCACATCTGGTCTTGAGGTTTGATTCAGATTCGATTGCGTTTGTAAGTCGATTTAGGTCATTTATGGTGTTAAATCAATTGTATAATGTGTGTAATGAATCCATGAATCAATTGATGATTTTATAATGTTAATTGAATCATATTTTGGTGTATTTGAACTGTATAGGTCATGGTGAATTGCTATAAATGCTTGATGATCAAAATTGGCATATGGATTTTGAATTTTCTCGGATCTCATCATTGCCATTGATCATATCTGTTAGGATTCATGCACAATTATCATATAAATAATCACGAGTACGCAGCGGAAAGAATCATATGCAATATAATTAATTAACAAAGTAAAGAATCGAATATGTACCTTTTAGCTTAGCTTCCAATAAATAATAATAAGATTATTATTATTAGTTAGGGTTTAAAGTAAAACCCCTCTACGATCGAACACTTGACACCCCTACGTATGTATGCTAGTACCCGATCACGAAGTCACAACCCTTTGTGTAATACCCTTGTAGTCGAAATAAGCAAAACCCAAAACCCCTTTTGTTTGTTGATGTCGACCGAAAAGAGAGAAAGAGAGGAGAGAAAAATAGTTAGGGTTTTCAAATCAATTGACTTGAATGAATGAAAAAACCCTTGAACTGTAACCTCTATTTATAGGGATTAATTAGAAGGGTTTCTAACTTGGTGACCAAGTTTGATGAGGATTAGGAAACCCTCTTAGGATTTTCGGCCCCCCCTCTTTTAGTGTAATTAGGAAACTTCCTTATTTTCTAATTTACACTTTAATCCTTTAATAAACATTTATATAACATTTAACTTATGTTTATTAATCATTTCGTGATCATATTAATTAATATATTACATTAACATATTAATTAATTACATAGAGTATACGTGTCATTTTGTGTGACCCCGTAGGCTTAAATATTTTCCGGACATACGTTTATTTAACGTGATCATATTTCAACAGCTCCCACTTGAGCATGTTATATAAAGGCAATAACATTGGTTAGCGTCTAGCAACACGCCAATGCTCCCGGAAATATTTAAGTATAGTTTCTTAAAGTATTTTGAAACGGTTTCAGTGTTTATTATCCCTTTGTTTCAGATACCTTGTTAATTATGGATATGGATCAATGTCATTCCATAATTTAACGATTCTGTTTCTCATTTTAACAACTAATTAAGATTACCAAATTAATCGAGACCACATCTGGAGTTCATTTGGGTACGGTCGTACAAACATCTTAATTAATCAATGAGGGCGCCAAATGGTATCATTATTCAGTTGCAAATTGAAGGAACAAATCCTATTTTAACTACACGTGTTAGTCATGTCATTTCACTACATTTATGAAAATAGCCCTTTGTTACTACCTTATTCAGGATAGTTAGAACTATATCAAGAAAATGCAATCCACACATGCATAACCTGCTTGTATCTCAAGTCTAAGGATAAATAAAGTAACCATTTCACGAATTTCACTTAATGACGCCGATCCATAAAGTGATGATTCGTTAAGTGGGGTAGTCCGATATGCATCTCTATGGATATCATGTGAGTTTGGTAGGACCATCTTCAAATATTCCTAAGAATATTACCAATCACTCAGATTTGTCTTAGTTTAACTATATTCTCATATAGTTAATCGACAATGGACATTTAGAATATAAAATATTCATGGATTTAAACATGCAAATATAGGATACAATTATATATTGAAATGAAAACAAACATACCAAGTACTTTAATTCATTTATTAAAATAATAATTGTTCAACATCCCTTATCCAAATACCAATCACAGATTTACATGATATAACTAGCTAATTTATGTAACATCCCGAACTTTTATGTAGTGTTTGACTAATGCCGTTAAGTCAATTTGGGGTGTCGTTAAGTCTTTACTTAATATTTGAAGGTAGCTATGTGTGATTAATGTAGATAAAGTGGTTAGGCTTGGAAGCCTAAATATTAATGTAGTATAAATGTGTGAAATATGAAGGTTTATGTCTATGTAGTGACATCTAATGAAGGGTTAATGTTGTATATGGTCAATAATGCAGTTTGTGACCAATAATGAAGGGTTTAGAAGTCCGAGGACTGATTTTGACATAGGTGGAAATTGAAAAACGGGATTAAGGTTTTGATAAGTGTAATTAGGTTTACTTTGGCAGCCATTATCAAATAATTAAGCAAATAATCCTTTCTTGAAATCCTAAAGCAATTAATCTAGTTTTTGGGTCTAACAATTGTGTGTTTTGGTGTTGGAATCGATCGATCATCGAGTCAAGCAGGTAATCATTGATGTATTGGTTGTATTTTCAGATTTAGAGGTTGATATTTATGAATCAAATCTGATTTAAAAAGGATTATGCAAGTAATTAGGGCTTAAATGGTGTTTTGGTTAATTAACGTTCAAAATGGTGTCAATCGAGTCCTTAGCCGATTTGTTGATCAAAATGTGTTTACTGGGGTCAAAAACATGTTTGGAAAGAAGCCTTGATCGATCAAAATCTGGAAAAATTGATTGAAGTTAGCCGTTTTAGATTTCTGGACGAAATTGTGTTTAAAGTCGTTTGCTGGTGCAAAGTTCGTTTATGCAGTCTAAGTTCGTTTGCCCAACGAAGATGAAGTTCGTTGTTTAATTTCGTTTGAAGTCAAATTCGTTGGCAAATTCGTAAACTGGAAAACAAAACGAAAATGAGGTTTAAATTCGTTTAATGGCCTATCTTCGTAAAGTGTGAATTAAGTTCGTAAGAACCAAACGAAGATAAGGTCTATTTTCGTAAAGTATATTGAACGAAGTTTAAGTTCGTACGAAGTTTAACTTCGTTAGGTGTAATTCTGGAATTTTACGTAACCAGTCTTAAATTCGTACGAGGGTCTATTTAAGGTTCTAAATGACTTATATTCATTATATTAATGTACGATAGGTGTCGGAGGTTACTGATAATCAGTATTAGCTACTTGTTTGTGCGCGTATACTTCTATCAGGTAAGATACACTACTTTGTCACGCTGGGGGATCAACTAAAAGCTGGTTTCAAATCATATACACTTCCATTCGGTACCTTATTATTGTATGTGGGTTTAAGGGTTACTTGGGAGGTATTATGGGTTATGCAGTTGACCATGAGACCTGAGATGCAGTCCCTATTGTAGTATAATGCAGTATTGCTTAATGTAGTATGTAGTTATGCAGTTAATGTAGTTTAATGAAGTATGTTGATACGCATGATATATGTAGAAATGAAGTTGATGTGTGATATGCATGATTGACTTGTACACCTAGTTCACTAGTCTTGCTAGGTTGCTATGTCACTTGCACGTTTAAGGATCCAAACGTAATGAAGTTAAAGTGTGTGATTGTCTAGGAATGTGTGTTACCTAGACTATATGTGTGTGAGTGTTTGGGAATGCAGGGACCCAATCTATATGTGTGAAATTGAGCTCATAAAACAGATGCAGGGAACAGTGTTAAGCTTAACCCGTACTAGCCTTAGCCGGGCGAGTGCGTAGATGCAGTTGTTGCTTGGGTGGCTCCTCGCAACATGGTCTTTATAATGCAGGGCGAGTAATACGAGAGGTTTGACCAACCTCCACATACGGATTACTCAAGGATTGGATTGCCATTCCTTAACGACGTAAGATGTGTAGTCTTTGACTAACCATCCAGTCGGGTGTGATGCAGGGCACACTTATATGCAGTTAACGAAGATACGTGTGACAATGTGTGAACTAATGAAGCAGATAACGAAGATATGTGTGATAATGTGGGAACTAATGCAGGATAGGCACATTTAGGATGATGATCCTAATTGAAACGAAGTTGAAATGCAGTATATGTGTGAACGTGTGATGTGTGTGTGCCTAATGAAACTTGTCTAATAATGAAGATTGTTTTAATTGGACAATTGCTTTTAAATTAAGTGTTATCTTACTTAGCTATTCTTATAGCTAACACTTGTTTCTTTTAATGTGGTTGTTCCCTCAGGTTTAGCTTGATGGAATCTAGATGCAGGACGTGTGAGCTTGGGTAGATGCAATGCAGGAGCCTTAGCTACCCTATAGACGCTTTGTTTAGACATTTGTTACATTCAGTACTTAATGTCGAATTTATGTAATGACGTTTGGACGGTTGTTTTATGTTGGGCAAACGTTGGGTTTTCATTTGAACTATTTTATGATGTCGCAAGTAACACCAATTGAATGCAGAAACCAAAATGTTTTATTGGTTTTGACTTTTAAGGTCCTTTCTTCCGCAATTTAACACCGTTAGGTGAAAAGTTTTTGAAAACCCATATTTTTAAACGACGGGTGTTACAATTTAAGTCCTATGCCCTCGGCATGCTTATTGAGCTTTCCTTTTGACAAAGCCTTTGTAAAAGGATCAGCTAAGTTACAATCTGTGTGAACTTTGAGTAAATTGATTTCACCTAGTTCGATTTGCTCACGAATAATGATATCTTCTTTGGTAATGTCTGGCACCTTTCTGAACTCCGGGTTCGTTGGCAATAAAGATTGCACCAATATAGTCATAATACAAATCTAAAGGTGTGTTATTTGAGGGCATCACATTAAACCCAGAAATAAACTTTCTAATCCAGACGACTTTCATGGTGGCTTCTGGGGCAGCAATATACTCAGACTCTGTCGCAAACATAACAACCGTGGTTTGCTTCTTGTTCTTACAATCCACCGCGCCTCCATTTAAAATGAAAACGTATCCCGACTGAGATTTTGTATCATCTTTATCAGTCTGAAATCCAGCATCACAGTATCCAGTCACTTTGAGCTCTGTATCAGGATTTCCTCCATACACCAGAAATAAATCTTTAGTAGCACGCATGTACTTAAGAATATTTTTCACAGCAGTCCAGTGATCCTCACCCGGATTCTGTTGATATCGGCTAACGATATTTTGCGCGAATGCCATGTCAGGTCTAGTGCATCTTACCGCATACATTATAGATCCCACAGCCGAAGCGTAAGGAACTCTTTGCATACGCTCCACCTCATTAGGTGTAGAGGCACCGTTTTGGCTAGATAAGTTAAGTCCTTCTTGCATAGGTACGAAACCACGCTTAGAATTCTCCATCTTGAATCGCTTCAAGATCTTATCAATATAAGCACTTTGACTTAGTCCAATCAACCGTTTACTTCTATCTCTATAGATTTTGATTCCAAGAATGAATGCTGCTTCACCCAAGTCTTTCATAGCAAAACACTTTCCAAGATGGGATTTTACATCTTGCAACATTGGAATGTGATTTCCTATTATCAATATGTCATCAACATATAAGACAAGGAAAGTAACATTACTCCCACTAGCTTTGCGATATACACATGGCTCATCAGGATTTTGAGCAAAACCAAACTTTTGATTTCCTCATCAAACTTTTTATTCCAACTTCTTGATGCTTGCTTTAGTCCATAAATGGACCTTTGAAGCTTGCACACTTTGTTGGGATATTTTGAATCGACAAAACCTTCTGGTTGAACCATATAAACTTCCTCGTCAAGATAACCATTCAAGAAAGCGGTTTTGACATCCATTTGCCATATCTCATAGTCATAGTACGCTGTTATGGCTAAGATGATCCTAATAGCTCTAATGTCCGCTCCGGGAGAGAAGGTTTCCTCATAGTCAACTCCATAGAGCTGAGTATAGCCTTTCGCCACAATACGAGCTTTATAGGTGTGTACATTTCCATCCATGTCGGTCTTCTTCTTGAAGATCCATTTACACCCAACGGTTCTACCATTAGGTGTAAGATCAACCAAGCTCCAGACTTGATTATCTTTCATAGATTTCATTTCCACATTCGCAGCTTCAAGCCATTTGTCAGATTCTAGATCTGATAATGCAGCTTTGAAATTAGGAGGTTCATTTAAGTCTCTTAATACGTAATCTTCAGACTCAATATTAAGATTCAATCTTTCACGAGCACGTATTGTCCTTGAGGACCTACGAATTGGAATCGCATTATCTTCAACTTGAGGTTCATCACTTTGAACATTTTCCCCCCAAAGTTGATGATCGCTAGTATTTTCAGAAGGTGACACATCTTCTTCTTGAGTCTCATCAAGCTCAACAATCCTCCCACTGTTTTCTTGATTTATGAGATTCTTTTCAAAGAATTCAGCATATCGAGCAACTTTAACAGTGTTGTCGGTAGGAAAGTAGAAGTAGTAACCCATCGTTTCCTTTGGGTATCCTACAAAGATGCACTTAACGGATCTAGGTTGAAGTTTGTCAGGCGTATCTCGCTTCACAAGTGCCTCACATCCCAGAACCTTAAGTAAGACAAATTAGGGACACTTCCATGCCACAATTCATGCGGTGTCTTGTCAACCTTCTTGGTTGGAACCATATTAAGAATGCGTACAGCAGTCTCTAGAGCATAATCCTAAAATGAAAATGGGAGAGTCGTAAGGTTCATCATCGATCTCACCATGTCTAGCAAGGTTCGATTTCTCCTCTCAGATATACCATTATGCTGTGGAGTATATGGAGGAGTAAGTTGTTGAATAATTCCACAAGCTTTTAGATAATCCTTAAACTCTTGGCTTAAGTATTCTCCACCTCGATCCGAACGAAGAATCTTGATGGTTTTACCGAGTTGATTTTCTACTTCATGTTTAAACTCTTTGAATGTTTCGAAGACTTCATGTTTATGTTTAAGCAAGTAAACATAACCATAACGACTGAAATCATCCGTAAAAGTGATGAAGTAGCTAGCACCTTTCCTTGACACATGTCTAAATGGGCCACATACATCGGTATGTATAAGTCCAAGTAGCTCTTTAGCCCTCTCCGGTTTATGCGGAAAAAGGTTTTCTTGTCATCTTGCCGGAAACACAAGACACGCATTTGTCAAATGATTCATCATTTGATTGTAAGATCCCTTCACGTTGAAGTCTTTCAATGCGTTTCTTGCCAACATGAGCAAGACGACAATGCCAAAGATAAGTAGAGTCCAAGTTAGGCTTGACTCTTTTGCTAACATTATACATTGAATTATCATTTGAATTACAACCATGCATATCAATTTCATAAATACCATCACAGGCAATAGCATTAAAATAATGAACATTATTTCGAGAAACTGAAATACCATAATCATTAAAAACATTAATGAATCCATTGTTTTCAACAAAGAAACTGAAATTACACCTCTAGTAATAGAAGGTGCATAATGACAATTGTCTAAAACAATAACTAAACCAGTAGGTAAAACTAAATGAAAGTCGCCTATTTCTTCTACAGCTTGCCGGTAGACCATTGCCCACGAACAGTTGTAAAGCTCATGGCTTCAGTTTCTTTCTTTCTCTAAGCCCCTGTAAAGAATTACAGATATGAGTTCCACAGCCAGTGTCATAAACCCACGAATTACGCTTAGAAAAGGAATATAATTCAATTGTGAAGATACCTGAAGTACTGGCTAAACCAGTTTGCTTCTTCTTCGCATTCAACTCAGCTAGATACTTAGGACAATTCCTCTTCCAGTGTCCCACTTCAGCACAGTGATGACAAGCCTGGTCTTTAGCCGGATGCTCCTTTTTCTCCGGAGGGGTCTTTTTAGGTTTCAAGACTGAAGCACCTTGCTTTCCCTTACCATCGTTCTTGCCCTTAGCTTTCGGTTGTTTTCCTTTCTGAACCCTTCCCCCTTTGATCATAAGAACTTGGGGTGTAGCAGATTTCTTTGGAAGGTTTTTCTCATACTCAACTAACATGGCATGAAGTTCAGCTATGGTTTTACTCATGCTATGCATATTGTAATTGCGCACGAAATCCTCAAAATCCTTTGAAAGAGACTTAAGAATCATGCCAATAGCAATAGGCTGATGATACACATAGTTTAACCTTTCCAAGTGCTCAAAGTATCTCTTCATCTTGAGTACATGAGGACTCACCGGTGTTCCATGCTCGTGTTTTAAATCATGGAGTGATTCAACAAGTTCAAACAATTCAACTCCAGCTTGCTTTTCGTACATAGACTTGAGTTCTTTGATCATATCACACGGATCATTATAATTCTCGGATTGCTTTTGAAGCTCGGGAGTCATGCTGCCTAACCTCAAACAAGCAACCTCATTGTGTCTATCGAAATGAGCATTGTATTCTGCCAACTGTGCAGTCGTGGCACTGGCACCCGGAACAACGGGCATCTGCTTTTCAAGGACATCTAATTTCTTTTCGGCTCTTAGAACAATTCTCAGCTGACGAAACCAGTCATTGAAGTTGGTTCCAGAAAGTTTTTCTCTTTCTACATCGACCTGAAAGCCGATTGGTGTATGTTTTGTGGAGGATTTGTTGTTGCCATCTACAAAACAGATATAAGTTCAAAAATCAGTATTTTCGATAATAATCATAAAGAATTTTGCATGAATTCCTTATGATTTTTACTTCTATTTAACAACATTAAATTAAAAGATACATAAAACATGCAATTTATATCAAATAAACATGCCAATTCACACAATCAAAACTTGCATAGAGGGTTTAATTTAACCATTAACTTAATTAGGTTGAATTAATAATAAAAATAAAAACCCTAATTTTTATTTTTATTAAATTTCGATTTATATATATATAAATAAAAAAACAATTTTAATATTTAATTATTAAATAAATCAAACCAACCCTAAACCCCCCTTCAAGTTTTGAACTTTGTAACTAAAATATCACATAGTAGGCTCGTGATACCACTGTTAGGATTCATGCACAATTATCATATAAATAATCACGAGTACGCAGCGGAAAAAATCATATGCAATATAATTAATTAACAAAGTAAAGAATCGAATATGTACCTTTTAGCTTAGCTTCCAATAATATTAATAATAAGATTATTATTATTAGTTAGGGTTTAAAGTAAAACCCCTCTACGATCGAACACTTGACACCCCTACGTATGTATGCTAGTACCCGATCACGAAGTCACAACCCTTTGTATAATACCCTTATAGTCGAAATAAGCAAAACCCAAAACCCCTTTTGTTTGTTGATGTCGACCGAAAAGAGAGAAAGAGAGGAGAGAAAAATAGTTAGGGTTTTCAAATCAATTGACTTGAATGAATGAAAAAACCCTTGAACTGTAACCTCTATTTATAGGGATTAATTAGAAGGGTTTTCTAACTTGGTGACCAAGTTTGATGAGGATTAGGAAACCCTCTTAGGATTTTCGGCCCCCCCTCTTTTAGTGTAATTAGGAAACTTCCTTATTTTCTAATTTACACTTTAATCCTTTAATAAACATTTATATAACATTTAACTTATGTTTATTAATCATTTCGTGATCATATTAATTAATATATTACATTAACATATTAATTAATTACATAGAGTATACGTGTCATTTTGTGTGACCCCGTAGACTTAAATATTTTCCGGACATGCGTTTATTTAACGTGATCACATTCCAACAATATAATATGTTTTCATCTTATCATTAGGTATATTTTTTAGGTTTACTTGACTATTTTTAGGAAATAAAGTTGTTCAATTCGAGCAGCCAAGAACTTTACCTTTTTATCTATCAACTTATCAAGATCGTGCACTAGGTTAAAAGATGGTTTTGTAGTTTAAAGTTAACAAGGCCCAAGTCTATGTGGGATTTAACAGGGCCCACGTTTTTGTGGGCTTTAGCAGATTTCGTTACTTTTTTCATAAGCTCTTGCTGGGCCACTGATAGTAATTAACCCATATCTTTCGAATCTATTTGGGATAAGTGCGTGGAAATGTAGATAACTAAGATCGAAAAGTTATAGTGTGCACGAACTTTTTAGAAACTCTATTTTATGCACGAACTTTGTAAAAATGTTCAAGTTATGTAACTATATATATATATATATATATATATATATATATATATATATATATATATATATATATATATATATATATATATATATATATATATATATATATATATATATATATATATATATATATATATATATATATATATATATATATATATATATATATATATATATATATATATATATATATATATATATATATATATATATATATATATATATATATATATATATATATATATATATATATATATATATATATATATATATATATATATATATATATATATATATATATATATATATATATATATATATATATATATATATATATATATATATATATATATATATATATATATATATATATATATATATATATATATATATATATATATATATATATATATATATATATATATATATATATATATATATATATATATATATATATATATATATATATATATATATATATATATATATATATATATATATATATATATATATATATATATATATATATATATATATATATATATATATATATATATATATATATATATATATATATATATATATATATATATATATATATATATATATATATATATATATATATATATATATATATATATATATATATATATATATATATATATATATATATATATATATATATATATATATATATATATATATATATATATATATATATATATATATATATATATATATATATATATATATATATATATATATATATATATATATATATATATATATATATATATATATATATATATATATATATATATATATATATATATATATATATATATATATATATATATATATATATATATATATATATATATATATATATATATATATATATATATATATATATATATATATATATATATATATATATATATATATATATATATATATATATATATATATATATATATATATATATATATATATATATATATATATATATATATATATATATATATATATATATATATATATATATATATATATATATATATATATATATATATATATATATATATATATATATATATATATATATATATATATATATATATATTAGTTATTATTCTATTTGATATATATAAGTTATTATTCTATTGGATATATATATATAATATAAATATATATTTTATTTTTATTAATTTTATTATATTATATATATAAATAAATAAAAAACAATTTTAATATTTAATTATTAAATAAATCAAACCAACCCTAAACCCCCCTTCAAGTTTTGAACTTTGTAACTAAAATATCACATAGTAGGCTCGTGATACCACTGTTAGGATTCATGCACAATTATCATATAAATAATCACGAGTACGCAGCGGAAAAAATCATATGCAATATAATTAATTAACAAAGTAAAGAATCGAATATGTACCTTTTAGCTTAGCTTCCAATAAATTAATAATAAGATTATTAATAGTTAGGGTTTTCAAATCAATTGACTTGAATGAATGAAAAAACCCTTGAACTGTAACCTCTATTTATAGGGATTAATTAGAAGGGTTTTCTAACTTGGTGACCAAGTTTGATGAGGATTAGGAAACCCTCTTAGGATTTTCGGCCCCCCTCTTTTAGTGTAATTAGGAAACTTCCTTATTTTCTAATTTACACTTTAATCCTTTAATAAACATTTATATAACATTTAACTTATGTTTATTAATCATTTCGTGATCATATTAATTAATATATTACATTAACATATTAATTAATTATAATTAGCTTTAACAATTTAGATTTAGGAAGGAAAAACTTGAAAAAAGGATGCAGGTTAATTAAGAGTTGATCGTTTGATCTTAAAATATTATGAATGGTTTTGTGTAACGATATGCTTGATCAAAACAATCATCAAAACTTGTTAACTTAATCTGTTTATATGTACAAGTAAGGTAAGTTGAATACACTATAACAATTTTAATTTGATGGAATTGAAACTCTCGATCAATACATAATATCTTTATTTAACGGCGAATGTTAAACTATTTCCAGTACTCCTACTCTAACACTACCTTAATATAGCTAAATTAAACTTTGTTCTTTGCTCTCTGAGTCCCTCCCATCCAGTTAAAGCTAGAATGATTTCGATCAATAAGACATAGTAATTTATGTAGTTATATTATGAAGACTTTTTAGTTAATATTGAAGAATCTTTTTCTACATAAAGGTTTTTTTTATATATTTTCTTTTGATTATATTATAGAAGTTGCATTTCCCTCGAAACATTTTTACAAACTGAAATGATTAATCCTCCTAAACTATTAGCCTAAAAATCCTCCTAACGATTAGATGATAACATATGGAAAAATCAGGGGCAAGATTAGAAAGAGAATTAGTGGATACCACATGTCAACTTCTTATAGTTTTAGGAGGATTTTTAGGCTAATCTTTAGGAGGATTTATCATTTTCCTTTTACAAATTGTGACCATTGATTTAATCTAATGACTATTATTTGTTTAATTTCACAACTCACAAGTCAAGGTATACTTCAAAATGTAGAGTCTTTTAATGGTTTGATGGTTCCAAATAAGATTGATGCAATCTTACTTGTGGGGTACTTGGAGCTGTTCATTTGTTTCAATTCAGAGATAAGAAGATATGAATTCTGAAACTTTTGATAGGTAGCTTCTCGATATAAACAAGCTTTATTATTTGGGCTCATTAGAGTATCCACAATGATAAAAAGTCTTTAAAAGCTTTTTTATTTTGACACCTCATTATCCATTAACTTAAACCTATTAAAAAGCTATTACTTCCAATGGAAAAGCTTTTTATAAAGCTTTTTATGATTAAAATCATATGTATTTGGAAAAAAGCTTTTTGGCAAAAGGTTGAGAAAGCTCAACCTATTCATCAAATAAGCCTTTTAACCCAATGACATCAACCTATTGTAAAGACTTTTTTTCTCAAAAAAAGCTTTTCATTAAACACCATTGAAGATGCCCTTACATTTCTGAAGGCAGCAAAGTACTCATTGTAACTGCAGTATTGCATTTTTGTCATGTATTTCGGTGTCATTTATAACTCATCAAGTGAGGTCATTTTATAGGGAGCCAATGGTATGTAATTTATGTAAATGGGGTCAATTTATAAGGTCACACGTTTGATATTTTATATATAGGAAGCCACTAAGTACTGTTTTGCTGCCTTGTTCATTTTCTATCGACGAGGTTGGTGATTTATAGTCGAAAGAAATGTACTTAATCGGGATAAGTTTGACGATGTTAGAAAATAATACATATTGCAAATTGGATCAACCTCTAGCTGAGAATAACAATGGGTAAAATACAATGTATATTTGTTTATATTTGTTCATGGTTACAAATACACCAACATGAACGAGTCAAATTAATGATCAAACATAAACACATAATCTTAACTATTTTTAAACTAATTATTAAGTTAAACGTTTAAATATAAATAAATTGTTCATATTCGCTCTGTTGATTTACAACTCACATTTACATGCTTTTCGTATTTGTCCTTGTACACTTTTACTACTGATCTTCTTTCTCTCAATTACTCCTGTTGCCAAGAAAAATAAATAAATCATACCTACTACTCGGGATCCGAAAAAGATCGGATTAGATCCGGCGGTTTTTTTTTATTTAGAACGGCGAATTTCAACTTTGGGGTCTAGACTATGTTGTCTTAACCGGGCCCACGCTAGAGCACCCCATACACCAGTCCTCAACCCAATGGGAGGAAAACCCCCTATTAATCCGCCCGAAGGCACGACAATTAATAGAGGTAAACCCTGCCCCCTCAGACTTGAACCTGGGTATACCCAGACCAAGCCCTCATAGAAGGACCTCCTATATAACTCAAAGTTGCCGTGGGAGATTCGAACTTGGGACATAAATGTCACCAAGTGAACCCAACACCACTGGACCACTTGTGAGTTATTATTCACAAGTGGTTTATATGGGTTTTTTTATTCATCTTTCTTTAATTACTTTATTTTTAATATTATTGTTAAGCTTTACTTAATCCCATTATAAAGTTCATCTTCTAATAACCTTAACCATTATTATTGTTTAATATTCCTCGTATTTTTGGCATCACATGCCACTCATAATTAGTTTACATATCAACGTGTTTCTAACGTTACAAGATTTTTTTTTATTATTATTATTTTTAAGCATAAATTATAGTTTATGTATTATGAATTTTGTAGTTTTCATAGTTAAAAACTTAAAATTAATCCATAACAATATGAGAGAAAAAAATATAAGCATATATTGCTTAGCTGTTAGCACATTCGTATCGATTTATACGAAATAACCTTTTTACCTCAGGTAGATGTAAAATTTTTAAAATTTTAACCTCCATATACACTATAAAAGACGATATTGAGAATTGGAACTCGTTAAAGACAATATTAAGAGTTAATCTTTTTCATTTCATAGATGTTTAATAAATTATTAAAATCTTTTATTTATATATATTTGATGCAAATAGATATTGTGTGTACTGATATTCTTTTCACATTTATGTTATACATGCACCTTTTATTAATGTACTTTTTTTCTTTCATTTCCATGTAGAGTGAAACACACTCTATCACTTTAATTCTCGCCATATTGCATCCCCTTATTTACATTGTGCCTTGTCATGCAACAGTGTGACATTCAATCACGTTTGGTACTAGGTACGTGCTTTGCATTTCCTTTCAAAGATTTATAAAGATTTCAATAAAAGATGTGATAAAACCAATCACATTTTAATCGATTTCACTACAACCAAATTGATTCCATATATATGATACAAAAGGCCGTCCTAATATGTTGCTTTATGAGACTTTAACTTACCGGACCAGTTAACACTATACGCGTCCTAAATAAAAGTGTTCTATAAAGTGCTACAATGCTTTTAAGCGTCCTTATAAATACCAGCATTACGAGACACATTGATAATAGTCCCATAAAATGTCTTAATCCAATGGTGTCTTACTGTCTTAATAGACCGCATAATAAGACACTTTATTATGTTCTAATATATGTTAATAATATGTGTCTCCTATTATGTTTTTCAACACATATAAATGTCATTTTAAAATGAATGTTAGTACAAATCAAAACCTTGTCCCTTGAGATGAAATAGTGTTATTTTAAAATTAAGTTTTTCTTTTAACGATAATTGTCGAATAACAAATGGGATCATCAATTAAAAATAAAAGTCCTATTCAAATAAATAGTCTTTTTTCTTAATCGATCCTCGTTTACCAGACAGACACACCACTAAATCATATAATGATTCTCTAAAGTTATATAAGTAAAGTTAGATGAATAAATTAAAAACAAAAGTTAAAATTAAAATATCAAGTTTAAATCTTAACTCTTAATAATCTAATGATTAAAAATAATCCAACTTTATATAAAGTTGGATAAAGTCCCTCAAATAAGGTTAACAAAGATCAAAAACCCTCGTTCTATACATAAAACTTTAGCTTACCGATTGATGCGTACGTGGACCATTGATTTAACACTAGTGACAACGTAAATACTATCTTGATTTTCTCTAAAATTATATCAATTGATTATCCATGACATGACATTTGATATCAATTGGCCTGTCACCAAAACAGTGACAGTCACATTAGCTTCTACCCTTATCAAGTAAATTAAAACCCCCTATTAATAGACAACAATATATAACTTCATTTTCATCATCATTTCAACTTTGACTTCAACTTTAAAAAACACAATCATCAAAATGCCTACTACCAAGAAAAAAATCATTGCCACCACCACCTCCATCACCGTCGGCTGCGGTAGCCACTTCCGGAAACTTAACCTCTCAATGATCTTCCACCCAAAACCCAACAAACACAAACGCCACTACCACCATAGCTCCGCCTCAAGTACTTCATGGAACACCACACCCACCGCCACCACTTCTTGCACTACTACTGCCACGTTGTCACCAAACACATCATCTGATACAACAACAACTGCGGTTCATGGATTTGGATGGCTTGGTGGCAATAGTTTGGCTGTTGAAAAAGATTCAAGTGATCCTTATGTTGATTTTAAAGAATCAATGCTTCAAATGATAATGGAGAAATAGATTTATGGAAAAGATGATCTTCGTGAGCTTTTAAATTGTTTTTTGCAACTTAATTCACCTTATTATCATGGAATCATTGTTAAAGCTTTTACTGAAATTTGGAATAATCTTTCAAATTAATGTATAGTGTTAATTAAGTGATTTAAAATGTGTTCGACTATAGCGTCAGGATTCTATTGTATGTATATCTAACTTATAATTAATATTTTCTATTTTGTGTATCATATTTTTGAATATCGTTGTTGTATGTATCCAAGTATTTTTGCTTACGTTGATACGACATTAGCAAAAGTACTATTTGATACATACTACATGGATATTTGAAAATTGAATACAGATATTAGAAACATTATTTGTTGGATACATCTAATAGAATTTGGATCATCGTTGAATTATATTATCACGCTCCTTACAAAATGGTCCGTCTGGAAGCAGTCTGACAGTCTCTACTTTAAGGAAGAGATTAAGTTATCTACTTCTCACCTTTCCCATATCTCGTGATAAACATGATTGAGTATATATATATTCATGGGTGGTGATTCCCTCAAGTTCTCTAACTGGACTAACTTGACTAGTCATGGGGAAATCTTGACTCTTTAATTAAAATTAAAGGGTAAGATTCAAATATTAACTTTGAATCTTGTTCTTTTATTTTGATCCAAAGGTCGAGATTGATTTAAGTTGAGGGGATCTATACCCTATATACATAGGGATATATATCAAAGATCAATATATATATATATATATATATACGCATATATATACACATATATATATATATATATATATAGGGGACCCTTATTTTGAGAACCCATTTTTTTGTAAGAACCGTAAGAACTCCTAAATTTCATATTGGATCACATGTTTTTTTTGTTCATTCACATGTGAAACGTCATAAAAACATATGTTGTAGAAGAATTTTTTTTTCAAAACCTTATATATAGCCGTTTATCACATGTGAACAAAAAACGTGAACAAATTCATTCACAAGTTCACAAAAGGCTATTTTGAAGGTTTCTTAAAAAAGTTTCTTCTACAACATACATTTTTATATTATTTCACATGTGAAAGAACAAAAAAAACATGTGAACAAATACATATTTTAAGAGTTCTCATGGTTCTTACAAAAAAAATGGTTCTCAAAATAAGGAAACTATATATATATATGCATATCGATCAGTTTATTGGTTAACCTTCTTTTTAGTTTATTAACCTAGCGTTACGAGGTGTTTCTTTCTTTGTGTATGGAACAACATGTAGTGGTTGTAGTTTTTCTTTTAGTTAGGAATTTGTACGTAATGCGATAATGCATTTAATCTTCATTGTAACATCACAACATAATGTTAAGAGAGATGATAATGGTATGGTATCAAAAATATTGATTAGTTTACCAAAGTTGTATATAGATACTTGTACAATAAATTAATATGTTACACAACTTGTCTATTATCGTAAACTTATCAAACTTTATGATACCAATATCATTTCCTATTCTTAATGTGAAATGATCGAGTAGTCTCATTAGTCTATCACCTTTGGTTTAAATAATTGAGTTGAGAGCTTAATGACTTCAACAATAATAGTTAAGAGGTCAAGTGTTAAGTCCCATATAAAACAAAAAAAACACTAAGATTTTTCATGCTAGGCAATGAGATTATCTCTTACTTATAGTGAATATCCTATTGTAGTGTTCAAATTTCATCGAATGGCACCACAGTTGACATGGTGATACGTTAATGATGTGTCAACCATTTACATTAGGTGTTAAAAAAAATCTTGTTAACCTAGCTAGTAATTATTTTCATATCTCGCTATAAATCAACTTGAAAGGAGTGACTCTTAAAAAAACAGATTTGTGAAAATTTATATATTTAAACATATTGCCTCACTAGTTGCAAATCGAAAAATGAGCTAAGAAAAAGGAAATCTTTTTGTAAGGACAAATTGTCCTCGCTAAATATCATTATATGACATTTTATAAAGAGAATGTGATACTTATACCATTACTTTTGATGAATCTATCATAGTTATGCATCAATGATATATAACCAGCTGTATAATCTGTACAATATGATAAATTTATCAAAAATTATGATATGAATATTACCACCCTTTATATTTTTAGTTTGATCGACTCCTCGCTAAATGTTAGATCATTTTTCAATTATTATTTTGGTTTTAAATTCAAAGTAATAAGTGATGAATAAGTGTGGACTTGTTTGACTCGACCTTTTGTGAGGACTTGTCCTTGTTAATTTTTTATTAGTCTAGCCATTTTTTCTATAACTACTTATAAAACAAACTAGGTATTTTATTTTTGGAATCTCTTAATCTCTTAAAACATTTATAGCATACATCTTTTATCTACTAAATTACCTTCATTAACTCCTTAAATCACACATGAATTATTTTACATCAATTATCTATTTTACTTGCCGCCGTTGCCACTACAAGTCGCCACCGCCACCACCGACACGCCGCCGCCTACACCGCCGCATTGCACGGGTATTCGTCTAGTGTTTTTTATTAAAACGATATATACTTATTATATGATAAAAATTTTCTATTTTCACCAAATATAAAATAGTTCCCGGTTTAACCTTTTGACTCACAGGAGCTTAACTTCCATTCTTTTTTTCTTTTATCGACATTTTTATCGAATGTGCCCTCGCTATTTCTTGAAAAAGTCCTCGCAAGATACCGATATTTTTGCGATAACATGTCCTCGCTAAAATCCTTAACGAGGACTTTTGGGACATTTTACGAAAACATCTGTTGTAACTACAAATCGTCTTGTTTACAGTGTCTATATATATTTAGATGAAGCATGACTGTTGCTTTTTCGTCATTCACATTAACCACTAATCTTATACAACACTTTCAACCCATCACTAATCAATCATTAATCTCAAACCGACAATTTAAATTTATTTTTTTCTGGCACGCACCACGTACAAACCCTCGACCTCGAGTCCAACGCAATATTGTGTGCTCGTTGTCAAGCCAAAACCGTGAGAGGCATGCAGCTGGAGTCTCGTGGCTTCTTATTAGTTGCAAATGGTCTCGCAGGTATTAGCGGCGACGTCGCCGCTAATGCCCTGGTCGGGGTTTGACCTTTTTTGCCTGGTCGTGTTAGCCTTCTCGTTAATAAATGTCGTCATTAAATTTCATTTAGTGGCAGAATGAAATGTATTATCTAAGTAAGCTTTAAGCTAGAGTCTATTAAAAAGGTCAACCCAGTATTAGCGGCGACGTCGCCGCTAATGCCCTGGTCGGGGTTTGACCTTTTTTGCCTGGTCGTGTTAGCCTTCTCGTTAATAAATGTCGTCATTAAATTTCATTTAGTGGCAGAATGAAATGTATTATCTAAGTAAGCTTTAAGCTAGAGTCTATTAAAAAGGTCACGCAGCATTAGCGGCGACGTCGCCGCTAATGCCCTGGTCGGGGTTTGACCTTTTTTGCTCTGGTCGTGTTAGCCTTCTCGTTTAATTAATTCTTTCATTTAGTGGCAGAATGAAATGTATTATCTAAGTAAGCTTTAAGCTAGAGTCTATTAAAAAGGTCAACCCAGCATTAGCGGCGACGTCGCCGCTAATGCCCTGGTCGGGGTTTGACCTTTTTTGCTCTGGTCGTGTTAGCCTTCTCGTTAATTAATTCTTGAAAATTTCATTTAGTGGCAGAATGAAATGTATTATCTAAGTAAGCTTTAAGCTAGAGTCTATTAAAAAGGTCCCGCAGCATTAGCGGCGACGTCGCCGCTAATGCCCTGGTCGGGTTTGACCTTTTTTGCTCTGGTCGTGTTAGCCTTCTCGTAATAAATTCTTTAAAATTTCATTTATGGCAGAATGAAATGTATTATCTAGGTAACACCACCAGGAAAAAGGTCAACCCGATCAGGGCATTAGCGGCGACGTCGCCGCTAATGCTGGTGACGTGGCGGACCCCACATGCCAGCAATAATTACTGACAGCGCCGTCACAGGCATTAGCGGCGACGTCGCCGCTAATACTTTGGTCGGGTTTGACCTTTTTTGCTCTGGTCGTGTTAGCCTTCTCGTAATAAATTCTTTAAAATTTCATTTAGTGGCAGAATGAAATGTATTATCTAAGTAAGCTTTAAGCTAGAGTCTATTAAAAAGGTCACCGCAGCATTAGCGGCGACGTCGCCGCTAATGCCCTGGTCGGGTTTGACCTTTTTTGCTCTGGTCGTGTTAGCCTTCTCGTAATAAATTCTTTAAAATTTCATTTAGTGGCAGAATGAAATGTATTATCTAAGTAAGCTTTAAGCTAGAGTCTATTAAAAAGGTCCCGCAGCATTAGCGGCGACGTCGCCGCTAATGCCCTGGTCGGGTTTGACCTTTTTTGCTCTGGTCGTGTTAGCCTTCTCGTAATAAATTCTTTAAACTTTCATTTAGTGGCAGAATGAAATGTATTATCTAAGTAAGCTTTAAGCTAGAGTCTATTAAAAAGGTCAACCATTATTTACTTTAAGTATAAGGTTTGTAATGTAAAATTAAAATATATTAAAATAATGAAAATGAGAAAGTTCATGGACCGGAACCCGGTTCCCGGCCAGATCGCCGGTTCCCGACCCGACCGGCCGGCCCTTTGCACATCCGGACCAACACCATGAACCGGACCGATATAGATGCCGGGTCCCGGCCCGACCGATCCAACCGGCCGGTCCGGTCCGGCCACGAAAACACTGCATTCAAATTTTTTACATCTATTAAGTCGCTGATGGGGTCTACCAGACAGTGGAGCCATTCCTATTGCTTGTAAGTAAGTTAAGGCACAGGGTAACACCACCAGGCAAAAGGTCAACCCGACCAGGACATTAGCGGCGACGTCGCCGCTAATGCTGGTGACGTGGCGGACCCCACATGCCAACAATAATTACTGACAGCGCCGTCACAGGCATTAGCGGCGACATCGCCGCTAATACTCTGTTACTGACGGGGGGCACTTATACTCTGCCAGATTAGCCATAACTGACATGGGGGGCCCGCAGCATTAGCGGCGACGTCGCCGCTAATGCCCTGGTCGGGTTTGACCTTTTTTGCCCTGGTCGTGTTAGCCTTCTCGTAAAATTCGTTTAAAACTTTCATTTAGTGGCAGAATGAAATGTATTATCTAAGTAAGCTTTAAGCTAGAGTCTATTAAAAAGGTCAACCATTATTTACTTTAAGTATAGGTTGGATTCGAAAAAGCAATTTAAAGAACTCTAAAAAAAGGATATATATACATATAGCTACTTCATTAGACCATTGAGAGTCAAGGGTCTTCCCTCAATCAAAGACGCCCCCAAGTAGCCTGCAAGTTGCCATCCACACTGATTATACACCAAACTGAGGTTAGGTTTAGAAAAGGGATGACGGGTGTTTTAGTTATTTGTTGGCGATTCCCTGAAGGTAGAGTTTGTGCCTCTTTACGCCAATCAAATATGTATCAGTGTGATGTAGCAGATTATAATCGTGCTAATGGTTTTTAAATCTGATTGATCGTTAATGATATGAGGTGAAATGTATTGATCGTGAATGAATGCCTTTTCACTACAAAAAAAATCCCTTTAGTGACACAAAAAGTGTCACAAAATCTCAGGTAAGTCACTATTGGCCTCCCTGGCAATGGGTGGCAGAAAAAAAAAGTGTCATTTGAAACGCTGCCACTAAAAGTCTTTAGTGGCATTTTATCATTGTGCTGCTATAGCCATTTTATAAATTAGTGGCACTTAGCTTTTTTTTTGACAAGTGAATTTTACCTCAGACGCGTATGATGTGTGCTAATCGCACAACGAAAGGGTCCGCACTAAGCGGATCTTAAATAGCCTTTTTCACCATACCACCTCCTTAATTGGAAAATACCGTCGAGGAGAACCTACCAAGGCTCGAACTCGAGACCTTGGAGTAAACTCTCCCGAGGCCCCGCATAGCAGGTTTGGTGAAACACGTCTGGCCACTGGGGTTTAACCCAGTGGTTTGGCACTTAGCTTTTTGACACAGATAACTAACTGGATTTTGTGGCATATAATTTGTGCCACTATATCCATCACCAGGCTAGATTATTTTACACCATCATACATGAAAATCTTAAATCGTTTATTTTAACTAATTTCTTTATTTCATTATAAATCATGCAAAACAATAAACAAATAGAAATACACTTTAAGACATAAAAAAATAATACTATCATAACATGGAATAAAAATTCAATGCTTTTAAACATTATGATTACATTTAATCTAGATTTACACGAAAAAACTTCAAACTAATAGATAAAAGCTCAACTAGTAAACTGAAAGATGAATATCATGTCACTTGCATTTCCATCCCAATGTGGTTCCTGTAAAAATAAAAACCTATAGTGAGATCTCAAGTAAAAAAATGTTGTTTCATGTCAATGAGCAATTCAATAACCTTATGCATAGTCTATAAATTTCTTAGAACATAAGGATAAAACAACAACATACAAATTGAAAACATACTAATCTCTTTTACGACGCTCTATGCTCCGTTTTAACTTGAACAACCTACAACACAAGTATGCAAAAATCTGAATTAAGATTAAAAATAAATCTATTAGAAAAACATAAATATTGTTGTTAAACAACATATGAAGCATACGAGAATTCACTTTCATCATTATTTCCTAACCATTACATTTAGGATCTTTACACAAATAATAATAACAACATCTGTGAAGATTAAAAGTTGGGGGAGTAAAGACATACCGCATACAAATTCCAAATTTCATTGATCCCTTTAATAATTCGTAATAGTTTTAAATCCCTCGACAAAAACAAAACAATAATAAAAAAGGGTAAAATTTAAGATCTACCATAACCTTTTTACCCAAAAAAAATCTTCCATAACCTCACTTCATCTTTCCCAGCAAATCGACAAACTATGGGTTGATGTTAGGTTCCTATATCAATACAAACTTATTAAAATCAGGAAAGGAAAAACAATCTCTAAATGAAAGTAAGAAATTTTATAGACACGGATGGGTAAAAAAACAAAAGATATAAAATCACCTTGTACATCTTTGTAGCAAATTTTTGATATTTCATTCTCATATTGTGGATCCGTCATGCGTTACAAAAAAAAATTTGTGGATCTGTCATGGCTTTGAATTATTGTGAATGATAATGTTAAGAGGAAGATAGAAGGGTAATAATGAGGATTGGGGAATGAGGAAATACTAAGGTCGCGTTTGGTTCACAGAATATGATGGAATTTGATGGAATTGGAATTGAATTCCATTCCTTAGTGCGTTTGGTTGTTCAAAGAAGAGGGAATCTCATTCCGTAGGAATGTAAACATTCCATCATTTGATGGAATCTCCATTCCTTGGGGATGGAGGAAGGAATTTCATTCCTTCCGTCACTTGAATTTTCAAAAAATCAAAAACATTCCGTCAAATTCCATTCCTTCAAATTCCAATTCTTTTGAAAGATTCCATTCCTTCCAAAAACATTCTGTGAACCAAACGCGCCCTAAGAAACATAAAGAGGGAAAATAAGAAAAAAGCCCCGCCCAAATTTTAGATTTCTTTTAGAACATCAATCTTTGTAAGTGCACATTTTGGTGCACATTTTGTGTCCGATGCATCTCAATTAATGGGCTGTTTTGCTACATGTGAATAGTGACACGGGTTTAGACTAAACACGTGTGAATAGTGTCACGTGTTTAGACCAAACACGTGTTACTGTTTACACGCGTTTGGAAGCCCACGAGTTTGAAGCCCAGCCCATTTCTAGCCTATATATAGTGTTCTTAGGTTTCGGTTTTAGGTAATGATTTTAGTTGCAACAGATTTCATTCACGGCAGGCTGAGGTATGCGCAAACCTCAGTCCGTAAGTCCACCATATTATTCGATTATCAAGAGTCGTCTCGTTGATTGTAATCCGTAATCATCGTAGATGTATTGTAAACGGATTTATTCATTGTAATCATTCGACTAATGATAAAGGAATTCTGTATTTATCTCCTGTTCTTATTGATTTCGTGTTTGTTTCATTCAATTACCTCAATAACGATTATGTTTGGATTCCGCACTTACATAGTCGTAGGAATCTCGAATCGATCGGTCCCCTGCACTTTCAATTGGTATCAGAGCAGGAGAGGCTTTATGTCTCTGATTCGTGGTTCGTTTTTAGGGTTTTTGGATGAAGAACATCGATCAGATCTGTTCTGTGCAGATGAGATCACACGCACTTGGAAAAGTACGTGGTACTGGTAACACGCGTTTGGATTTAGACCACGCGTTTGGATTTAGACCACGCGTTTGGTTTGGAGAACGTGTTTGAGATTAGTGTACCACGCGTTTGAGTTCAAGCACGTGTTACTGTAACACAAGCACGCGTTTGGTTTGGAGAACGTGTTTGAGATTAGTGTACCACGCGTTTGAGTCCAAGCACGTGTTACTGTAACACTAGCACGCGTTTTATGTCCAAGCACGTGCATAGAAGAACGTGTTTGAGTTGTCGAAATGGAATCGAGGTTCAAGTATGTTTCGGTGTGGAAGGATCACTGCAGATCGTCTGATACATTGAAGCATAGAAGACAGGGTTGTAGAAAAGCTAAAAAAAAAAAAAAAAAAAAAAAAAGAGTATTTTGGCGGGAAAAATAATTTTTGTCCATGGTCTTAAAATGGCATGATTCATGGAGATTTGAAGTTTGGTAGCGTTCGAAAAATTTCGGTCCGTTTTTGTGCGATTTCGGCACGTTTTGGATGAAAATTTTCGGCAATTATCAAATTTTTCCCACAGCCTTAGAAATAAAAATTTACGTGAATACCAATGTTTCACGTAAATGTGTTTTTCCTCGGAAAATTTGCGGTCCGTTTTTGGCGATTTCGGCACGTTTTGGATGAAAATTTTCGGTCCGTTTTTGTGCGATTTCGGCACGTTTTGGATGAAAATTTTCGGTCGTTTTTTTTAGGGTTTTTGGATGAAGAACATCGATCAGATCTGTTCTGTGCAGATGAGATCACACGCACTTGGAAAAGTACGTGGTACTGGTAACACGCGTTTGGAAAACACGCGTTTGGATTTAGACCACGCGTTTGGTTTAAAACTGCGTCACTGTAGCACGCGTTTGGTTTGGAGAACGTGTTTGAGATTAGTGTACCACGCGTTTGAGTCCAAGCACGTGTTACTGTAACACTAGCACGCGTTTGAGTCCAAGCACGTGTTACTGTAACACTAGCACGCGTTTGGTTTGGAGAACGTGTTTGAGATTAGTGTACCACGCGTTTGAGTCCAAGCACGTGTTACTGTAACACTAGCACGCGTTTGAGTCCAAGCACGTGTTACTGTAACACTAGCACGCGTTTGGTTTGGAGAACGTGTTTGAGATTAGTGTACCACGCGTTTGAGTCCAAGCACGTGTTACTGTAACACTAGCACGCGTTTGAGTCCAAGCACGTGTTACTGTAACACTAGCACGCGTTTGAGTCCAAGCACGTGTTTACTGTAACACTAGCACGCGTTTGAGTCCAAGCACGTGTTACTGTAACACTAGCACGCGTTTGAGTCCAAGCACGTGTTACTGTAACACTAGCACGCGTTTGGTTTGGAGAACGTGTTTGAGATTAGTGTACCACGCGTTTGAGTCCAAGCACGTGTTACTGTAACACTAGCACGCGTTTGAGTCCAAGCACGTGTTACTGTAACACTAGCACGCGTTTGAGTCCAAGCACGTGTTACTGTAACACTAGCACGCGTTTGGTTTGGAGAACGTGTTTGAGATTAGTGTACCACGCGTTTGAGTCCAAGCACGTGTTACTGTAACACTAGCACGCGTTTGAGTCCAAGCACGTGTTACTGTAACACTAGCACGCGTTTGAGTCCAAGCACGTGTTACTGTAACACTAGCACGCGTTTGAGTCCAAGCACGTGTTACTGTAACACTAGCACGCGTTTTATGTCCAAGCACGTGTTACTGTTTACACGCGTTTGGAAGCCCACGAGTTTGAAGCCCAGCCCATTTCTAGCCTATATATAGTGTTCTTAGGTTTCGGTTTTAGGTAATGATTTTAGTTGCAACAGATTTCATTCAAAAAAAAAAAAAAAAAAAAAAAAAAAAAAAAAAAAAAAAAAAAAAAAAAAAAAAAAAAAAAAAAAAAAAAAAAAAAAAAAAAAAAAAAAAAAAAAAAAAAAAAAAAAAAAAAAAAAAAAAAAAAAAAAAAAAAAAAAAAAAAAAAAAAAAAAAAAAAAAAAAAAAAAAAAAAAAAAAAAAAAAAAAAAAAAAAAAAAAAAAAAAAAAAAAAAAAAAAAAAAAAAAAAAAAAAAAAAAAAAAAAAAAAAAAAAAAAAAAAAAAAAAAAAAAAAAAAAAAAAAAAAAAAAAAAAAAAAAAAAAAAAAAAAAAAAAAAAAAAAAAAAAAAAAAAAAAAAAAAAAAAAAAAAAAAAAAAAAAAAAAAAAAAAAAAAAAAAAAAAAAAAAAAAAAAAAAAAAAAAAAAAAAAAAAAAAAAAAAAAAAAAAAAAAAAAAAAAAAAAAAAAAAAAAAAAAAAAAAAAAAATGGAGTTATTTAAAAAAACGTAGTTTTTTTGATAAAACTATTTGATTTGTATTTTTTTTATTATTTTTTGAGATACTTTACATGACTATCATAAAAGTAATTTTTTTATTTTAGTTTATAACAAAAAGTTTTAATATTATAAAATAATAAAAAATTTATATATAATTAGTTATAAACTTTATTGGTTTTTCTTTAATATCTTACATTTTATAACTTTTTATAAAAATATAAAAACATAGTATTCTTTATTTTTCAGTTACGAACATTTTGACATAAATTTTATTAAAAACGGAGTTATTTAAAAAAACGTAGTTTTTTTGATAAAACTATTTGATTTGTATTTTTTTTATTATTTTTTGAGATACTTTACATGACTATCATAAAAGTAATTTTTTTATTTTAGTTTATAACAAAAAGTTTTAATATTATAAAATAATAAATCATTTTAATATAATAAAAAATTGGTTTAGGTTGGGTTGTGATGGTGGAAATTTGGAGGGAAAACGAATATACCCTGTTTGGCGAAGAGTTTTAACCGTCGTGAGCTCTAAGCTTTTTGAAGAACCTCCAGAATGGGAGATATTTAAAACCTAAGATGGGCTAGATTTCAGAATTTTGCAGAGAAAAGGGGGAGATAAAAATTTCAGATTTCTGAGTAAAATTCTGTGCTACTTGAGAGACAAACCAAGATCTGTGTTTAGATGATGGTGTGCTTAATGTGAAATATGCTCAAGTATCAAATAGATGGCAGTTGTGGAAACTTTGTCGAAATATTAAGAGCAACGAAGTTGGTCATCTGTTGTTAAGTAATTGAAGATTGAACCTATTTATATTCCAAGAATAGAGATGATTATCAGGCGATCATTTATTGTGATTGCGAGATTAAAGATCTTTATATTTGGTGGTGTATACAACTGAAGGGGAGATCTGATAGGAAAGACTTCGGGTGGTTGGTGGAATTGTGAAGGTACAAGACAAAGTCAGATGCTGCTAGTTGAGACAGGATTTATGGTACTGCAGTTTGTGATTCAAGCTACAGAGTTTCTTATTTTTGTGAGAGCTGATTGATTTGATGCTGATTGTTGGAAATTCAACTTCTCTATTATATGCCGGTTAAGCAAGTCGAGGAATGTCTCGAGCAAAGTTCCAAGCAGGAAGAAGATTGCATATGTTTAATTTGGAGATGGCTACTGTTGAGGGGGAGAACTACAATGAGATGTGTTAGGTTAGTTGGTTGTCACAGAGATACAGAGATTTTGGAGTTTGAAGATCAGAGTGTTGTGTCAGAAGATCGAGTCTCAACAAAAGAAGACCCGGTATCATTAGTTAAGGGGGAGTTCATATTTGTGTTCTCTATAGCTAATGATTATCGGTGAATGAATTGAGTGCATCGGCCAAGGGGGAGACTGTAAGTGCACATTTTGGTGCACATTTTGTGTCCGATGCATCTCAATTAATGAGCTGTTTTGCTACATGTGAATAGTGACACGGGTTTAGACTAAACACGTGTGAATAGTGTCACATAACATATATGTCATTAAAAGTGTGTGCCACTAAATGGTACATTTTTTGTAGTGTTTGGAGGTCTTTAGATGAGGAACTCTTCTTGGAGGAAAAGTTAACCCTTCCTAGGGTTTAGCATAAAAGAGTCCAAGAAGATCTTTTCCTTCTTTGCAGCCATTAGGTGATAAGATCAAATCCCGAGTTTCTAGGGAAACTATCTTTATCTATTTTGTCTTTCTGCGGGAGCCTTCGTTACGGAGAAGCTCCGTGTCGTAGCGTAATACTGTAGATTCGTGTGACAAGTGTTGCGTACCGGTGGGAGGGTATATCATCAAGCCCCCCAGTCCAAGGTGATGATTTGGCAAGAAAACATTGCATTGGACTACTCTTGCGCGCCTTCTTTTATTTCAGGGTCTGTTTTGTAAATCTTGTTATTCTCAAAAGTCAAGTTGTTAGTTGCCCGTATCTCGATGCACGATATCGACGGTTAGGGTTCGAAAAAAGCCTCTTATATACCCTATTATTGCATTTATTCTTCAGATACTCCGCTGCTTCTGTCACTTTCACCTTTTTTCTTTTTCCACTGTGCGTCTTTTCCCTTTCTTCTTTTATTGATCGCCGCCATTTACTATTCCTCCTACTTGTCTCTGATTTTGTCTTTTTTATGCAGATTGTCGTCATCTTCTTCGTATTTGTTGATCATAATGTCGTCAAAGAGGAAGGTTGCTGATGTCGGGTCTTCTGTTGCTCCAGATCGCATTGGTCATGATGGTGCTACTGTGTTGAAAAAAGTAAAAGGTCTTGCCGGTGTTCCGCCAATATCTTTTTCTGGTTCGACTGCCCGTACGTTCATGGAGGAGGAGTTGCTTAAGGAGGATCTGGGTGATAAGAAGAATCTCTTGATCCATGGTTTGTGTCGGGAATACGAGTATTCTCAGGACATGTTGAAGGAGTCGCAGCTTGTTGTTGGGAATCTTTTTGATAGGATTGCAGATCTGGAAAAGCGTTTGGCGGAACAAGATATTGTTGTGAAGGCGCAGCGCACTGGTTTAGGGAAACGTCATGACGAACTTCTTCAGATGGATCTTGAGAATGTGAAACTTCGGGAAAAGGTTCATGGTTTGATTGACAAGGTTATCCCCTATGTTTGTGAAACTCTTGCTACTGGTCCTCAAGCCGTTGGTTTGATTGATTCTGTTGTGAATGCATCCAAGAAGAAGGGTGTTTATTCTACCCTACATGCTGAAGATTCTCCCGAGTATGTGAAGGCGAAGGAAACTTTTGATCAAGCTATTCTGAAGTTGGCGAGTTATCATAGCAACTTTATTTACGATCTCACTCACCTTCGAGATCCTCGGGTTTACGACTTTTTGCTCGTGAAGCCCCGCTTTGATTAGGTTTGCTGTGAACTTACTTTGTTATGGGATTTTTATGAACAAACCTTATGTTTATGCTATATTATTTTGCATATATGTGTATGTTTTGTGTGCGCGTACATTGGGGTGTCTGTTTAGGCGTCCCTGTCAGCTTGTTCCCACTTTGTCGCTTTTTTAATTTGTTGAGGTGGCGATCCTCTATTGAATATTGAGACAATGAGTCTTTTTTTATGCATTTTCCCCCAAGGGGACTTTTTGCTTTATTAAATGATTAAGGCAATTTTAGCCTTTACAATTTATTTGGAAAAAATCAACAATAGAATTTTCGTAAGTTCGAGCCGTTCCAAGTCCTGTCAACCGGAGCTCCTTCGGGTGTTTCCAACTTGTATGCTCTATTTCCGAAGGCCATTTGTACCATATATGGGCCTTCCCATGTTGGTCCTAGCTTTCCCGTGTATTCTTTTTCGCTTGCACTGTTCAATCGCAACACATAGTCTCCGGTCTTAAACGTTGTTGGGTTGACTCTCTTGTTGGAGTATCCTTCAATTTTCTTCTTGAATGCAGCTTCTCTGATGACTGCAATTTCTCTTCGTTCCTCTAGTAAGTCTAGGTCTATCCTTAATTCATCTGAATTTCCTACTGTGTTTAACATCCTGTGGGTGGATACTTAGAATTCTGCTGGTGCCACTGCCTCGGTGCCGAAGGCTAAACTGAATGGGGTCTCCCCGTTGCTTCGTTTCAGAGTTGTTCTATTAGCCCAAAGGACTAATGGCAGCTCATCTACCCACCCTTGTGGCTTCGTCCCAGTCGTTTCTCTATTCCTTTGATTATTTCTCTATTGGTTACCTCCACCTGTCCGTTCCCTTGGGGGTGGTATACGGACGTAAACGATTGCTTGATTTCCAATTGCTTGCAGAATTCGGGAAAGACCCCTTTGGCGAATTGCAGTTCATTATCGGATACTATCGTCTGCGGTATCCCAAATCGACATATGATGTGCTCCCATACGAACTTTTTGATCTGGTCCCCATTTGTCGTTGCTAACGGCTTCGCCTCCACCCATTTGGTGAAATAGTCGATGGCCACTACTAGAAATTTCTTCTTGTTGGGAGCTTCGGGAAGTGGTCCCACTAAATCAATACCCCATTGTATGAAGGGCCACGCCGAGATTACCAAAGTCATATCGTTTTTAGGCTGTCTCGGTACATTAGCATGTAACTGGCATGCTTTGCAGTTCTTTAGCAGCGCTGCGGAATCTTGGTGCATCGTTGGCCAAAACTATCCCAACCGCATGGCCTTCGTAGCGACCGACCTTGCTCCTGAATGTGATCCGCATATACCTTCGTGTATTTCCCGGATGATCATTTCCGCCTGTTTAGGCCCTGCGCACCGTAACCATGGCGTGACGAACCCCTTCTTGTCCAATTTCTTGTCCATGACCTTGTATTGTGGGGTTTTGATTTTAATCTTTCGAGCCTCGTCTTTGTCTTCTAGGAGTATTCCGCTTACCAAAAACTCATAAATAGGAGTCATCCAATTCTTTCCTTCTTCTTCCACTAGATCCGATACCTGCTTTTCCTCGATTGATCTTTCTTTCAAAACTTCTACTAGCACCGTTTTTCCTAGGTGGTCGATTTTTAAAGAGACTAGCTTACTCAAGGCGTCTGCTTTTTTGTTTTGGTTCCTCCGGATATGCTCTATTTTGAAATGGCTGAAACATTCCATCAATTCTTGTACCTTTCGCAGATATAACTTTATTGTCTCATGTTTTGCCTCGTATTCTCCTTTCACCTGGCATGCCACTAATTGGGAGTCAACGTATACCTGTATGTTACGAATCTTCATATCTCTTGCAATCCGAAGTCCTGCCAATAACGCTTCGTATTCAGCTTCGTTGTTTGTTACTGTGAATTCGAACCTTAGTGCATAAGTGAATTCTTTGTCTTCCGGATTGACTAACATCAGGCCAGCCCCACAACCATCGGAGCTGGCGGCAGCATCAGTATATAGCTTCCAAATATCACATTCGACCGTCCCTGTTACTTTCAAAGACGTAAAGTGCGTTACTGAGTCCTTGGTTTCCTGCACCTCAGCGATGAAATCAGCCAAGACTTGTCCTTTGATTGCATGCTGGGCCCTGAACTCTATATCGTGCTCTCCCAACTCATTGGCCCATTTGGCGACTCTCCCTGATTTCTCTGGTTTCAATAATATCTGTTTTATCGGTTTGTCTGATAGCACGACGATTGTGTGTGCCTGGAAGTACCTTCGTAACCTTCGCGCTGCGTAAACTAGAGCCAGAGTGAGTTTTTCCAGTTCCGGATAATTGGCTTCGGCTCCTTGCAAAACCTTACTTACGAAATAAATCGGTATTTGCTGCCGATCCCTTTCGGCCACTAACACAGTGCTGACGCATTCGGATGAGGCTGCTAGTTACACGAAGAGTGTCTCTTTTGGTTTTGGTGCTGTTAGTGGTGGTAGGTTTGAAATGTATTCTTTCATTTGCTCCAGAGCCTTGTTTGCCTCTTCTGTCCATGCGAAATCTTTCTTCTGGATGCATCATTTTAGTGTCTTAAAGAAGGGTAATTGCTTGTCAGCTCCTCGGGAGAGGAAACGACTAAGAGCGGTGAGTTTGCCGTTTAGGCTCTGGACTTCCTTGATCGTCTTCGGTGGTGAGATCTGTTTTAGTTTGTCTACCTTGGAGGGATTCGCGTGTATTCCTTTGTTGCTAACATAATATCCCAAAAAATTTCCCTCCTCCACCCCGAAGGAGCACTTCTTAGGGTTGAGCTTCTTATTGATTGCTCGGAGATTTCCGAAGGTCTCCCGGATGTCTTCTATGAGTCTCTCTTCATCCCTACTCTTGATGACCATATCGTCAACATATGCCTCCAGGTTCCTCCCGATCTGTGTGGCGAATGCCTTATCAACCAAGCGTTGGTACGTAGCCCCTGCGTTCTTTAAACCAAACGGTATCTTTTGATAGCAGTAAGTCCCTTTGCTTGTGTAAAAGGCCATTTTGTCTTCGTCTCCCTCCGCCATCTGTATCTGATGATAACCTTTATATGCGTCTATGAAGCATTTTAGCTTGTGTTTTGTTAATGATTCTACCTTCCAATCTAACTCCGGTAAGGGGTAACAATCCTTGGGACATGCTTTGTTAATGTCTGTGAAGTCAACACACATCCTCTACCCCCCGTCTTCTTTTTTCACCATCATTGGGTTTGCGATCCAGATCGGGTAGGTGGATTCTCTGATTATTCATGCCTTCAACAGTTCCTCTACTTCCTTTCTGGCAGCTTCGTCTCTCTCGGCGGAGAGGCTTCGTTTCTTCTGATAAACAGGTTCAATATGTTTTCGTTCGTTCAGATGATGCTCCGTTACGAACGATTTTCCTTCCAATGTTAAGATCCTGGGAACCCCCGTCATATCAGCATATTCAAGATGTCTATATTAGACTGTAGTAGCTTCCGGAGCTTGTGCTTACATTCGTCTGAGAGTCGGGCGCCTATGGTGATTGGCTGATCAAGGAATGCTGGATTGATTACTATCTTCGTGGCGTCCCCTAGGTCCTGTTGTGCTTTCGAGACGGATGGCTTCCCGTCTTCAATTTTTTTACATCATGAACTTGTTTTGTTTGCTCGTAAGACGAGTAGATGGTTCCTATCCCTGTTTCGGATCAGAATTTAACAAGTCTATGGATCACCGAGGGGACCATCTCTAATCGCTACATAGCGGCCCTTCCTAGGAGGATGTTATAGGGTGATGGGGATCGTACTATCGCGAGGTCCAATGTTCTGGTCCTTTTGTGTTTCCCATCCTTGATGCTGACGTCCAAATCGATTTCCCCTAAGGGACATGCATGTTCTCCTGAAAACCCGACGAGGGGTCCTCGGGGATCGGACTTTCGGGCTCGTATGGTGTCTGGTAATTTAAGGAAGCAATACTCAAATATGACATCGCATTGGCTTCCGCTGTCTAGGTAAACTCTGCGTACCTTGATGTTGAATATCGTGGCTTGGATGATCAGGGGGTCATTAGAGGCTTTATTTTCCCTCTAGAGGGGGAAAATAAAAGCCTTCAGGCGCAGTTACCGAGTGATCGACACTCTTGGTCACCGTTTGATTGATTGCTAAAAAGGATCTTTTATTCTTGAGTGGTTGAGTTTTGTTTTTGTTAACCATTTCTCGTAACGCTAGTGCACAAAAATCTCGTTTTGTAAGTTTTTTGGGTCCAAGTGATGTTATGGTCCCACGGATGGCGCCAAATGATTCTACACCAAACCGAGGTTAGGTTTAGAAAGGGGATGATGGGTGTTTTGGTTATTTCTTGGCGATTCCCCGAAGGTAGGGTTCGTGCCTCTTTACGCCAATCAAATATGTATGAGTGTGATGTAGCCGATTATAATCGTGCTAATGGTTTTAGATCTGATTGATCGTTAATGATATGAGGTGAAGTGTATTGATCGTGTAAGTGAATGCCTTTTGGAGGTCTTTAGATCCTCCTTTTATAGGAGGAACTCTCCTTGGAGGAAAAGTTAACCCTTCCTAGGATTTAGCATAAAAGAGTCCAAGAAGATCTTTTCCTTCTTCGCAGCCATTAGGTGATAAGATCAAATCCCAAGTTTCTAGGGAAACTATCTTTATCTATTTTGTCTTTCTGCGGGAGCCTTCGTTACGGAGAAGCTCCGTGTCGTAGCGTACTACTGTACATTCGTGTGACAAGTGTTGCGTACCGGTGGGAGGGTATGGCTGTCCTAACTGGCGATATGGCTGAGTTGCCATCCTTCCACGGCTTGCAGAATTGAAGTCGCGCAACTTCCCTCACACACTTTACACACATTTGTTGGAAATTTTATGTTTATATATTATTTGATTTGTTTAAATAATATAACATAAAATATTTAAGTGAATAGATATGTTAAAATGAAGTTGAAAGTGTGTTTAACTAATGTGAGTTTGTCCCACATTGGTAGAAGTATAAACATTAAGTGTGTTTATAAGGAGGAGTGTTGGAGGAATAATAATTCCTTATAAGGGGCCACACCCCAAGTGGGCAAGGAGGGTGCGAAGCACCCGACGCGCCCGCGCCCGGGACCGGGGTCGTGGGCGTAATGTGGCGTTTTAGTGGTGCACTTAGCACGCTCGCATCGCCGCGAGCCGCTTTAGAGCCTCCTTTGTTTTTGGCGAGGCTCGGCTCGGCTTGGCTTCATGGCTCAGTGGAGTGAATGGTTCCTGGTTTAACACTTGGTTCTCGGCTTGGCTTCATGGCTCAGTGGAGTGAATGGTTCCTGGTTTAACACCTGGTTCCACACTTGCTACAAGCTAAGTGTGACACCTGTTAGCTTACCATGCAAGCTAACAAGTGTTTTCCACTTCTCTAATCCGTTTGATAAGATGATTAAGATTACTTGATCAGATGACACACTTTAACAACAACACCAACACTTCAATCTGGATTCACCAGATCACTTCCTCTCCCTCTCTTCACTTCAATCAGTTCTTGAAGGTATATTCCGGGTTGTAGGTTAACTCCGGCAGTACAATCTGCTTTGGCTGTTGAACCCTGAGAAACTGACGGGTTCACTTGGGTGACCCGAAATCAGTTTTAAGGGCCATCTGTTTAACAGAACCCTCAGCCGTTGTTAACTCTTTCTTTCTTGTATTTTGATTCTTGTTTAGTTTAGTTAGTTGTTAATTTCTTGTAATCTTTTGTTGTAATTCGAATACATTATTAATAAAAAGTTATTATCTTGAATGGTGTTTCTACAACATATTCATCCAACTTTACACAACTAACACTTCTAAGCTATCACATGATGTAATAAGTCCCTCGACATAAAGAAGTCGCCTCATTGTACCATTTGAGGGGGGTTCTTTCTAGGTAACATGACACCACATGGCATAAGTCTTTTTTTTTTAAAAGTTGCCTCACTCTCATCTCTCATCTCTCATCTCTCACTAATCAATCGAAAAAAATTATACTGTAGTACTGACTAAATCTTGGGGGGTGCGTGAATAGTGTGTCAAAGTGTCATCATTCTACAAATTAGTTAATTAACAATATACGAGTATATGTTAGACATTTTTAAAGGCGCGTGGTATGCCAACCAGTAAAGTGGTATCTCGACCCGACTTTTTGCAGCGACTCGCGCTGCAAAAACGCATGTACCTTATCCGTACACTGTTGACTTGATAGCAGCGTGGGCTTGTTTGTCTTATTAACTTTTTGCAGCGACTGTCGCTGCAAAAGGTTAATAAGACAAACAAGCCCACGCTGCTATCAAGTCAACAGTGTACGGGCTGCGCTATATATGTATACAACTTTGCATTCGATTTTTGCACATTCAAGCTTTCATTTTCATTCCGCCTTTCATTTTCATTCGAATTCCGTGTGTTTTTAGCATTTTCATTTTCAGGTATATGTATATATGTTTAAATATAGTAGGTATATATATATATGTTTATTAAATTTTCATACCGTTTATGTATATGTATATATGTTTAAATATAGTAGGTATATATATATATGTTTATTAAATTTTTCATATCGTTTATGTATATGTATATATATTTCAGATGGATTTTGAGTGTTTATGGGGAGAAATGGGTGCGGAAGATTTTGAGTTTCACTTAGAAGAATGTGACAACCGCCAAAATTTCAGGTTGATTAATTTACTATTATGTGTACTATTCAAATCTTTGTAGATCAAACAACATGAACAAACATTTTATGGCAAAATAAATTGAGCAAATATTCTTTTGATAAATCATGGACAATTATTGTCAAGAACTCAAATAGTTATTTGAGAGTTGCTTGGAAATAGTTTTCCATACTTATACTATCAAAAACAGTATTTATGAATAGTACCGTATTCGTGAATAGTAACCGTATTCGTGAATAGTAACCGTATTCATAAGTAATACCGTATCAGTGAATAATGACTGTATTCAGTATTCATGAATAGTAATTATGAATAGTAAATGTAAAAAGTAAATTGTAAATAGTAAAGGTAAAAGTAAATAGTAAATAGTAAAGATAGAAGGTAAATTGTAAAAAGGTAATGGTGAAAAGTAAAATGGCGGGAACCACGTCAAATAATTCTATCGATATTAAAAATCAAGATTCAGAAAATTTTATTAATTTTTAATTCAAGCGTCAAGATTCAGAAAAGTTTTATTAATTTTTAATTCAAGCGGGACCCACGTCAAAATAATAATTCACTAAAATTTAAAACTAAATAGTGTTAAATAGTAAACATCACTTTCATACTTTATTCTTATAATATAAACGTCCAAAACCCGCTCACTGAGGTTAACTGAGCAAAAATTATTAAAATGAAAGTTGTATATCTTAATTTTCTGATCTTATAGAAACTTGAATTTTCTCAATAGGAGTCCGTATGGACAATTTAGGATTAAAACAATGTATAAATATATACTACTATGATAAAGGAAATCTATCATTAGAAACGTCCAAGAAGTAGTGGGAAACACACTTTTATCTACTTTATAATTAAAAATTTATGAATTATGAATCACGGGTTTAGTTGGCTAAGTGTATGGACAAAAAGAATACTATATATATACATACACCTTATTCATGATTAACTTTATAATATAATAATAATATATATAAATCATCGAATAATAAAATAATATTAAAGATTTTAAACGTTTTAATATAATAATATTATATATAAAACGAGTTACGCGTTATATACCGAACGCGTTTATTAACGCGTTTTCCCCTTCTATAAATAGCCACCTTCATTTAACCATAAAACTCACACCAACATATATTCACTTCTAAATTTCTCTCTTATAATCACACAAGATTAAATACGTTGAAGTGATCTTTCTTCTACAACACTAAGGTGAGTCTTCATACTCCCCTTTTCAATTATTTATACATTTATTTGGGGACTGAGATACATGCAATAAAACTACTTGTTATACTTATATGTATATTTTCAAAGTTATATACTTATATGTATATTTACAAAATTATATATATATATTATATATATTTTGTAACTCCACTTTATTTATTTTACCTTCGGGGTAAAATACAAACTCTTTACTGTTATGATGAACACAAGTATTCCAGAAATGTATATATGGTTGATTCTAAGTTGCTCTGTTCACTCAAAGTCCTCACTATCATGGACGATTAATTATGGAAACATAAACGTGGGTATATTGAATAGTACTATTGGGGTAGGCACCCCCATTCGTGTTGGTCATACCAACTGGATACGGATGCATTATATTTGGAAAGCTTAGGGTACCCTGAACAAGGTACCTACTCTGGAGGCAAATAAACACACACTTGTCTAGTTTCGGTTCATGAGCTTAGAACTTGATGTATACAGTATCTACTCTTATATTCTATTTGATCCATTGTGTGATCAAATAGTTACTTTAAATCTTGTGGTTCATACTCTATATTTTAATTAAAAACATATGATACTCTTTGCTAATATTGTATCATAACTATTTGACATTGCGGTAAGGCAATGGTCACACTGAACTCTGGCATTTTGTGAAACTATATTTTCTATATGAAAAACTTATGGAACTCACCAACTTTATGTTGACGTATTTTAGCATGTATTCTCAGGTAACTAGACGATACTCTGTGTATGGGACTATTTTCCGCTGCATACAACATACTGGACCATGGCCTACCCTCAGACTCTAGTAAAGACAAGTCAATTTGTTAAAGTCTCTGTCTACTGTTTAATATTGTTTAATATTAAATAATTGTTTTCAAGAATAATATCTTTCATAAATTGTAATATAAATTTGTGAACAATGCTTTTATATAAATGTATTTTAAAACGACAACGTTTTGTATCGTTCAGTATATCTTGTGTTGTGAATCCATGTAAGTCATACCCCGTCTAGGGCGGGTGTGACAAAGAACCTGATGAATAATTTGAGATGCCGGAGGCGGCCCCTCATTTTGACTACGACGCTAGGGCTTTCCACACCGATGAGGTATAATTAAAGGGATTTTATCATATTTATCCTTGTTAACGTTTAAAATCACCTATTTACCCACCTAATATAAAGAATACTTGCATTAAAAGAATTTACTTTATCGAAATTATCTTTTCTTTTTTTAATGAAATGTTAGAAATTGTGGGCTTGCTATCCTTCATTAATTTCGTACCTCTTTAAGCTTACTTTTAAAATTTAGAAATTTATTAATATTTAGTTAAAAAACCACTTAGTTACTTAAATTTATATTTTTGTACCATTTAATATGTGTTTCGTTGTTAAATTTATTGCATATGTAAAATGTTAGATATTTATATGTATATATATAATTTAATGATAATTTTTAAAATAACTATTTTAGGTGTTCGATTCACACGAAGAAGTGTTCAACTGGGCCAAAAGAATAGCAAAAGAGCTTGGTTATGTGTTAATCAAACGACGAACAAATTCCAACTTAGCTGGTGTCAAAAATAAAGTGACCATAGTCTGTAATCTTTCTGGGCAAATAGATAATAGGACAATCGGGCTCGTTAAAAAGACACTTAAATGTCAGTGCCCCTTTAGATTGGACGCCCGTTTGACAACTGATGGTGGTTGGAGGGTAACTGTTATAGACGACACACATAATCACTATCCAGCTAATAATCTGGAGGGTTACGCGTACGCAAGAAGGTTGACTGAAGATGAGAGATCATTTCTGGAAGCTGAATATCATCGCGGTACATCGCCCGGTATAATTATATATTTATATTTACTTTTATACTTTTTTTAACACTTATTTTTAAAGTTTTATAGAAACTTGTTTTTTATACTAATATAGTTTACTTATATGTTTTTTATACGTAATCTTTAATATTCTTTTTAACTTACTTTTTACACTTATTTTTATATATATTTTCTTACACTTAATTTTGACTAGAGACTTGATTATCTACGTAAATTTTCATCTAACAATATAAATATTCTAACAAATCACTAAAAAACCTAACACTAATCTTTCACTAACAAAACAAAATACATACAAATATAAACATTATAATACAAATCACTAACTTATCAACAAAACTAAAACTAACAATACTAACAAACCTATAATCCAAATCACTAACTTATCAACAAAACTAAAACTAACAATACAAACAAACTTATTAAAATCTAAAAATTAACTATCAATCCTAACAAAACTAATAAAACCAAAAACAATACTAACATATCAATTAACAAGCAAAAACACAAATTATAACAATAAAAAACGAACCGTGCCGGCTATGTTGGCCGAAGTAGTGGCTGGGCTGGTCAAAGTCCAGATGTCGCTGCAAATAGTACGGCGGAAAAGTGGCCGGAAAAGTCGCCGGAAAAGTCTGTACCGCGGCGGTGATGGACGGATAAACAACTAAAAAACCCAAATATGTCGCTGCTAATATTTTGTCGCGAAAAGGATCTCGATATTGGTGGCCGGATGAAAAATATGGGGGAAAACCGGATTGAAAGAAGGAGAATGAGAGGATGTAATTTTTTTTTTTTGGTTTGATAATGAAAGAGAGATAGAGACGGAGGCTTTTATTCGAATTTTGGGCCCCACTCAAGTATTTGCAGCGACTCGCGCTGCAAAATCTCGGGTCAAAGGGTCAGCGCAATAATGGCGGTGGATGGTGGATTGATGACGTGGCAGGAGTATTTGCAGCGACTATCGCTGCAAATTTCTTTTGTCGAGATACCAAAAATAATTGGTCGGGATACGGGTTGCGTTTTTAAATGTCAATATCCTAGCAACCAAAACAATATAAAAAGCAAAATGATTAATTTTCCTAAATATTAATCTAAAAATCCTCCTAAATCCATATGAATGTGACAAGTGGATTCTACTTAATCTTTTTCCTAATCTTACCTCTTGATTTTCCACATGTCATCATCCTATGATTTAAAAGGATTTTTAGGCTTATCAATTAGGAGGATTAATCATTACCCAAAATCAAATCTTAATACAAACTTTAGAGCGAGTTTTGTAGAAAATCATGACATTTTTCTCTTGATACACTAATTTAGCGAACTACAGTGAAGAACACACGTCAAGAGTAGACTCTGAAACATATATGTAAAATGCTCAATGAATCGACTCATTTTCTTCTTCAACTGTTGTCTTTTGTCTTTTATAGATGAACTTGCAACTTAACGATTTTCAATAACTTGGATGTTGATATTGCTTTGCATGTTTTCATTCAATTGGTAAAGTAACTGATATATTTGTTCCTTACATAAATTACTCATTTCCTAAAATGATTTCTATTCGGTCACAATCTAATATCTCCTCTGGTGTCAATTAAAATGTGACCCTTTTATATGAGGAAAAATCTTCTCGATCTTCATCTTCTTCTCACTTACAAAAATAAAAATGTTCTTTGAGTTAATTACTGAAATGGTACCTAAAGTTTACGCCATATTACTGGTTTCATACCTTTCCTTTCGAAATTACGCTAATCATACCCAACGTATGCAAATCTCCACTCGGACCATACTGGAGGCCAACGCCGTCAGGTGGCCGTTAAAACCTCCCCCACGTGACTTGCACGTGAGGGGTAAAGATGTAATATCGCATTTCTTAATTACTTAAATGGTACCTAACGTTTACGCCATATTACTGGTTTCATACCTAATGTTTCTTAATTACTTAAATGGTACCTAATGTTTAGTTATTAATTTTTTTTTTTTTTGAAAGGTGAATTCCGATTTAAGCCAATGTCTTAAAAACTGGTATTTTAGTCATACTGGTGTGGAAAAATTTCTGGTATTATCGGTATTACCGGAAATACCGGCCGGTACGACTATTTTTAATTTGTTTTATAAAATTTTTCCAAAACTTGTTACAATTTAACGAAAATAGTCAAAATGCACTTATAATCCACTCAAAAATAATACCAAATAGGTTTTTTGTAACAAAATATAAGTTTAAAGTTCACAAATAACCAAAAATAGCAATAAAGTATCATAAAAACAATTTTAAAAAAACTTCAAATTTTCTTTTTTGAAAATACCGAAAATACCGCAATGGTAATACCGGAATATTCCAGGAATACCAGAAATACCGGTCAGTATTTACTGCGACACGAAGCTTAAAGCAATGTTTTAAATACCGGTAAATACCGGCCGATATTTTTGATATTCCTGGATAATTCTGGTATTACCGTTGCGGTATTTCCGATATTTTCAAAAAGGAAAATTTGAAATTTTTTAAAATTGTTTTTATGATACTTTATTGCTATTTTTGGTTATTTGTGAACTTTAAACTGAAAGTCCCAAGTTTGCAACGATTATGTAATTAAACAACTAATGTAAATTACACTAAGAAAGCAAGATAAGAAAGTAAACACGTTTAATCATAAGTAGTATTAATTAAACAACTAATGTAAATTACACTAAGAAAGCAAGATAAGAAAGTAAACACGTTTAATCATAAGTAGTATTAATTAAACAGTGAATACATGGTTGGTTTACAACAGAAGAAAGAAAGAAATATTGTTAAGTTTTTGCACACACAAAAACTTAACAATTATACAATTCTATAATGAGAGAAAAAACACACTGAGTGACTATTGTAGAATGAACCAACAACTTGGCGGCTAGGTCAAGTGATGCTTTATATAGGGGAGAAAAGGCATCACATGACAACCCAATAGATGTTGACATATGATGGTTGTCAACTATCTATTGGTGTGTAAGACTGGTCTTCAGACATCTCTGTTTGCCATCTTGTTTCTTTCCCAAAACGGCATGAAAGAGAAACACCTTAGTACTGTTTTGGTACAAGGTCACGTGGCTCCATCTTGATCTTGCAACACGTGTCCTTGGGACCAGTCTTCTTATCTTCATTTTCCCGCCTATATTTGACTTACAACATATGACGGTGAGTCATTGAACTTATCCTTTAACTCGAAGATAATAGTGATCGCTGAAGGCTCGCTGGTGAAACTTCTCGCTGAGGCTGTCAGCGACTACTTGACTCAGCAAGTAATCTTCAGCGAATCCATGACTCAACAATCTCCCCCTATTCGCTGACGAGACTTTGCTGAGTGTAAGTCGCTTGAACTTACAAGAATTTGAAATTGAAATGAGGGAATGCTGATTTTATATATATGACAAACACCTTTACAATGAGCAGCATTACAAAGATTACAAGACTACTTCATCCCATTGAGATTCTTGCTTGGCCTCGATAAATGCTCTATCTTGTTGTCTTTCAGGCTTCAGCAACTCTTGATCAATCATCTTTATAAACGTGGGATCATTGGAAGTCTGAGCACAATACTTCCTTATTTTCAGAAGGAAAGCAGAGGGAGCAATTCCAATCTCGTTGGTCCTGAAAAAGAGTTCATGACCATGGACATTGCAAAAACAAAAACCTCCCAGCTTCTCGTCATAGGTACCTTCCATAAAAAGGGTTCTGGAAGGCATCTTCAAATTTAGCAGCGGCTCCTCATCTATATCAGTCTTGGGAACCATTCTGAGTACAGTGGGGAGACGAGAAACTTGGGATCCAGACGCTGATCTCTTTGATCCAACTCTGGGTTGCTGAGGAGGAGGGAAGGGATGTCTTGCAGTGCTGAGCAGAGAGTCCTTGACTTTGTATTTTTGTTCCATTTTGCGAGTATGCTTTATCTGCTCACCTGCCATTTTGATCAACGGTTCATAACTTACAGCTGTCTTGTCCTTGATCAGCTTGTAAATTCCGATCCATTCAGCTGGCCCAAGTGTATCTTTAGTCACATTTTTCAGAGTATACAACTTGGGCACTCCTTTTCTTTGGAGATGAAGGTTCATCCCTTGATTGGTCAGAGTGACCCTGACTGACTGGATCTCCTCTTTCCTTTGCCTTATCTCCCTTGATTTAAGGTAGAGTTTTTTGCCTTCTTCAAAGTTTTTCCTTTTCTTAGCGAAGAACTCTTCCTCATTCTTTTTCAATACTTCCAAACCACCAGATTGCTGTGCTAATATTTGCACTTCATCATCAGCATCCTTCAGCTCTTCACTTACAATCTGCTCACTTATATATTTTCTAGAGAGTTCCTCTTCTCTTTTCTTTTGTTTCAGCTCCTCCTGACGTACAACCTCTTCAGGAGTGATTTCAGCAGTTGTCTTTTGAGGTGGTGAAGGCTTAGGGAAAGCTCCAGCCATTAACTTTTCTTGTTGTTCTCTTGCTGAAATGGGAACCTTTGGTGGCTTGCTTTGAGTAACCACTGCTGCTTTACCCTTATCAGCATATCTCTTTTCAAGGGTAGCGTGGAACTCAGCAGTAGGCTTGAAGATAGAAACATTTATTGGTTTTGCTGGCACATTCTCAGCAACAACCTTCTCAGCTTGCTCCCCCTGAATAGTTGCTGCCGGTTTAACAACCTTCTCAGCAATTGTTGTTTGCTCCCCCTCAACGTTTGCTGCCGGTTCATCAACCATCTTAGCGTTACCAATGTTTTTAGTGAGGGGAGCTTGGGAAAGATTAGATGCTGGATCCTTCTCAATATTTTTCTCCCCCTTGGAAGTAGCTGAGGGACTAGCTACTTCCACTTTATCTTTTGTGAGGAGGCCCAGCATTTCAACCATCATACCCTTCAGATTTTCAACCTCTTTTTCAAGCTTCTTGGTACGATTGACAGATTCGTCAAGTAGCTTTTTGTCAACAGCTACTTGGAAAGGAGTTTGAGAGAAGAGTTTATTTTTTAGAGAGTGGATTTCTTGAGTGATGGAAGTGCGAAAGTTATCTTGGTGAGCGGAGAAGGATGAGACAGTGTGTTGTAGTTGATGGAGGTGGGCGGTGAAAAGAATGTTGGATTGAGAGAGTTGCTGAAGAGATGATAAGAGACCAGGCTGTTCGGTGACCTTCGCTGAATGGACTTCAACTTTCAATTTGTCCAGCGAGGCGGAGATGACGAAGTTAGAGGTGCTAACCCTCTTCATGCTTTCATTTAGCAAGGATTGATTTCTTTTAAACAACTGCTCATTGGACTTTGTGTGGGTGACTTGATTCTTGGTGATCCCAAACACCATACCTTTGAGCTCCACCCTTCGCTGAAGCTCAGCATCATTCACTTCAGGCACATAGTCTTCATAAAAACCAACTTGTTCAAAGGCAGCTGTGGGCCTTGGAGAATAGCTTGGTGGAGGAGGCATATCAGCTAACGACTCTGGGATGTCCTCAAATTCAGTAGGAGGAGAGGAGATTAACAAATATCCCAAGTCTTCTGCCAAGAAGCCACTAACATTGGCCTCTTCTTCACTTTCTTCTGCGGCAGCGAGTGTGATTTCAGCATCATCATCTTGGATGTCAAACTCACTGCCCAGATCTTCATCAGTTTCCATTTCACTTGATAATATATTTGTCTCAGTCTCTGCACAGACAGTTTCCAAGACAATAGAAGAGGGAGGGGTAAGGGAACCTTGTGCCTCAGTCTCAGTGTGTTATTCCACCAAGACATCATCGGCCGTAGAATATGTTGACTCTAGCATCACCTGTGATCTGGCTGCTGTCAACGACTCAGAGGGTAATTGAGAAGAAGGGGAATTATTTGGGGGTGGAGTTGGACTTTGACCTCTAGTGGGTTGGGGTGACCCAATATCTTCACCAACCTCTCCTACAGAAGTTTGAGGTGGCTGCCTACTGTTCCCATTTAACTCGTCAACAGCCTGTTGGGAGGCTGCTGATGGGGTGGCTTGGGTACTAATGTCCATGGGCGTTGTGGACTTCCTAACCTTGGGGTTGCCCTTTGATACACTCCGCTTACGTTTTGGGACGTCATCGGAGGATGAAGATTGTATATTTTGAGTTGAGGATGCTGCCTTGGATTTACTTTTGGTCTTTTTAGAGGCTTGGGAGGTCGCTGGGGGGTTTACCAGCGAACCAGCCTCAGAAGGCATTTGAGCATCCACAGCGACTGTATCAGCCACTTCATCAGAAAGAAGTGTTGCCTCCCAGTCGCTGTCTTTCGGGTATAAAGAAGAATTTAAGGAGAAGAGTACCTCTTTCATGTGCGAAGTGAGGCGAGCCACCAAATTTTCAGCTGGTGGCTTGTAAATATTGTTTCCAACCCTCGCTGTTGGAATTGTTGATGCAGTTGGCAACACATATTCATCACCCAGCGCCTCCTTGAAATTAAGGGAGAAGAATCTTGTAAAAGGCACTGTGTGAGACCTATTATTCATGTTGATCTTGTTCTTCATATCATTGAAGATCAACTGAGCATAATCCACAAATCGTCCTTCAGCAAGAGCGTGGATTATGGGCATCGATGTAGATGACGCCTGGTTGTAAGATCCAGAATTTCCACCCATGCATTGAATCACATGAGTGAACAGAACTCTCCAGATCCCAGGAAGATTGTGCTTTAAGGGATTGCTTGGGATCGCTGGAGGGTTCCTCAAGTTATAATTATATCCAATGGAGGGCAACCATGCCTTCCATTCACTTTCAGTTGCTGGATCCACAAACTTATTATCATTGGTTTCTTGTGGAAACCGAAGAGTGAGACGAAGAGAAGCAGGAGTGATGGTGATTGTCTTCTCCCCCTGGCGGATAGTCCCAGTGATGGACTTGTTTGAATCATCATAATCACAAGTCCACCAGAATTCTCTAAGGAGATGGACAAAAATCTTTTCTGGGTCCGCCAAGATGCAACGATTTGCAGGAGATGCTTGGATAAAATCCAGCATTGGCTTATACCCTTTTGTACCTTTTGGTACGTCAAGCGAGCCAAGATGATTGTTAGGTTTAACAATCATCTTCGAGGGAGAAAAAGAAACTTTTGAAGATTTAGTTACATTAACCGGAGTATAGATTGGAGAATTTAAATAGGTAATAGGAGTTTGTTCCTGAACTTGTGGTTCAGGAACAGGTGGATTTTGTGCAGCGGGGGAAGAAGAAGAAGGGATCTCAACATTTTCTTGTTGTTGAGGGAGTTGAGATGAAGAAGCCATTAATTTGCTTGAGAAGAAGATGAAAGAGATTTATGAAGGAAGATGAACAGATGAAGAGAGATATTTGGTTTGAGAGAAGGTGAATAGTTATATGAAAGCGTGAAAATAGAGTTGTGAGATAGAGGATGTATATATAGGGTATGGTGGTGGGCCTCGATTTTACAATGTAATTTCTCTCTCCTCTTTTTTAATCTGTGGAACAGTTGTAACCAACAACTGTTTCGCACATATGTATAATATATAAAAAGATTTTGAGAGTAACGTTTAAATAAAAGAAAAGAAATTTTATCCCATAAAAATACTTGAGTGTGCGCCGTATTGAGCAGTCGTAACCTGTCAGTCAGACTGTCACATACAGACAAATGACGTGATCAGAGCAAAAATCGAGGTGACTTTTCAGTTTGAATATATAAAACATGTGGTTCAAGATTTTGCCACGTCACCCACATAGTTACTTTGAAAACACTTAGTTTTGAAAATATCCTATGTTTTATTAAATGAGGATTTTTAATTTCTTAAGAAGGATATTTGGAAAGATTACATGCTGAAGGGTGCTCAGCATGTTTAAGGTTTTTGTCAGCGACTTCACAACTAACGTTGGTCGCTGACTACAGTTTTTGGCAAACTGTCAGCCATCAACGGATTTGATAAGTCTTTACCACTATCCGTTTGCTAGTGGACTAGATGAAGAGTTTTAGCTCTCCATTGCATTTATTTTGCTTTTTCCCAAAGCAACAGGGATCAACGGATTTTATAAGTCTTTACCAATAACCGTTTGCTATTGGACTAGATGAAGACTTTTAGCTCTTCATTGCTATTATTTGCTTTTTCCCAAAGCAATAGGGATCAACGGATTTTATGAGTCTTTACCAATAACCGTTTGCTATTGGACTAGATGAAGACTTTTAGCTCTTCATTGCTATTATTTGCTTTTTCGCAAAGCAACAGGGATCAACGGATTTTATAAGTCTTTACCAATAGCCGTTTGCTATTGGACTAGATGAAGATTTTAAGCTCTTCATTGCTTTGAGATCAGCGAGTAAGACTGACTTAAGCTCGCTGAATTGGCATACATGACAAGTCATGTCGCTGATTCCCCATTCAACATTCCTAACTTGCTAACAAGCAGTTTGAATCTAGTTTCATCCAATGGTTAGTAAAGATGTCAGCTAGTTGATCATCAGTTGGAATGAAGTAGATCTCGATGTCACCTTTCATGACATGATCACGAATAAAGTGATATCGAATATCAATATGCTTAGTTTTGGAATGTTGAACTGGGTTGTGTGTAATAGCAATAGCACTTGTATTATCACACATGATTGGAATTTTAGAGTATTCCAAATCATAGTCAGCAAGCTGATGTTTCATCCATAGCATTTGGGCACAACAGCTCGCTGCAGAGACATATTCTGCCTCAGCTGTGGAGATGGAAACTGTGTGTTGCTTTTTACTAGTCCAACTAGTCAGCTTCCCCCCCCCAATAGTTGACATCCTCCACTGGTGCTTTTGCGATCAAGCATGCAACCAGCATAGTCAGAGTCAGAATATCCAACTAACTCGAAGTTGGAGTCTTTTGGGTACCAAAGACCCAGCGTGGGTGTACCCTTGAGATATTTGAAGATACGCTTCACAGCGAGGAGATGAGATTCTCTAGGAGAAGCTTGATAGCGAGCACAGAGACATGTTGCAAACATGATGTCTGGGCGACTCGCTGTGAGATACATGAGTGACCCAATCATGCCACAATAGTAAGTAGGATTCACATACTTACCATCAGGGTCAGCGTGAAGATTATTAGGAGGGGACATTGGAGTTCCCTTTGGAGTGACATGGGTGAAGTCAAATTTATGCAACATATCCCGAATATATTTTTCTTGATTGATAAATATTCCAGTGGGAAGCTGCTTGATTTGTAACCCCAAAAAGAAGGTTGTTTCACCCATTATACTCATTTCGAAAGTGCTAGACATAAGAGAACTGAACTTTCGACAGAGTTTGGTGGATAGGGAACCAAAGATAATGTCATCGACATAAATCTGCACATACAGAACATCACCCTTATGCTTGTAGATAAAGAGGGTGCTGTCAATGGTTCCCCTACGAAAGCCATGGTCAAGAAGGAAGGTAGACAAAGTGTCATACCAAGCTCTAGGAGCTTGTTTAAGACCATATAAGGCTTTATTTATCTTGTAGACATAGTGAGGATGCTTTGGATCCTCAAAGCCAGGAGGCTGCTTAACATAGACCTCTTCATCAAGATCACCATTTAAGAAGGCACTCTTGACGTCCATTTGATAGACAATGAAGCCTTTGTAAGCAGCATGAGCGAGAAAGAGACGAATGGCTTCAAGACGAGTGACTGAAGCAAAGGTCTCGTTATAATCAATGCCTTCAGCTTGAGTATAACCTTGAGCAACCAATCTTGCCTTGTTTCTGATGACCACACCAGTTTCATCCATCTTATTCCTATAAACCCATCGAGTGCCAATGGGTTCTTTATAGGGAGGAGGAACAAGGAGCCAAACATGTTGTCTTTCAAATTGTGTTAGTTCTTCTTGCATGGCTTCCACCCATGAGGGATCAGCCATGGCTTCACCAATATTGGCAGGCACAATTTGAGATAGAAAATTGACATAGAGACAAGTATTACTTGTCGCTGAGCGAGTTTGGACACCATTGTGTGGATTACCAATCACATGGTCAAGAGGGTGATCAGCAGTCCATTTGAGTGCGGGTGTGTGAATAGAAGAATGATTCATAGCGGATACTGTGGTGGTAGTCTCACTAGGAGTGGGAGTATAGGAAGAGAGATCAATGGTTAGCAGGGGTTCAGAGTTGCTGACAGGAGGGTCACTGAGAACAGTGGGTACCTCTTGCTGAGGAGTGTCATCCTCAGTGTTTCCTGAAAGAGGATTCGCTGAGGCATCATGAAATGTTTCCTCAGCGACATCGTCAGCATCTTGAGGTTCAGTTGAGAGAGGAACATTAATGGAAGTGGCATTAACTATTCGAAGAAGAGGCTCAACTGGATCTATAGAATAAATGTGAGCAGCAATGTACTCATCATTTGGTGAAGGACTTGGAGACTCAGCGATAGGTTGTTCAGCAACATCATGATGTGTCGCTGATACCTCAGACGAGTAAGATAGATCGCTGAGAATTACTTTAGCGGATGACTCATTTGAGAGATCACCTAAAGCTGAACAACTTTTATCAAAAGTAACATGAATTGATTCATCTACTTTTTGAGTGCGAGTATTGAAAACTCTGAAAGCTTTGCTTATAGAAGAATATCCCAGAAAGTAGTCATCATCAGCTTTGGGATCAAACTTTCCTAAATGATCCTTATCATTTAGGATGAAAACTGGGCAACCAAAAACATGGAAGTATCCAATTTGAGGTTTCTTGCCCTTGAGAGCTTCATAGGCAGTCTTATCATGTCGCTTGACAATAAGACACCTATTTTGAGTGTAGCAAGCAGTACTGACTGCTTCAGCCCAGAATTTACTAGGAAGAGAGGACTCACTGAGCATGGTTCTTGCAGCTTCAATGAGAGTTCTATTTCTCCTTTCAGCTACCCCATTTTGCTCAGGAGTGCGAACAGAAGAGAAATTTTGTCTAATCCCTTGATCAGCACAAAAAGTCTCAAGAGTGTGGTTTCTGAACTCAGTGCCATGATCGCTTCTGAGTTCTTTAACACGTATGCTGTTGAGGTTTTCCATCTTTTAATGAAATTAATTATTTCCTCAGCAGCATCACTCTTAGAATGAAGAAAGATTGTCCAAGTATATCGTGAATATTCATCCACAATAACTAAGGTGTATCTGCTACCCCTTAGACTTTGGACATTTACTGGACCAAAAAGGTCCATGTGAAGGAGATGGAAACAACCACTGATAGAGTTGGCCTGTTTGGTTTTGAAGGTGGCTCGGTGGCTTTTACCTTTTTCACAAGCACCACAGAGCCTGTCCTTCTCATAAGTGAGAGGAGGAAGGCCTCGAACTAGATTTTTCTTGGCCAAAGAGTTTATGGTTTTGAAATTCACATGCGACATACGCTTGTGCCATAACCAGTTGATTTGAAAAGCAGATTTTGAGAAGAAGCAGGTCTCGCTGTCAGTTTTGACAGGAGTGAAATCTACCAAGTAGATATCCCTTTTCTTGGAGCGACCAAGACCACTTCTTTATTGACATTGATCACTGTGCCTTGATGCTTATCAAGGATAACCTTGTAGTCTGCATCGCACATTGACTGATGCTGATCAGATTGTGTTTCAATCCATTCACATAAGCAACCTTAGTGAATTTGATCAGCCCATGGAGAGAGAGACCCATATCCTTCAGTTTGGCCAGTAGAATTGTCACCAAACACAACTGTGGGACCATCGGTCTCCACGAAGTTATCCAGCAGGTCCTTGGATCCAGTCATGTGTTTTGAACAGCCACTGTCCAAATACCACACTTCTTTTCCTAGCGAGGCCTGCAGGATAACATAAGAAGGATTTAGGAAGAATCATGAGCATCCTCGCTGATAGTATCGTCAGCAGAGGATGCGAGAGGAAGATGAGCAAAGTCACCATCATTTAAAACGAGAGGAAGAGGGGTTCTAGGATCAGCATTTGGATCAACTGGGAAATCAACTAGCTGATGAGTAGGAAGCATGTCATGAGTAACCTCTCGTGTGAAGAATTGATCTTCAGAGGTAAAAGTGATAGAGCTTCCAGTGTTTAGAATAACCATGTTAGTGACTTGGCTGTTTTCTCCATATTCGGTCAGTATAGTATCACTACCATTGGTAATGATTTCATGAGACTGGGGAAAGGAGATTCGCTGAGCGACAATGTATTCAACAATGTTGTCATCAGTGAGAACAACATCTTCACCCAAGCTGATATCAGATTCAGCTAGGGGAGTTCGCTCAGCGATTTCAGAGGAGGGATGAGCGGCGGAAGCTAAGGGTAGATTTGGCTGAATGACTACTTCAGGAGGATTCCTGGAGTCTTTGTCATTGCAGTCAGCAGCGATGTGTCCTCTTTCGCCACATAAATAACATTTTCTTCCAGCCTTCTGATTTTGAATCAGAAGTTCCTTGAGTTGTGAGGATAAGTCGTTGACACGCTTATTCAACTCACAAATCTCATGATTGGAGGAAGAAGTTGATGCTACTGAAGGGCCCTTTTTCTTCCTGAGCCGAACAGGAAGAGTTTTGGGAACATGGCCAAGAATGGACTTGCCCTTAGATTGAGCATTTGAGGAAGAAGGGGCATGATTATTCAGAACAACTCGCTGACCTCCTTGCTGAGGAGGTCTGACTTGTTGAATAGGTCTGGGTTGCTGAGAACTATGACGACTTAGAGCAACTTGCTGACCTCCTGGATGAGGAGGTCTAACCTGCTGAACAGGTTTTGTTTGTTGAGGGAAAAAAGTTCCCTTTGGGACATAGACAGAACTAGGTTGCTGATAACGAGCATCAGCAAACTTAGCTCGTCTATTCATTAAGTGCTCATGCATAACAGCCTTTCTGCCAGCAGGAGAAGTATTAGAAAGAGATGAGGGCTGGGACGCAGGGCGTTCAGCGACTGCTGAGGGAACGGAATTCTTAGCGGATTGACTAACAGGCACAGCTCGCTGAGGGGTGTTGTAGTCATATGGGACAGCGACCTTGCTCCTTCTAAAGGGTTCAACAATGAACCCACCATTGGGCTTAACAGTGTAAACCTTAGGAGCAAGAGGCTTGAAACCATCGCTTGAAATATTCCCTTCAAATGTTTGGGAAGAGGAATATTGAACACGACCCTCATTTGGCATCATGTCATAATGGGATGGTTTGGAAAGACAGTCTTAGCAAAGCTAGCTAATGAGCTAGTTTCTGCTTGTGACGAGAAAGTGGAAGTGCTGGGTGAGGGAGACTCATCATTCAGTTCAGAATGATAGTCATTCATGCCTTTAACAAATTAGTTTTTAAGCAATTCCTCACGAGAAGTAAGAGCACTGGAAGGAATCCTCTCTTCAGCAGCAGGTCTCTCGCTGAACATATTGGTGATGACCGCAGCAGTCTCATAATCACCACCGATTATGGCTTTCATTTGAGCAGGAACCTGCAAGCTGAAGATTTGGTCGTGAAGCCTAGAGGCTTTAGACCAGGAGGTGACTATCTTTTCAAGGTCAGTGACCTGATTTTTCAGCTTCTCATTTGAGATTTGAAGAGTTTGGTTGAGAAGCTTTTGGGATTCAAGCTCAACATGGACATTTCTCAAGTCCTTGAGCTTGTCAGTCTTATCACTTAGCTCAGCACTTACTGAGTTAAGTTTAGACTGGAGATCAGCACGAATAGATTTGACGTACTGAATATCACAAGTAAGAGATTCAAGAATTTTAGGTTTATCCTCTTCAGAGGCAGAGGAAAAAGTGCATACCTTCTTGATTGTGACATTGACCCACTGACTGGAGCACACTTGATCTTTTGTCAGCGCCTGGTCATCAGCGAGTGCCATGAAGCAGATGGCATCAACAAAGTCCTCGCTGTCAGAAGCGTCGGAATCAGCCCAGTCATGTTCTTCAGCAACAAGACCTTTGGCGGGAGTTTTGGCTTCTTCAACATCAGCCATTTTGGCACGAAGCTCATAATACTTCTTTTTGTATTCATCAGCAGGCTTGACTGAAGAGGGCCTCGCTGATGATGAAGAGGGCTTCGCTGCCTGCAAAGAATGAATAGAAACTTTGCATTCCTTTTGGTAATGGCCTTTACTACCACACCTCCAACATTATTCTTGAGACTTGTCTACCACTGGTTTTTGGAAATGAGTCGACCTACGACCATTCCAATTTTTAGAATATCGTTTACCAGCGAGAAGAGCAAAGTTCATGAAGTCCGAGAACATCTCTTGTCTCTCCTCGAAATCGAGGACATTGACAAGATCTTGGACGTTAGAGGGGGTAGAATTGCTGATGTCCATGTCAAGATGGACAGGACTAACTTCAGCAGAGACAAGGGCAAGAGGGTCATGAACATTTGAGACACTAGATAAAGAAGAGGAAGGAGTTGAAGCATATGAACCAGCATGCCTCTTAGACTCAGCCTCAGCTCTCAAAGTTTGAGCGAAGGCACTCTCTTCAAATTGAAGAGTGCCATAGAGTGACTCTAAGTCATGCTCCTTCAGTTGCTTAGTTGTTCTAAGAATTTGCCTTAAGCCTTGCCATTTGATGGGCAAGACGTCAATGAACTTGTAGCATATTTCAAGCGTATTATGCTCTATGCCCACATTTGTCATATCATTCAAAAGGCACTTAAAGCGATTATATGTGCCATCCAGACTCTCATTAGGGAGAGAGAAGAATCCTTCATAGGCACGTTTCAGATCTATTTTCTTGGTAGCAAGAACATATGCCGTACCATCGAATCTGGTACACAGATTATCCCACACCAATTTAGAAGAAGAAAGTTTGATGACAGATTTCATTATATCATCAGGAAGGGTAGTAATAATGAGATTTCTCAACCGAGCATCCAGATTGACAAGCCTACGCTCGTCATTTGTCCATTGTACTTCTGGTTTTATGAGCTCAGTGACAACTTCAGGAGCATCAGCAGTGGCTCCTGGTGTCCTGGTAACCAGAACCGGTACATATGGCCCTCTGGTAAGAATGGTCATAAGATAGGGTTCAACTCCTACGATGTGTAGGAGCATTCTCTCCTTCCAAGATCCGAAATCATGTGAATCGAATCTGGGTGGGATGGAGACATACCCAAAATCTCTAGTATTAACCAGAGAAGGAACAGAAGACATAATAGTAAGAAAAGAAAAATAGACAGAAGTTTAAAGAAAAGTTTTTAGATGCAGAAAATTAAGTACAGAAAGAAAGAAAGATAATCTTGCAAACTTTTACTCAGATCAGATTCGGTGTGTCGAACCACCGCTCTGATACCAACTGAAAGTCCCAAGTTTGCAACGATTATGTAATTAAACAACTAATGTAAATTACACTAAGAAAGCAAGATAAGAAAGTAAACACGTTTAATCATAAGTAGTATTAATTAAACGATGAATACATGGTTGGTTTACAACAGAAGAAAGAAAGAAATATTGTTAAGTTTTTGCACACACAAAAACTTAACAATTCTACAATGAGAGAAAAAACACACTGAGTGACTATTGTAGAATGAACCAACAACTTGGCTGCTAGGTCAAGTGATGCTTTATATAGGGGAGAAAAGGCATCACATGACAACCCAATAGATGTTGACATATGATGGTTGTCAACTATCTATTGGTGTGTAAGACTAGTCTTCAGACATCTCTGTTTGCCATCTTGTTTCTTTCCCAAAACGGCATGAAAGAGAAACACCTTAGTACTGTTTTGGTACAAGGTCACATGGCTCCATCTTGATCTTGCAACACGTGTCCTTGGGACCAATCTTCTTATCTTCATTTTCCCGCCTATATTTGACTTACAACATATGACGGTGAGTCATTGAACTTATCCTTTAACTCGAAGATAATAGTGATCGCTGAAGGCTCGCTGGTGAAACTTCTCGCTGAGGCTGTCAGCGACTGCTTGACTCAGCAAGTAATCTTCAGCGAATCCATGACTCAACATAAACTTATATTTTGTTACGAAAAACCTATTTGGTATTATTTTTGAGTGGATTATAAATGCATTTTGACTATTTTCGTTAAATTGTAACAAGTTTTGGAAATTTTTATAAAAAAATATAAAACAAATTAAAAATAGTCGTACCGGCCGGTATTTCCGGTAATACCGATAATACCAGAAATTTTTCCACACTAGTATGACTAAAATACCAGTATTTAAGACATTGGCTTTAATTGGAATTCACCTTTCAAAAAAAAAAATACAAAAAAAAATAAAAATTAATAACTAAATATTAGGTACCATTTAAGTAATTAAGAAACATTAGGTATGAAACCAGTAATATGGTGCAAACGTTAGGTACCATTTAAGTAATTAAGAAACGCGATATTACATCTTTACCCCTCACGTGCAAGTCACGTGGGGGAGGTTTTAACGGCCACCTGACGGCGTTGGCCTCCAGTATGGTCCGAGTGGAGATTTGCATACGTTGGGTATTATTTTTGAGTGGATTATAAATGCATTTTGACTATTTTCGTTAAATTGTAACAAGTTTTGGAAATTTTTTATAAAAGAAATATAAAACAAATTAAAAATAGTCGTACCGGCCGGTATTTCCGGTAATACCGATAATACCAGAAATTTTTCCACACTAGTATGACTAAAATACCAGTATTTAAGACATTGGCTTTAATTGGAATTCACCTTTCAAAAAAAAAAAATACAAAAAAATAACTAAACATTAGGTACCATTTCAGTAATTAACTCATGTTCTTTTGGTACAAATGAAAGAGAAACACCTTAGTACTGTTTTGGTACAAGGTCACATGGCTCCATCTTGATCTTGCAACACGTGTCCTTGGGACCAATCTTCTTATCTTCATTTTCCCGCCTATATTTGACTTACAACATATGACGGTGAGTCATTGAACTTATCCTTTAACTCGAAGATAATAGTGATCGCTGAAGGCTCGCTGGTGAAACTTCTCGCTGAGGCTGTCAGCGACTGCTTGACTCAGCAAGTAATCTTCAGCGAATCCATGACTCAACATAAACTTATATTTTGTTACGAAAAACCTATTTGGTATTATTTTTGAGTGGATTATAAATGCATTTTGACTATTTTCGTTAAATTGTAACAAGTTTTGGAAAATTTTTATAAAAGAAAAATAAAACAAATTAAAAATAGTCGTACCGGCCGGTATTTCCGGTAATACCGATAATACCAGAAATTTTTCCACACTAGTATGACTAAAATACCAGTATTTAAGACATTGGCTTTAATTGGAATTCACCTTTCAAAAAAAAAAAATACAAAAAAAAATAAAAATTAATAACTAAATATTAGGTACCATTTCAGTAATTAACTCATGTTCTTTTGGTACAAATGAAAGATACCAAAGTATTTGTCAAACTCGTAATATCATATGTTGAAGAACTTTAATAATTGAGTTCATGTTAGCAAGTCATTTTCTTGAAGATTAACTTTGATTCGATGGTGAACGTAATTGCTGGTGAATGTGTTCGCTTTGGACTTCTCATATCACTGATAACTTATACTCCGTATTTAAGTACTTTTAGCTAAATGGAACAAATAGATGTAAACTTACATTTAAGTACTTTTAGCTAAATGGAACAAATAGATGTAAACTTACATTTAAGTACTTATTCTAAAATATAAAATAATAATAATAATAATAATAATAATAATAATAATAATAATAATAAATAAACAAATAAATAAATAAAAAAAAATATACATAATAATAATAATAATAATAATAATAATAATAATAATAATAATAATAATAATAATAATAATAATAATAATAATAATAATAATAATAATAATAATAATAATAATAATAATAATAATAATAATAATAATAATAATAATAATAATAATAATAATAATAATAATAATAATAATAATAATAATAATAATAATAATAATAATAATAATAATAATAATAATAATAATAATAATAATAATAATAATAATAATAATAATAATAATAATAATAATAATAATAATAATAATAATAATAATAATAATAATAATAATAATAATAATAATAATAATAATAATAATAATAATAATAATAATAATAATAATAATAATAATAATAATAATAATAATAATAATAATAATAATAATAATAATAATAATAATAATAATAATAATAATAATAATAATAATAATAATAATAATAATAATAATAATAATAATAATAATAATAATAATAATAATAATAATAATAATAATAATAATAATAATAATAATAATAATAATAATAATAATAATAATAATAATAATAATAATAATAATAATAATAATAATAATAATAATAATAATAATAATAATAATAATAATAATAATAATAATAATAATAATAATAATAATAATAATAATAATAATAATAATAATAATAATAATAATAATAATAATAATAATAATAATAATAATAATAATAATAATAATAATAATAATAATAATAATTTTTGTAATAATAATAATAATAATAATAATAATAATAATAATAATAATAATAATAATAATTAATAAAAAATACAAATAATAATAATAATAATAATAATAATAATAATAATAATAATAATAATAATAATAATAAAACCTCTGGTCCCATGTACCGTTTTGGTACTCAGAGCGCACACCGCATAGAACTCATGCCCGGTAAGTCACCATCCTCACACATGGGATCACAAGATATAGTTTCTTCACTTGCCTTTGGCAAGTTTTGAACTTGTGACCTCCAACCTTAATTTGTGGGCCCATGTGGTCACATGATGGCCTAAGGTTTCACCCATTGGTCTTATTCTAAAATATTACTAACACTTGAATGTAAATTTGCGAAAAATCTGTAATATGTTTTCCATGGGACTTTTCAACTTAAGATATGATCGACTAATAAATTTGTGGTACCAATTTAAATGTAATAGACAACCCACATAAATTTTAGTTTTAATTGCCTTTGAATATATAACAAAGTAGCACATGGTCACAAGCAAAATGGTTTTTTTCTAGTGGTATCGGGTGTTTCATCTACCAAGAGGCATGTTGTGAATTTAAGTCTCGTTTAAAACAATTAGTATAGATGTTTAGGTAATTTGTTGTTCAACTCTTTGCCTTGAAATATATTATTCAAAGAATGAATATTTATTCTTTTATTCATCTAAAGAACTAGTAAATTTATGGCCCGTAAATTGCCGTGTTGAAACGATTGCGTTATTCTAGTGTACTTACGTTGAATTTTCAATCGCTTAACTAACAATCATTATGTCATGGATATACGTATGTGTTTAAAAGTTTATCATATCAAATATATATTTACTTATAAGAAAACCACAATAGCTTTTGTACGGGCGTTGTGTGGACTTAATTATTGTGATTACGTTTTCTTATTGATGATGTGTCATTAAACCAACAAGTAGCCCGTAGATTTAAACCCGAACAGGATCTAATGTGGTAACATCCAGTTTTCAATATAATTATTTAAAACCCGAAAGGAATATAATATGAAAAAAACCAAAAGGTAACTCGTAATTAAAAAAACCCGAACGGAATGCGTTTTGGCAAAATCCAAATAGTGATACGAAGTATGACATGGACGAATAGTAACGGGCGAGTTAGTATTCACAACCATTTGGGCGTTGTCATGTTAATGTGATTTCGTTACGTTAGTATACATGCGTTGAACCTACAACAGTCACATTAAAAACCATTATGTCATGGATATAAAAAATAAGTAAATATTTAAGAGCAATACCACAAAAACGTTGAAGAGTTTTATAGTATCGAATGCATATGTTCAAGAAAAACCAAAAACGAAAAACGGAAAAAAAAAGTTTAAATGAAAACCACAAACGCTTTTGAAATATCGAACACATACATTTTGTTTTTGTGCAAGAAAACAAAAAATGAAAAAAGAAGGAAAAACAAAACATTGAATAAAAGTTTCCAATATATTACTCGTAATTAAGAGCATAAAAGCAAAGAAACTGTGAAAAAATTCAAGAAAAAGCGAGAGTAGAAAAACTCAAACGAAATCCGATATAGCAAAACCCGAATAGTGATACGAGATAAAAGATGGATCAACAGAACAGTGACACGCCCAATATATTAGTCGAGAACCCGAAAGAAAAAAAAAATTGTGTGAAGAAACAAAAAAAACGTAAGGTGGTAAAAATCCAAACAGGGTCCGATATAACAAAATCCGAATAGTGATGCGAAATATAACTTAAACCAATAGAACAGTGCCACGTGGATGATGACATTGTTCATTAACTTCATCTTTAATGATATTATATTATATATTACTAATGATATTACTAATGGGTTTGGGTCCCGTGTTACTAGGCTTCAGTTATCGAGTTAATACAGTTTTGTTATTAGTATATTTTCGTTGAACCTATAACAGTGTAATTATAAACCATTTTGTCATGATTATTAAAAAAAGTTAACTATTTAAGAACAATATTATAAATGCTTTGGTTTATTTTAAAGTGACATCAACCTCTTTTTAGAGATGTGTAGATATTAAATTTAGAAGAAAAATAAAATAATATACTGATTTAATGTCATACAAACTCACAAAGTAACATGGTTTACAAGTCAATTCCAAAACTAACTGAAAACTTGTGAAATGCATGAAAACTCTAAGATGGGCTATTGGATTATATACTTATTTATTGTCAAGAATTAACCGATGCCGATAACGGGCTATGGCCCATTTCTTACTTTCTTTACATAGTATATAGTCATCAAACATGCTGGAGTTTTGAGCCCAAAACTCAGTATTGAACTTATATAATTAAACTTGTGAATTATATTGATATTCAAGATATGTACAATAAACACAAAGCACTTGGCCATAACCAAGCCTTATACAAACAGACATACAAAACCTGCCATCAAAAAGTAACAAACTAATACTAAACAATCCTCCTCCTAAGCATTCTCTCACGAATACAGACCAAAAAATACCAACTCAAGATATACAACAAATTCAAAGTATGCAAGAAAATGACCAAGTAGCTTCATCTTTCACAGCTCACTATTCCAATCCGCATACATACTTCAAGTTAGAAAGAGTCCACCATCACCAAACCATCAAACAACCACAAAATTGAAATTAACCCATTTCATCTTCCACTGATCACCTATTGTGATCACATTGTTGGTCTTCCTTACTCTTATGGAAAGAAGTTTGGTTCTTACACTATCTTTGATGATATTACACACAACCTCCTCATTCCTTTCCTTCTTTCTGAAAACTCTCATGTTTCTTTCTTGCCATATGTAGTAGACTGCAGCAGCTAAAATGAGTTTATTCACCACATTTCCAATATTATTCTTACCTTTAACTCTAGCAATCTCCTGCAATATCTCTTGTAAAGACATTTCTGCTCCCATTCTCCACCTAACATTCCTTAACCTGTTCCAAATTTTCTAAGTAAACTTGCATTTGAAGAATAAGTGTTCATGACTATCACTACCAGATTTGCAGAAAACACATTGCAAAGAATCATTATATGTCCACTTTGCAATTCTATCCTGAGTCATCAATTTACCCTGCACTGCAAGCCACAGAGTAAAGGCATGTCTTGGATTGAACTGCTTGAACCAGACCACATCTTTCCACCCAACTTTTGGCCAGTCAGTCCTCATATCCTGCCAAGTAGAAAAATCCACTTTCTGGTTATTTCTTGTAACCCACACTATTTTATTTTCCTTATCCATTTGCAGAACAGGAATATTAATACTTTCCAAAATATTAAACCTTTCCTCCCAACCTTCAGGCCACATCCACTTTCCATCCTTAATCATACTGTTTAATCTTGTATCCACATCCATTCTGGCATCATATAAAACTCTCTTAGTAATGAAATTGCTAAGTGGTCCTTCATGACACCATTTATCATACCACATAGAGATTTTTCTGCCATCTCCAATCTTGTATCTCACATTTTGTTTCACCATATCTCTAATATTCAGCATTACTTTCCAACCCCAACTATCATATTTATCTTCCATAACCTCCCAAATACTAACATTCTTTAATTTGACTACATTAACCCATTTTGCCCACAAAGAGTTTTTATTCTCCAAAATTTTCCAAAATTGCCTAACAAGTAACACTTCATTCCATTTTTTCATATCCTTAATCCCTAATCCACCCTGTTCCTTGGGCCTACAAACTATTTTCCATGCAACTCTTGCTTTCCCCACTGTAGAACCACCAACATTCCATAGGAAACCTTTTAAGAGCTTCTCAATCTCCTTAATAACCATACTAGGCAGCATATACACAGATGCCCAATACAATTGCATAGATGATAACACGGAGGCAATCGGTTATATTCTCCCAGCATATGACAACATTTTATTCTTCCAACCTTCAATTTTTGTCTTAACTCTATCAATTAACACCTTACGATCTGCAACCCCCAACTTCTTGGCCAGTAAAGGTACTCCTAAATATCTAACAGGAAGCTTTCCACATTTAAAAGGTAAAACTTTTAAGAACTCACTTTTATCCCTCTCCTTCACACTTCCAAAAAACATAACACTCTTTCCTAAATTAGGTGTAAGACCAGAAACTTGAGCAAACTCTTCCAAAGTATTCTTAATCACTCTAATAGACCCCACATTCCCTTTGCAAAACACCAATAAATCATCAGCAAAACACATATGTGAGAGCTTGAGTTCCTTACACCCAAAATGATAGCCATATTCACTGGATTTCTGAATATTCTTGCACATAATGAGGTTAAAAACTTCCATAACTAAAGTAAAAAGATATGGTGATATGGGATCTCCTTGTCTAAGCCCTCTGCCACCCTTAAAATACCCATGAATTTCACCATTTAAGCAAATAGAGAACTTAGTAGAACTGACACATGTCATAATCCAATTTACTATATCCTTGTGAAATCCAAACTTCTTCAAAATAACTTCTAAAAACTCCCAACTCACAGTATCATAAGCTTTTTGTATGTCTATTTGCATAGCACACCTTTTAGGCCCATTCTTCCTATTATACCACCTAAGAAGCTCCCGAGCTACCAGAATATTATCCTGAATATGCCTTCCAGGAACAAAGGCACTTTGATTTATATGAACAATCTTATTCAGCCCCTTTGAATTCTATTGTCAAGATTTTACTTATGCACTTATATATAACATTGCAACAGGCTATAGGTCTGAATTCAGAAACTTTATAAGAAATACTAACCTTAGAAATTAATGCAATGCTTGTAGCATTAATCTCACCAAGCAGCTTAGCAGTTCTAAAGAATTCCTTCACAACCAAACACACTTTAGAGCCCACTAAATCCCATGTTTTCTTAAAAAATGTTGCAGTATAACCATCTGGCCCAGGTGCTTTGTTACTATCCATACTAAAAATAACCTCCTTAATTTCAATATCAGTAACTGGTCTAACCATGTCAGCAGCCTCTTCATCACTAAGCACCTTTTTGAAAATCCCATCATTCACCTGATCAACATGATCAACCTTCCCTAGAAAATTCTCAAAATGTTTTACAAACTGTTTGGCCACCTCATCATCACCTTCATAATTATTACCATCCTCATCTTTTATGCTCTCTACTCTGCTCTTATTCCTTCTGGATCTTAACATGCTATGAAAAAAGGAAGTGTTCTTATCACCTTCATATTAACCTTTTGCTGCAGCAGCTTCATCTCATCATTAGCTACTGTCATATATTCATTCAAAGATTCACTCACTTTCTTCCTCAGCTGCTCATCATGTGGTTTTTCATTCATCTCATGTTGGTTCTTAACCAACTCTTCTTTATCTGCCTTAACTTTGTCAAAAATATTTCCTTTCTTCCAACTCATCTTCTTCAAAGGCTTCTTCAATCTCTTTAGATTTTTAACCAATTTATACATATAACACTCCTGGATTTCATCATCCCACTCTTCTTTAACCAAATCTAAAAATTCCTTTTTCTCAGCAATGAAATTAGAAAATCTAAATGATTTGCTTTTCATAGGATAACCTTCTTTGATAGTAAGAACAGTAGGGCTATGATCAGATATAGAATAAGGAAGAAATACCCCATGAGCTCTATTAAAACTGCTTAAAAAAGCATCATTAACCATAATCCTGTCCAACCTCTTGAGAACAGAACATTGTTTATTCTTAAGAGATTTAGTCCAAGTGAAATTAAAGCCACTACTATTAATATCATCCACTTCAATCTTATTTATTAAATCAGCAAATTCCTGCATATCAGTAGATCTACAAGACCCCCCAAGAGACTGCTCAGCCACATCTTTGATGACATTAAAATCACCTAAAAGTACCCAAGGTTGCTTATTCACAAACAAATTTTGCTTTTCCAGCTCTCTCCACAATTCTCTTCTTTCATACCCACTATTACTAGCATACACAATACTATAGAAAAATTTATCCCTTTTAGGCACAGTCTCAATGACACAAAACACTGATTGCTTATTTTTATCTATCACCATCAGCTTAACCATAGTAGAATTCCAACCCAACATTATCCTACAACTAGAAGGACTATGCTCCACATTAGATATCCACTCCCAATTCCTAAAAACTTTATTACCCACCTTGTTAACAGTATTAACTTTAAGATGGGTTTCAACAAAAGCACATACCTGTAAATTCTCATCCTGCATAATCTTAATGGCCTCATTCTGTTTTAAAGAGGTATTCATACCTCTAATATTCCAAGCACTCAGTTTAAATTCCATTTATTAATTGAGAATTTGAGTGTCACCTTCATTCATCTCATCAACCACTAAATCTTGAGCAGCATCATCAATAATATCTTCCACTATTTCATTTCTCCCCTTGGCTTGAAAATTCTCTTGCCATTTATCATTAAAATACTTATGCATAGGTGCAGACCATTCCTTAGCTTCTTCATCAGTAGGCCTTTTTATTATTCTTGACAAACCATTCCACTTTAAGCTTTCCAAAATAATCCAAATCCTCATGCAAATTCTTCTCTGCTTGCTCATTACCCAAGACATCATATTTATTTGCAGTACTAACACCCTTTGCAGAGGAATCATGCTTATATTTTTCCACATTCACTGGTTTGTATTTAACTTTGGGTTTTTCCTTATGATACTTGTGCTCATTTCTTGATTTTTGGCTAAATCTCTTACTTTTAAGCCAACCACCATCCTCCTGCTTTCTCCCCTGTCCTTCAATCTCTACATTTCCTTCTCCTCTTTCCTTAACTTCCTTATTCTTTAAATCCTGACTACATTTATCCTTATTGTGTCCAAACACATTGCAATGGTTACACACAATAGGCTTCCAGGCATACTCAACATTAACAAATTTGGTTTGTTTAATATTTTTCAAAGCATCTTTATACACCACCTCAATCTGATCCAAAACTCCTTTACCTGCCTCTATTTCTATCAGACAGGATCCCCACGGGAGTGTTTAGAGGTGGCTGAGATGAGGATGCTAAGGTGGTCTTGCGGGAAGACCCTATCAGACAGGATCCCCACGGGAGTGTTTAGAGCCGAACTTGAAGTAGGGAGCATCATTAACAAGCTAAGAGAAGGGCGCTTGAGATGGTTTGGCCACGTTAGGAGAAGGGATCTGACGGCACCACTAAGGAGAGCGGAGGCTATTCACGTTGACGGCATACGAAGAAGGGGAAGGCCTAAGATGAGGTGGGAGGATCGAGTAACGAAGGACCTATTAGAGCTTGGCTTGTCGGAGAACATGATGTCAGATAGGACGGCTTGGAGGACTAGGATTAGAGCAGAGGATTAGGTTAGGGTAGGACTTTTTGATCGACTTTTTTACCCATATTGCCTTGCCTAAGGCTGCTATTGATGGGTTAGGGCCCAAGGTGACTCAACGCTACAGGGGACTTAGACCTGATAGGTGTAGGAGGACTTGACCAAGGATAGGTTGTCTATAGGACTAGGGTTTAGGCTTACTTTAGGGGTTTTGTAAGTTTCGTGGAGGACTAGGAGTTTAGTTTTCTTAGGCGGCGCTAGTTCCCTACTTCGTAGGTTGAGCAGGAATCTTTTACTCTCTTGGAATTTCTTAGTCATTTTCCTTTTGTTTATATGTTTTGTTTGTCTTTCGGTGTTAAGGTTTTTTGCTAGGTTGCATGTTTGCCACTCTCCCCTACTCTCAAGGTGGTCGGCCCCAACAGACCCAGGTATGTCTTGCTAAGCATTTTCGTTGTCAGTCAGGTATGGTACTTCTAAACCCTTTACTCTTCCCGACTTTTACCGCTTTTGTGGCCGGAGGTCCTTATGGAAGCAGTCTCTCTACCTTTGGGTAGAGGCAAGACTGTCTACAGTTTCACCTCCCCCATACCCCGCACAGGGATTGGGTACTGTTGTTGTTGTTGTTGTTGTATTTCTATCAGCACTCTTGCAAAACCAACTCAGTATTGAACTTCAAATCGATGTTTTTCGTAATATAAACAAAGAAAGAACACATATATTTGTTCTTTTAAGACCATTCACGATGGAAGCCATGAGACTCGTTCTCATTTGTTTTTCCTTGATAACGAGCCCGTATCATTGCTTGGGATTCGTGGTACGACTCGTGGTTCAGGGTTGGTGGTGTCAGCAACGAGTTCTTTTTTTCTCTTCCTCTCGAACGGTCATAAAAAAATATATAAAATGAGGGGGTTCCAGACTTGTGATTAATTTGGTTGAAGGTATTGTATATGATTAGTGGTTGAAAAATGATTGAATGATTTTTATGATATATCGCCTTTGTGACGCTATTGATGACTAGTGGTTGTACACCACTATGAATGATGTTATTAAAAGATGGATGTAGATGTGTATGATATATTTTAGAGTAATTTTATGTTAACAAACATTTTTTACAAACAATTTTTTATAAACATAACTTCCATCATTAAATCATGTTTATGTATTATCTCTTTTCATTCTTTCTCATGGTTGACTGAACCACTTTACATGCCACATATGTTTGTAAAAGTTTGTTTATAAAATATTTGTCAACCAAACATTACTCTATATTTTAAAAAAACTAACGTTCTTAGACAACATGGAGACTAGGCCTAGATCTGTATCATGGTCATTTGAAGCGTCCGCAATAAATATTAATCGTATAAAACTAGGGGTGTTTAAACGATCGGGTTTCGGTTCAATTAAGTTAAATGGGCCGGTTTAATTGGGTTAAGCTTTCGGTTAATAGGGATCGGGCGATTAGTCCAAAGTTTTAGAAAATTTAAATCACTAGTTCAAATCTGTTATTACCCATTCAATAAACAATAACGGTTTTGGTATCATGACTTTCTAAAATGACTCAAATTGGCAGATAATGAGTTTAGTTCGTATCCATTAGTAGTTTAATAATCATAAATCCACTAATATATTAGGTAACAAACATTTCAAATCTATTTTCTAACTTAGTTTGTAGATGTAAACTATTAAGAATTTCGGCCGGGACCCAATCCTTGAATCAAAACCCATACCCAATCCATAAACCATAAGCTTAAGTTGGCTGGATCCATTTACCCGGCCCAAACTCAAATAACCCAAAACCAATTAGCCCAAATTATGGTGGTCGGTTTTCGGTTAGATCCGTTTAATGAACAACCCTATATAAAAACCCCCAACTGTTGTTTTGATCGACATTCAATTTATAGCGTATGTTAATTTAATTTTTTTTTATTCCTTTCAATAGAAGTTGAAGGATGAAAATTTGAATAAACATACTGTTAAAAATAACTGCTATAACAATATTGTTAAGGAGACATGAATCGAACTATGATTTGAACCTCCCATTACTAAGCTAACATCACGAGATGGGACTAGCTATTTCCTTCATTGTTTGCCCGTGTGATAGAATATTATTGTTGATGTATGTATTTATGTAAATCAATAAATTAAATATCAAGTAAACTTATAATAGTATCAACTAAGCATAGATTAATTAGAATGTAACTCAATAATAGGAGACCTTGACTTTTGAAGGCCTAGGTTTGATACTTGAGACAAGCGATGCTTATCAATAAACTTTTCATCGTACTTATGGGCAGATGAGTGATTGGGTTTTCTCCGGATTTGGAGTAACTTGGGACGCTTAAAAGCTCTGTAAACAATAATGGAATAGCTAAAGAGTGACCTTTCGTCATCGGATATTTTATATGGAATAGCTTGTGTTCTTGAGTTTTTTATAAAGAAAAGGGTAAGAAGAGAGAAAAATAAATGGAAGAAAAAAGAGTGAATTTTCCTTCCTTCCAAATTATCCTAAAAGTGAGAGGAAAATATTTTTATCAAAATTTATTGAATTCTCCTTCCAAATATTATTAAAACTCAAGAACATAATATTTTTTTTAAATCCTTCACAATCTTTTTCTTTCCTTTTAAAAAAAAACTCAAGAGCATAACCTAAACGATTACGTTATTTTTGCCGTTTAAATAAAAAAGAGTAAACTTATAACAATAGATTAGCTATAATTTGGGGCGAGCGTATGGATCCTGTACCTTAAAGTTAATTGGGTTGTCAATGGGCTGACATCTAGGACAGATGAAGCTTCGGGCATTGGAACCAGGCATTTAATGCCCAAATAAGTTAACCATTGTATAAAATTAAAATTAAAATTAAAGCTTAGTTAATAAAATAGCATTTATTAGTCCTATAGACAGCAAATTTCATTTTATTAAATATATTTTCATATTATTTTCTTTTTAAAAGACAGAAAAATATATTAACTATAAAAGAAAAAAGCAAGTCATCAAGTGTCCAAGAGAGTACAAAGATAAGTACATAATGAAATCAACAAATTAAACACCACCTTGTCCGGACCTTGACTGCGAGGTACTAAAATGGATGGAAAAAACATGAGTGAAGATCCAATATAGATAGTGACTTACAAGAAATTGAATTCATAAAAACAATAAAGAGTCTTTGGAAAGGAATGATAAAAAGTTTTCTAACACGGAACACCAAAATAATATAAGGTTTTCTAACACAGAGGTCCCTACCGAGAAAATTACTTAGATTGTGAGGAATAGCCCATTAAGGGTCATTCCTCTGCCATAAAGTGCTTGGGAACGCCTGGGGAATGCTCCTCATCGGCCCCTGGGGGAGTTCCCAACGAAAAATTGCCCTTAGCCCGTTCGATTTCAGACGCTTACACCTCTTTATCTTTTTTTTTTTTTAATTTTTTTTTATTCCTTTCAATAGAAGTTGAAGGATGAAAATTTGAATAAACATACTGTTAAAAATAACTGCTATAACAATATTGTTAAGGAGACATGAATCGAACTATGATTTGAACCTCCCATTACTAAGCTAACATCACGAGATGGGACTAGCTATTTCCTTCATTGTTTGCCCGTGTGATAGAATATTATTGTTGATGTATGTATTTATGTAAATCAATAAATTAAATATCAAGTAAACTTATAATAGTATCAACTAAGCATAGATTAATTAGAATGTAACTCAATAATAGGAGACCTTGACTTTTGAAGGCCTAGGTTTGATACTTGAGACAAGCGATGCTTATCAATAAACTTTTCATCGTACTTATGGGCAGATGAGTGATTGGGTTTTCTCCGGATTTGGAGTAACTTGGGACGCTTAAAAGCTCTGTAAACAATAATGGAATAGCTAAAGAGTGACCTTTCGTCATCGGATATTTTATATGGAATAGCTTGTGTTCTTGAGTTTTTTATAAAGAAAAGGGTAAGAAGAGAGAAAAATAAATGGAAGAAAAAAGAGTGAATTTTCCTTCCTTCCAAATTATCCTAAAAGTGAGAGGAAAATATTTTTATCAAAATTTATTGAATTCTCCTTCCAAATATTATTAAAACTCAAGAACACTACAACAAAAAAGCCCCCCCCCCCCCCCCCCCCCCCCCCCCCCCCCCCCCCCCCCCCCCCCCCCCCCCCCCCCCCCCCCCCCCCCCCCCCCCCCCCCCCCCCCCCCCCCCCCCCCCCCCCCCCCCCCCCCCCCCCCCCCCCCCCCCCCCCCCCCCCCCCCCCCCCCCCCCCCCCCCCCCCCCCCCCCCCCCCCCCCCCCCCCCCCCCCCCCCCCCCCCCCCCCCCCCCCCCCCCCCCCCCCCCCCCCCCCCCCCCCCCCCCCCCCCCCCCCCCCCCCCCCCCCCCCCCCCCCCCCCCCCCCCCCCCCCCCCCCCCCCCCCCCCCCCCCCCCCCCCCCCCCCCCCCCCCCCCCCCCCCCCCCCCCCCCCCCCCCCCCCCCCCCCCCCCCCCCCCCCCCCCCCCCCCCCCCCCCCCCCCCCCCCCCCCCCCCCCCCCCCCCCCCCCCCCCCCCCCCCCCCCCCCCCCCCCCCCCCCCCCCCCCCCCCCCCCCCCCCCCCCCCCCCCCCCCCCCCCCCCCCCCCCCCCCCCCCCCCCCCCCCCCCCCCCCCCCCCCCCCCCCCCCCCCCCCCCCCCCCCCCCCCCCCCCCCCCCCCCCCCCCCCCCCCCCCCCCCCCCCCCCCCCCCCCCCCCCCCCCCCCCCCCCCCCCCCCCCCCCCCCCCCCCCCCCCCCCCCCCCCCCCCCCCCCCCCCCCCCCCCCCCCCCCCCCCCCCCCCCCCCCCCCCCCCCCCCCCCCCCCCCCCCCCCCCCCCCCCCCCCCCCCCCCCCCCCCCCCCCCCCCCCCCCCCCCCCCCCCCCCCCCCCCCCCCCCCCCCCCCCCCCCCCCCCCCCCCCCCCCCCCCCCCCCCCCCCCCCCCCCCCCCCCCCCCCCCCCCCCCCCCCCCCCCCCCCCCCCCCCCCCCCCCCCCCCCCCCCCCCCCCCCCCCCCCCCCCCCCCCCCCCCCCCCCCCCCCCCCCCCCCCCCCCCCCCCCCCCCCCCCCCCCCCCCCCCCCCCCCCCCCCCCCCCCCCCCCCCCCCCCCCCCCCCCCCCCCCCCCCCCCCCCCCCCCCCCCCCCCCCCCCCCCCCCCCCCCCCCCCCCCCCCCCCCCCCCCCCCCCCCCCCCCCCCCCCCCCCCCCCCCCCCCCCCCCCCCCCCCCCCCCCCCCCCCCCCCCCCCCCCCCCCCCCCCCCCCCCCCCCCCCCCCCCCCCCCCCCCCCCCCCCCCCCCCCCCCCCCCCCCCCCCCCCCCCCCCCCCCCCCCCCCCCCCCCCCCCCCCCCCCCCCCCCCCCCCCCCCCCCCCCCCCCCCCCCCCCCCCCCCCCCCCCCCCCCCCCCCCCCCCCCCCCCCCCCCCCCCCCCCCCCCCCCCCCCCCCCCCCCCCCCCCCCCCCCCCCCCCCCCCCCCCCCCCCCCCCCCCCCCCCCCCCCCCCCCCCCCCCCCCCCCCCCCCCCCCCCCCCCCCCCCCCCCCCCCCCCCCCCCCCCCCCCCCCCCCCCCCCCCCCCCCCCCCCCCCCCCCCCCCCCCCCCCCCCCCCCCCCCCCCCCCCCCCCCCCCCCCCCCCCCCCCCCCCCCCCCCCCCCCCCCCCCCCCCCCCCCCCCCCCCCCCCCCCCCCCCCCCCCCCCCCCCCCCCCCCCCCCCCCCCCCCCCCCCCCCCCCCCCCCCCCCCCCCCCCCCCCCCCCCCCCCCCCCCCCCCCCCCCCCCCCCCCCCCCCCCCCCCCCCCCCCCCCCCCCCCCCCCCCCCCCCCCCCCCCCCCCCAAAAGGTATTATATTTCTCACATATGTGTGTTTTCTTCTCATTAGTGAATGTTATAGTTTTTAAGTATATTAGGGTTTAATGTTTCTTTGTTCATATTTACAGTATATATATGAATAATTTTAGATCAATAAAAATGCACAAAATATCCCAAAGCTTTATTGAAAAAAGTTGTATTATGCTAGCCATCATGTAGTTATATTTGAGTCATTTATGATGTAGAAACCCAGCCCGTCAACGCATCTATTTTTCCATGCTCTATATGAGTCCCAACCCATATAATTGATAGTTATGTTCATTAATGGTCTTAGTTTCTGTATCAATCTTCACTGCACAAAAGGTTTAATATAATATGAATAATACTAAATAGCATGTTTAAATAGCTTAGGTAATTATTATTTTTTTCTACTGATTTTTGGGTTAGAAGGTAACTTGCCTATTTTATAACTAATCCAAGGCTATAATATGTTGTTTAAACTTTATTTTTCCTGTCTGTATGTTGCTAGTTTTTAATTTAATATATATGATGTTATGATAATGTCACAAATGGGAAAGAAAGACAAAGAAAGTCAAAGTTCAGAAAGACAAATAAATGATTATGAGAGAAGTAAAATGCTGAGAATTCAAGAGAACCAAAGAAAATTACAACAATTTGGAGTTAAGAATATAGCCAAGTCTTTAACTAGTTTAGCACAAAGTCAAAGTTCAAAGAAAAGAAAAGGGAAACCAGTGATTGGTGTGAGGTATATATTGGATCCAAATCAGCAAGTTGGGGGCAAAGAAATTGGGCGTGATTGGTGTGAGGTATATATTGAAGTAGCTGTGAAAAGAGATGAAAGTTTGATTAGACCATATGGGTCATTAGACACAATTGATCATGCTGTTGGTGCATCTATCGCATGGCCATGTTCTTTAATTTCGGTATGTCATCATTTTTGAACTTTTGATGTTATTAAGTTTATAACACGAAGCTTTAAGCTTATATATGGATGATAAATTTGTAGGTGGTTTGTCACGAGTGAGAAGGATGCATGATGCCGAAGACTATGTTCTCGTTTCTCTCGTTACTTTTAGTTTGATGTTTAATGTTTGAAGATCTTGAATAATGATGTAATGACTTATGTTTAATGCTTTTGTTATGGAATGACTTATTTCGATGACTTATTTCTGTCTATGTTTTGGGTTTAATGAAAATCATTTGATAATCGTTCTTAAAATAATTATGTGCATGCTCATATAGCTTTACAAATGAATAAAACGTCCCATCATTTGACATGTTAGGACCCTTTTGTATTAGGACCCCTTTGTGTGGTATCGTTATAGGGGTGATTTAGTGTGTGATCTACCGATTTTTAGGACGCTAATATGTGTCATAAAAGTATGCATCTTAGGACCTTATTAAGTGTCCTATTTTGTGGTTTATTAGGATGGTTAAACTTTATAGGACCCTCTTAGAAAGGACACTTTTACTAGTGGTCATATCATCTCATGTGTCCTATAAAGTAACATTATAGGACACTTTTAGGCGTCCTGTCAAGGCAATTTTGTTGTAGTGATAATCAAAATTTCATTAAAGGTGATGTCATAAATCAATTAAAAATAAAAAGATAATTAGTAAGAAGTTATCTAATTATGACAAATAGGTGTTTTTATAAGAATAATGATGTCATCAAAATTTTCTTTTATTTATATAATAAATTTGTTGGGAGAACAAAATTGTATAGATTTGCAAAACCAAAAGGCATTGGTTTCCTACAAAAAATAAAGATTTCGACAAGCTAAAACCTTGAGAGTAATAGCTCTTTTCAATCTTCTAGGGGTTTGTTTGTCTCTATATTCTAATTTTTGACACATAAAATACGTTTAATGTGTTTTATAGTTTTCATAAATTGACCATGCATGGAATATCGATTAGAACCCTTTTTTATACATTCTAACATTTTTTAACTACAAAATTTATTGATTTTCATCAAACCAGTTCCGATCGGGCGATCATTGTGGTTAACATTCAAAAAAGGTGATATTCAAACTCTTGACAAATTTTAGTTTCCATGCTGTGATTAATAGACTATCTCTAATGCAAAGGATATTCTTAGTGTCATATAACTGTTACATAATCCTTTCAAATCGTAAAAATTATTTAATTTTATCTCAAACTATACAAACATAACTGTAATTGGCACGAGTTTTTGATCCTTTTTACAGACCTTGCTGTTCAAGTCTGGGGAGGTATCTAAGAATGAGTTTGTTATTAGTTTTTTGATATTGTAATTGCAATTGTATAACTTTGAACATATCACCTCCTACATTTGTAGGGTGGATTATTGAGGGTTTTTTTGAGAATCCTGAGTTTTATCTTAAATATGCGTGATTCAAGCTCTGCATATTGCCCAATTGGATATTACTGTGGTGTCTCGCATGCAAAATACTAACACGTTGTTAAAAAAAAACTTGAAGCTTCTAACATTTTACTAGATGTCTCCTTTTTAATATATATTGTCGTTCAAAAAAATATAAGCATCCTTACATATCCTTATTTCATATATAAACAAAAGATAAATATTTCTATAAACTTCTAAGAACATATTCTTAGTTAAGAATATATACCATATGGACGAGCAAGGACAAACATGCTTCAATGCTATGGATAAAGAAAGACAAAAAATGATACGAAAAAATGTGTACAAATACACACATTGAAGATAGCCTTACTCTTTTTCGTGTATAACGCGATTCATAACAATTTAATGAAAGTTGTCGTTATAAAAAAAGAACTGCCCAATTCCTCCAAATCTATAGATAACCTTTAAAGAAAACAATAATCCAAATATCACAAATATATCATGACTATAGAAATTATTACTCCACCTAAAATGTGAACTAATTATATATTGTACTTAATTAGTTAATCACTTAATCACCTCAACTATAATAATTTCCACTGTTTAATATATTGTTTGGAAACCTGGAAATGATTATTTTTTATAATTGATGATTTATGTTTACTAAAAACTTTGACATATAAAATATATACTTATTCAAAGACAATACCACAAAAAAAAGTTTTTAATATATTGTTTGGAAACCTGGAAATGATTATGTTTTGTTATTGATGATTTATGTTTGCTAAAAACTTTGACATATAAAATATATACTTATTCAAAGACAATACCACAAAAAAATAATAAAAGTTTTTAATATATTGTTTGGAAACCTGGAAACGATTATGTTTTGTTATTGATGATTTATGTTTACTAAAAACTTTGACATATAAAATATATACTTATTCAAAGACAATACCACAAAAAAAAGTTTTTAATATATTGTTTGGAAACCTGGAAATGATTATGTTTTGTTATTGATGATTTATGTTTGCTAGAAACTTTGACATATAAAATATATACTTATTCAAAGACAATACCACAAAAAAATAATAAAAGTTTTTAATATATTGTTTGGAAACCTGGAAACGATTATGTTTTGTTATTGATGATTTATGTTTACTAAAAACTTTGACATATAAAATATATACTTATTCAAAGACAATACCACAAAAAAAAGTTTTTAATATATTGTTTGGAAACCTGGAAATGATTATGTTTTGTTATTGATGATTTATGTTTACTAAAAACTTTGACATATAAAATATATACTTATTCAAAGACAATACCACAAAAAAAAGTTTTTAATATATTGTTTGGAAACCTGGAAATGATTATGTTTTGTTATTGATGATTTATGTTTGCTAGAAACTTTGACATATAAAATATATACTTATTCAAAGACAATACCACAAAAAAATAATAAAAGTTTTTAATATATTGTTTGGAAACCTGGAAACGATTATGTTTTGTTATTGATGATTTATGTTTACTAAAAACTTTGACATATAAAATATATACTTATTCAAAGACAATACCACAAAAAAAAGTTTTTAATATATTGTTTGGAAACCTGGAAATGATTATTTTTTGTTATTGATGATTTATGTTTACTAAAAACTTTGACATATAAAATATATACTTATTCAAAGACAATACCACAAAAAAAAGTTTTTAATATATTGTTTGGAAACCTGGAAATGATTATGTTTTGTTATTGATGATGTGTCGTTATATATGTTTGTTCAAATCTTTGACATATGAAATAGATATATATTCAAAGTCAATACCACAAAAAAATAGTTTTGATATACTATTTGATAACCCAAAAGAAAAAAAAATATGTAATAAACCAAGTTGTAATCCGTAATTTAAAATCTGAAAGGGATCCAATGTGGTAAAATATGACTATTGTTAAAAAAATAGACGTTTTTAATATAATTATTTGAAAACCCAAAAAAAAACATATGGAAAAAACCAAAAAGTAACTCGTATTAGAAAACCCGAACGGGATGCGATTTGGCAAAATCCGGATAATGATGCGGGTTATAACATGACGAATAGTAACTCGCCACGCTTTCACATACTATTCAATTATTATAGTATATAATAATAATAATAATAATAATAATAATAATAATAATAATAATAATAATAATAATAATAATAATAATAAGAATAATAATAATAAAATAATAATAATAATAATAATAATAATAATAATAATAATAATAATAACTAGGAAATTTCCGCCCCGCGTTGCGGGGCATTAATTGTCGTGTTGAAACGATTGTGTTATTTAGTATACTTGCGTTGAATTGAACAAACATTTGTCATGGTCTCATGGATAGGTTTGTTTAAAAGTTTATCATATCAAATATATATTTAATTAAGGCCAAAACCACAATAGTTTCCGTTTGCGCGTTGCGCGGTTTCAATTAGTTCGATTACTTTTTGTTATTGATGATTTATGTTTGTCTAGAAACTTTGACATATAAAATATATACTTATTCAAAGACAATACCACAAAAAAATAATAAAAGTTTTTAATATATTGTTTGGAAACCTGGAAATGATTATGTTTTGTTATTGATGATGTGTCGCTATATATGTTTGTTAAAATCTTTGACATATGAAATAGATATTTATTCAAAGTCAATACCACAAAAAAATAGTTTTGATATACTATTTGAAAACCCAAAAGAAAAAAAAATATGTAATAAACCAAGTTGTAATCCGTAATTTAAACCTGAAAGGGATCCAATCTGGTAAAATTTGAATATTGTTACAAAAATAGAATAAACGTTTTCAATATAATTATTTGAAAACCCGAAAGAAAAAACATATGGAAAAAACCAAGAAGTAACTCGTATTAAAAACCCGAACGGGATGCGATTTGGCAAAATCCGGATAATGATGCGGGTTATAACATGACGAATAGTAACTCGCCACGCAGGCGAGTTACTATTCACAAGCTATTGAATTAGTATATATCTAGGGAATTTCCGGCCCCGCGTTGCGGGGCATCAATTGTCGTGTTGAAACGATTGTGTTATTTAGTATACTTGCGTTGAATTGACAAACATTTGTCATGGTCTCATGGATAGGTTTGTTTAAAAGTTTATCATATCAAATATATATTTATACAAGGGCAAAACCACAATAGTTTTCGTCTGCGTGTTGCGCGGTTTCAATTAGTTCGATTATTTTTTATAATTGATGATTTATGTTTACTAAAAACTTTGACATATAAAATATATACTTATTCAAAGACAATACCACAAAAAAAAAGTTTTTAATATATTGTTTGGAAACCTGGAAACGATTATGTTTTGTTATTGATGATGTGTCGTTATATATGTTTGTTAAAATTTTTGATATATGAAATAGATATTTATTCTAAGGCAATACCACAAAAAAATAGTTTTGTATACTATTTGAAAACCCAAAAGAAAAAAAAATATGTAAGAAACCAAAAAATAACCCGTAATTTTAAACCTGAAAGGGATCCAATCTGGTAAAATCTGAATATTGTTACAAAAATAGAATAAACGTTTTCAATATAATTCTTTGAAAACCCGAAAGGAAAAACATATGGAAAAAACCAAGAAGTAACTCGTATTAGAAAACCCGAACGGGATGCGATTTGGCAAAATCCGGATAATGATGCGGGTTATAACATGACGAATAGTAACTCGCCACGCTTTCACATACTATTCAATTATTATAGTATATAATAATAATAATAATAATAATAATAATAATAATAATAATATCCACTATTAAATCTACGTGTTCTCGTGAGCAATAGCATAAATAGTGGCTCAAATTATGCTGGTATGTCGCCATGGATATTGCTCCCTTTTTTGCTCTTTGGGATTAATGTACACCTCTATTATTATTTATTTTCAAAAGAACATATTCAATTAAACTATTTAGATCGGTAGAGTAGAGAAACCTCAACTTTAATTGTGTTCCTTTGATCGAACTCAACTAGCTATTTTCTAAGGAGCAATATCGGGCAATCAATATTTGTTTTTAAATACAATTTTATAAAATTGATTAGGAACACATTGAAACCAATGACCTATCCAAGCTTAAACAACGGTAAAAAACAATAAATAAATAAACAAGTAAAAACTATTTTACATTTATTTCTTTGCATTTTTAACAAGCGTGGAAAAATATATAATTTTTAATTACACTCACATTTTTAGAAACAAAATATCCATACTTTGTAAACACTAAAAAAAGTCATACTTTTTCTTTTCGAACATTCAGTCGGTATACGACATCTGAAAAGTTTCACCGTATAATAGTGAAATCTTGCACGTACCCTAGAGATGTTGACCATGATCCGTTACAAGTATTCAGAGGGAAAAACTCTAAGGTTTTGTTAGGGATGTGCATGGTCCGGTTTGGACGGTTTTAGCCAAAAATTTCAACCAAACCAATACATACGGTTTCACGATTTTTCAAACCAATCCGTCCAAATTGTTATGTCGAACCAAACCAACTAAAACCAATTAATCCGGTTTGGTTTGGACGGTTAAACGTTTTTTTTTTTTTGAAATTAAATGTATAAAAGCATAAAATAATACGTAGCATTTAAGATTCGATATCTGATCGATGTCGTTGTAACGATCAAAAATAAAACTAAATACTACTAATTAGTACGGGTAAATAGAGTATCGTATCCTCAGGGAATCAATGGAAAGTGTTAAACAATTTGAAAGTTAATTAATCTAGACATAAACTTAAAACCGATTTGATTGATTTGATTAAAACTAAAATTAATTGTGAACTTAAAAAAATAATTCAATAAAATGAAAGTAGACCATTCTCATGTTCCCAATTATGCTTTCAAATATGTAACGTAACTTATATTCGTTGGAAATCACATAGACATGATTCGTTATAACGTTTTGTGAGGTCCCAAATACGATGGTTAACCCCGAAAGTGTAAAATACAACAAGTCTAATAATCACTAGAATGGACTAGTATTACTTAAATATAAATGCAAGTATATAAATAAAGTAATACACGACTTAAAGCAATAAACAAGTAAAGTGGAACATTATGTATTTTTCAAGGTGTATTTTATTTATGATGTTAAATAAAATACAAGGTTGTGCAGAATCAAGATAATACAAATAAGTATGTATCCTAACAACCTATGAATTACAAATGATCTATATTTGTCAAATAACTCTTTTGGATCGAGATACTTAAAGTTGTGAAGTATCACTGTTTAAGATCGAGAGTATTTAGACAAATTCACTCTAATGCTAAATGTATGCTTTAAAGTAATTTTCTCAAAGAAATGACTTTGTATTTATAGGCAACAAAATTCACGCCGTACAAATATGGTTGCATGCATTTAATGAACCGACAAGAACATTAAATGCATTGGTCAATGGTACAAGGATAAAGTCACATCAATATGACTTTATTCTTTTAACCAACCACCTTTACACACGTATAAACTTTGGTAAAGAACAAGTGGAATGTCCTTTGGAAAGTGTGTAAAGGCAAAAGTCAATTACTCGATATCAGTGTTCAGACTTGTAAGGTCTAGAACACTGACAATCCTCCAGTGTATAGATCTGGTAAGACTTCCAGTGGACTCCGCCATTTGTCAGTCTTCTTTATTCTGACTTCAGTCTTTGACTTTAGTGAGAACGTCTTTAGTAGAGTAGATCTGGACTGGGGTGAAGTCCAGTGAGCTAATCTGTAGAATACTCCAGATTTCCTATACAAGTATTTGCTCACTGGTCTTCCATTATTTCTGGACAAATCTTCAGAGGGACTCCAGATTCCAAGTCTGGAGTAGGTCCAGTAGAACACGTTTCTGGACAGATCTTCAGTAAGGCTCCAGTAGTCGAGTCTAGAGCTAGTCCAGTAAATCTGGACCTAACACGTTTGGATTGAATGAACTTAAGAACTAAATTAATCGGTTGTGATGATTCACGATAATGAAAACCGAGGAATTGACACAACTAGATTTTTGTAACACCCCGTCAAGGCGGAAACACGAGGGTTACATACTAAGCACAGCACGACATGGAAATTAAGTAGAGGTAAGTCTAAATGCATTAAAAGGATTGGACAATCCATACAATCATTCAAATACAACACCGGATCAAGAATAATGCATAAGGAGCACACCCATCAAACGTTTACAAAATAATGGTTCAAAAGATGGTAAATGATCCTAAGCATAACCCGTTAGCGGGAACTATGAATCACGGATCCAAGAAATAGTCCAAGTCCATCCTAGCATGCAAACAATCAAGCAATCATCCAATACGTCGCTGGTTTACCTGTTCACCTGAAAAGTGTACTAAAATGTGTCAACATAAAGTTGGTGAGTTCGTAGGTTTTTGTAATAAAAATCAAGTGTCGGGATATCAACCATTATCGATAAGTGAGGATTAGAATACCTAATCACGTCAAGTCAATACAATAAACGTCACATCACAATAATCGTCAATATATATATAAACGTCATAATATGGGCTCAAAAACCCTTATCCCGAGTATGATCATGCCGGGTGTGGATTCGTCAATCCACCGTCACGTCAATACATAATAATATATAATATACGTCATACGTCACAAGTATAACATCATAATAGAGTGGCCATGATCATACCAGGTGTGGATTCGTCAATCCACCGTCACGTCAACACATTATTCGTCAATCCACCGTCACGTCAATACATAATAACAATATATACGTCATTCGTCACATTTAAACGTCACATAACACGTATCACAATCAATCAAGTAGATATCTAACGTCTCATTTCATATCACAACAAGTTATATCAACCGACAAACGTTTAATCAACGAGTACACTTTCCACCCCAAATAGAATAAATGTAGGGGCTACGAAACTCACCTTTGCCTTGTATCGTCTAGTTCTAAATTGATTTTATAAGTATTTAATCGAGCCAAGAATGTCCAATCGTCAATGATCACGACCTATCAATGTATTTATATAACATACGTATTAATATGTAAGTATATCGATTTGTATGTATTAAAGGGTAATTATATTAATTTGTAAGTGTTAATAGTTAATTATATCAATTTTATAAAGACTCAATCTTTATTTGATGACATTCTGCCGACACACATATATATATGCTCATAATATGTTTTATGAAATTCAACCTTTGTTTGACTAAATGACTCTCAGCCGTCCCACTTAAGCTTCTTTTTTTCTTTCTTTGTCATTACAATTATAACTATTAATATATACAGGAGTATACCTATGTTTTATATATACATGATTCACTTTGTTCATAACCCAGCGCCTTTTGTTTCTGGCCAGCCACGAGTCAACATTGGTCAAAGGTCAACGCTAGTCAACGTCCAATTGCGCCGCAACCGAAAAGCAGAAGAATAAGTTGCGCCGCAATGCGTTCTAGTTCAAGCCAGCCTTGGTCAATGAAAGTCAAAGTCAACTCTCGAGTCAAACATAGTTGCGCCGCAACTACATGAGTTGCGCCGCAACTGGGTCTGATTCTGGCAGATTTTTGGAGGCATATAAATAGCATGCAAAATTATCCCAAAACCCTTCTTCTCTTCTCCCAGCCTTTTTTGAAGTCCTATTCAGAGATATTTTCTTATATTCATCATATTTTAGGATTTCAAACACGATTGGATCAATTTCGTTCGTAGCTTTCAATTATTATCATTCGGTAACAATGATTTCTTCATATTTTCTTTGTTATTCTTATTTTAATATGAGTGGCTAATCGCTTCATCATCCATCTTGATGGAGTGAGACAATATGTAAAGATTGCACGATTTTATTAATTCAATGTTGATTTCATTTAACATTATATCGAGATCTTAGCATATTTCTTCTTTATTATTTATCTTGAATTGATTGGTGATTTATGTGTGTCTTTAATGGTAATTTGTAAGTCCCAACTCAATAGATGGTACTACTGAAGACACCTCTATGTCGATGGTGGAGTTACTTTGCAATATATGCACTGAACTGGAAACGACCAGTTGCAGTGAGTATATACCAAGTTCTAGATAGATTACTTATTTAAATGATAATAAGTAAAGAACAATGCAATAATACAAATAACTTGTAAAATAAATTGATGAGACAATATGTAATTTTCAATGTGTAATTTATTTATTGATGTTAAATAAATTACAAGGTTGTTGCGGAACCAAGATAATACAAGAATGTAAATATCCTAACAACCTATGAAATACAATTGATCTACACTCGGAATTTCTCAAGACAATCGAAACACTTAAAGTTGTGAAATGTTCCTTTTAGCGATTGAGAGAATATTGCACAAGTTCACCAAGAATATTGCAGGTTTGCAAAGTGTGAATTCTATCGAAGTGTATTCGAAGAAGTAATATTCTTGGTGTGCAATGACTTGTATTTATAGGAAAAGTTAACATTGGGATGTTAACTTTGGCCGTACAAATGTGGTTGAGATCATTTAAGGAATAGCATTTAATTCCTCAAAAAGCAGTGTAAAGTCGCATGATAAAACAACTTTACTCAACCACCTTTATGTACCTTTTTGCAATTAAATAATAAGATAAATCTTATTATCCGGGTAAAGGTACATAAAGAATAAAAGTCAATTTCTCGTAATCAGTGTAAAGCTTTGTAAGAGCTTTCCACTGATGGTTTCCAGTTTGTAACTGACTAGAATGTCAACTGGGCTTCGCTGCCATTGCCATTCTCTATCTTCCATTTGTTGTCTTCGACTTCAACTAGAATGATTCTTCAACTTGGTCAATTCTCAACTGGAGGAAGTCTTCAGTTGCGTTGACTATACGGTGCAACTGGACTTCAATATATTTCTCGACAAATCATCTAGGTCTCCAGTTTCACTGGACAGTTTCACTGGGTCTCTAGATGCAACTGGAGACTGGCCAGTTTACCAGGTAAACTGGTCCTAACAAATTCCCCCTATTTGTCTAGAAATATTGACAAGTCTTTTTCTAGTTCTTGTATCTATACAAGTGTGAACTGAAGAGACTTGTTCGATTTAAATCTATCTAAGTTTTCTAAGGCATTTTTATAGATCAATAAATGCCTTAGGTTTTTCTTTTAGGTTTGTTAGATTTTAATCTATTATCTACCTTGTGGTTACAAACTGGTAACTTCATTTATACAAGGAAATGAAATTTATACAAGTTACAGAATGTAAAACAAAATACAAGTAGATAACTGAAAAGAAAGAACTTAATGAGATGGCCCTTCACCAGTTCTTCTTCTCTTGGTCACCAAAGAAATAGGTTGTGAGTCTTTAGGGTCAATATTCAGCTTTTGCTCCAGATTTTCTTTATGTTGAATTTTGCCCCTTAAGAAGTTCACCCATGCTTTCTCAAACCTATTCTTTTGTGCCTTCGCATCCAACACATTTACCATTTCTACCCATTCACTGAACCCATACTGCATAGCACCAGGATTGTCAGTTTTAACCAGTGGCCCTCTGGTATAACTAACTTCAACTTGAAAGACTTTGGTGCCTGGCTTGATTGTTACATTGACACCATTGATAGTACCACTATGTCTTCTGGTTGACATGATCTGGGAGTAATAGCTTCTTGCTTCAGATTCATTTGTTATTTTTATACTCCCAGCACCAGCAGCCAGTACAGCGAACTTGATGTCTTCATTAGATACCTCGCCAGTTGGTTCAACAAATGTGCTAAGGTCAACATCTCTTGACAGTGGTCTTCTGGTTGACATGATCTGGGAGTAATAGCTTCTTGCTTCAGATTCATTTGTTATTTTTATACTCCCAGCACCAGCAGCCAGTACAGCGAACTTGATGTCTTCATTAGATACCTCGCCAGTTGGTTCAACAAATGTGCTAAGGTCAACATCTCTTGACAGTGGTCTTCTTGGTTGTGGAATCCTTCTTGGTGGATTCAAAACCTTCTTCACAACCTTCTTAACATTTGCAATTCGTTTAAGAATCCCACTGGCCCTATTCTCCTTAGCCTTCTCCACTGAAATGTTCAAGCTTCTGGCATCGAATTCAGCTTCATCCTCAGGATAGTGTCTGTCCAGTTCAACATCCAGCATTTCTTTCAACTGGTCAACTATTCTGGGATCATTTTTAACTCTGGCATACTCCTCCTTAGTGATACCCAAAAGATTGGCATCACTCATATCAAGCAACTTGATCTGTGCAAGATGTGCCCTGGCTTCAACTTGGTTTCTTTGTTTCATCTTCTTTCTTTCTTTAATATCATTTCCAAGTCTAGCCAGTCTTCTGCTATCACTATCTGAAACTTGAGTAAGTACATCAGCGTTGCCAGTTTCTAACATTACATCAGTGGCCGGCTGGGCAGATGCATCAACAGCTAAACCTTTTCCCTTATCCAACACATTCCCCCTAACATCTTGCTCACCAGCTTCAGTACTGGTAGCTACAACCATTTCTCTTCCAACTTGACTTCCAGATGAAGTTCTTCCAGGTGCAACTGGTGGAAGGACTGCACTTCTTTCCCCCTTGGCAGCATCTAGACCTGCCCGAATACCTTCCCATTCAGAGGGGTGAGATAGCAACCGGTCAAGAGGCTGCCATGATTGCATGTCCTTACACTCCTTGAAAATCCCACACATCATTCTGAAAGACCTCCATAAATGGTTGGTCTCCTTTGACTGGGTCAAAACATTGGCAGTAACTTGTTCTTGACCAGTTTTTAAATCATTTAGGATCTTGGAGTCTTCATCCAAACCAGAGACAACCTTTTCCTTCACTTCATCATCCTTCTTTTTCTTCAAATTCTCTACTTCAGTTGTCAGTTTATCTAAAGATTGAGCATGTAGAGATACCTGGGTGTTCAAATTCTCAATGCTGCCTCTCAACTGGTTGATCTCACTGGTGAGTGGGGCCAGATCAACCTGAGGAGTGGCCAGCTTGGTGATCTCAGACATCACCCTTTCAATCAATTGTGCTTCTCTAGCACCCAGCGTATCCTCTATCTTCTGACCAACTGAAGTCATCAACTGCTCTCCAAGTTCAGTCACATTTAGGCCAGGTTTTTCAACTAATTCCTTTACCTGCCTTTCAATCTCCCTCAAATCTACTTCAGATGTTCTTACAGTGTTGCCAAGCATATTGGAGATTGAGGTTGTGACCTTGGACTGAGTAAGGTCAAAGGCTTCCTTTAAAGATGTTGCCAGATTATTGCAGCCAGTGACCAACTCATTTAGCTTCTTGAACACCAAGTCTTCATTAGATGAAAACTTGTTTATCCTCAGATCAACCACCTTAATGTTTCTCAAGTGATCCTTGTGGTATCTGGAGAAAGACTTGGTGTTTTTGTTAAGTGTCTTTTGAATCTCCTCCACCCTGGTAAGAAGGTTTTGGAGATCGGCTTGTAAAGAGACAACTTGACTGTCCAGTGACGAAGGAGAAGGTGTCACTGGACCAGCAGCAGTTACTACTGGAGCAACTGGAGGAGGCAAACTTAAAGAAGTCTCCCCAGTTGTCATACCAGCAGTTGAAGAAATTATAGGAGTGGTGGTAGAAGAAAGGACTGGAAAAACAATGTGTTGTTCATGCTGAGAATGCTCAGGTGTGAACAACGGCGTCGGTGGGGGTGACATTTCTTGAGCAAACGAGAATTGCCCAGTTGGTGAAGGAGCGGTATAAGTTTGGAAAGATATATCAGTAGGCACATTTTCTTGGGAGGGTGAAAGTGAAATTGATGCGTCTGGAAGGGAGACTGGAGATGAAGGGTTTTGAGCTTGTACAGAAGCCTCAAAAATCTCCAAGTCTGTTTCAGTTCCTTCAGAATCCGAAGACTCTATCAGGATTTCCTCGTCATTAACATTCATGTCCAGATCCATGAATGTAACTGAGGGCTGACCAGAAGGGTCAGTCTCCAGATGACCTTCCCCAGTTTCCTGGATGGGTACATCTGTTGGAGGATCAGATACCGAAGTATCTTCACCAGGGATAGATGTGATTGGAGTTGCTTCAGTTATGGTTGCTCTATCCTCAACCACAACATTAGACGAACTGGAGGGTCCCTCATTATTTTGAGGCCCGCCCAGTTGTCTTTCTGACTCACCTTCAATTGGTGCATCAGTTGAAGCGAATGCCAGTTGCATTCGTTCTGGAATCTCGACCTCTCCAGCTTCAGATACCAGAGAGTCTAAATTCCTCAACATATCTGGCGCAGTGTACGGTGAATCTATACTTAGGTATGCTTCTCTGCCCAGAATATGTTTAAAACAGAGAGAGAGAAACCTTGAAAAGGGGATACAAACACCCCTTGTGCCCTTCAGCTTTTGTACCAGGCTTCTAAATAGAATATCTGCAAAGTCCACTCTCAATCCATTCCACAAGCAGTAAGCCATCTCTGCTTGTGAGGAGTTAATCTGGTCAAGTCCACCAGAACTCCCACCCATACTCTCCACCAGGTGGATGAAAAAATACCTCCATGAAGGTGTAAGACCCTTCATGGTCATCGCACCCTTCGTCTTCAACACCCCATTGTCCAAGCACTCCTTGTGTCCCATTTCAAGAAGGACTTGACGAAAATTTATATTTGAGGGTAAGACGACTGGAGATTCACCCTCTCTCCAGTAATTGAGGTGTAAGGCATCCCTCAATACGTCAGCGGACAAGGTACACTGGATTGTTCCATCCTTTAATGTGAAACTGATGGAGGAACAATCGGAAGAAAGAACGGCAGTGTACCAAAACTCACACAAGTAGTTGTGAAACAACTTGCGTGGGTTTAGAGAGAATGAGGGTCCTATTGGAGAATCCTTCAAGAATTTTTGGATTCTACCAATAAGGGTATTGGACCCTTGAGATCCTTGTAAGCTTGCCATCGGATTATTGGGATTGAGTTTGATGACCGAAGCATTACTAGGAGCACCAGGTGCCGGTTTGACATCTGGTGAGGGAGCATATGGAACAGTCAAGAGATTTACATCTCTTGAACGGGATGATCTAGGTGCCATAGGAAAATGAAAATGAAATTTGGGAATTAGGGTTTTAGAAATGAAGCAATTTTGATGATTGAGAAGTAAATGAAAGAATGTAAGAGAAAGAAGTAAATGAGTTCGGAGTAAATAAGGGTATTTATAATGGATTCAAGATCCCAATGAAATACCAAAAATTATATTTTATTAAACACAATCCTTTTTGTAGATATTTTCACAAAGTAAGTTTGAATTTTGAAATAAAATAATAATTTGCCATGTCAACATTAAATGCTACCATGTCAGCATTAAATGCTACGACGGCTTATCTTACCTTGAATTTTGAAATAAAATCATAATTTGCCATGTCAACATTAAATGCTACCATGTCAGCATTAAATGCTACGACAGCTTATCTTACCCACGCGCCCACTCACTTTTTATTTTCCCAATACAAACAGTTGTCAAGTACTAAAATGGCTTCAAACACGTCAGATCACGATACCAAGTGGTTTAAAACACTCGAGTACCATCACGTGTCACAAATATTGACCAAGTATTTCTAACGTTATAAAAATAAGACAAGACTGAATCTGGTCACTGGAGGATCAGTCCAGTACCAGTTTCCAACTGAAGAGTTCTCCAGTTGCCATTTTCAAACAAAACGAATTTTAGTCAGAAAATTATTTTGAGTCTTTCCCCCTAAAATGATGATCCAGAAATCGATTAGTGCCAGGATAGTATCACAACGGCGTTCGATAGCCTGGCGAGCAAAGATTATCTGGACCTCCTCAACTGGAGAACTTCATCAGTGTCACTGACGCGTTCAATAACAAAGAAAGCTCCAGTTTTAAGGATTTAACATTCCCAGTTCGCTGATGAGATGTTTAAAGGTTTTCTCATCGAGAGGTTTTGTAAAAACATCAGCTAACTGTTTGTCAGTGGGGATGAAATGAATTTCAATGTCTCCTTTCATAACATGATCACGAATGAAATGATACCTGATGTCAATATGCTTTGTCTTGGAGTGCATCACTGGGTTGTGAGATATAGCAATTGCACTGGTATTGTCACAAAAGATTGGGGTCCTTGTATACTTTTGACCATAATCTAGTAACTGGTTCTTGATCCAGAGAATCTGGGCACAACAACTGGCCGCAGAAATGTACTCTGCCTCAGCAGTGGACATAGAGACTGAAGTCTGCTTCTTGCTGGTCCAACTTACCAGTTTTCCTCCAAGGAAATGACAACCACCAGTTGTTGATTTTCTATCTATCTTACAACCTGCATGATCAGAATCTGAATAACCCATTAGATCTAATCCTGAGCCTTTGGGGTACCAAAGACCAAGATTAGGACACCCTTTCAGGTATCTAAAGATACGCTTTACAGCGTGCAAATGTGATTCTTTAGGGTTAGCCTGAAACCTGGCACATAAACATGTTGCAAACATTATATCTGGTCGACTGGCAGTTAAGTACATCAGTGAACCAACCATACCACGATAGTCAGTTATGTTAACTGGTTTGCCAGTTGGGTCAGAGTCCAAATTTAATGGTGCTGCAATAGGTGTGTTTTTCGATGGGATTGAATCATATTTGTATTTTCTTAACAAATCTCTGACATATTTTCCTTGGTTTATGAAAATTCCATTTTCAGTTTGCTTAATCTGAAGACCTAAGAAAAATGTTAATTCACCCATTAAACTCATCTCATACTCAGATGACATGATTTTAGAAAACTTTTTACACATTGCATCATCAGTTGAACCAAATATAATATCATCAACATAAATTTGTACCAATAAGATATTACCTCTTTCTTTCAAGATGAATAAGGTATTATCTATTGCACCTCTTTGAAAGCCATTTTTAAGAAGATGTTTAGTTAGAGTATCATACCAGGCTCTTGGGGCTTGTCTTAGACCATACAATGCTTTGTTCAGTCTATAAACCCAATGAGGATGCTTCTCATCGATGAAACCTGGAGTCTGCTTAACATAGACTTCTTCTTCCAATGTTCCATTTAGGAACGCACTTTTGACATCCATCTGGAAGACCTTGAACTGCAGATGGGCTGCATAAGCCAGAAATATTCTGATGGCTTCAAGTCTTGCAACTGGAGCAAAAGTTTCATCAAAGTCAACGCCTTCTGCTTGACAATAACCCTGGGCAACTAGTTTGGCCTTGTTTCTTACAACATGGCCATCTTCATCCATCTTGTTTCGGTAGACCCATCTTGTACCAATGGGTTCTTTCTTTAACCCTGGTGGACAAGGAACAAGCTCCCAAACATTGTTCCTTTCAAACTGGACGAGCTCTTCTTGCATAGCTTCCACCCAGCTTGGGTCTGCCATAGCCTCGTCAATCTTCTTTGGTTCAATTAAAGATAAGAAGGTGACGTTTAAGCATTGCTCACTGGTGGCTCTTCTAGTCTGAACCCCACTATTTGGATCTCCCACAATCTGTTCAATTGGATGTGCTCGAGTCCATCTAGTGTAATGACTAGGCTTGTGCATAACAATATCAGTGCAAGTCACCTGGCGATCTTCTTCAGTTGCATTAGCTTCTGGAGGAGGATCAGTCCAAACTACTTCTACATCCTCATCAGAGTCAATGAGGTCACGATTTGCATCATGAAATTCTTCATTCAAAGGCATTTCTTGAAGAACTGGAGAAGTTGGAGTTTGAACTGGTGCTGATATTGGAGTGGCACGTACATCAGATCTAATCACCAATTCTTGTGGTGAGTTGAAATTGATGGAGGGATAAAATGATGTGTCACTGGTGCTTTTCTTCTTCTTAACTGGTTCCAATTTGTTGTAACTGGAAACATCTTTTGGTGAAACAACTGACTGATGAACTTGGTCAGTTTCACCAAAATTGATTGGAACGACTGGAGTAATATCAAGGCTTGGTCTCTTGTTGATTGCTTCAGTTGATTCATCGAATGTGACATGAATTGTCTCATGAACCTTTTGGAGTCTATAATTATAAACTCTAAAGGCCTTTCGAATATCTGAATAACCTAAAAATACCCCTTCATCAGCTTTTGCATCAAACTTTCCAAGCTGACTGGAATCGTTTAAGATATAGACTGGACAACCAAATACATGAAAGTATCCAATATTTGGTTTTTGATTCCTGAGTACTTCATAGGCAGTCTTCTTATGTCTCTTGATGTAGACTGACCGGTTTTGGGTGTGACAAGCAGTTGCAACTGCTTCAGCCCAAAAACTGGTGGGAAGACCAGATTCAGATAGCATACTTCTGGCTGCTTCTATCAGTGTGCGATTCTTTCTTTCCACAACTCCATTTTGTTCTGGAGAGTGAACTGATGAGAAGTTTTGAGAGATACCAGTGTCATTGCAAAATGTTTCAAGTACCTTATTTTGGAATTCAGTACCATTATCACTTCGCAACTGACAAACTTTTCGAGTGTACTTGAGCTCAATTCTTTTGATGAGAGAGATGATTTCAGCAGGTGCATCACTTTTGGATCCGAGGAATACTACCCAGCAATATCTGGTGAATTCATCAACCACAACTAGAGTGTACTTCTTTCCAGCTCTAGTTTGAACATTCACTGGACCAAAGAGATCCATATGTAGCATGTGAAGAGGTTCAGTGATGCTAAAATTTTGCCTAGTTTTGAACTGGTGCTGATATTGGAGTGGCACGTACATCAGATCTAATCACCAATTCTTGTGGTGAGTTGAAATTGATGGAGGGATAAAATGATGTGTCACTGGTGCTTTTCTTCTTCTTAACTGGTTCCAATTTGTTGTAACTGGAAACATCTTTTGGTGAAACAACTGACTGATGAACTTGGTCAGTTTCACCAAAATTGATTGGAACGACTGGAGTAATATCAAGGCTTGGTCTCTTGTTGATTGCTTCAGTTGATTCATCGAATGTGACATGAATTGTCTCATGAACCTTTTGGAGTCTATAATTATAAACTCTAAAGGCCTTTCGAATATCTGAATAACCTAAAAATACCCCTTCATCAGCTTTTGCATCAAACTTTCCAAGCTGACTGGAATCGTTTAAGATATAGACTGGACAACCAAATACATGAAAGTATCCAATATTTGGTTTTTGATTCCTGAGTACTTCATAGGCAGTCTTCTTATGTCTCTTGATGTAGACTGACCGGTTTTGGGTGTGACAAGCAGTTGCAACTGCTTCAGCCCAAAAACTGGTGGGAAGACCAGATTCAGATAGCATACTTCTGGCTGCTTCTATCAGTGTGCGATTCTTTCTTTCCACAACTCCATTTTGTTCTGGAGAGTGAACTGATGAGAAGTTTTGAGAGATACCAGTGTCATTGCAAAATGTTTCAAGTACCTTATTTTGGAATTCAGTACCATTATCACTTCGCAACTGACAAACTTTTCGAGTGTACTTGAGCTCAATTCTTTTGATGAGAGAGATGATTTCAGCAGGTGCATCACTTTTGGATCCGAGGAATACTACCCAGCAATATCTGGTGAATTCATCAACCACAACTAGAGTGTACTTCTTTCCAGCTCTAGTTTGAACATTCACTGGACCAAAGAGATCCATATGTAGCATGTGAAGAGGTTCAGTGATGCTAAAATTTTGCCTAGTTTTGAAACTGGCTCTTTTCTGCTTGCCCATCTCACACCCTGGACATGGCTTTTCTTTATTGAAATAAATTTGAGGTATCCCATCAACCAGTTGTTTGCGAGACAACTTGTTAATATTTTTGAAATTAAGATGGGATAATCTTTTATGCCATAGCCAGTTGGTGTCCTCATCAGCCTTGGTATAGAAACATTGCTCTTTTGGAGCTGGTTCCATATCCATGATGTACACATTTCCTTTTCTAGGTGCAACCATCACCACTTTCCAATCCTTGTTAAATATGGTGCCTTGTGCAATATCGAACAAAACTCTGAAGCCATCATCACAAAGTTGGCTGACACTGATCAGGTTGTATTTCAAACCATTCACAAATGCAACTCTCTTGAATTCGACTTGTCCATTATTGAGCACACCATATCCTTCAGTCTTTCCAGATTGATCATTACCAAACGTCACTGTCGGTCCATCTTGGACAGTGAACTCTTCAAGCAGGGGCTTACATCCGGTCATAGTCCTGCCAGCAGCGCTGTCCAGATACCAGATATTCTTCTTTCGATCGCCCTGCACAACCACAAAAATCATCAGTTATTTTTGTGAACCCATCTTTTCTTGATGGGTTCACTGGACTTCTCTACAGAAGTCACAGTAGATTGTTGTGGTGTTGAACCGGAGGCTGCATCTGGAGCTTTTTCACCAGCTCCAGGTGCAGGAGTAAAAACGATTGGTAGTTGATACTTACTCCCCTTATTTTTACCAGATTTAGTTCCAGATGGAACATTCTTTTGATAAGGTTTTGAAGGGAGTGGTTTAATATTTTGTTTGAAAACTGGAGGTAATGAACCTCCTTCCAGATTTTTAATCCGGGCAGTACAACTCTGAACCTGTCGAGACAAAAGTTGGAGTTGACTTTCCAGATTAATCAAAATATTATTTTCATCAGGCAACTGAACCTTGGACCTTGGTTCAGTTAGAGTTTTAGTCTGTCGGGTCTTGGGCTCCTTAGACTTTTGAGGTAAAGGCTTGTTACCAGTGGCCTTTTTGACTGGAGCTTTAGCCTGTTTGGCTCTAGGTTTAACCTCAATGGGGGTGGTCTCAATGGGTTCAGTTTCAACAGCTTTAGGTTGATCATAAGGTGTTTCAACCCTGAGAGCTGGAGGCAATGCATGAAGATCTGGTATGAGAGCTGCCATCTCCAGATCTCCAGATTTCCATGCATTCTTCTGGGCATCGATAGTTCTTGAAAATGCATCATAGTTTTTACCAGATTTAGTTCCAGATGGAACATTCTTTTGATTAGGTTTTGAAGGGAGTGGTTTAATATTTTGTTTGAAAACTGGAGGTAATGAACCTCCTTCCAGATTTTTAATCCGGGCAGTACAACTCTGAACCTGTCGAGACAAAAGTTGGAGTTGACTTTCCAGATTAATCAAAATATTATTTTCATCAGGCAACTGAACCTTGGACCTTGGTTCAGTTAGAGTTTTAGTCTGTCGGGTCTTGGGCTCCTTAGACTTTTGAGGTAAAGGCTTGTTACCAGTGGCCTTTTTGACTGGAGCTTTAGCCTGTTTGGCTCTAGGTTTAACCTCAATGGGGGTGGTCTCAATGGGTTCAGTTTCAACAGCTTTAGGTTGATCATAAGGTGTTTCAACCCTGAGAGCTGGAGGCAATGCATGAAGATCTGGTATGAGAGCTGCCATCTCCAGATCTCCAGATTTTTAATCCGGGTAGTACAACTCTGAACCTGTCGAGACAAAAGTTGGAGTTGACTTTCCAGATTAATCAAAATATTATTTTCATCAGGCAACTGAACCTTGGACCTTGGTTCAGTTAGAGTTTTAGTCTGTCGGGTCTTGGGCTCCTTAGACTTTTGAGGTAAAGGCTTGTTACCAGTGGCCTTTTTGACTGGAGCTTTAGCCTGTTTGGCTCTAGGTTTAACCTCAATGGGGGTGGTCTCAATGGGTTCAGTTTCAACAGCTTTAGGTTGATCATAAGGTGTTTCAACCCTGAGAGCTGGAGGCAATGCATGAAGATCTGGTATGAGAGCTGCCATCTCCAGATCTCCAGATTTTTAATCCGGGTACAACTCTGAACCTGTCGAGACAAAAGTTGGAGTTGACTTTCCAGATTAATCAAAATATTATTTTCATCAGGCAACTGAACCTTGGACCTTGGTTCAGTTAGAGTTTTAGTCTGTCGGGTCTTGGGCTCCTTAGACTTTTGAGGTAAAGGCTTGTTACCAGTGGCCTTTTTGACTGGAGCTTTAGCCTGTTTGGCTCTAGGTTTAACCTCAATGGGGGTGGTCTCAATGGGTTCAGTTTCAACAGCTTTAGGTTGATCATAAGGTGTTTCAACCCTGAGAGCTGGAGGCAATGCATGAAGATCTGGTATGAGAGCTGCCATCTCCAGATCTCCAGATTTCCATGCATTCTTCTGGGCATCGATAGTTCTTGAAAATGCATCATAGTTTTTACCAGATGCTTTTACCCATGACTTGATAATCTTTTGTTCTTTTTCAAGATGATGTCCACCCATCTTCCAGTGATGACATCTTCTTTTGCCACATGCTGCTGCTGTTGATCTTCCAAGGCCATGAAACACATGTCCCTTTCCTCTTCTTCATTGAGTGTACCTGGACACTCTCTGCAGACATTAAGGCAGCACAAGGTCGCTCAGGTACACTAGCAACCTTGGAACTCTGGGCATGGTTCATGGCATCTTGCTCAGCCACCAGTCTTGCAGCATTATTATCTTCAGTGAATCTGAAGGCTCCATAGAGCGATGCAAGAGTATGGCTGTGCAAGGTTTTACCTTGTCTCAAGACAAGAACCATGTTTTCCCATTTGGAAGGAAGAATATCACAAAACGTCTCAAGAAGAATATCCTTATCCTTCTCTACACCCAAGCCTCTCAGCTGATTAATGAGGCTAGAAAATCTGGTGTATGTACCAGTTAGACTTTCATTGGGCAAGGCAAAGAAGGATTCATACTTCTTGTTCAAGGCAACTTTTCTGGTGACAATAGTGTCATCACCTCCTTCAAACTGAATAACTAATTCATCCCACATTGACTTTGCACTGGGGAACAACACAAGTGTTGGAATTAGATCTTCAGGGACAGCTCCAAGGATCATGTTCTTGAGTCTGGTGTCTAGATCAACAAGTCTACGATCCTCATCAGACCAATGGTCTTCGAGCTTTTCTCTTGAACCTCTTCTTCCAGTTGGATCAAGAAGAGGACTGACCCCAAGAGACATGGGTATATATGGACCATCCTTAAGGATTTTCAACATATACCTTTCGATCCCACCAAAATGCAAAAGCATTCTAGCCTTCCATGTACCAAAAGTCTCACTGTTTCCATCGAATTTGGGAACAGGAGTATTAGAATAATGTACATGGACGTGGTTTGGGGCAGTAGGAGGAGGAGGGTTTGTATTAACATTTTGAAAAGGTTGGGCATTATTATTCAAGGGGGTTTCACCTGAACCAGAACCATCTCCACCTTCAGTAGTGTTCATCTTAGCAGATCTAGGAAAGTTTATTAGCCTTCTGCTCTGATACCACTTGTAAGTCCCAACTCAATAGATGGTACTACTAAGGACACCTCTATGTCGATGGTGGAGTTACTTTGCAATATATGCACTGAACTGGAAACGACCAGTTGTAGTGAATATATACCAAGTTCTAGATAGATTACTTATTTAAATGATAATAAGTAAAGAACAATGCAATAATACAAATAACTTGTAAAATAAATTGATGAGACAATATGTAATTTTCAATGTGTAATTTATTTATTGATGTTAAATAAATTACAAGGTTGTTGCGGAACCAAGATAATACAAGAATGTAAATATCCTAACAACCTATGAAATACAATTGATCTACACTCGGAATTTCTCAAGACAATCGAAACACTTAAAGTTGTGAAATGTTCCTTTTAGCGATTGAGAGAATATTGCACAAGTTCACCAAGAATATTGCAGGTTTGCAAAGTGTGAATTCTATCGAAGTGTATTCGAAGAAGTAATATTCTTGGTGTGCAATGACTTGTATTTATAGGCAAAGTTAACATTGGGATGTTAACTTTGGCCGTACAAATGTGGTTGAGATTATTTAAGGAATAACATTTAATTCCTCAAAAAGCAGTGTAAAGTCGCATGATAAAGCAACTTTACTCAACCACCTTTATCTACCTTTTTGCAATTAAATAATAAGATAAATCTTATTATCCGGGTAAAGGTACATAAAGCATAAAAGTCAATTCCTCGTAATCAGTGTAAAGCTTTGTAAGAGCTTTCCACTGATGGTCTCCAGTTTGTAACTGACTAGAATGTCAACTGGGCTTCGCTGCCATTGCCATTCTCTATCTTCCATTTGTTGTCTTCGACTTCAACTGGAATGATTCTTCAACTTGGTCAGTTCTCAACTAGAGGAACCATTTTTCACTTTGAATTGGTCAAAATATGCGGACTTTCTTACTTTTGTCTTCAGTTGCGTTGACTGTACGGTGCAACTGGACTTCAATATATTTCTTGACAAATCATCTAGGTCTCCAGTTTCACTGGACAGTTTCACTGGGTCTCCAGATGCAACTGGAGACTGGCCAGTTTACCAGGTAAACTGGTCCTAACATAATTATTGATTTCATATATTTCATTTTGATTGTTTGGGTACAAACGATTGGGTCTATGACGGGTACGGTAGATAATCGTTCTTGATAATAGGAAGGAATGTGTTAACGGTTGGGTACAATCGATAGGTATAACTGTTATTTTAATAACCAAACCAATTGTTTGATTAGGGAAGTTATAAAAGATGTCTTAGGGTACCGGTCTTTGTAACGAAACTAGTTTAATCAAGAGAGTCAAATGATGTCATTAACTTGACGGGTACGGGGTTGGTGCTTTGTTTGAGTCTCGGTTACTTTATCAACTAATTTGGATTTGAACTTCATTTATGTGCAATCTGAGTGTATTGTTGAGCGAAATCAAGATTGATGCCTTTTAAATTATTGTCTTAAAAACATTTTTAATATCGTTTGAGGACGATCCCTGCCCCGGTAATACCGGATTTAAATTATTTACTTTTACTTGTTGCAAAGTGACAATTCGGTCACAAAACCCTTTTAAATTAGAATTACTTAATGTCAACAATTACTTCACTTTAGTCCCTGTGTTCGATCATGGACTTACCTTTTAGCTATACTATATACGAACGGGTCCACTGCCCGAGAGTGTGTAGTAGTCAGTTCTAGGGTATTTCTTGTTTTAAATTTTTAAACTCGATTTTAGACATCAAGTTTTTGGCGCCGCTGCCGGGGACTTTTGTTTAAGTAGTTGTTTTATTTTGTAGTTCGATCCTTTTTCACATTCATTTGTGAGAAAGTTATTGCTTTACTAGATAGTTTGTATTTTATTTCGTTTCAATTATACCACAGGTGCGGTTGACGGTTTGTTTGTGGTGATTGTGCAGGTTCTTGTTAGTTGATGAACACAAGAGCTTCTGGCCGACCTTTGCTTATCCCATTGTCTAATCCAGGGAAAGTCAGACGTCGACTTGTGTCAAGAGATAACCAGGAACAATCCACACCAGTCAAAATAGATTTAGAAACCGCAACCAGTATTCCACCCACCCAGAACTTGGAAGATCAGTTGGTTGATCAGTTGGCCGATCAATTGAAGAAATCATCTGAGTTTTTCAAAACAGGTGAAGATTCAGATTCAGAAGTAGAGGAGAAAGTTCAAACACCTGAACCAAGTGTACTTTTATCCCCTCGGGTTAACCTTAATATTAACCAACAACCAAGGGGTAGAAGAATGGGTGATGAACGACCGGTAGATCCGAACGCCCGTCCTTACGGGGAGAGAAGAAGAAATATACCGGCGGACCGGGGCACAGCTATTCGCCCTCCGGCTATTTCAGTAGATTTTTCTTTGAAAGGGAATCACCTCAAGAGTGTTGAAGAGGATAAGTTTGATGGGATTCGAATAAATGACCCATATGCACATCTTGAGAGGTTTGAGAAGATCTGTAGGTTATATCAGTATGGAACAGGGCAAGCTGAGGCTGTTAAGTTTGAACTATTTCCGTTAACTCTCATTGGAGATGCAGCTGCTTGGTTTAAGGAGTTACCCGATAACTCATTCACCACTTGGGCCGAACTTCGTGAAGGATTTAATGATGAGTTTTATTCTGTGAGAACTCAAAGGCAATTAGAAAATAAAATCAGAGTTTTTTCTCAAGAATCCGGTGAAGATGTTGTTGATGCATGGAAGCGGTTCAAGGAAATACTCAGAAATTGCCCCGGACATAGTATGGGCACTGAAGAAAGTTTTGAGATTTTCTATGATGGTTTCGATAGAAAGACCAAAAGGGAGCTCGGTTATGCATTTGGGGGTAGTCTCAACAACATTTCCCCAAATGAAGGCTATAAGATTCTTGAGGATATGGCTAAGGAGTATTCAACAAGAGATGAGGACCGAGATAGGAGATCCAGTAAAAGTACAGTTGCTAAGGTGGAAAGTAGTGAAGACTCTAAGCTTATTACCGAAGTCAAGGCTCTCTCAAAGCAAATGAATGAGAGGTTTGATAATCAAGATAATAGATTCAAGAGCCTTGAAAGAGATGTTAAGGTTATGGCTGACGATTGTGAGCATTGTGGACACTTGCATTATACGGAAGATTGCCCGGATAAACCAGTGCAAGATGTTAGTTATGTTCAGAATCAAGGGAATTTCAACCAAAATACCGATTATCAAAACCGGCCATCAGGTAGTTCTTACCCTACTTCTTCTTTTAATACTAACAATTCTGGTTATGGTGGTAACAGGTTTAGTAGGTTCAACAATCAACGAGGCTCGGATCCAGAACTAAGAGATATAGTAAAGGATTTCATTAGTGTCCAAAAGGCAACTAATGAACATGTTGCAGAAGAGTCCAAGAAGGTGATTTATGTGTTGGATGCTTTGACTACTCGCTTGGATGGGCTTGGACATAAGTTGGATCAAGGAGCTAAGAATCAACAAGCCACCATTAAGGATTTAGAAGGAAGGATTGAGAGGCTAGGAAACTCAAATAGGCAGCCCGGTACTTTACCGAGCAACACTCATCAGAACCCAAAGCCTCAATTCCATAACCAATGGCAAAATAATCAAGGATCGGGACAGAAGTATACCCCTCCCAATGCTCGAAATGAGCAAGTGAAGGCCATCACTACGAGGACAGGTAAGACTTATGACTCTGCAAACCCTTTACCTGATGATTCTACCCCACTCGTGCAGGTTAATGAAGAAGAGGAAACGGGTGATGAAGAAGTTGAGATGGAACCGAACCAAGCCGTGCCGATACCGGCCGTTCCATCCAAACCCGCTGAGAAACCGACGGTGAAGCCTTATCAACCAAAGATTCCATTTCCTCAACGGTTGAGGAAAGAAAAAGTCAAGGAACATTTTAAGAAATTTGTTGATCTTATTCAATCTGTTAATATAACTGTTCCTTTAGTTGATTTGCTTGCAAGTATGCCAAATTATGCAAAGTTCCTCAAGGAACTTGTCAGTGATAAGAAGAAGCTTGAAGAGGCTAAGACTGCAGTTATGAGTGCCGAATGTTCAGCCATCATTCAGAACCAGATTCCTCCCAAGTTGGAAGATCCAGGGAGTTTTCTAATTGCTTATTCTTTTGGTGCTTATTTGTGTGAGGCATTGGCCGACCTTGGGGCTAGTATCAATTTGATGCCTTATTCTGTGTATAGGAAGTTGTCCTTAGGAGAGTTGACCCAACCCGCATGAGCATTAGGCTCGCGGATCGTTCTTTCCAATATCCCATGGGAATAGCGGAAAATTTGCAAATTAAGGTGGGGCATATGATATTTCCAGTCGATTTTGTTATCCTTGAGATGGAGGCGGATGCTAAAGTCCCCCTCATTCTTGGCCGACCATTCCTTATGACCGCGGATGCTATCATCCGGGTTAAGGCTAAGGAAATTTCCTTAGGGGTCGGTGATGACCGAGTCGTTTTTAATGTTGATAGAGCACTAAAGCATCCCTACTCTTGTGATGAAACTTGTTTCAGATTAGATGTGATTGAAGAAGAAGATGCTTTGGAAAAGGAGCTCATGGACTTCTTGGACATGGAAGAAGGTGAAGCATTGCTAGCTTGCAGTGAAGAAGAGCAAGAGTTGGTTGGAGATATAATGCAAGAGATTATGGCATTAAGTGTTGATGAAACTCCACCGGAAGACGAGACCTTTGAAGAGATCACGGTTAATGAAAGCACACGGGTGCTAACCTCGGTAGAGAACCCTCCTACCGATTTGGAGCTCAAGCCGCTTCCGGACCATCTTGAGTATGCATATTTGGAAGGTACTTCTTTTTTACCCGTTGTCATCTCATCCTCATTGATGGAGGATGAGAAATCTAGACTTATGACCGTCCTAAAGGCCCATAAAAAGGCCTTTGCATGGAAAATTTCCGATATTCCTGGTATAAGTCCAGAATTTTGCAAACATACCATAAACTTTGTTGATAATGTTAAACCGGTTGTGCAAAGGCAACGAAGGTTGAATCCAAATATGAAAGATGTGGTTAAAAAGGAGATAATAAAGTTGCTTGATGCGGGAATCATATTCCCCATCTCGGATAGTTCATGGGTAAGTCCGGTACATTGTGTACCGAAGAAGGGTGGGATGACCGTAGTTTTAAATGACAAAAATGAATTGGTTCCCACTAGGACTATCACGGGGTGGAGGGTATGTATAGATTATCAGAGATTAAATGATGCTACCCGCAAAGACCATTTTCCCTTGCCCTTTATTGATCAAATGCTCGAACGGCTCGCCGGTAACGAGTATTTTTGCTTTTTAGATGGGTTCTCCAGGTACTTCTAAATACCCATTGACCCCAAGGACCAATAAAAGACCACCTTTACTTGCCCTTTTGGAACTTATGCCTACAGAAGGATGCCATTTGGTCTTTGCAATGCCCCGGGTACTTTTCAAAGATGTATGATTGCCATATTTCAGGACATGATCAAAACATCCATGGAAGTTTTTATGGATGACTTTTCTGTTTTCGGTAGTTCTTTTGAAAATTGTCTTGAAAGTCTTGATAAAATGCTTGAAAGGTGTGAAAGGGCACACTTGGTCTTGAATTGGGAAAAGTGTCATTTTATGGTGAAAGAGGGTATTGTTTTGGGACACAAAGTTTCAAAAGCGGGTTTAGAGGTAGATAAAGCCAAAATTGATGTTATAGCTAAATTACCTCCACCCACTAATGTCAAATCAATTAGAAGATTTTTGGGTCATGCCGAGTTCTATCGTCGGTTTATAAAGGATTTTTCGAAAATTACCCGGCCGATGACAAAGTTGTTGGAAAAGGATGCCTCATTCAATTTTGATAAAGAATGTCTTGATGCTTTTAACTCACTTAAAGACAAATTGACAAATGCACCCATTATGTCTCCACCTAATTGGTCATTACCGTTTGAGTTAATGTGTGATGCTAGCGACTTTGCTTTAGGGGCCGTGTTAGGACAAAGGGAGGATAAGCATTTCCGCCCTATTTTCTATGCTAGCAAGACCTTAAACCCGGCTCAACAGAACTATACCGTGACCGAGAAAGAGTTGTTAGCCGTGGTTTATGCCTTTGATAAGTTTAGACCCTATTTGGTTTTGAATAAGACTATTGTGTTCACCGACCACTCGGCTTTGAAGTACTTGTTCTCGAAACAAGATGCTAAGCCTCGTTTAATTCGTTGGGTCTTACTTTTACATGAATTTGATATTGAAATTAAAGATAAAAAAGGGGCTGAAAATGTGGCAGCCGACCACTTGAGTAGGCTCGAAAACCCTCACCTTGAGGAGTTAAAGGAGCATGATATTAATGATGCGTTTCCTGATGAGTTTCTAATGCAGGTGGATGTGGAGGAGGATCCATGGTTTGCAGACATTGCTAACTATTTATGTGCAGGTGTTCTTCCTAAGGAAATGACTTATCAACAGAAAAAGAAGTTATTTTCTGAAATTAAGCATTATTTCTGGGAAGAACCATATTTGTTTCGAATGTGTGCAGATGGCATGATCAGGAGATGTGCGTCTGGTGCAGAAACCCGGAATATTTTGGATGCATGCCACTATGGACCAACCGGCGGTCATTACGGACCATCTGTAACCGGTAAGAAGGGTTTTGATGCAGGATTTTATTGTCCTTCAATCTTCAAAGAAGCTCAAACATTAGTGGAGACGTGTGAAGTTTGTCAACGTCAAGGTAACATTTCAAAGAAGGATGAGATGCCACAAAACTTCATTCAGGTTTGTGAGGTATTTGATGTTTAGGGAATCGATTTTATGGGACCCTTTCCGCCTTCAAATAAGTGTCTTTACATTTTAGTGGCGGTTGATTATGTTTCGAAATGGGCCGAGGCTAAGGCCTTGCCAACTAATGATGCAAGGGTTGTCATAGATTTCTTAAAGCAATTGTTTTGTCGTTTTGGTTGTCCTAAGGCCTTAATCAGTGATCGTGGAACTCATTTCGCGAATCACCAACTTGCTAAGGTGTTGAAGAGGTATGGTGTTCATCATCGTTTTTCTACTTCTTATCACCCGCAAACGAGTGGCCAAGTAGAAAATACTAATAGGGCTTTAAAACGAATCTTAGAGAAAACTATAGGTGATAATCCTAAAAATTGGTCTAAGAAGTTGGATGATGCATTATGGGCTTTTAGAACCGCATTTAAGACTCTAATTGGGACTACACCTTATAGGTTGCTTTATGGGAAGACATGTCATCTACCTATAGAAATTGAGCATAAAGCTTATTGGGCTCTTAGGAATTGCAATATGGATTTAGTTGAAAGTAGTGAATTGAGAATGTTGCAATTACATGAGTTAGATGAGTTAAGGTTGAATGCTTATGAGAATTCTAGGCTCTACAAAGAGAGGACTAAGGTTTGGCATGATCGTAGGATTAGAGAGAAGGATTTTAAAGCCGGTGATAAAGTTTTGTTGTTCCTTTCCAAGTATAAGTTCAAGCAACCCAAGTTGACTTCTAGGTGGACCGGCCCTTTTGTGATCAAACATGTCTATCTGTCTGGTTATGTTGAATTGTTTAAATCGAATGGAGCTACTTTTATTGTTAATGGTCACAGGTTGAAGCTTTATCATGAAGAAGAGGAAAATGTGGGAGTCGTCGTTGACGAGCTTCCATTTTTCGAAAGGAATTAATGAAGAAAGGACTGTGAGTCGAGCTAAAGACTCGTAAATAAATTAAGCGCTTCGCGGGAGGCAACCCGTGTTTCTTGTTTTCATTATTGTTTATTTGTCATTGGTAATGTGTTTTAATAAGAATTGCAGGTAGGAGCCGCTCTCATGCCTTCCGGTAAGTCGTTTTCAAGGAAGAAAACAAAGGTAAGTGTGTGTGTGGGGGGGGGGATTGCGCCGCAATGAACTGTTTTGATTGCGCCGCAACTCTATTGGTTGCGCCGCAACCTATCCTTCTGTTTTTCAGTTGCGCCACAAGTTGTTGTTGCGCCGCAACATGTCATGTTTCAGAAAAATCGAAAAAAAAAAAAAAATATTTAAGTTCAAAAATAAGGCATTGCGCCGCAACGGGTGGGGTTGCGCCGCAACCCGGGTCAAACCGGGTCAACTGAGTTTAAACAAAATGGGGATCGGGGTTCATACTTCACACACTTTCTCAAATAATTGAGCACATACTTACTTTCTTCTCTTGCCATCCGATCCAAACCCCTTTTTCTTCTTGATTTTCGTCTTTTCTTCTCTTAAATCTTCAATCTTTCTTTTTGTTAATCATTCATCATGACAAGAACCGGAAAGGTATGTGATTCTTTAACCTCTCTTGTTGATTTTAATTAGTTAAGTTAATAATGTTCTTGCATACATTCGAATTTATATAGATCTTATGCTTAATTTGCTTCTTAAGTTCGAATTTGTGAGGGATTTGCAAGAAAAATGAGGGGTTGGTTGTTTTGATTGAAGGATTGATGATTTGTTTTGTGGATTGTGCTATTCAAATTAACTTAGGGTTAATTAAAGTTGTTTTTTCTTAATTAAATGCTAAACTCTAAGAATTAAATTGTTATTTGAATATGGTGTGGATTTTTGTTAACCCCTGCTGCTGCTCGTACTCAACCCAGAAAACTGCCCGTTGCGCCGCAACTCCTAGTTGCGCCGCAACTGGATTACAGAATGATAAGTTGCGCCGCAACTAAGGAAGTTGCGCCGCAACTCGACCGATTTCAGCCCTGCCATGGTTATGGTTATATATATATGCTTATGTCGGGTTTCAATGTTTTAATTGTTTCTTGTATGTGTAGGAACCCGCTTCTTCTAGCCGTGCAGGACGAGGCAAGGCAAGAGCCTCGTCGGCTGCTGCACCTGTTGAGAGTGGTCTTACTCCTGAAGCCACTGCTATGGGAATTCCTACCCACCCGTGGTTACGATTCCCTAGAGCTCCTCCCGAGAAGAAGGTTGAATATACCAACAGGTTGGCATCTATTTATCAGAAAGACATAGTTGAGCCTAGGTATATGGAATCTAGTATGTTGGATACGTTAAATGCTCGTGGGTGTATTAGTAGGTATATGCATCTGATGGGTAGTTCGAATGATATGAATGGTAATCCCGTAACCAAGGAATTTAGTATGTGGTTTGATATATTTCAGAATCGGGAGGTAGTTTGTAAGGAGTGGTGTTTAGAGGTTTATTCGACTATTTCGGTTGAGAACATAGAGAAAGTGAAGGATGTTTTTGCTGATCAGGTTATATTCTTTCGTTGTGGGGGTGTTAATAGAACCCTCACTATTGCTGAGTTTGGGTTGTGCACGGGGATGTACACCCAAGAGATGTTGGATGATCCTGCTTTCGAGCGTCTTTTAGCCATTTCTGTTAGGGCTACTTCTGGTTTTACTAGGGAAGCAGGTGATTTTAGAGATTACTATAACCGGGTGTCTGGGGGTCGCGCTTGGAAAGCAGCTTATGGGGCGAATACACTTCAGTCGCCCATTTTGCGCTTGTTCCACAAGATGTTAGTCCATTCCTTTGTCCAAAGGACTAATCATCCGGACAAGTTATACATGGGGGACTTATGGTTACTGAGGTTGTTTGATGAGGGAGATGTTTATAGGAAAGCATGTGCTCCCTATGTGTTGGCAAAACATATGGGGACCAAAGGAGTTCGTGATAGGGGGTTAGTCTGTGGTCATTTCATTTCCAAAATGGTGAAGTATTTTGAGGGTGCTGATAATGCAGTCGCTTTGAACTGCAAACCTATGAAGCCATTCACTTGGAATGATTTGAAGCGGTGGAAATTGATTAAGCCTCTAGCTCATAAGAATGATATTCCTGAGTTGATTGATTTTGGTGGTGCTGCCTCTGATGATGAGGAGGAGGCAGAGGCAGGTGATGATGATGATGCTGAGATGGCTGATGCACCAGTGCAGCCGCTAGAGCCCGCACGACGTACTAAGCGTCGTGCCACCACTACACCTACTGAGGGACCATCTTCTTCTTCTGCCGCCCATTCAGGTCCATGGGATTTTTCTTCTTTGGGGACTTTGGTTAGTAACATGTGGGAGTCTCAGCAGAACTTTCAGCATTCCCATGAGCAGTTTCAGTTGAGGGTGGACAGTGATTTTAGGTGGATGGGCTCAGGTATGGGTCGTATGATGCATGATCAACATAGATATCAGCCCATGTGGGAGGCCCAGTACAGGGGTGAGCAGTTTCATCCACCTCAGCCGATTCCAGACTACCATCCTCCCAGTATTTTCATTCCAGAGCACAGAGCTGGAGGTGGATTCTTCTTTCCACCAGAGCGTCAGTATGAGGTGGCTCCTTCCCATGATCTTGGAGGGACGAGGCCCGATAACCCTGGTAGCTTTGGGTCTTTTGCAGGTACGCAGGCTGGTGCAGATGCTGGAGGATCAGGTTCGGTAGAACCTTCATTTGCTGAGCAGGTAGTTGGATCGATTTTTGGTACAGGACTTATGCCTGGTTACCCTCACCCTCCTCAGTGATATATGATTGATGTGACCAATTTGTATAGATCGCCCACATCATTATTGGCCTTTTTCGTATGTGTTTTGAGTCAATTTTGTATGCATTTGGCGCGTTTATGGTGTTTGTTAGTGCTTTCAGGTTCTTAGCAGGTTGTGCATCCATTTGGTGCATTTTCTGACGATTTTAGGCCAAGATGTTGATCCGAGTGTTCGAGAGATGTTAATAAAGAAGAAACAAGATTTCAGCATGTTTCAGCTGCGCCGCAGTGGGAGGGATGATGACCCACTGCGCCGCAGCCACTGGTGAACAAGACCAATATGCTTTCCAGAGGTTTTACACTGCGCCGCAGTGGGAGGGATGTTGCCCCACTGCGCCGCAGTCCATGGTCGATCAAAAACAAAATAATTTCCAGAGGATTATCACTTCGCCGCAGTCACCATAAGAACAGAATTCCAGGGATCTTCCACTGCGCCGCAGTGGGAGTGCACCATGCCCACTGCGGCGCAGTCATCCGTACGGGGAACCTAATGGTTCAGCCTTTTGCATCAGATTTTGGGGAGGTATAAATAGAAAAATAAACCCTATTTCCCAAAGAATCAAGTTTTCTTTCTAGGAGCTGTTCTACCGCGAATTCTTTCAAGGATCATCTCAAGATTTCATCATTGGATTCATTGAAGATTCAAGAACACCCATCTAGACCGTATCTAATTTTCTGTCTTGCAATTTTAATTTCAACAATCATTGGTACACTATGATCTCTTTCAATTTCTTTTATTAATTTCAATTTAGCATGAGTGGCTAGATTTCTAATCATCCACTTTGATGAAACTTGATGAATGATATGATTGCAATATTTTAATTCAAGATTTAATTCAATTATCGTTGTGTCGTGATCTTTATCAATTAATTCCTTTTGATTTATTCTTTTGATGTTGATGGTTTATGTGTTCATCGTTAGTGGTACTAGGTGAATATGTTTATCGTTTCAATTCGATTGTCTATGGTCGGTTGTCACCGGTTCATGGTATGACGGTGTATGTCAAATCTGTAACAGGAATTAATCGGTAAACGTGTTTAGAAACGGTTGGTGGTACCACGTTTTCATTCACATAGGCATAATTGGTAATTGGATAATCAAGCAAACTAATTGTTGGGGAGATTTTCTAGGCATTGGTGGTACCGGCTTGGGTAATTAAACTAGCAACTTAGGTGCTTGGGAGATTTGCGAGCGGTTGGTGGTACCACGCGAGCATTTTTATCCTTTCACGATTATCTTGTTAACTCTATAGAATTTGATCTTTAACGTGTGCAATCATAGCTGAAGTCAAGTGGATTCAAAGTGGATGATCTTTATTTATATTGTCTGAACTTTCTTTACTTTTAATTGTCTTGTCATTTCAATTTCTTTAATTTCAAATTGTCAAAGTTAGGTAGCAACTCGTCTACGGTTCCATCCTTGTTTTAAAACTACTTTAGCGAACAATTATTTCAAAACCAATCCCTGCGAACGATCTCGGACTTACTAGTTACTATACTATATGCGATCAGGTCCACTGCCTGAAAGTGTGTAGTAGTCGGTTTTTAGTGGGTACTTGTTTATAAATTTTACAAACTCGATTTCACACATCAATGATGGGATTTTGCTGTTGCCGTTTGTTGGTGATGATGGCTTGTACTTTTATTTGTTTGAAGAATTTTATTTCCGTACTTTTATTTATTTCTATTTGTTTGGTTTGTAATCACCCTTAAGGGTGATGGAACATCGTATTTTATTTTTTCGATTTCCTTTTGAATAATTAGGGATAGGATGAATGCATGGTTTATTTGATTATGTTGCTCGTTAATTGTGTGTTCATGTTGATAGCAAGTTGAATGTCATATGCATATGCTGGCAGTAAGTTCAGCGACATATTTTGTTGGCATCATATTCAGGCATGGAACATACGTCATACCCGGCAAGTTTTTCTTGTTCTTGTTCTTGATTTTGTTTTTGTTTACTTTTCCCTACTTCCCTTGGTTTGCCTTAGTTCATTGGACATTGAGGGCATTGTCCAAGTCAAGTGTGTGGGGGGTGGTAAATAGGAAAAAGTCGGGTATTTTTGAGGAATTTTGAACTTTTGCATGCTTGTCCTTGTAGTTAATTGCTTTTGTCACTTAATTATAGAACTTAATAAGCAATTTGACTACACCTTTGGTACAAATTTTAATATGTGGAATGTGTTTGACTGATTAATTAGGCAATCCCTTCTGGATTAATAATATGACTAGCACACTCAAAGCACCAAAACACCCAAATTGTGAGATTATTGATTCATTGCTAGTTATGATAGGTGTTACGGTTTTGGAATTATTAGCCTTGTTAATTTGTCCCTCTCGTAGGCTTTTGGATTTATCCAGGGGTAAGGGTTCTTTTAGAGCTCTGAACTATGATGTGCAAGTTTGAGGTTGGTTTTTCCATTTCCGGATTATTTCATTTGCTATGAGTGTGCCGGTGATTGCATTGATTCTAGAACTTGTCCTGGTTGATCGTTCCGTGTTATTTATCAGAAGAGGCAAATTTAGGATAAAACCTTTGTTCTTTGTTGATTCACCCCTTGTTTCGTAAAAATCTGTTATGTGTATGTTTTGTTATTGTGCTTAGTAGCTAACTACACTGGTTAGTGAATCCCCTGTTTAAAACCCTTGTGTTGCACTCATTTTTAGTGCAAGAAACATTAGAAAACTTGTTGTCACTAGCCTGTTCTTTGTTATTAACTCCACCTTTATATTTACACCTTTCCTAACCATACCGATAGTCGAAGTCCTGGTGGGTCATTGGTTGTCTATGCTAGTGGATGGTTTGGGGTTGTCCTTTATGTCGGGTTGGGATATTCTCGGTTACTGATAATAAATTGATTTCGTCATGTTTGTTTGGATAAAGTCTGGACCGTTCATTTGAGCATATGAGTATATGATTTGTCTCTGTTTCAAAATTATTTAAGAGAATACCAATTAGTCAGAATAAAAGTAGCTCACAAAAAAAGAGAATAAAAGAATTGAAAAACAGAAAAAGGAAAAAAAAATAGAAAAAAAGAAAAAGAGCTTGGGCTGTCAGTTGGTATTTCTCACTTTTGGTCAAATCATTTTTGTAAGTTGGTACATCAATTACACCAACGAAAGGATCTGAATGCTATAATCTTAAGTTGTTATTTGTGGGTTGGCGCGTTTGTTTAAGCCAACATGGTTAGAATTGGTTGATTGAGTTGTTTAGTGTCATACACCACAATGGTGTCGGTTTTTAATCGTCTATTGGGGGTATTGTCTGGACAACTTCTCGGGTTTTGGACCGTTGGCAACTAGTCACATAGGATTTAATGGATTAGACTATTATGTAAAACTTTGTTAAATGTTGTGTTATTTGTTTTTAACACCCTTTATTTACCCAAATTTCCATACTCTTTTTAAATACCTTGTTTTGCCTCAGAAGTTCATTGAAACCCTTAAAGTCCTCTTTTTGATAGACATTGTGGTGCTTGCATCATGGCGGTGAAGGAACGAACCTAGTACAAACCTATGGTTAAAAGATTATGCATCACGACTAGGCATTGAGTGATTATTCAGATATTCAACCTCAAAAGTAAGTTAGTTGGAGTAGGATAGACGAGATATCACTGATTCGATTCTTTTGTGCTTAGTCGTGTTATTAAGGCTTGTATATCAGTCAAGTATTGTCAAACATTCCAGTTTTCATTTAAGATTAAAACTGCCTTACCATCTCGTTTCATTTTCAATGATGGTTTAGCTTCTTTTTGATTACTGAAATGTAGTTCCCATATGTACCAAGGTAAATTGAGTTTTGAAGTTTGGAATTGCTTGAGGACAAGCAAAGTTCAAGTGTGGGGGGATTTGATATGTCGTATTTTATACCCATTTCTCACATTGTATTTAGTTGATTTTGCATGGTTTATGAGTCGTTTTTGTATACATTTGGTGCGTTTATGGTATTTGTTAGTGTTTCAGGTTACTGACAGGTATTTAAGCGTAAATCTGGAGAAAACGACATTGTTAAGGTGAATTAAGTGCTAACGGAGGATTTCGGAAGCATTTGGATGAAGAGTGCAGGAAGTCAAAAAAAGTCAAAGCTGAAAAAGGACAGTTGCGCCGCAACCGAATTCCAGAAAGTTAAATTGCGCCGCAACGCCTTTTGTTTCATATATTTCATTTTGATTGTTTGGGTACAAACGATTGGGTCTATGACGGGTACGGTAGATAATCGTTCTTGATAATAGGAAGGAATGTGTTAACGGTTGGGTACAATCGATAGGTATAACTGTTATTTTAATAACCAAACCAATTGTTTGATTAGGGAAGTTATAAAAGATGTCTTGGGGTACCGGTCTTTGTAACGAAACTAGTTTAATCAAGAGAGTCAAATGATGTCATTAACTTGACGGGTACGGGGTTGGTGCTTTGTTTGAGTCTCGGTTATTTTATCAACTAATTTGGATTTGAACTTCATTTATGTGCAATCTGAGCGTATTGTTGAGCTAAATCAAGATGGATGCCTTTTAAATTATTGTCTTAAAAACATTTTTAATATCGTTTGAGGACGATCCCTGCCCCGGTAATACCGGATTTAAATTATTTACTTTTACTTGTTGCAAAGTGACAATTCGGTCACAAAACCCCTTTTAAATTAGAATTACTTAATGTCAACAATTACTTCACTTTAGTCCCTGTGTTCGATCCTGGACTTACCTTTTAGCTATACTATATACGAACGGGTCCACTGCCCGAGAGTGTGTAGTAGTCAGTTATAGGGTATTTCTTGTTTTAAATTTTTAAACTCGATTTTACACATCAGGGGAAACCACACCACCGTAAGGTACGGTGGTGGTGGCCGTCAGTTACGGTGTCAAAGAAAACAGAAGGCGTAAGGTACGGCATATAGGGGTGTACGATACGGCAGCCCAACTCAATGCGGCGTAAGGTACGGTGGGTACCACCGTAACCTACGGTGGCACCCAAATGGCAATTTCAGCGTCTTGAGACTCAAAAGTTGGCGTAAACAGAAGCCTTGGAGCGTAACCCTCAAATGGAAGAAGGAGAGGGGCGTAACCTACGCCATTACAGGCGTAAATTACGGTGGTGCAGGGGAGGGAGAATCTGGGTTGGCTCAAGAACAAGAACACAAAGCATTTTGACTCAGAAACTCAATTTTGGTGTACATATCGGTTTACAAAGCTTTCAGACATGTGGGTTATGTACTCAATATCACAACAAGTAAAATTAAGTGTATTCCACTTTCCAAAAACCGATTATTAACACAATTACAAGTTTAATTTCGTTTTTGACTAAATCTGCCACAGTTGACTTTTAAAAGTCAAACTTGGCCAAGAACACAAGAACTCTAATTAAGCAAGGATCGATATGGTGACGACCTGAAATGTGTTTTGTGCTTTGATGACTTGTATGAATGTTAACAAATCCAATTCCACCTTTAGATTCGACCCATAATTATATAAAACTTAGAAATCTAATTTTTGACCTAATAATAAGTCAAGAAACCCTAATTTGGTTTAAATCAATTTTAACCCGAATTTTGCCTAAAAATCGTATATGTTAGTCTTGTGACATGTTTATAAACATGTTTTATGCAAAGATTTGACTCGTAATGTAACAACCCTCCTTTTTAAATATTATATATGTGTTAGTTATGTTGCCTATGATCTCGCAAGCCATAGTTATATTAGAAACTAGTAGATGATGCCCCTAAATTAGCAATCTAAAGCAATTATTTAGTCCTAAATTGAATCCAATACAATGCCATTGAACAAAAACTCTATTGTTGATCAATCAAGTTATATAAATAATAATGTAAGTCTCACAAGTTGAGATAACCATCAAAAATCCTTATAAATGTCCAACAATTTAATCACTAAGTTAATTAAAATAAATATGGACATGAAAATAGAATGTCTATCTCAAAATATATTTATAAATTTATATGTACATAAAAATGCTTGAAATATTAATAAGTGTATATATATATAAAATAATAATATATGTATATATATATATGTATCTAAAATAAAATACAAGTTTATAAATAATGGCTTATGTAACAAAATAAAAACACAAAGTATGTGTATACATACATATATACTCGACACATATATAGACATACTTGGACACAACTAGTTAGCCTACATGTTCAAACAAACACACATTACACTTATAAAACAAATACATATTCTTTAATACTTATACAAATAACTACATACACAAGATTTATATAAAAAAAATAAAAGTGAAAAACCCCTTCCTCTCCCCCCTATCCCAACCGGCCCCAACACACACCCACACACATATTCATTTCAAAATTTACTTTTCCTCTAATCACTCTTGAAACTCCCACTTCACACACACTACACACACACATTTTTCTCCTCTCAAGAAACTCTTTCTCCCTCCTTTTCTTCTTCTTATTTTCGGCACAAACAAAGGAGAAAAACACAAGCAAAAATCAATCTAAACTAATCATAATAATAAGGGTTGTTATGGATTAAGCAAGGGTTATATTAAGCTAAGGTTTAAGGGTTATTTCAAGGTTAGAATAAGGGTTATTTGGGTCTCTCAAGGTCACGAAAATTCTGCCATCTTCATCATCAAAACCGAATCCAATAGGGTATAAATCTTCATCCTTTTTGCTTGATTTAAATCTTGTTCTTGTTTATATTCAAAGGTTTTATCAAAAGTTCATATTTTCTTCTTGTTTCTTTGTAATATACACTTGATGAGGGCAAAGTTGATAGGATCTTTCTCCTCATGCACATGCATGTCGAAATCTATGAGAAAGATCCAAGGATTCAACAAGTTTAAGACCCAAAAGTGTAGTTATAGATTAAGTAGCTTTTAAAGTGATTTTTCCTTTGAAAGATGGATATATTCTTGCATATTATGATGAACATATTTCTGGGATTTTTCATTAAAAATGTGTTTTTATATTGTTGGATGAAAGGTTGATAAAGATTTGTTGTGGAAATGATGAGATGAAAGCATGCATGTTAGATTTAAGAAAGTTGGATCTTTTGTTGGATTATGAGATGGATATGGACTTGTTACAATTGAAAAATATGTTAATCTTGATGTTAATATTCTGAAAAAATTAATGAAATAATAAAGAGACAAAGCTTGGACCAAAACTAGTGAAAATAAGCTAGAAATCACAAAGCGAAAACATGCAAAAAGCTATTTTGAGCACACACTTGCACCATAATCAAAGGACAAGAAAAATATCTTAAACTTACTGGAAATAAGTTGTTTCAAAAGTATAAAACTCAAGTCATTTGGTTCATGACAATGATAAGCTCAAAAATCACTTTTTCGGGTCAAATAATCACTAACCGAAAGCACTAAATTGCACATATCACACCACCACCACTATCAAGACTTGGAACACCAAAATATGATGAACTTTCTGGAAATAATGAAACAAGAATGAAAATCCTTTTTGAAGCACTTTAATTGCTTAAGAAATGAGGCTAAAATCAATATTTCGGTAAACGATTTTTAAGCTTAAAGTCCTCAAAATAAGCAAGACACAAGAGAGGTTGAATTGATATAAATTTTTATTGATAAAAGTTGCCTAAAAGGCCTGAGATTTTTAGCCAAAATGTTGTGTGGTGATTTCTAAGGATTTCCATAATTTATTGAATTTAAATGGTAATTAAAAGACATATAAATCAAAATAAATAAATTATGTAAATCATGAATTTGGTTTAATCTTCATAACCAATGGTAAAAATAACTAAAACCTACTGGAGACAAATAATTAAAAGCCAAGAAACAAGTGTTACTCAATTTTAAGGTAAACAATTAAGTAAAAATCACTAATTAATCACTATTATTAAATTAATGGAAAAATACACAAATAGTTATATAAAACATAAAATCATAAGTTAAAAAGCATAAAAATCAGAATATAACTCAACTATAATTATTCATAATTTATAAAGATAAATATGGAACTTAAAAGTATTTTTAAGGAATTATTTAATTAATAAATCAATAAAATGAATAAATAATTAATTAAATAATATTAAATTAAATAAAAACTTATAAATCAGAAAATATTCACAAAAATGAATATTATTAAGTAACTAATGACAAGTATCATAAAATGAGTAAAACACACAATGGGAACCATGACAATCAAAGCCAAGATACCGAAATTCCAACAATGCGAAATTACGTATAGTGAGAAAATGACTTTCTCCATCAAATATCTTCCAACCAAACATTATGAACATTATAACACACTTTAACTCTATAAACTAATAAAAACCAAAGAAGGGCAAGTCTACTAGTATACATCTCATGATATAGCTCACTAGTTCATGTCACGCGAACTTACGTCGTGAATATACACAATATGGTTTAGGCTTGCTTGAGGCGCAACAAATCTAGGAGAAGGACTCGCGTTTGATCAGCCCTTTTCACTCTCAAATCAAGTGAGTCATAGCCCCCTTTCAAACTCTTTTATGTGTTTTACATACGGGGTGAAAAGCATGATTAATTAAAATGGCTTTCTTTTATGAAAATGCTATATCGAACGAATGATGATTATATGGGAATGTTATTGTATGTCCAACGTGTTATATGTTATATAATAAGCTTGAGTACTGTCAAATGGTGGTCCCCTGTACACTACTATTAACTCATTGAGGCCTGTAGTTAGAGGGTTTCGCAACTAGGATTCGTCCCCTCACTCACCAAGATGGCAGCGGGTTGACTGGCCGCCTTTGTGGCCGCCCTCATCTCCGGTTTGCCTAGGGGTGCTCTAATCTACTTATATATTACTAGTCGTTTCCATGGCACGACCCATTTATTATCATTATTATTATTGCACGTGATTGACAGCATGTGCTTCTGTTACCATATCTTCGGGACATATTATCATTATTATTATTTGGACGTGAAAGGGTCTTAGTAGTGGCTCAAGAAAAACTCATCGAATTATGCCTTTGGCCAAGTGTTATTAATATTATTTATGGTTGGATATTATTGTTTGGACATACGGTTTGGGTATGGAAACTATGATGCAATTCTTGGAAATCTTATGACATATTTCTTCTTAAATCTTATCGGATGAATACTTGTTTGTAGTATAAATATATGAACTCACTCAACTCTCGTAGTTGACACTTTATCTTCATGCTTTTCAAGTGTAGAGCAGTAAGCTAGTACTTGACCGCCTCTTGGAAGTTGTATTTGTCTTTATGCTTGACGAATTGTAATGCAAACATTTGATCTTTTGGTTATGGATTTGGTTATGTAATGATTGTTAAACGCCAACTTGAACTTGAAATCTTTTGGAATTTGAATGTCATTTGGAACATTATGTTGATGTTTTCTACTTAATCTTTTTGTACCATGTCGTTCTGTGGCATCTCGTGTTTCCGCCCTAGTCGGGGTGTTACAGAAAAATGGTATCAGAGCCAAGGTTATAGAGAATTTTTACTATAACCTACGTAATTTCAAAACGAGTCGAACATCTCTTAAAGAATTAACTCGATCATAAAGTGTTCGCCTTAGCGAAGCGTAGTCTGGCCAACTATGACTAGTTAAGGATGTAACATGGAGTGATCGAATTAATTGTCTAAGAAATGTTCAAAAATGAGTCTTTTAAAAATAAACTTGAAAAACGATTCTTGGTGCGAAAAGACACATAATCAAATCCGATGTTTGCATTACTCATTAGAACCCTTAGTTAATACCCCCACTTTGCTAGTATTACCTTGCTTATATATAGAATTATTACATGAGAGTCGAGCACAAGTCGGTCAATAGTAACTACGCCGTTTAGTGGTTGTCATGTTGGTTGTTGGACGTCGTGTTGGTTGATGGTCGTCACGTCGGTTGTTCGGTCGTCGAATTGGGTGGTTAGTCGCCAAAAGGTTGAGGTCGTCTTGTGATCCGTTATGTCGTCAAGCTGTCCGCGAGTCGTCACGTGAGTCGTCAATGGTCAATTCGGTCGTGATGGAGTCGTCTAAGCGTCGGGTCGAGTCGGCATCTCACATTTTATGTAACTTGTGTAGGAAGCACCATGTCGCAAAGGGGTGAAGCATCAAGAACCTCCAGTTACCTGAGGAACCTCTATGGGTTCGCGGATAGGGTAATGGATCGCCAAGAGAGGCAAGAAGAAGAAGAGTTCGATCCTTCAGAAGGATCCGAGTCTACTAGGAACACACAACAGCCTCGCCAAGAAGAGGAAGAATCCGAGCTGATGGAGGACTCATCGGAGAGTGAGAGGGCGGCTAGTGTTAGGAGCGTCGCTTCTAACCGGTCTGGGCGCCGCTCACCTACACCGCCACCAGCACCACCAGCCCCTCGAGTTCCTACTCCTCCAAGGCGAAATGCCGCCTTGAACCTTAGTGATGGGCGCTTCCCAGATCAAGACCCATACTTTCCACCGCGCCTTCCTCGTCATCACCCCATGTACCACTTTGGACGAGGACATCATGGAGAGGGCCCACATCGTCCTGTTTATGGAGTACCCCCTCCACCTCCAGTTGGCATGACTCGGGAGGAAAGAGAGCGAGTATGGGGCATAGCTAGTGGATTAAGGGACGCAAGAACAAGAGTAAGGCATCAAGAGATTATGATGGAGAGGGCTATGGGGATAATGGACCGATCAACAGGATATTCGGGGATGGCTATATCGGAGGTTCGCAGGATTAATGAGGTGATTCTAGTGATGGGATGTGTACTCTCAGCCGTATGCGTTCTTGTGATTGCTCTCATACTTAGGGCATGGACCTAGGAACGTTCTTTTTAATTATGGACCTATCTTAATGTATGAACTATTATGTCTTGTTTCCGTTTCTTGAACATTTCTACTTGTGTGTGATGATGATCGCGATGTATTTGGCATTTAGCAAATTTTGTAAACTTATCTTGAATGATATATATATATATATATGCTTAATGCCTTTCTATGGTTACATGATGTGTTACTTCCTTCGTATTATTGCTATCCTCATTGTGAAGGTTGTTGTTGCAATAGAATTCCAGATTTGACCACTTTTGGTAGAAAAATCATAACTTGAGTTCTACTTCGTCTTTTGACCTGATTCCAGTGGGAGGTGAAAGTTAACTCATAGGGCTACGTTTTATATTTTATAAGTTTCGCCCAGTTCGTCCATCTTAAACCACTTTTACACGCTCCAAGTTCAGAAACAGATTCTGTGAACTTTCTTGGTCACATAAGAGCATGCTTGCTTTACTTTAAAATACCCAACCACTTATTTAATTTTAATGGGAAGCTTGGCGCGAATAAGAAAGGAAGATGGATTTAGATGTATATATATATGGTGGTCATGTAGTGACCTTATGTAAAGCACATTCGCGACAATTCAAAGCTCAACTATGGTAGCTACGAACAATAAGTTCGAACTTGGGATAGGTATTCATATAAGTATATATATACGCATATGTACTCGTGTGTGATCATGGAGTCGTGAGTTGAAACTATATCATACGATTTAGCGCAAGAATAACTAAACTACCTTACTCTTTGTTATAGAACTATGGCGCCCCGAAGAAACACCGAAGAAACAAGCGAGGAGGCTCAATGCCGAGCGGAAGAGGCCCGACGACAGGCTGAGCTGGCCAATTTGATCTCCCAGCAGATCAACTCCGTCATGCCAGCCATAGCCACTCAAATTGCGGAAAGCGTGACCGCCACACTTAACACGAACCGAAGGCAAGATGGGGGAGGAAATGCTATTGACAGGAATGCCTACAAGGCTTTCATGTCTTGCAACCCCAAGGAGTTTCATGGGACAGAAGGTCCTGTTGGGTTGCTTACTTGGTTCCAAAGCATGGAAGCCAACTTGAACATCATTGATTGTGCGCCGGCTGACCGTGTTAAGTTTGCTGCTAGTAAGCTTCAAGGAAGAGCTCTTACTTGGTGGAATCTCCAAGCGACTACTAGAGGCCCTGCAGCGGTCAATGCTTTGACTTGGGAACAGTTTAAAGAAGAGTTGAAGCGTGAGTATTGTCCACGGGAAGAGGTACAAAAGCTGGAGATGGAATTCTGGAACCCTGCCATGAGGGGACTGGAATTGGAGGCATATGTGATCTGCTTCCACGAGTTGAGCGTGTTAGTGCCGGAGATGGTAACTCCTGTGGCTAAGAAGGTTGAGAGGTTCATCTACGGGTTGGCACCTGAAATTAGGTTGATGGTCACTGCTGCGAGCCCTACCACTCTTGAGCAGGCTATAAGCTTGGCAACCAGGCTAGTAAATGACTTGGTTAGGCGTGGGAAGTACACGAGAGGTGAATCAAGTTCGAGACAAGGTGGAGGAAATCAGTTTGGTGATCGCAAAGGGAATGGGCCGGATAAGAGGCAAAAGGTTGTGAGGAACTATGGTGTTGTGGATGCTAACCCCAACCCGAATCGTGGCATGCCTCCAAGGTGCAACCGATGCGGTTATAACCACTTTGGTGAATGCAAACGTTGCACAACTTGCAACCGAATGGGACACCTTGCCGCTTACTGTCGGAATGGACCAAGGTTGGGAGGAAACCCCGGGGGATGCCGCGAGTGTGGAAGCACGAACCATTGGAGGAACACTTGTCCTAGGTTGGGAAGAGCACAAGGCAACCGTGGAAATGGAAATGGTAACCGTGGCAACTTTAGAAATGTTGGGAATCGCGGGAACCAAGCAAACCGAGGCAACAATGGAAATCAAGTTAACCGAGGAAATGTTGGGAATCGCGGGAACCAAGTAAACCGAGGAACAATGGAAATCAAGTTAACCAAGGAAATCTTGGGAATCAAGGAGGTCAAGCTCGAGGAAGAGTGTATGCCATGGGCGTGAATGAGGCACGTGATGACCCTAATGTCATCGAAGGTACGTTTCCACTAAATAATGTTTATGCATCTATGTTATTTGATTCTGGAGCTGAGAGAAGTTTTATTTCTTTTGAGTTTAAGGAATTGATTGATAAGAAACCTAGTGTACTTGATGAAACTTATTATGTTGAATATGCCAATGGAAATGAGTATGAAACTAAGGAGATTATCTCTGATTGCAAGCTAACTTTAGATGATAAGAACTATAGTATTGACTTGATTCCCATAGAGATAGGAAGTTTCGATATAATCGTAGGAATGGATTGGTTGTCAAAAATGCGTGCCGAAATCATTTGTCATGAGAAGATCATACGGATTCCCTTAGAAAATGGAGAAGTGTTGATAGTGCAAGGTCATAAGGCTGGAATCCAACCTATGTTGGTGTCGTCCATGAAGGTGAGGAAGTACCTATGGAAGGAATACCACACGTACTTAGCACAAGTAGTGGATAAGCGAGTGAAGAGCAAGGATCCTCACAAAGTGACAGTGGTCAGGGACTTTCTTGACGTGTTTCCTGACGAACTACCTGGACTTCCACCTACGAGACAAGTAGAGTTTACGATCGATTTAGTTCCCAGGGCAGCCCCCAAGGCTAAAGCACCATATAGACTAGCGCCCTCAGAAATGCAAGAACTCTCCGAGCAATTGCAAGAATTGCTTGATAAAGGTTTAATTCAACCTAGTTCATCGCCATGGGGTGCGCCAATCCTCTTTGTCAAAAAGAAGGATGGGTCTTTAAGGATGTGCATCGACTATAGAGAGTTGAATAAGCTGACTATAAAGAACAAATATTCGCTGCCACGAATAGATGATTTGTTCGATCAACTTCAAGGAGCGTCGTATTTTTCTAAGATCGACCTTAGATCCGGCTATCACCAGTTGAAGGTACGAGAAGAGGATGTACCTAAAACGGCTTTTAGGACTCGCTATGGGAATTATGAGTTCCTAGTGATGCCATTTGGTCTTACCAATGCTCCAGCCGTGTTCATGGACTTGATGAATAGAATCTGTAGGCCATACTTGGACAAATTCGTGATAGTGTTCATCGATGATATTTTGATATATTCAAGAAGCAAGGAGGAGCATGAGAAGCATCTGAGGATGGTCTTCCAGTTACTTAGAGACGAAAAGCTATATGCTAAGTTTTCTAAGTGTGAGTTTTGGCTACGCCAAGTCCAGTTTCTTGGACATATCGTGAACGAAGAAGGAATCCACGTAGATCCATCCAAGATTGAAGCAATTAAGAAGTGGGAAGCTCCCAAGACGCCAACGGAAGTGCGTAGCTTCCTAGGCCTAGCGGGCTATTATAGAAGGTTTATTCAAGGATTCTCGAAGATTGATGTACCCCTAACTCAATTGACCCAAAAGTCAAGAGAGTTCGTGTGGGGTGAAGAACAAGAGCAAGCGTTCCAAACACTAAAGAACATGTTGTGTGAGGCACCAATACTAGCATTGCCAGATGGAATGGAAGGTTTTGTAGTGTATTGTGATGCGTCGAATAGAGGGCTAGGGTGCGTACTAATGAAAAGAGACAAGGTCATTGCATACGCATCTAGGCAATTGAAGCCACATGAGAAGAACTATTCAACACACAATTTGGAGCTAGGAGCCGTGGTGTTTGCCTTGAAGATATGGCGACACTATCTTTATGGCACCAAGTGTACCATATTTACTGACCATAAGAGTTTGCCACACATCTTCGATCAAAAGATGATGAATATGAGGCAAAGGAGATGGGTGGAGCTACTAAATGATTATGAGTGCGAGATTAAGTACCACCCCGGAAAAGCAAATGTTGTTGCTGATGCACTTAGTAGGAAGGTGAGCACTAGAGTGCCAAGGGCAAGAATTAATCACCTACGAGTGAGAATGTCTCTAAGAGACCGATTCTTAGAAGATCAAGCAAAGGCCTTTAAAGGTAAGAATATTGAGGAAGAGGCCTTAAGCGGAATAGAAACAAGGTTTGATAGGGATGATGAAGGCATATTGTATTTTAAAGGAAGAGCTTGGGTACCAAAGGTGAATGGATTAAGAGATGTACTCATGAACGAAGCCCATAATTCAAAGTATTCGATCCATCCGGGAGCAGATAAGATGTACCAAGGTCTAAAAAGGGACTTTTGGTGGCCTGGGATGAAAGGCGATGTAGCCCGATATGTGAGCCGATGCATGACTTGCGCAATGGTCAAAGCGGAGCATCAAAAGCCGGCTGGGTTGTTGAAACAACCGGAAATCCCCGAATGGAAATGGGAGCAAATAGCAATGGACCTAGTGACGAAGTTGCCTAGAACCAAGAAAGGCCATAATGCTATATGGGTAGTTGTCGACCGTCTTACGAAATCAGCCCACTTCATTCCAATAAGAGAAGATTGGAATACCGAGCGTCTAGCTCGCCTATATGTTAAGAAGATTGTGATATTACATGGCGTGCCATTGTCCATAATAACCTATAGGGATGGTAGGTTTACCTCACGTTTTTGGGGTCTTGTGCAAGAGGCGATGGGAACAACGCTAGCATTAAGCACGGCTTACCACCCTCAAACGGATGGACAAAGTGAGCGTACGATACAAACATTGGAGGACATTTTGAGAGCATGTGCATTAGAATTTGGGGAAATTGGGATGAGCACTTACCATATGCGGAGTTTACTTACAATAATAGTTACCATTCTAGCATACAATGTGCACCATTTGAAGCTTTGTATGGACGTAAGTGTAGATCACCCATGTGTTGGATCGAAGCGGGTGAAAGAAGTCTAGCTACCGTCGGTTATGTCCAAGAGACAACGGACAAGGTGGCCATTATAAAGGAAAAGCTCAAAGCCGCGAGAGATCGGCAAAAGAGCTATGCGGATCAAAGAAGGAAGCCTCTAGAACTTGAAGTTGGAGATAAAGTACTATTAAAAGTATCGCCATGGAAAGGAACCGTATGGTTTGGCAAGAAAGGAAAGTTGAGCCCCCGATACATTGGGCCGTTCAAGATTATTGCTAGAATAGGCCCCGTGGCCTACAAGTTGGAGTTACCCCAAGAATTGGGAGATGTCCACGACACATTCCACGTGTCGAATCTGAAGAAGTGTGTGGCAGATGACTCGAAAGTGGTTCCACTCGAGGAACTACGAGTGGAAGATAAGCTCCAATACCGAGAGGAGCCGGTGGAGGTTCTAGATCGCGACGAAAAGCGCCTTAAGAGAAGCAAGATCCCTATCGTTAAAGTTAGATGGGATTCAAAGCACGGACCCGAATTCACATGGGAGCGCGAGGACTTTATACGGGAGAAATATCCGCACCTTCTCCCCAAGAAAATTCAAATTCCGAGACGGAATTCTTCTAAGGGGGTAAGGATGTAACAACCCTCCTTTTTAAATATTATATATGTGCTAGTTATGTTGCCTATGATCTCGCAAGCCATAGTTATATTAGAAACTAGTAGATGATGCCCCTAAATTAGCAATCTAAAGCAATTATTTAGTCCTAAATTGAATCCAATACAATGCCATTGAACAAAAACTCTATTGTTGATCAATCAAGTTATATAAATAATAATGTAAGTCTCACAAGTTGAGATAACCATCAAAAATCCTTATAAATGTCCAACAATTTAATCACTAAGTTAATTAAAATAAATATGGACATGAAAATAGAAAGTCTATTTCAAGATATATTTATAAATTTATATGTAACTAAAAATGGCTTTCTTATGAACATTATAACACACTTTAACTCTATAAACTAATAACAACCAAAGAAGGGCAAGTCTACTAGTATACATCTCATGATCTAGCTCACTAGTTCATGTCACGCGAACTTACGTCGTGAATATATACATTATGGTTTAGGCTTGCTTGAGGCGCAACAAATCTAGGCGAAGGACTCGCATTTGATCAGCCCTTTTCACTCTCAAATCAAGTGAGTCATAGCCCCCTTTCAAACTCTTTTATGTGTTTTACATACGGAGTGAAAAGCATGATTAATTAAATGGGCTTTCTTTTATGAAAATGCTATATCGAACGAATGATGATTATATGGGAATGTTATTGTATGTCCAACGTGTTATATGTTATATGATGAGCTTGAGTACTGTCAAATGGTGGTCCCCTGTACACTACTATTGTAACACCCCGACTAGGGCGGAAACACGAGATGCCACAGAACGACATGGTACAAAAAGATTAAGTAGAAATCATCAGCATAAAGTTTCAAATGACGTTCAAATTTCAAAAGATTACAAGTTCAAGTTGACGTTTAACGATCATTACATAACCAAGTTCATAAACAAAAGACCAAATGTTTGCATTACATAAGTCCAAGCACATTACAAATAAGCTTCCACATGGGCGGTCAAGCTTAGTACCTATTGCTCTATACCTGAAAAGCATGAAGAAAAAGTGTCAACTACGAGAGTTGAGTGAGTTCATAGGTTTATACTACAAACAAGTATTCATTCGATAAGATTTAAGAAGAAATATGTCATAAGATTTCCAAGAATTTCATCATAGTCTCCATGCCCAAACCGTATGTTCAAACAATAATAACCAACCATAAATGATATCAATAACACTTGGCCAAAGACATAATTGATGAGTTTGTGCTTGAGCCACTACTAAAACCGGTTATGTCCAAGATAATAAGAAGCACATGCCGTCAACCATGTGCAATAATAATAATAATGGGGATCGTGCCATGGAGACGACCAATAATATAAAGGGGCGTGGCATGACCACTGATATAGTAGCTAGAGCACCGCGTGGTCGGACTGGGAATGAAGGTCATCACAAAGGCAACCATACATCCCACCGTTACTCGTTGGGTGAGGGGACAAGTCCTAGTTGCGCAACTCTCAAACTACAGGCCTCTCGAAGAGTTAATAGTAGTGTACCGAGGTGAAACAGTTTGACAGTACTCAAGCTCATCATATAATATATCATACGTTGAACATACAATATAATTCCCATATCATAATCATCATTCATTCAATGTAGCATTTTCATAAAAGAAAGTCAATTTAATTAATCATGCTTTTCACCCCGTAAGTAAAACACATAAAATAGTTTGAAAGGGGGCTATGACTCACTTGATTAGAGAGTGAAATGGGCTGATCAACCTCGATTCCTTCGCCTAGATTTGTTGCGCCTCAAGCAAGCCTAGACCATATGTATATATTCACGACGTAAGTTCACGTGACATGAACTAGTGAGCTAGATCATGAGATGTATACTAGTAGACTTGCCCTTCTTTGGTTGTTATTAGTTTATGGAGTTAAAGTGTGTTATATTGTTCAAAATGTTTGGTTGGAAGATATTTGATGGAGAAAGTCATTTTCTCGATATACGTAATTTAGCATTGTTGGAATTTCGGTATCTTGACTTTGATTGTCATGGTTTCCATTGTGGGTTTTACTCATTCTTGATACTTGTCATTAGTTACTTAATAATATTCATTTTTGTGAATATTTTCTGATTTATAAGTTTTTATTTAATTTAATATTATTTAATTATTATTTAATTAATTATTTATTCATTTTATTGATTTATTAATCAAATAATTCCTTAAAAATACTTTTAAGTTCCATATTTATCTTTATAAATTATGAATAATTATGATTGAGTTATATACTGACTTTTATGCTTTTTAACTTAGAATTTTATGTTTTATATATTTATTTGTGTATTTTTCCATTAATTTAATAATAGTGATTAATTAGTGATTTTTACATAATTATTTACCTTTAAATCATGTAACACTTGTTTGTTAGCTTGTAATTATTTTTCTCCAGTAGGTTTGAGTTATTTTTACCATTGGTTATGATGATTTAACCACATTCTTGATTTACATAATTTATTTATTGATTTATATGTCTTTTAATTACCATTTAAATTCAATAATTCATGGAAATTCTTAGAAATCACCACTAAACATTTTAGCCAAAACTCCCAGGCCTTTTAGGCAACTTTTATCAATAAAAATTCATATGAATTCAACCTCTCTTGTGTCTTGCTTATTTTGAGGACTTTAAGCTTAAAAATCGTTTACCGAAATAGTGATTTTAGCCTCATTTTCTTAAGCAATTAAAGTGCTTCAAAAAGGATTTTCATTCTTGTTTCATTATTTCCAGAAAGTTCATCATATTTTGGTGTTCCAAATCGTGATAGTGGTGGTGGTGTGATATGTGCAATTTAGTGCTTTCGGTTGGTGCTTATTTGACCCGAAAAGGTGATTTTTGAGCTTATTGTTGTCATGAACCAAAAGACTTGAGTTTTATACTTTTGTAACAACTTATTTCCAGTAAGTTTAATATATTTTTCTTGTCCTTTGATTATGGTGCAAGTGTGTGCTCAAAATAGCTTTTTGCATGTTTTCGGTTTGTGATTTCAAGCTTATTTTCACTAGTTTTGGTCCAAGCTTTGTCTCTTTGTTATTTCATTAATTTTTCCAGAATATTAACATCATTATTAACATATTTTTCACTTATAACAAGTCCATATCCATCTCATAATCCAACAAAAGATCCAACTTTCTTAAATCTAGGATACATGCATTCAAATCAACACTTTTTAATACCAACTTTTATAGATCTAACATTCAACAACATAAAAACATCTTTTTAATGAAAAATCTCAGAAATATATTCTTCAAAATATACAAAAACATACAGATCTATCAAAAGGAAAATCACTTTAAAAGCTACTTAATCTATAACAACACTTTTGGGTCTTAAACTTGTTAAATCCTTGGATCTTTCTCATGGATTCAACATGCATGTGCATGAGGAGAAAGATCCTATAAACTTTGCCCTCATCAAGTGTGTATTACAATGAAAACAAGAAGAAAACATAAACTTTTGATAAAACCTTTGAATATAACCAAGAACAAGATTAAATCTAGTAAAAAGGATGAAGATTTATACCCTCTTGAGCTCGACTTTGATGGTGAAAAATGGGCAGAATTTTCGGACCCCTTTAGGCTTCAAATAACCCTTCTTTCAAGCCCTAAACAACCCTTAATCTATCCTTGTATTAACCCTTGTTTAAACCTAAGAGTACCTTATTATTATTGTTGATTAAACTTGAGTTTTGATTTGGTTTCTCCTTGTGTTTGGCCAAAATAAGAAGAAGAAAAGGAGGAGGAGGAGAGTTTCTTGAGAGAGTAAAAGCTTGTGTGTGAAGAGTGTGTGAGTTTTGTGAGTTACAAGAAGGATGGGAAGAGTGTAAGTTTGAAATGTGTAAGTGTGTGTGTGGGGTTAGGGGGACGGCCAAAGGGGGGGTAATTGAAGGATTTCTCTTTTTTTTTTTTTTTTATAAGTGTATAAGTGTATATGTATATTTGGGTGGGTATTTGTTTTGTAAGAGTAATATATGTTTATTTGTAAGTATAGTTAGTTGTTTGTGTCCAAGAGTATATATAGATGTATATGTATGTCGTGTGTATATGTATGTATATACATACTTTTGTGTTTTTAATTTAGCTACTTAAGTCATTTTATGTACATTTTGTATTTGTATTAGACATACATATACCTATTATTATTATTCAAGCACTTTTATGTGCATATTAGTTTATAAACATATTTTTGAGTTAGGCATGTTATTTTTATGTCATGTTTACTTAAATTGACTGGATGATTAAATTGTTGGACATTTATAAGAGTTCTTGGTCGTTATCTCAACTTGTGAGCCTTACATTATTTATATAACTAGAATTGTCAACAATGAAATTTTGCTCAATGGTATTTTATTAAAATTAATTTAGAACTAAATATTAGCTTTAGATTGCTAATTTAGGGGCATTATCTACTAGCTTCAAGTATAACTATGGCTTGCGAGGTCATAGGCAACATAACTAGCACATATATAATATTTAAAAAGGAGGGTTGTTACAACTATTAACTCATTGAGGCCTGTAGTTAGAGGGTTGCGCAACTAGGATTCGTCCCCTCACTCACCAAGATGGCAGCGGGTTGACTGGCCGCCTTTGTGGCCGCCCTCATCTCCGGTCTGCCTAGGGGTGCTCTAATCTACTTATATATTACTGGTCGTTTCCATGGCACGACCCATTTATTATCATTATTATTATTGCACGTGATTGACAGCATGTACTTCTGTTACCATATCTTCGGGACATATTATCATTATTATTATTTGGACGTGAAAGGGTCTTAGTAGTGGCTCAAGACAAACTCATCGAATTATGCCTTTGGCCAAGTGTTATTAATATTATTTATGGTTGGATATTATTGTTTGGACATACGGTTTGGGTATGGAAACTATGATGCAATTCTTGGAAATCTTATGACATATTTCTTCTTAAATCTTATCGGATGAATACTTGTTTGTAGTATAAATATATGAACTCACTCAACTCTCGTAGTTGACACTTTATCTTCATGCTTTTCAAGTGTAGAGCAGTAAGCTAGTACTTGACCGCCTCTTGGAAGTTGTATTTATCTTTATGCTTGACGAATTGTAATGCAAACATTTGATCTTTTGGTTATGGATTTGGTTATGTAATGATTGTTAAACGCCAACTTGAACTTGAAATCTTTTGGAATTTGAATGTCATTTGGAACATTATGTTGATGTTTTCTACTTAATCTTTTTGTACCATGTCGTTCTGTGGCATCTCGTGTTTCCGCCCTAGTCGGGGTGTTACACGTAACATCCAACAAAGAATAAATCCGATTTTTGACCCATTTAGTTCATATAAAACCCTAATTTGACTTTTGATTCGATTTTGACTAAAACTTCCAAGGGTTTTACTTATGGCTTGTTTATAAACATAAAATGATGCTATTTAAGTTAGATTTACCTTATGAAATCACCTCCAAGGCCACAACCCGAAATTGAGCTATTTATGATGATTCCTTCCACTTTGACTTTCCAAGATTTGAGATGATAATTACTTGATGTTAATGATGATGAATTTATTACAAGTATGACTTGAACAACATTAATTGATAAGAAGAATTTAGAGAGAGAGAGATAAGAAGTCTTGCATTTAGTATAATGAGAGAAAGGGAGGGTAAGAAATGATTGGGTGTTAGTGTAAGAGTTGGATTGGTGGTTGGATAAGGCTAGGTCAAGTGGGTGGTTCATGGGTCATGGGTCGACCCATGGATCACCCGATTACAATTCTAGTTGATTTAAACGTCACGTTACGTCATATACCGACTTAATACCGTCATAAAATCTCGACTAGCATAAACACGTCCTAAAATCGTCAAGTAGCATTCAAGTCATTTAATCATCCAAGAATAAATTAAATCAAGCACACGTCACGTCAATGGGTCAATTAGCTAAAATTTCACTAAATTGCGAAATCAAATTACATATAATCTCGTTTAGTCACGTTAATTACAAGTCAAAAATCACGAATGTTATAATTTTCAATTCATTAAAGTAAAATTACAAGTTCATGAGAGATTCATTCAATAATTAATGATTAATTAACAACTTAAAATCAAACGAGATGAAATTCATTCAAAGTCATAAACAAGTAACCATTCAAACAATCCAAACAACATTAGATGTAAAAGACTAATGAGGAGTTAAACATCTAATCCAACATGAATATGAGAAAGGTTAAACATAAATGTCTTACATAATTGTTCACATGAGAATGATCAAAAGAAACCTAGCCTAACATCTTCATCAATGATTCTTCAATTAAGGCTATGATCTCCATGGAAATATGATATGATGATGAATTTGGGTGTAACATCCGTGAATTTTGACCCATTGACTTTACGTGTAATATGACTAAAAATTTAAGTTAATAAATTATTTGGGTCGTTTTGTGAATTAAATGACAACGTGCTATTTTCGGATCGATAATATGTTTTGACTGGTGTTTAAATGCCTAACGATTGTAGATTGGCTTATAGAGGGAAACGGGTCGACCCATGGGTTGTCCATGACCCATGAGCCTACTAGTGACCCATTCCCCCCCTTATCCTCTCATTTCTCTCTATCTCCCTTTCTCTTATTCTCTCAAGTAAAGAAAGCAAAAGAAAACCCTTCCTTCTCTTCACCTATTCTTGCATCGATTTAGTGTTAGAACTGAAATAACATTAGAATCATAGTCACTTTCATCTCATTATCGTCATATTGAAGAATCAAAAGTCAAGTGCAAGCATTTTTACCCATTTTGACCTAATTTCAGGTTCTAGCTCAAGGAGGAATTTTGGTAAGTCTAATTCATCTCATTTGTACCTACTTATGTTTGTTTATGCATTTCTAGTCATCTTGAGCGTTTGCAAGTCTTAAATCGGCTTAAATCTTGTTTTAGGTCAAATTTGGGTTAAATTAGGGTTTGAAGGATTTGGGAGTGATTTTGATGTTTTGGTCAAAATTATGGTTTGGATTATGTGTATTTATGGTTAATGATGCTTAGTTATGCTTCAAAACAAGTTACAAGTCTTTACAAATCATTTTGGTATGGTTTGGGTCGAAATTGGGGGTTTTGGTTCGTGTTTCCTGCATAAACTGCAGGTACTGACTGCAGAAAGAGGCCACTGCGGCGCAGTGGCATAGCCTTAGCCCACTGCGGCGCAGTGCCTAGGCTCTGGTCTGGGTTCAACTTAGCCACTGCGGCGCAGTGAGCATGGTTCTGGCTCACTGCGGCGCAGTGGATAGGTTCTGTGAAATTATGCGCGTTGATTTCTAAACGTTAATAACTTTTGATCCATAACTCCAAACAAGTCTTATGACCTATCGTTGGAATTGTAAGAGAGTCTAGTTTCTAGTAGTAACACTCTTTTTGTATGAATCTCTTCTCATTTCTAAAAAGGTCGAGTCGAATGCGTCTTGTTCCTACTCGTTAAAGTTGTAAAGGTGTTGAGGGTTTGTGACTTGACTAAATTGTGCTAAACCAACTTGTTTATGATTGTAGAGTTGACATTACGGTATTATGACGTATAATTATAGGTTGTGGACGTGTGGATCCTATTACTCATTTGTAATCTTATACTAGCTTCTTTGCCGGACAAGGTGAGTTTCGTATCTCCCTACTCGCTTGAGATTCGGGCTGAAAAGTGTAAACTTGCGTGTTTACTTACGTTGTTGATTGATTGGTTAATTTGGTTTAAATATTGAATTGTTGAGACGATTATCACGTTTGAATGACTTAGTTTATATTTGTAAGTATTTCGTTAATATTAGGATAGACGTACATACATAAAAGTCGGTTATGCATTCATTGGGTTTTAGATGTGGTGGGAAGGCTGCGGGTGACCCTATATATAAGCATCTGGGACCTGAAGGAAGTAGAATCCTCTTAAGTGTATGTACGTATAGTTGGTTAAAATTGTGGTTAGTGGCTTATGTTTGTCGAATATGGATTGTTGGCTTATGTTGTCGAATATTGATTGTTGGCTCAGGTTCATTATATGTTGATTGTTGGTTTATGATTGATGCATTTACAATTGATTGTAAGCATTGCATACATTGCTGATGAGCCCTCGGCAGGGGATTGCTGACATCCTGGTGTATAGATGTATGCACCCATTTTGGATGTAGATCTTGACCCCGAGTATATAGACATATATATCTCGATGTTTTTGAGATGCCGCTTTGTTCATGGTGATGACAAGCGTGTATCGTTGCATAGGTGACCGGAGATCACGCATAAGATAGGCATTTTGGCTTACTTACGCATATGACATTGCATTGATACTCATATCATTTATGCATTTCTTATTACACGCTCTTTGTACTTGTGTAATCTTGTTGTTGGACATTATTGTGTTTCTTAGAGGCTCACTGTAAGTCATGTTTAGCCTCCACTCGTACTTTATGATTTCTGCCTATGGTTCCTTGTGGACCATTACTACGAACTCACCAACCTTGTGTTGACTATGCTTAGTACACTTTTCAGGTAATCAGGTTCTCCCCGGACGTGGAGTTTAGTTGCTTGCTTGCTGCTAACCCGGGCCTTGGACTTTATGAATCAAGGATTCATCGACCTTCTCTTTTGCATTATGCTTAGGATCGATTTGCCATCATCTGGATGTTATTTCGTAACTTTGATGGTTATTTGCTCCTTATGTATTTTGGTACTTGTTTCGTATTGTAATGGATTCACTGAATCCTTAATTGCATTTAGTTCTTGTTCTATTGTAATTCCACCTTGCGCTATATGATTTCCGTGATATTTCGAGCCTCGGCTTGGGGTGTTATAGAATGGTGGCCCATGCGTGGTCGTAGAGAATTAGGCGGTTTGACCTAGACTACGGCTTAAGTTAAAACTCTTCATATAGCATGCATGGTTAGGAAATTCGTGTGCAATGTGAATTATGTGAATCCCCGTGTGAGTTCGTAGTTAAGACCACTTGCGTGATAGCTTAAATTCAATGTGATGAATGTGGATGGTAGTTAATATGGTTGTTGTTGTTATTGGTTGGAGCTAATTTGATGATTTAGGGCAAAATGAAGGGATGTCATTAACTTAGTATAATATTGTGGCAACCCTAAAAGAACCCGATCAACTCTTTTATGGTTACCCGATATTATAGCAAGTTCATGACATCGTGGATTGCGCACGTGTGGCTTAAAGTATAATAAGGAACCGATATGCTTAATGGAAGTTGATTAGGTGGAAGGTTAGCCATTGGTACACCTTGTATACATACCCGGTCAATAACTAGAGAGCATATCGAATTCGGATTATACTCTGAATCATTCGTGTTAGTTGTTTGATTGCATGATGTAATGAGCATGATTACTTGAATTAATGATGAATTATTGTAATAAATTCAACTTGATGTTATGATATGTAAAAATCCCTTATGATTCTAACACTTTTGCCTTAGCATAATGTTATGAAATGAGTATGTAGTATCGGTATGAGGGCATTGACTACTTGTGTGACTAACATGTGAGCATTTGAGACTAACTCTCGAGTCATCGTGTCACTTGTTTTATAGAATATGGTGAGACCCAGGAGAACCGGAACGAACTATAGGGCTGAAGAGGAAGAACCTCAACCGAAGTACAAGGAGGTAGGGGCCGTGGTAGGGGCCATGGTAGAGGTCGTGGTAGGGGCCAAGGAAGGGGTCGTGGTGAAGCTCCTGAGCCAAACTTGGCCGAGGTGATCGCTCAAACGGTCACCAATATCATGCCAACCATAATTGCTCAAGTCACGGCAAGTCTTGGGCAAAACAATGGGCCTCAAAACAATGAAGCCCCAGAAAATGTGAATAATGAAAATGCTCAACCTCATGCCGAAGAAAATGAAGAAGAGGGACCAGTGGGAGTTGGTAACGGTATGCCCATGTATAATCAACATGGAGGATACCGTCAAGGGTGTATATTTAAGGACTTTAAAAGTTGTGGGGCACCGGAGTTCGATGGGAAAGGTGGTCCCACGGAATGTATAAGGTGGTTTGAGGCGATAGAGGCGGTGATTGAAAGGAGTCATTGCACCTATGATGACCGGATTTCCTATGCATCCGGCATGTTTAGACATGACGCCTTGAGTTGGTGGAACCAAGAAATAACGTTGGGGCGGACTCATAATTTGGAGTGGATTGACTTCAAGAACAAAGTGAAGCAAAGTTTTGTCCTCCGTATGAACTACAAAACTTAACCATTGAGTTTGCAAATCTCAACATGGAGGGAGCTGATTACAAGGGCTATGTTAGACGATTTCAAGAGTTGTCTACCCTCATTCCTCACTTGGTGGGTACCGAGCCTCAGGCCATCCAGAAGTTCGTACTGGGCTTGAATCCTCAAGTCCGATCTTATGTAAACTCCAACATGCCTACTTCTTTGGCTAATGCGGTTAACCAAGCCGGGAGTGTGACTTAAGATTTATTGAGAAGTGGTGTTTTGAGCAAATCCTCATCAAACAAGAGGAAAGAAGTGGAGAGTCGAGCGGGGTAAAGAAAGTGGGGAGGTTTGACCCCAAGAATGCAAATAGGGGTAGGGTGATGGCGGCGGTGGAACCGGCCAGGAAAGCTTATACTGGACCCCATCCTTTCTGTGGGAGATGCAACCAACACCACCCCGCCAATGCCCAATGCAGAGCATGCTTTAATTGTAACCAAGCGGGGCACTTCGCCAGGGAGTGTAGGGTTCCAAGAGCGGGCCCAGTGAATGTGGCTCCTATTCGGGCCGTTCCTCCTCAAGGCAACCAACGAAGAGGAGAATGTTTTGAATGTGGTAGCCGTGACCACTACCGTAATAATTGTCCTCGATGGGTGGGACAACAAGTTCAAGTAGCCGTCCACCCCAATCAACTCCAAATGGTCGGGCCTAACCAAAACCGGGGACAACAAGGCCACCAAGTGCAACCACGCGGCCGAGCCTTTGCGGCCAATGCAAATGAAGCCCGCAATGATCCTAACGTAGTAGCAGGTACTTTTCTCCTTAATGGTCACTATGCAACCGTCCTATTTGATTCCGGGGCCGATTATAGCCTCGTGTCCTCTAACTTCGTTCCTTTGATTGATGTGAATCCTTGTGCTTTAAACTATGTGCTTGACATTGAAATGGTAAACGGGTCACTAACTAAAATTAGTCAAATACTTCGCGATTGTGTCTTGACTTTGGAAGATGTCGATTTCTTCATAGACCTTATGCCTTTGGATATTGGGAGTTTTGATGTTATTGTGGGTATGGATTGGTTGATAGCGGTAAATGCAACCATTGATTGTGGCGAGAGAGTTGTTAAGATACCTTTGACTAACGGTAGAATTCTTAGGGTTCAAGGTGAAATCTCCGATTCTCTAATTCTAAAGTCTTTAGTGCTACCGTCACAAAGGTAGAATTGAAGACCGTTCCTATTGTTTGTGATTTTCCCGATGTTTTTCCGGATGACTTGCCGGGATTACCTCCAACTCGTGAACTTGACTTTCGCATTAATCTTATCCCCGAAGCCGCGCCCGTAGCAAAAGCTCCGTATAGACTAGCCTTAACCGAAATGCAAGAATTACAAACTCAACTCAAGGAACTCCAAGAGAAGGGTTTCATTCGCCCTAGTCAATCTCCTTGGGGTGCTCCTGTTCTCTTCGTCAAAAAGAAAGATGGGTCCTTCAGAATGTGTATCGATTACCGGGAATTAAACAAGCTCACAGTGAAGAACCGGTATCCTCTCCCAAGAATCGATGACTTATTTGATCAACTTCAAGGTGCTAAGCACTTCTCAAAAATCGATCTTCGCTCGGGTTATCATCAACTCCGAGTACATGAAGATGATATCCCCAAGACGGCCTTTCGCACAAGGTATGGTCACTTTGAATTCACCGTAATGCCCTTTGGGTTGACTAATGCACCGGCGGTGTTCATGGACTTGATGAACCGGGTGTGTCAACCATACTTAGACAAGTCTATCATTGTGTTCATTGATGACATACTTGTATACTCGAAGACAAAGGAGGAGCATGTTGAGCACTTGCGTGAAGTGCTTGAGTTACTAAGAAAAGAAAAGTTGTATGCCAAATTCTCCAAGTGTGAGTTTTGGTTGGAAGAGGTCCACTTTCTTGGTCATGTAGTGAGCAAGGATGGTATTCATGTGGACCCAAGCAAGATTGAAGCGGTCAAGAATTGGAGAAGACCCGAAACGCCATCCGAGATCCGTCAATTCCATGGATTGGCGGGTTACTATAGAAGATTCATTGAAAACTTCTCCCGTATTGCACAACCACTCACTCTCTTGACTCAAAAGGAGAGAACTTTGAATGGGGCGAAAGACAAGAAAACGCCTTCCAAACTCTTAAAGATATGCTATGTGATGCTCCTATTTTGACGCTACCGGATGGAATTGAAGATTTTGTTGTTTATTGTGATGCCTCGGGGCAAGGGTTGGGTTGCGTTCTTATGCAAAGGGGTAAAGTCATTGCTTATGCCTCGCGTCAATTGAAGGTGCATGAGAAGAACTACCCGACACATGATTTGGAATTGGGAGCGGTTGTGTTTGCCTTGAAGTGTTGGAGACATTATCTCTATGGCACCAAATGTGTGATTTATACCGATCACAAAAGTCTTCAACCAAAGTGAATTGAATATGAGGCAAAGGCGTTGGCTTGAACTATTTAGTGATTATGATTGTGACATCCGATATCACCCGGGCAAGGCAAATGTAGTAGCCGATGCCTTGAGCCGAAAGGAGAGAGTGAAACCAAGACGGGCTAGAGCTATGAACTTCACGGTGGGGCCAAGTATTCGTGACCGGATTATTGAAGCCCAAATTCAAGCCACCCTACCGGAAAACTTTGGAGACGAGAACCTAGATGGCATGGAACAACAATTCGACCGAAAGAATGATAATGGGCTATACATGGTTGAAAGACTTTGGGTTCCTATTTTCGGAGATTTAAGAACCCTTATTATGAATGAAGCTCATCAATCGCCTTATTCGGTCCATCCCGGGTCGGATAAGATGTACTTTGATTTGAAAGACTTGTATTGGTGGCCGGGCATGAAGCGTGATGTGGCTAAGTATGTGAGTGAATGTCTTACTTGCTTACAAGTCAAAGCCGATCACAAGAAGCCACCCGGATTGTTGGTACAACCGGTGATGCCCGAATGGAAGTGGGAACATATTTTGATGGACTTCATTACTAAACTACCGAAGACGAGAAGCGGTCGTGACACGATTTGGGTGATAGTAGATCGGTTGACGAAGTCGGCTCACTTTTTAGCCATTCGTGAAACCGATAAATTTGACACATTGGCTCGTTTGTACATCAAGGAAGTAATATCTAAACATGGAGTGCCGATTTCTATCATTTCTGATAGAGATGCCCGTTTCAAATCAAAATTTTGGGAAGCCTTTCAAAAAGCCATGGGTACTCGACTTGACATGAGCATGGCGTTTCACCCTCAAACGGATGGGCAAACCGAGAGAACTATTCAAACACTTGAAGACATGTTGAGGGCATGTGCAATTGATTTTGGTGGGAGTTGGGAAGACCATTTGCCGCTAGTCGAGTTTTCATACAACAATAGTTATCATGCTACCATTCAAATGGCACCCTTTAAGGCATTGTATGGTAGGATATGTCGTTCTCCCCTAGCTTGGGCGGAAATTGGAGAGAGTCAACTTATCGGGCCAGAAATTGTGATTGAAACGACTAAGGTAATATCTCAAATTAAGGAAAGGTTGCAATTGGCCCGTGAACGTCAAAAGAAGTATGCCGATGTGAGGCGGAGACCGTTGGAGTTTGAAATCGGTGATTATGTGCTTTTGAAAGTGTCGCCTTGGAAAGGTGTTGTACGTTTTGTGAAGCGGGGAAAACTTGCACCAAGGTATATTGGCCCTTTCAAGATTCTTGAACGGGTTGGGAAAGTTGCTTATCGACTAGAATTGCCTCAAGAGCTTAACGGTGTGCATGATGTGTTTCATATTTGTAACTTGCGCAAGTGTTTGGCGGATCCTACACATCATGTGCCTATGGACGAAATTAGGGTTGATTCGAACTTAAACTTTGTTGAAGAGCCGGTGGAGATCTTGGATCGTCAAGAAAAGAAACTCAAGAACAAACGCTACACGATTGTTAAGATTAGATGGAATGCTAGACGTGGAGCCGAGTTCACTTGGGAGCGAGAGGATCATATGAAGTCTAAGTATCCGCATTTATTTAGTAGTTAGTGTTTTGTTGAATTTCGGGACGAAATTCTTTTAACGGGGGAATAATGTAACATCCGTGAATTTTGACCCATTGACTTTACGTGTAATATGACTAAAAATTTAAGTTAATAAATTATTTGGGTCGTTTTGTGAATTAAATGACAACGTGCTATTTTCGGATCGATAATATGTTTTGACTGGTGTTTAAATGCCTAACGATTGTAGATTGGCTTATAGAGGGAAACGGGTCGACCCATGGGTTGTCCATGACCCATGAGCCTACTAGTGACCCATTCCCCCCCTTATCCTCTCATTTCTCTCTATCTCCCTTTCTCTTATTCTCTCAAGTAAAGAAAGCAAAAGAAAACCCTTCCTTCTCTTCACCTATTCTTGCATCGATTTAGTGTTAGAACTGAAATAACATTAGAATCATAGTCACTTTCATCTCATTATCGTCATATTGAAGAATCAAAAGTCAAGTGCAAGCATTTTTACCCATTTTGACCTAATTTCGGGTTCTAGCTCAAGGAGGAATTTTGGTAAGTCTAATTCATCTCATTATCGTCATATTGAAGAATCAAAAGTCAAGTGCAAGCATTTTTACCCATTTTGACCTAATTTCGGGTTCTAGCTCAAGGAGGAATTTTGGTAAGTCTAATTCATCTCATTTATACCTACTTATGTTTGTTTATGCATTTCTAGTCATCTTGAGCGTTTGCAAGTCTTAAATCGGCTTAAATCTTGTTTTAGGTCAAATTTGGGTTAAATTAGGGTTTGAAGGATTTGGGAGTGATTTTGATGTTTTGGTCGAAATTATGGTTTGGATTATGTGTATTTATGGTTAATGATGCTTAGTTATGCTTCAAAACAAGTTACAAGTCTTTACAAATCGTTTTGGTATGGTTTGAGTCGAAATTGGGGGTTTTGGTTCGTGTTTCCTGCATAAACTGCAGGTACTGACTGCAGAAAGAGGCCACTGCGGCGCAGTGGCATAGCCTTAGCCCACTGCGGCGCAGTGCCTAGGCCTAGCACTGCGGCGCAGTGGCATGGACTTAGCCACTGCGGCGCAGTGAGCATGGTTCTGGCTCACTGCGGCGCAGTGGATAGGTTCTGTGAAATTATGCGCGTTGATTTCTAAACGTTAATAACTTTTGATCCATAACTCCAAACAAGTCTTATGACCTATCGTTGGAATCGTAAGAGAGTCTAGTTTCTAGTAGTAACACTCTTTTTGTATGAATCTCTTCTCATTTCTAAAAAGGTCGAGTCGAATGCGTCTTGTTCCTACTCGTTAAAGTTGTAAAGGTGTTGAGGGTTTGTGACTTGACTAAATTGTGCTAAACCAACTTGTTTATGATTGTAGAGTTGACATTACGGTATTATGACGTATAATTATAGGTTGTGGACGTGTGGATCCTATTACTCGTTTGTAATCTTATACTAGCTTCTTTGCCGGACAAGGTGAGTTTCGTATCTCCCTACTCGCTTGAGATTCGGCTGAAAAGTGTAAACTTGCGTGTTTACTTACGTTGTTGATTGATTGGTTAATTTGGTTTAAATATTGATTGTTGGCTTATGTTTGTCGAATATTGATTGTTGGCTTATGTTTGTCGAATATGGATTGTTGGCTTATGTTTGTCGAATATTGATTGTTGGCTTATGTTTGTCGAATATTGATTGTTGGCTTATGTTTGTCGAATATTGATTGTTGGCTTATGTTTGTCGAATATTGATTGTTGGCTTATGTTTGTCGAATATTGATTGTTGGCTTATGTTTGTCGAATATTGATTGTTGGCTTATGTTTGTCGAATATTGATTGTTGGCTTATGTTTGTCGAATATTGATTGTTGGCTTATGTTTGTCGAATATTGATTGTTGGCTTATGTTTGTCGAATATTGATTGTTGGCTTATGTTTGTCGAATATTGATTGTTGGTTTATGATTGATGCATTTACAATTGATTGTAAGCATTGCATACATTGCTGATGAGCCCTCGGCATGGAATTGCCGACATCCTGGTGTATAGATGTATGCACCCATTTTGGATGTAGATCTTGACCCCGAGTATATAGACATATATATCTCGATGTTTTTGAGATGCCGCTTTGTTCATGGTGATGACAAGCGTGTATCGTTGCATAGGTGACCGGAGATCACGCATAAGATAGGCATTTTGGCTTACTTACGCATATGACATTGCATTGATACTCATATCATTTATGCATTTCTTATTACACGCTCTTTGTACTTGTGTAATCTTGTTGTTGGACATTATTGTGTTTCTTAGAGGCTCACTGTAAGTCATGTTTAGCCTCCATTCGTACTTTATGATTTCTGCCTATGGTTCCTTGTGGACCATTACTACGAACTCACCAACCTTGTGTTGACTATGCTTAGTACACTTTTCAGGTAATCAGGTTCTCCCCGGACGTGGAGTTTAGTTGCTTGCTTGCTGCTAACCCGGGTCTTGGACTTTATGAATCAAGGATTCATCGACCTTCTCTTTTGCATTATGCTTAGGATCGATTTGCCATCATCTGGATGTTATTTTGTAACTTTGATGGTTATTTGCTCCTTATGTATTTTGGTACTTGTTTCGTATTGTAATGGATTCACTGAATCCTTAATTGCATTTAGTTCTTGTTCTATTGTAATTCCACCTTGCGCTATATGATTTCCGTGATATTTCGAGCCTCGGCTTGGGGTGTTACATTGGGGTCTTGTGTGTGTTAGGAACTGCTCCCGGTGTGTGAAATTATGTCTTGGTAACTTCCAAATTCGTGTGGGATTTTGATATAAACTGAAAATTAATTAAATCCACAAAATTCGGAATCAAATGCAGCAGGCCACCGTCCCATACAGTGGCACATAGCGTCTCAGACGCCAGTCCAGTTTTGTGCAGTTTCCTTTACGCTATCTAGACGTCCTACACGCTGACCAAAAATGGCCCAGCATCTCAGACGCTGGAGCCTGGCGTCTTGGACGGTAGCTCAGAAGTCCAGATTTTTGACTTGACTTTCCTTGATCCGTTTCTTGATCCAATTAGCTCCATTTCGTCACCTATGACCTGAAATCACTCAACAAGCATAAACGCGCCCTAATCGTCTATTTACCTTCACAAAACATGCCATTTTCACATATTAAGTTCATGCAAATTCGGCGTTTATCAATATCATGACATAACAAAATATTCATAAGTCTAATTACACAAAACAAACATAACAATTTAACATTCGATATCATGTCTACAACTTTGACAAATAATAAGTATATATAATTTACATTATTAACTATTAATATAAATATAAACTTACAATTATTATAACTAAATGGTCCGGTTTGGTTTTACCGGATTGTATAATATCTAAAACCAAAACCAAACCATACAAATGGTTTACGGAAAACAAACCGACGGTTCAAAATTTTGATTTAAAACCAACCAATCCGTCCAAATACTTCGGTTTAAATGGTTTAGCCGGTTTGGACAAAACCGTGCACATCTCTAAGTTTTGTCATCCCTAAGAATCGAACTCAAAACCTTAGGTAAAAACCAGAAGTGTATCTGACCAGTTGGACTGACCTTCATTGGCAACAAAAATCATACTAATCCATAATTATAACTGGGGACATTAATGTGTAACACCTAATTTCTCCACCCTATATTTCATAAAAAAAATAAATTTTATAAATTCACTTTTTAACTTTTAAATATAAACAATTTTTAAGTTGAATAAATTGCGTGTGAACAAAAAGATACGAAAAAATGTTTTTTCTTAAATATATAACATGAACACATATAACCAAGTGCCTAGTGCTATAAAAAAAAAACTTATAAGTTGATATAGAATATGTTAGTTTTTCTACATAAATAAAAGAAATAATTTCATCTATATTCTTGTAAAAGTTATATATTTCTCGATACTCTTTAAAATATTAAAAGTACATCAACATCCCGTTTAAAACTAGTGTATTTGTGACATTGATCTTAATTAGTCATTTTTATGTAAGAGTTGAATATGTATACTAAATAAGTCATTTTCATTTTTAAAATGATGAAGACATACAATTGATACATGTGTGCTTTTCTATGTTTATCATATAATATACGATAGTGTATTTGGATCATTTGGTATCCCATGATGTTTGTTTAAGGGAAGTAGCGTACAATAAAAAGGAATTTATATCTATTTGATAGAAATGTTGCACCAGAAAAGTTGTAGTTAGGATATGAATAACTACAAGTTCTTCTTAAAATGGATAAAATCTTGATATCAACAACTTGCTTTCAAAGAAATTTAATCGTAAAATAAGTGATGGTTTTTGGGCTTTGGTTTTGCATGGACCACTGCACCAAATAAGCAGCTTATCTGCTGGTTGTGACATTGATCTTCTGCGATCCACACATAAAGTTATTGTTTTCTTCCTAGCAAAAATATTTAGCCCTTTCTCATTCATATCTATCCAAGCCAGAAAGGATGAGTGTGATATAAGGATTATTCTCTACACTTGCGTTTGAATATATACATATTTCAAAACTTTAATTAAGTCTATATATAATTAATTCATACCTTTATTTGAATCATACAGAAGACTAAAAGCGCGTTTGATTTCACATAATATTTTTGAAAGGAATAAAAAAAAAAAAAAAAAAAAAAAAAAAAAAAAAAAAAAAAAAAAAAAAAAAAAAAAAAAAAAAAAAAAAAAAAAAAAAAAAAAAAAAAAAAAAAAAAAAAAAAAAAAAAAAAAAAAAAAAAAAAAAAAAAAAAAAAAAAAAAAAAAAAAAAAAAAAAAAAAAAAAAAAAAAAAAAAAAAAAAAAAAAAAAAAAAAAAAAAAAAAAAAAAAAAAAAAAAAAAAAAAAAAAAAAAAAAAAAAAAAAAAAAAAAAAAAAAAAAAAAAAAAAAAAAAAAAAAAAAAAAAAAAAAAAAAAAAAAAAAAAAAAAAAAAAAAAAAAAAAAAAAAAAAAAAAGAAAGAGAAAAATAAGTGTTAACGAATGTCATTTGTATGTGTATATGGACGAAGTGTGTATGATGATATGATGAAGGAAAAATCAATCTAAAATTAATTAAGGATCAAATCAATATATTCAGCACAAGGCATTACTATATATTACAAACCAAACACAAAAAGAAAAAGTTACTTCTGTCATATCTTATATCTTATTGAAACAATTGATAACGCAAGGATCAAGACGGATGCTAAGGAGTTGGTACTCTCAGTGATGTTCACAGCTTGGTGGTACATTTGGCGTGTTCGGAATTTGTTTATTTTCCAACCGGATTCAGTTTCACGGAGAAACTATTTTGACGATATTGTTTCTTATTCCTTCAATTGGTATGTATATAGAAATAGTAGTACAAATATTAGATGGGAGGATTGGTTGTTAAATCCTCTTCTTGTCTTGTAATTAGATGGGAGGATTAGTTGTTAAATCCTCTTCTTGTCTTGTAACTACTTAGGTAGCTCTTGAGCTTCCTATTGATTTTGGAATATAACATCATAGTTCGGAAAAAAAAATTAATTAAGGATCAAATCAATATATTCAGCACAAGGCATTACTATATATTACAAACCAAACACAAAAAGAAAAAGTTACTTCTGTCATATCTTATATCTTATTGAAACAATCCAAAAGGAAAATGCTTCTTTAAAGTTCTTTTTAGCTATTGTCTTTTGTTTTTATGAGTGTTATGTAGTAAGCTTTTTTGCATCTTTATGTAACTTCATTTCTGACTAATTAATTATTGCTTTGTATATGCACCCCCATAATATATTCCTTTATGTATTTGACTTGGACTTGTGTTTTTCTTTTCCATAATTCTTGTTGATATGGCATCTCAAGAGTTTGTATGAAGCATTGGAAAATAAGCTTGTGGAAGGCACAACAACAACGACCTACAAAACTCAATCTCATCAAGGAGCTAAAATATGAGAAGCGTAAGAATGTAAGATGTAAACAGTCATATTTCTACGTGTTACAAAAGGGTGTGTATATATGGAACTATGGAAGGCACAAAATACCCAAAAACTAATAAGAGGTAGTAGAAGTGGTAGTAGTTAATTAGTTGTGCACAAAAACTTAAGCCATCTATCATTGTTTGTTGAGTAATCATTTTCTGGTGTATGCCATGCATGCTGATAATATATATTGGCAGGTTGCAAGAATATGAGTGTAAGGCAATGCCAAAATCTTCATTCAGAATTGTTACCATCATACTGTATGATAATGACCTTCTCAAATTTGAAATCAATATAACCATACCCTCAAAACTTCATCACGTTTACACTTAATTTGTACATATATAGACATCAATCTCTTATAAACCTACAATAGAAAAGTATAATTACGTACCAGGTCGAACCGTGAAAACATCATGGAGCTGAGTACGTAGAAGACACTACAAGAAAAAAGTTCTTTAGTTACCATTTTCCTTAGCGACAACTAAAATTTGGTCATTAATAACCTTATTTAGTTACCATTAAAAAAAGGTGGTCACTGAATTTGGTCATTAAACAAAATTAGTGGCCAAAAAATAACATTTTTTAGTCTCTAAACAAAATTAGTGACGAAAAGTGACCACTCAAAATTTGGTAACTAACCACAATAGTGACCAAATTTTGATTGTTAGTGACGAAAATTTGGTCATTATGATAAATTAGTGACCAAATGTTTTTCGTCACCAATCCACATTTTTCTTGTAGTGAGAAGTACCAGACCAATACATTAGATTAAACGCAGAATTATTAGTATATATGGTTAATCAACCTTAAATTTTGTTTTATGAAATGATTTGTTGAACTTGAATTGTTATTTAATAATATAAATGCACAAACATAAATGAACAAACGTTTATCAAAAAATGAACGTTCACGGATGCGATGTTTGTTTGGATTTTTTTTAATGTTTGTTTGGATTTTCTTTTTCACGTGTACATATTATTTCTTGAAAAGAACTATTCATATAAAATTCGTTGAACGTTCTCATTAGTTTATTTGCGGCCAACTCGATCTATTGGTACTACAATACAATAGCGTATAGTATATGGTGGTCAAAATATAATGCTCGATCAGAATGAATACCGTACATCATAACATGGACCCTAGTGGTAGCTAGACATGATCCAACGGTAGGATCATCAGACGACTAAACAATATAATACAACTTCAATGCAGATTGATGTAGTGTGTGTAACACCCTTAATTATTTTTTATTTTTTTTTTCACTTAATGAGTAATTATTGAGTTATTAATTATCCAAAACAACCATGCCTGAATTTCAGAGTTTTCATTTATAGCAGAATGCCGTTCAAGCAAGCAAGCCAACAAACCCACCTTCTTTACTACGGAGTATTTTATTATGGGACACTCTCTTTTTCTTCTTATGTATAATTTTCTTACTTGTTGCCTTTTTTTTTGTAACGACATTTTTATAGGGTGTTATATTAATATACATAAAATAATTGTCATTTTATCATAAAGTTTATTTTGATATGAAAATATAAGGTTTTTAATGTAATTGAAGGTTTATAACTTTCTCGATCACTTTATAATTCCATTAAGAGACATTTCGCCTTTTTACACACTCAGTGGCGGAGCTATGTACTGGTCAAGAGTGGTCATGTTAACCTCACAATGTTTATAAAACTCTGTATTTTTATTACTATTTTATGTATATATTTAGTTTAAAGGTTAACTGTCAACCGCAGACTCGTGTAATATTATTTTGTAGTTTAATTTTACGTTTGTTAGTATCATAAAAACTGTTTGACGACCCCAGACTAAAATACCTAGCTCCGTCACTGCACACACTTAAGCTCTAAACTATCCTATACACATTTATTATTTATATTCAGAACAATCCCTTTATATATGTCCCTTTCTATTTAAACTAAAAATTTAGAAGAAAAATATACATTGATATTTCTCCATCCAACTTTCACTTTAACCAGGAAGATGTTACCAAAGTCAATACATTTTACAGAATATGTATGGACTAGTTGTACAAGTGCACTACCAATTGGATTCATAAATAAGGTTATGCATGCAAAAGTTGCAAACCTTTAGCAAGTGTCTTTTTAACTTTATGAGCAGATTTTATATATATGCTACACACCCATGATTTTTTATACACGTATGCTTTTTAATGTAACAAAGCAGTCACAACTTGTAAATAAACCTCATTATGTAAAATTGAGAATTAATTGAGATATTTGTAGTAGTGTGATCGAGCATTCGATCTAAATCTATTTGCTAAATATATAGAATCTTTATTTGTTATTATATCATATTTAATTTATATCATAAATTTTGATGTGTAAGTATAAACGGATCAACAAGTCTTTTAAACCCCCTTTAGGTAATGTTTCCGGGACCAGATCAAAATGTTTCAAATTTAAATTTATCGATCATTCACCCCATATACGTCCATTTTCATGGCCCTCACCACATAATTTCATTTATTTTTGTGAAGATGGAGGGCTGAAAAACATTTCCGGAATAATTGTAAAGCTCCATTTAACCCAATTATTTATGTAGATTGTATAAGCTCCATTTAACTATATATTAAAAAAACTTTAAAAGAATAAAAAAAATACTAAAGGTGCGTTTATAAGAATGGTTAATATAAGGGAACGTCTATACTCACCCACCAATTTGCTATAAATCCTATACATGAGTATGCTCTTATACGAAAAGTATATTCGCATTGACCAGAAAAGTCAAAGTACCATACAAGAAGTATCAATGTATATTTTCCGTGTGATAAGTGTTTGAGTGTTTATGACGAATTGAGGTGTTCCTTTTAAAGGAAAACATGATAAACTGAAAATTAACGTGTTCAAATGTAATATTTCCAAAATAAATTTAGAAAATTTTTTTCACTTCAAAATAAAAACAACTCTTTGTGTTTTCTAAATCTAAAACTAATTAAACAATGCAGAATTTTAATGGTTTTCTAAGAATATAAAATACTTCTCATTTACTTCAAGAATGAAAATAGAAAGAAAAAAAATTAAAAAGTATGTTTAGTTAGAGTTAATTATGCTACCCACAAACACAAGAATATGTAGTAGAAGTTAGAGATAAATCATTACTAAAATTAGTGATATACATATCTTTCCATAGATAGAAATAAAAATAAAAAAATCATACATATAAAGAAGAAGCATCATAATCTGAACCTATTGCTTTTTGAGGACTATTATGATCTTCATGGTTATCTTCATCTTCTTCTTCTTCTTCTTCTTCTAATGAACAAGATGACAAACAATGACTTGTACTTGAACAAGTTCCAGAAGAAGATGCTGCTGATGATGATGTAAATAATAAAGTAGATTCTGGTGATGATGACTTACTACTAATTATCATTTTCTTCTTGCTAATACTAGATTGTTCATGGTCATTAATAATTAATGATGATGAAGAAGATGATAATGAAGATGATGAAGATGAGTCAAGATTATTGACCACCAATAAGTCAACAAAAGCACCAATGATATAACCATGGTTAATTTTATCATTTACTGCAAGATACAAACTCAAAAGCTCTTGAAGATTATCCCAATCTTTTAACCCTTCATCAGCTTCCACCATTTCTTGCATTGACTTTTTGAAGTCAAGAAATGGGTCAGTTGACTCCATCTCCATCATTGACACACTACTTTCTTTATATGGCAAGTCACTTTCTTTTTCCTTTTCTTTCTCTTTTTTACTTTCTTTTAACTTTCCTTCTTCAAGTATGGAACTTGTTTGACCTGGCTTGAAAAAGAATCTATCACTACAAACCCCTTTAATTATGGACTCCATATCTTCTTCAATTTCAAGATTTCCGGCCATGGTGGTGGCGGTGGTGGCGGCGGTGGCACGAAAAGAGAGAGTTTTACTAGGACTTCCACAAGTAGGAAAAAATGGGAGCTTTCTTCCCATTGTTGTTTGATATGGTTTTTGAAATGGGCTTAAAAAAAGTAGAGAAATTGGTATTGATTTTGAAATATGAAAGTAGGAAGGAGTTATTAATGTTATAGATTCATGTTAAATAAGATGGTCAGGTTGGAATTAAATGAGGAGGGAGAGTGAGAGTTTTTAAAATAAAAATGGGGTGGTAACTGGTGAGGGAAGTTAGGATCAACAATATTGTTTTGGTGGTGTGTTGTTTTATATATATGGTCCTCTTTTTGTTCTCTTTGGATTTGTTACAACTCTTTACCTTATATGTTTAAGACTTGAAGGTTTAAGTCCCTTATCTTTTCAGTATGCATGAAATGTGTAAATTATTCGGTTTATTATTCTTACTGCTACAACGACGACGATGATGAAAATGAGCATAAGTATTGCTTGTCTTTAGTTTCCACCTTACGCGACATTGTAAGATCACAGTCATTCAAGAAGAAAAACGACACTTGTTTAGTCTTTCACTAATTTCAACCAAGATAGTTTCAGCGTTGTTTACAATTGTGTTTTCTTAAACTGTATATTCATATAGTTGTAAAAGAATTTGTAAAGCAATTTACGGTTAAGCTAGCTGTTTAAGAACTTTTAAAATCAAACGTTGTTCTTCTAACTCTATAATCAAACTAAATTTAGCATATTATAAAGATCTCTTGTTGTCGATAATCACTAACACATACCATCTCCATCATCCCAAATTACCAAGTATTAAATTTGAAGTGATAGGTTCTAATGTTTTCTTCCATTTGACTATCATAGAGAAAGAAACTTTGGATTTTCATTTCAATAAAGCCCATATCATCCTTCATTTTTTTATTTTGGTAGTCCTAAAAGTCTAAAACACCTTTATATTTCCACTAGTAGGAATTGCCATTTTCTTCGGTTCCTAGTAAGAGTTGTTTTCTTCAATATCTTGTATTAAATTATGTTTTCTTGATGCTTAATCATGTGGACTTGCGGGTAAACAACATTGTCTGTAATCTGTATACAAACAAGGAGTTGTTTACCAAAGTTTATAAGTTGCGGACTTGCTGGCTTATGTTTTCGAATATTACACGATATCAAATAGTTCAGGGGCAAAAATAAATTGAAGTTAAAACTCGAATATAACTAAAAAAGTATATTAGACTCTAGCTCGCTAGAAAATATACACCGAGGTTCATACATATGGAATAAAGATAAATGCCAACCAAGAGACTGCATGCTAACAGCCGTCTTCGAGAGGATTGAAACTTGACCTCTATCTCTAAAGGCAAGGGCTCCAACTAACTGATCCAACCCAATTAGTTTGTCTAAATTAAATTCGACTTGTTAATATGCTTTTGAATCTTAAACTGAGCGCACTAGATTCTGATGGTTTCACTGTCTTGGCTTTCTAATTCTTCTAGACCGGTTTGGTTTTATAATATTTTAAAACCAGATTTTACAATTCGGATTAGATTTTTTCCTAAAATTGGTCAAATCTGGTTGTGAAGACCCTATGATAAGCATTGTTGATGATTGTAGTCGGCACACACCATACTCACTACAACTAACATGGTCGATGGTGACATGAACCAACATCAATGAGATCGTTATAGTCGTTTGAATTTTATACAAGTAATAATGCAATTTTCGTTTATGGGCCACGACTTTCCTTACTATTCTAGGCTCTAGACTACATTGACTTAAATTGACATACACTTTATACAAGATACCAAATTTATGACTTGAGCTTAATTTAAAACTCTCAATTACGCTAACGTTACTGATATTCCTCCTCAGCTAATGGGGTGGTAACCTATAGGTAATTTTTTTGACTTCGGGATATTTTATTAAGTTCGAGTCTCACCTTGTACATAAGATGGATTATTGGATGTATATCATTTCAAACATTCATGTAATTTAAAAGTAAAAATAATATAGTTTTTCGTTTTATAAAATTGACAATGACAATCTTACTTCCATTTTAGGTTCTTAATCAAATATCACATTAACTTTTCATAAATGATGCATGAGATAGTAGATTTCGAATATTGAAATTTTGAGTATAAAAAGGGCTCATTAAACTTATATTTAATGTGATAGCAGCATAATTGCATAATAGGCATACAAGTGAGTCATTAAACTCATTCAATTTCGTCCATATTCATAATTAACAATGAATGTCTTTCAATTATCTCAAATACAAAGACGAAATTCAAAATCATCAACAAGGTTTCTACCATTTTCCTTTTTTTATTTTTTGGAACCGATGTTTTATTTTTAATTTTTTTTTGAAAGGTGAATTTCGCTTGAAACTTCGTGTCGCGATTCGACAGCGAGAGGTCTAGCATACGTTGTCTTAACCGGGTCCGCGCTAGAGAGCTCCTTCGAAGTAGAAATGCCTATTTCAAATACCCGATGGGGAGAAAACCCCCTACTAATCCGCCCGAAGGCACGACGATTAATAAGGGTAAACCCTGCCCCCTCAGACTTGAACATGGATATACTCAAGCCAAGCCTTCATAGAAGGACTACCTATATCTCAAAGTTGGTGGAATGAGGATTCGAACCTGAGACCTATAGATCACCAGGGGAACTCCAAACCACTACACCAACTCATCATTGATTTGGAACCGATGTTTTATAATACTAAATAAATAGATATTTGAAAAGAATACACGAATTAAAAGACCATTACATAAAAAGCCTTTCTAACTTTTGCTCCAACATTTTTTTTAGCCGCAAAGGTAAAATATTACTAATAAAATGATACTAGCAAGGAGTTAGCAACGTCAATATTACAATAACTAAGATTAATTTAGGTGAAGTAGTAAAAAAAAAAAAAAAAAGACAAACCAAGAACTTCTAAAGATCGTTGGATTACATGATTTGAAGTGTGTAGTTGGAAGTAAAATCAAGAGCTTCATACAAGACGCGGTATTTTACATAACAAAGATCATTTGGAGCTCGCCTAGATGTATGGTTTCCGTAATCTATAGCTATCGACACCTTTGGGCTGTGTTACAAAAGGCATTTCTATACAAGTCTTTCTTATCGATCTCTACGAATGTTCAAGTTCAAGACACTGCATAGCTCACAAGTTTCCCATATATATTTGGTCTGGGACATCAGAAAGCATCATTTAAGCTCATTGTTGCATTCTAGCTTACTTTTTTCGAAATGCCGTGTTTCGAATTCTCTCTAACTTACCATACAAGGTTAAGACCACTCGATGTAAACTACGTTATATTGTCTTGGTCGGGCTTGGTCTACAACATAATGGATTTCCAGGACAGAAATTTAATTACCAGATTATGTCAACCATACTTGAAAGCAGGGACGGTTTTACAATGGGGGCAGTGGGAGCAACTGTCTCATTCCAATTTTAGTACAATGTAACTTTTTAGAGGTATATTTGAAATATAAATAAATAAAAAATACATACAAATGATTACAAACAAATGTCACCGTCGTTGTCATAAGCTTCTTTTTTGGAAGTACGTTACTTATGTTGGAAGCATTAGTTTTGAGATAAATTCTCTATTGGTAGAGTAAAAATCTTGAGTTGTTTTGATTTTTAATAGAGTTGAGAAAGAGAGGTTGAAGAAGGGTGGGGATTCCCTCAAGTTAGAGGTTACTTGAGGGGTAAAGTTGGAGGGTTAATGAAGAAAGTGTTTTCTTTGTTTGGGTAAATGTATTATACATTAATATAGTATATCTGTATGTGAAAAATGTTATTTTCATTTCAAATTAGTATATAATAGTAATCACAATGGTCATTGTAGAGAAATATATGTAAAGGTTACATTGTATATCATTGCTCCAAAATTGCAAAGACCAAGATAGATATTTCCATAGCCGACACTCACCAAACTTGGCCTTCTCAACACCAATCGTTGATAATCTGAATAAACCCAACGTTAACGAAATTCTTTTAGGAGTCCATTTTTTCTATTCTCGGGTCAGAGCCCATTTTTTATATAAAAAATTCCCTGAAGATGACTAATAAATATAATAAACGACTCTTAAATTTGCTCCCTCACAAAAAACATTATGGCTTCGTCCCTACTTGAAAGCGTAGGCAAAAAACCTCATGCCTCAACCGGCTAGGCTGGAATCGTTGTAAATATATATCTACTAGTATTTATCATTATTTTTTTCAAACGGCATAATTATATTAATTATATTAAACAAATATCATTAACAAGACGCTAGATACACGTATATATACAAATAGTTATATATCTGAAAATAAACTAAACAAATACATAATCTAGAACCCCTTCTGAATATTATCATTAAATATGACTCATTCATATATTTTTGTAACCTTTTTTCCTTTTTGGAGTGATAGGTCTAGCATACGTTGTCTTAACAGGGTCCGCGCTAGAGAGCTCCCTCAAAGTAGAAATGTCTATTTCAAATACCCAATGGGGAAAACCCCCTACTAATCCGCCCGAAAGCACGACGATTAATAGGGGTAAACCCTGCCCCCAGACTTGAACCTGGGTATACCCAAGCCAAGCCTTCATAGAAGGACTACCTATATCTCAAAGTTGGCAGAATGAGGATTCGAACCTAGGACCTGTAAGTCACCAGGGGAACTCCAAACCACTACACCAACTCAATCATTGATTATCTTTTTATAACTAAGCCATCAGTTTATAAAAGTGGTACTTCTTGTAATTATAATAATACGTATATGTAGATAATGTCAATTCAACTCGTTGAGACATTAAGGTTTTACTCATGAGGTAATGGTTTAATCCCATTCGACAGGGGCCTCTTTGGGATTTTTCCTCGGATGCACACACAGCGATTAAGGACGCGATGTGATCTGGTTAAAACAACCGTTTATATTATTTGCATGAGCTCTTACCTTTGGATGGTGAGAGACGTTCTCTGTTCGACAATTATCCTTAAATAAATATATTTAAACCATAAAATTTAGTATGAAAAGACGTAAAAGAATAAATATCGTGATATCATTCAGCATTTTGTGGCACGTGTATTTTGTAATTTGTACGCCATTTTCCTCCAAATTGCTACATTGCATCCAAGAAAAAACATAATTTGTTCTGAATGGACCATATATCGTCATCATCCACTGCATTACATTATTTCCTTATTCAGAATATAATTTCCCCCTTTCCAAATCAGCCAAAAATGATATCGGCCTGTTTAATGCCATTTTGTTTGTTATTTAGACAATGACACAAGCCCACAATATTAAGCATCAAATACATATCAAGAAAACTGAGCCGATCGAGGAAATATTGATAATTATAATCAACTATTAAATGGAAACGATAATATTCACTTAGTATTTCACTTATGTGGCATATGCATATGTGCTTAAAGCGTGTTTGGATAGATACGAGCCGAAGCATGCTAAATCGAACCATAGACATATTATTGAACCATGAATGGACCACCAAGGTAACCATGGGCTCGACAATGACTCATCATTGTCATTTAAATCATGAAAGCTCGCATAGAATACCAAAAAAGCATGAAGAGGTTGGACATATACAATAATATCGACCTATTTATCACAATAATAAAAAATTAGTCGATTCATGTTATGTTTTACATTATATATGTAATGTAAAACACTAAAACATAACATGAATCGACTCATTATTGTGATATATTATTGTGATAAATAGGTAGATATTATTGTGATAAACATGAAATGCAAATTTAGTTAAACAGTAAACACAAATATAAAATGATAGAAAAATGTTCGTCAATAGCTCAAAATATACGATAACGATAACGATACCCAATCCCGGCATAACCAGGGTACGGGGGAGGTAAGATGTAGACAGACCTTACCCCCACTCAAAGTAGAGAGGCTGCTTCCAGATCCACCGAGGTGGAAGGGACCTCCGGCCCAAAAGATGAAAAAAATATGGTTGGATCCACCGGAGTGGAAGATAATCTCGATCTCAAGCTCTCAATCTCAAAACTCGATCTGGATCTCGAAACCATATGCTCAATCTCCGATCTAAGATCCAGGAGAAAGAGCCGTTTGAAGATCAGAGAGTGGAGAGAGAGAGAGAAGAGAGAGAAACCAACGGCATAACCATTATAAATGTAAAACACAAGTGAGCTGTTAAAATCAGTGTGTCATTTATTCAAAGAAGTACAGTTTCAGATACAATATTAAGAAGAGTCAAAATCCGTGACAACTAATTGAAAGGCCTACAAACATATCTAAAAGTATCGTGTTGATTAATGATACGGTTTCAATGAAAGATCGCACAAAACTATATATATATTTTTTTTCTCTTCTTTCTGAAACTTAACTAATCATGCTGTATGTTAACACACTAGATTAAATTACTCACATATGCTATTTTTCTATTAAAAAAGATAAATCCATAATAATGATTGTAAGTTACAGTCATAGCCCAACGTCCTTTTAAAATAACAGTAAATGAAAGTAACGTCGCCACCAGTACTTGCTTTCAATTTTCATTTTTGCATTAAACCATGTAGTCCTTTTTCCCAGCACCATTAAAATCCTACCACTAACTTTTCTCTCTCTCTCATAAAGTTTGAGTTTTTTTTTTATGTCAAGAATTAATTGGAGTAAGCTCGAGCCATTTGTTATCCTTGTTCATGAACCAACCTGAACCGGACTCAAGCTTACAATTGAAAATAGTTCATTGACAACCTAATGAGTCCAAATCGCTCTTTTAGCTTAAATAAGGGAAGTTAATAAGTTGAGCTTCTCGGGGGCTGCTAAAACACACCTCACTAACCACTAACCAGAGCCAAACCCAAACATTTTGGAGCCAAGTTCAGATCGTTTAATACGGAATCTTGTGACCGAGCTTCAGACACTAAACTCAAGTAGGCATGTGAGCTTCTATTCAATACTTAAAAAAAATTATTAAATTTAATTTATAATTGCATACTAAATAGCATTATATGTATTTATGGTTTAACAGAAGTCCATATTTTATTAGTGAATGTATTAAAATATTTTACTTGCTAAAATGATATAACAAAATAATATTTTTATTTAATAAACAAAAATGAGTTTGCGCCTATAAAAGAACCCATGCGTGGAGCTCAAGCTCAAGCTCGGCTGAGCTCGTCTACAGCCCAAGCCTGTTTTAAACCTAAACAACATAACATAATATCATCATGGACCACCAACCTAATTAAGTGTCGATGGAAGATAGAAAGTGAGACTTGGGACCTTGAAATGTGTGGGGAAGTTAATAATGGTTTGCTCTTGTTAGTTTCTGTGTTTCCAACACTGATGTCATTTTCCGTTACCTTATTCCCAACCCACCTTGGATAGTATGTCACTTTCTTCGTGTTGGTCCCCAAAACCCACCTTCATGGTCTACTCTATGACCATAAAGATAGCTCAATCCTCTAAGCAAATGATCCACAGCTCATTGTGGCCCCAATAAGCTGGGGGTAAGTTAAAGACCGTTTTAACCAAAAGCTTTCGTTGTTGAACGTCTACTACTAATTTAGGAGCGATGGACCATCCGAGAGAGACTGTATTAATAACTCACATGTTAGTATGGGCCCTCTACATATGTTTCCCAAATTACCGGAATAATTAAGCGGATAAATTAGAATGAGGATGAATAAGTAAACAAACTTCACAGTAATTCCTAATAGGGGTTACCTGATCTGTTGCACCGGAAACCTTTGTTGATTCTCGTTCCTGCGTCAACTGAGAAAGACAGGATAACAGCTTAACTGTAAAACATCACTAAATTTTATGTTAGAAAAGGATTTTAAATGAAAGTACAGAACAAACAGTCATGCCTCTTAGCTCTAATTAAGTGAATGAGCATGCTATGCAATCAGCCACTAGTAAGTCAGCTAATGTCATGTCACCTACTCGATTATCGGTCGTTTAAAAAGTGATTGAACAGATGCAAATTGGCTACTAAACAAAAGATGTATATACTAATATACCAATACATTAAACTTACATGTGGCACTCCCATCATCTTCTGAAACAAACAAACTAAGAATCAGTTTATACATAAGATTCTTCAAAATTAGTATAATGGATTTTGCTAATGACATTCCGTAATATGCAAGTGCAACAAAATAAAGAAAGGTTATAACAAGGTAAGCGTATCTGATACCAAAAAGCTCAACTAGTGTTGCCAATCTCCCAGATATATAGCAAGGGAACACCCTATTCTTCTAATTTTTCCTAAGAGTAAAAGTGCAACATACAACGAAGCAATCTTTCTCACAAGAGAAAAGATGGACTGGTCGAATATGTACAGGTATTTACTGGTCCGGTTTGAAGTGGGTCATCTTTTAGGTTGGGTTAAAGCGGGCCAAGTTAAAATGGGGTCGACCCGTATATACCTTTCTGTCCGTCTTTTATAGATAATGAATTTTGACGATTACGAAATTATTTAGGTCAATATATTATAATACAAAATTTGACTCACCTTAAACCTGTCTGACCCATCAACTCCCTCCAATTTTCTGTTTTTATTCGATCCGTTTGGGACAAAGCACAGCTCAAATCGACCACATTGGTCGAATTTGCCACTTTTACCTTCCATATATCATTTTCTAGTGACACAAGATGTACTTCAACATCCTACACAAATTTTAACCGGTTACTATACACAACAGAATAAATAAATAAAATCAATTCTATTCTACTCAGTCATTGATATTTCCATGGAGGGGCACTTAAAATGTTGATAATATGGAAACCAGCAGTTCATACACAAACTCTAGACTCTATTTCTGTAGAAAAATTACTCATATACTAGACGGACAATAATTGTTTGTCATTAGTACCATGACCAGCAAAACAAAATGGTTGTGATGTGCTTATGGTTCTGCTTGTGAAATTAGCAACTGTGGGCCATATATGAGAAGAGCATCTGTAGTTGTTTAATATATAACCAAGGGAAGATGATAAACAAGAACATAGTAAAGCCTGTAAAGGATTGTAGTTCTTCACTCAATATGATGCAGGAATTAATGTAAAAATCACTAAGAATAATCATATCGAAACCAATAAGGAAACAGGCATCAAAAGATGACGCTTACCTGCATATTTATATTATTGCATGCTAGTGACCCTCTCGCAAATATTGAGATGTTTGCGCAATTGTCCATTGAACCGAGAAAACGCCAATGACATATTTGATCCGCATGTGCTTTTGGTTCTGCTAACGTACCTAGTGGGTGTGGCTCATAAACAACAAGAACATCAGTAGTGGTTTCATTATACAGCCAAGGAGGAGAAAATCAAAGAGCTAACATAGTAATAACTGAAAAAGCCGCTCAGTGTTATCAGATAGAAATGAAGTCCAGACATTCCAGGAGGTACATGAGCAATAAAGACAAAACGAGAACAAAATTCATCAAGCATCTTCTCCAACATTGAAATTGAAAGAAAATAGCAAGACAAAGTTAAATACCGGACATAAGAGTATAACACCACTATCACCTGCAGAGGCCAAGAGAAAACATGCTTTTGAACACCCACTAATGGATAATCCATCTTATAAATTGGCTTGCATGACACCCCGTGAAGTCAATACAAGAGAAGCGTACATACCTGATCCTTGATTACTACATCAATATACACCTGTAAAGAATTGTAGTTTCTCTCTCAATATTATGCAGAAAATTAATGTAATAGAAATTAAGAATAATAAGATAGAAATCAACAAGGAAATAGGCATAGAGAGTACAGACATTTGCTTGCATATTTATGTAATACATGCTATCATAACAATCTTGAGTATAAAGAAAAACACATGGCAACGGTGGTGCATATTGTTCATTGAGCAGACAATAATACCCAATATAAGCAAACATGTGATCCCCATAATATTATATTGTAAAGTTGTAATAAAACAAGTCTTGAAGAGAACATTTGACTCGGGAATATTAAACGTTCCTGCTGATGTAAAAATATATTCTACTATACTTCCAAAATATAAGAAACGGACCTTAGTGCCGCACTCAATAACAACTACTACAATGAAGGGATGGCAAAATAAGTCTAAGAAGGCTCTAATTATGAACTAACAATATGTAATTTTAGCCTCCATCAGCATTTAGACTTCACTATGTAGCACAGAAAAGCATCAACTGCATGCATTACATCCTTTAAGTTTCCAGAATTCCAGTTCTAATGAAATTAAAGTTGGACAGATGAGAAGATCACTGCATATGGAGTAAAACTTTAGCATGCAAAACAATTACTGGAAAATAAACGCAAAGAGAGTATTGAGACACAAGCTCCATCCCGTGCATAAAACTGAAAAAGCCTCTCAAGGTTATCAGATGAGAACTGAAGTCCGGAAATTCAAGAAGGTACAAATACAAGAAAGGCCAAAAGAGAGCAAAATTCATTCAGCATTCTGCAACATTAAAGTTGAAAGGAAATAACAAGACCCAACATTCCCTAGTTAATAAACAATCTGACAGACTCTGAAAATTCAGAACTTCATCGAAAAATACTTAAGATAGTTGGCCCGATTCAAGAGGGGCTAGTCTCCAATACAAGAGCATTGATAATCAAAAATAAATCCAAACTTAGCCAACTAGAACAGGATATGAGATATTTAAATACTCATAGAGTAATTACTAATCCCATAATTTAATCCCATCATTTCCGCCCCTCATTCAGCTCCTAGTATTCAACCCCCTCTTATTCAGCCCTAAACTTTTGCTGCTAATTGATTGGGCTGTAAACTGCCCCTTTTTCCTTTTACTACTTCCCTTTTGCCACCAAAAATGGATAGTGCAGCAGTAGCTGGATCTAACAAGCCAACAGCTACATCCAACAACCCAATTGGGTCTCTATCACAATCCTCCTTACACATTGGCTTACATAATACCTTGTGAAGTCATACAAAAGAAAAGTACATACTCAATCCTCGTACTTGCTTTCAGTATATGCAAAAATCTTCAGCATTGTGTTTCTTAGTGCATTAGAGGAAATACTTATGCCCACTAAAAGGCACAAAGCTGGTTGTAGAAGAAACTACAGTTCCTTACAGAATATGACAACATACAAAACTCACACTAGCAGCATAATCGGCTTCGTGCACCTTACAAAGAAGTGTGGATCTAAACTCACTCTAGCAAGAAAAAGACAAGGCCACATATTGGCACCATACCTATAATATCTGATTATTCACGAACATAACTAGGTATATAATACACTTGTATTCTATAAATATGGTTTGTCTTCTATTATAATCCATTTTTCTCTGTCCTTTGTTCTAATTTATAACATAAATGAGAGGACATACACCTAAATATATTTTACTGCACTTTAAGGACATTACTGATGGGCCCATTAACCTTTATATTTCCAAAAAGATGAACAACACCCTAAAGCATACCAAAGCAACATTTCGTCCTGCTGCTTCATGGACACAAAGTTGGCCAAGATGGCAGCCTGATAGAAACTGAAAATCTGATTATATTGAAATAAGATCAATCAAGATAGTTGCCTGATTCCAGATAGCTAACCTCCAATTAAATGATAGATAACCCTATTCGAGATGGGTAATTCTCCTAAACACAAACCAAGATTGCTAAATTAGAATAAACATGGACAAAAGAAAGAATGCAGGACACACAAATATTTAAACTAAACATAAGTGGAGCAGTTAACCCCACTCCCTGATTTTGTGGATAACCTCCTAACTCCCAAATTTTCAATTATTCTCCCTCCTTCCAATTTCCCCCCATCCTGTTTCCCTTTATCCACCAGGTTTGGGTTTACCAATCCTTGGGTTCGTATGACAGCCCCACCAAAATAAGCACAAACAGTATCATTTATTTTGTTTTAAGAGCCTTAATACTATCACAAACAACATTATTATCAGATCATAAAAAAGGATAGCCCCCTATCAAGGATTTGGACTTCACCTCAAGATACCCTAATCCTCATCATACTGTTGTTCATACATAAGGCCAGATAATTGAGAGACAACGTCTGAGTTAATAAAATACCTGGATATTGACCTCAACAGTCTTGTGCAGGGCATGTATTCGACTTCCATCAACCTCTCAACGATTGATAACCACACAGACATGTACTTAATCTAATGCTACTCGAGTCTACTAATCACAGGCTCACAGCATACCCAGCCTGCATCTGCATATGTATTATTTAAAACAAACATATATAGAATTGTAAGGCTTACTACCATAAGCTTGTTCTTCTTGATCTTCTAGAGACTTCATAAAACCTCAACTTAGAAAGTAAAAAAAAAAACAAGTCTTAAGGAGAGCATCTTACTCGGAATATCAAACAAGGGAAGCATTAAAGATACGTTCCTATAAATTTTCTTCTTCTAATTCTGTTGTCAGATACTCAGATATGATGGGTACTAATTACTAAATGTGTATACCTTCTACAGTTGACAACAACAGAACTGCTAAACATATAGAGTTTCTATAGCTGAAAACTGAAGGAGGTGCTATACATGTACCTCCTGCAGTTAAAATGTCAATCGACCTGTTATCCAATTCGATAGCATCCTGCAGATAAATGGTGAAGCAATATGTAATGTTCAATTAACTAATATCCTAAGCTATAGCAATGTCACAAGTTTGTCAACTGAAATAGTTCCACTGGCTGCCTTTTGTAAATCAAAACTTTGATGTGTGCGTGGGCAGGTGGGGGGACAACATTAAACTATTTCTAGCGATTACATAACACGCCAGATAAGCCCTTGAGTTATAAGTAGAAACACTAAACTTTCTTTGGCTGCAATTGCATTACACATGCTGTATCAAGGATATATATACCTGTTATATCATTTTTTCCAAGAAACAAGAGCATTTACCTTAATAAGTTATACACACATACAGTGCCAGGGAGATGGGGGTAGCAGTCTTGCCTGCTTTAATGCTTTAACCTAATTAAAGCTCTGCCTATAGATGTAATAATAATGCATTCGGTTACACTTTCACCACATATCCACTTAGTGTCACAAACTTCACTGAAGAATTATATTATAGGGATAGCAGGAATAACTTGATCATGGTAAGAAACACTTTGATGATTACCTAAAAAGAAAAGAAACACTAGCCTCTGCAAGCATTTAAATTTGAAGTTATATTATGTATCAGACATAAAAACATCTGCATGAGGTTACCTTTAGCTCAATGTCTAGTTCTAATGTAAGAAAACTTGACAAATGAGATCACTGCATATATTAAAACTTTATCATGCAGAGCAAAAGGTAAACTAATGCAAACTATACAGTACAGTTATTCGAAGTTACAGACAGAGAGTATTGAGACATGTCCTTTAAATGACCTCCATCTCAGGCATGAAACTGGAGATGCCACTTGAGGTTATAAAATGATAACCAAAGAAAAGAAAGTCCGGGAGGTATAGGAAGGTCAGATCAAAACCAATCACCTTCTCTACAACATTGTAACAAAGTAAAATGACCTTTAATTGTTGCTTTTTCAAGATCTACGTAACATTTAACCATGTACAAAAATGTAGCTTTTTTAAATGCACTATAGAAGAGAGTAACAAGGCCCTCTAGAAAGTCAAAAACAACGGAGCTTGGAAGAAACTCTTATGCCTTGTAAAGAAATGAACGGAAAATCCACCATTAACGGTTCAAATTGGTGAGAACAGCAGAAACATCTTATGTTAATGATAGTAACATAAACATTAGAAAATTAATGTGATACAGTTCTCCTTAATTAGATAGTAAAGAATATTCTTCTTGTCCTGACCTTCTACCCATTGTCTCCCTCCTTTGTTCTAATTCGTGATGGGTCCCTTCCCTATATAATTTAAAGGCGAAATCATAACTTTGTTCTAATTCGTGATGGGTCCCTTCCCTATATAATTTAAAGGCGAAATCATAAACACTAAGCAAATCAAAGTCACCATTAAGCCTCGCCAAGCAACTTGTTTACCCGACTACATTTCAACTTGATAAACTTTGTCATCACATCTTTGTACATCCGCCTAAACATCCCCTGTTTCACATTATTCTTAAGACAAGGGTAATCGTTGCAATCTTATCAACCTCTGAATAACGAATAATAAACGAAGCATGTATTTAAGGCAATTCCGTAGAAACCAATGTGCATAGCCAAATAATTATTTAGTAAATTAACATGTAGAATGCTCAAAACCAATAATAAGTAAATAATCGATAGCAGCTAAATTCATATTAAAAAAGATCACAACTTTACATCTTTCAGTTCACTACCAAAAAGCAACATTTCTACAAAAACTACGAAAACAAAGAAAATTTCCAACTTAAAAAGCTTCTAACCCATAAAGAACACCAGCATACTTCTCCGGTCCACCGCTACAAAGCTTCTTAATCTTCTGAAAAGCATGCCAAGTCAACAAACTATCCGAACCGGCCTGATGACACTTGCCAACGGCCCGATCGACATCTAACGTTTTCGCAACTCTATCTAACCCACCATACAAACTCTCACAATATCTCATCAAATGCTTTACATCATAAACCCTGGCACCGAAATACACTTTCAACAAATCAAGAAACAGACTCAACTCATCGGGTAAAACCCGACCCGTTAACATCTTAACCAAGTACCCGAAATCATAAGCACTATGAAAGGTAACCCAGCTTACTTTCTCATTACAAACTAAACCTGATGACATCATTAATTGAGAGAAATTGACAGAGTCAATTCCATCTTTTGAATTTTTCTCAAAATTTATCCCTTGTCGTTTTAATAACTCAATTGAATCAGAAGCGTGCCTGTCACGTGACGGATCAAAATCATTAAAATTGAATTCCCAAATAAACCGGGTCGGGTTAGGGCTATGATCCGGATCTAGTATAAAAGGTAAATTACCATCGGCATCAGTTAAAGTAAGGCCAACTTGAATGAGTTTTAACGTATCTACGTTTGATTTTAAAAAACGGTAATGATCGGACGGATTTTGTTGCCGGAAATACTCGTGGCCGGCGGTCGGACGGACAACAATGCCGGGGAATTCCGTGTCCATTGAAACGTACGGGAAATCGTCGATCAACGATCCCATTAGCCGGAATTCTGAATCGAGATTGTTAGCGTATACTGATCTAATAGCGATTGCCGGTGACGGCGTTCGTGGTGGTGGCGGCGGTGGAGGTGGCGGTGGAGGGGAATCCATTTAATTGATGACGTCAGTTTGGATGGTTGTTGATTGTGGCGGTGAATGGCGGTGGCTGAATTAGGGTTAGGTTCTATATGTGTATTTTATTTTTGTATGTATAGGTTCTATATGTGTATTTTATTTTTGTATGTATAGGTTCTATATGTGTATGTATAGGTTTTATGTATATGTATGGATTGTGTGTATATATAAAGAAAATTGGGGAGAAAGAAATGAGAGACGGTTTTCTGATAGTGGGGTGAGTGGGCCCTAGAAAGACTCGGACCGTGGTTTGGAATTTTAAATTTCAAATTTAATTAACGTGGTTTGTAAAATACTCCGTATGAAAAATGAGTCGGTTTACAGTTATATAGATGTTTTAAACATATTTTATGGAAGGAAAATGATTTATGGCTTAAAAAATATTTTTTTATTATTTGACATGATATTTAAAAGAATTAAATGATAAATTAAAAAAATAATTAATGAACTACATTTGTCATGTAAACAAACTGTCCGGAGGATAATTCTTTCAATATATATCGTTTTCTTTGAATGAAACAAAATTATAGACATAACATCAAGATAAAAAATTTTTTACCATCATACTATCTATACTACTCTATAAAGCAAACTACCTCATCCCCCTTAAGTAATTAAGATTTTGAAATAACCATATTACCCTTCTTCTTTATTCACTAATTTAAAAATCTTAATTTATTTAGCTATAATACCCTTAATGAAATAAATTACAACATAGATCCTTCAACCCTTAAAGAACCACATTAAACCCTCTTACATTAATTACATTCACCACCACGCCACCACCACCGTCACCGCTGCACATTGCCGCCACCACTGCCGCCGTCGCCACACCTTCATCGCTGCCACCATCACCGCCGCATCGCGCGGACATCCGTCTAGTCATTGTAATATGACTACTCACTTTTTATTATCTATTGGTTTTATAATGAAACTTCATTATGCTTAGATGTTAAATGTTGTGATGTGATGCGCTAAATATTGGGCCTAACGCGCTTAATATTGGTGCTAATAAGTGGTACAAGTGCTACAACTCTAGGCCGTTTGTGAAAGGGATGGGATGGTGTAACTCTCCCATGACTATCAGCGAACCATCCTTTAACTTATCCAATCGCATTACTGATTCAAAAAAAGCACGGGGAGTTATAGCTTAAGTAAAACATATGTGCATAGATCACTTACTACATATTAGAGATGGACTCGCGTGATGCGGCGAAGTGGATGTGACGGGTTACGGCGGTGGTGACGTGGACAGATGACGGTGGAGGTAACTGGTGGTGGTGGCGGTAGCGGTAAGGGTGTAGTGTAGTTAATTTAAAGGTTGAGGGCTGTATGTTGTAATTAATTTCATTTAAAGTATTATAGGCAGTGTTGTAAAAATCGACTGTATCGGTCGTATTGGCCGATATCTCTGGATCGGAATCGGGATCAGGTGGTCAAATATACGATTCGGTCGAAATCGGTCAATGTTATGGAATTGGGTCAACCATGGTAAAATCGGCTCGGATCTCAATAATAATAATAATAATAATAATAATGATAATAATAATAATAATAATAATAATAATAATAATAATAATAATAATAATAATAATAATAATAATAATAATAATAACAATAATAATAATAATAATAATAATAATAATAATAATAATAATAATAATAATAATAATAATAATAATAATAATAATAATAATAATAATAATAATAATAATAATAATAATAATAATAATAATAATAATAATAATAATAATAATAATAATAATAATAATAATAATAATAATAATAATAATAATAATAATAATAATAATAATAATAATAATAATAATAATAATAATAATAATAATAATAATAATAATAATAATAATAATAATAATAATAATAATAATAATAATAATAATAATAATAATAATAATAATAATAATAATAATAATAATAATAATAATAATAATAATAATAATAATAATAATAATAATAATAATAATAATAATAATAATAATAATAATAATAATAATAATAATAATAATAATAATAATAATAATAATAATAATAATAATAATAATAATAATAATAATAATAATAATAATAATAATAATAATAATAATAATAATAATAATAATAATAATAATAATAATAATAATAATAATAATAATAATAATAATAATAATAATAATAATAATAATAATAATAATAATAATAATAATAATAATAATAATAATAATAATAATAATAATAATAATAATAATAATAATAATAATAATAATAATAATAATAATAATAATAATAATAATAATAATAATAATAATAATAATAATAATAATAATAATAATAATAATAATAATAATAATAATAATAATAATAATAATAATAATAATAATAATAATAATAATAATAATAATAATAATAATAATAATAATAATAATAATAATAATAATAATAATAATAATAATAATAATAATAATAATAATAATAATAATAATAATAATAATAATAATAATAATAATAATAATAATAATAATAATAATAATAATAATAATAATAATAATAATAATAATAATAATAATAATAATAATAATAATAATAATAATAATAATAATAATAATAATAATAATAATAATAATAATAATAATAATAATAATAATAATAATAATAATAATAATAATAATAATAATAATAATAATAATAATAATAATAATAATAATAATAATAATAATAATAATAATAATAATAATAATAATAATAATAATAATAATAATAATAATAATAATAATAATAATAATAATAATAATAATAATAATAATAATAATAATAATAATAATAATAATAATAATAATAATAATAATAATAATAATAATAATAATAATAATAATAATAATAATAATAATAATAATAATAATAATAATAATAATAATAATAATAATAATAATAATAATAATAATAATAATAATAATAATAATAATAATAATAATAATAATAATAATAATAATAATAATAATAATAATAATAATAATAATAATAATAATAATAATAATAATAATAATAATAATAATAATAATAATAATAATAATAATAATAATAATAATAATAATAATAATAATAATAATAATAATAATAATAATAATAATAATAATAATAATAATAATAATAATAATAATAATAATAATAATAATAATAATAATAATAATAATAATAATAATAATAATAATAATAATAATAATAATAATAATAATAATAATAATAATAATAATAATAATAATAATAATAATAATAATAATAATAATAATAATAATAATAATAATAATAATAATAATAATAATAATAATAATAATAATAATAATAATAATAATAATAATAATAATAATAATAATAATAATAATAATAATAATAATAATAATAATAATAATAATAATAATAATAATAATAATAATAATAATAATAATAATAATAATAATAATAATAATAATAATAATAATAATAATAATAATAATAATAATAATAATAATAATAATAATAATAATAATAATAATAATAATAATAATAATAATAATAATAATAATAATAATAATAATAATAATAATAATAATAATAATAATAATAATAATAATAATAATAATAATAATAATAATAATAATAATAATAATAATAATAATAATAATAATAATAATAATAATAATAATAATAATAATAATAATAATAATAATAATAATAATAATAATAATAATAATAATAATAATAATAATAATAATAATAATAATAATAATAATAATAATAAT
>CM067169.1:149910087-149960087 GCA_034093135.1 Erigeron breviscapus | reverse complement strand
ATGAAATTCAGATTCTAATTCCTATGAATTCCTGAGAATTCCGCGAACCAAACGCAAAACTTATTCATCTTGTCAGCTTAAACCCCCACCATAATCGTGCACATACAATATTCTATTCAAAGTTCATTAATTAATTTAAGTAAGCCCATTACTTTAATCTTTGGCCGACTTTCCTGATTTTATTATTCCAAAAGAAAAAGACACCTTGTCTTTCGCATGGTTTGAAAGTTATTATTATAGAGTAAAAGTTGACCCCCATAAATGAAAGAACATAAATCACCAAAACCAGCGGGGTAGGACCTAACTGTGGACTTGACTTGTTTAAAATAACAAGTTGAGTTACAAAAATAGGATTTTTCTTGTACTACACAGTTGGCCAAGTGGCTTACCTACCGAACCATAAGCAATGAACCTAGACCCAACCTTAAATTATTTATTCGAACCCAAATCAATCAATTTCTCAACTTTGTGTCTACTACTAATAGATGATATCTAATGATTGCAAGAATATATGATTCTAAGTATTTGACTTGGTTATCCTTTGTTCTTTAATTAAAGAATTCCTAAGAAGGTGTTTAGTTTGGTAGAATTTTGTATATGCTGTGAAAATTGGATTCGAAATCACTTGAAATCCTATGCTTGATTCATAAAAATGTAAAAAATCTTAATTTCTCGGGTCATTTTAAATCTCATAATTCAAATCGCTTGAAATCTTATATTGGGTTAATAACAATATGACGATTTCAAATTCTATGTGGTCTTCAAAATCTCGGATTTTAAATTGCTTGAAATCCTATGTTTTGGTTCATAAAAATAAAGAGGATTGGGTCCAAAAATATATATATATATATATATATATATATATATATATATATATATATATATATATATATATATATATATATATATATATATATATATATATATATATATATATATATATATATATATATATATATATATATATATATATATATATATATATATATATATATATATATATATATATATATATATATATATATATATATATATATATATATATATATATATATATATATATATATATATATATATATATATATATATATATATATATATATATATATATATATATATATATATATATATATATATATATATATATATATATATATATATATATATATATATATATATATATATATATATATATATATATATATATATATATATATATATATATATATATATATATATATATATATATATATATATATATATATATATATATATATATATATATATATATATATATATATATATATATATATATATATATATATATATATATATATATATATATATATATATATATATATATATATATATATATATATATATATATATATATATATATATATATATATATATATATATATATATATATATATATATATATATATATATATATATATATATATATATATATATATATATATATATATATATATATATATATATATATATATATATATATATATATATATATATATATATATATATATATATATATATATATATATATATATATATATATATATATATATATATATATATATATATATATATATATATATATATATATATATATATATATATATATATATATATATATATATATATATATATATATATATATATATATATATATATATATATATATATATATATATATATATATATATATATATATATATATATATATATATATATATATATATATATATATATATATATATATATATATATATATATATATATATATATATATATATATATATATATATATATATATATATATATATATATATATATATATATATATATATATATATATATATATATATATATATATATATATATATATATATATATTCTCCTTTACATATATATATATATATATATATATTAATCTAGTAATAAAGATAAGTATCTATCTATATATATATATATACTAAGTAGAATGAAAGTTGCTTCTTTAACACTTCATTCTTTAGCACTTCATTCAATGAAAGGGGTTTTTGTGTTGAAGGCATGATATTAGCTACAATGTATATGTAATTTTCGGTCATTACAGTTTTACTATAGTTAAGTTGAGGTTAATTGATGTAACTCATTTGTAATAAGGGGTTGGAATACAAAGTGTCAAAAGTCATTACTCAATAATAACGATGCATTGAATGATTTGAGTCTTTGCTATGTGATCAGGCTTTTTGAAAACCCAACAGACTCCGTGATTGTGGGGAGGCAAAAACCCCTTCTCCTTTTTCCTGTTTATTACTTATCTTCATATGTATGCTTTGTTCTCTTACAGGTACTTTCCAGGCATGAGATTTCTATTTGGTTGGTTTATCATATATTATTATAAATTTGGTAAATAAGGTCATGGCAACTAAAATATATATTATAAAAGATTATGTAATTATCTCTAATTTATGTATTTTTTTTCCTTTCCTGATCTGTTGCTTAATTGCCTTCCATTTTCAGGAATGTCTGGCTTATTAATTTTGTTGTTTGATTCTTCAACAAAGGTAAGATTGCTAATATTTATTGTGTGTATATTTATTATATATATATTATAACATAATCATGGCAACTAAAATATATATTATAAAAGATTATGTAATTATCTCTAATTTATGTATTTTTTTTCCTTTCCTGATCTGTTGCTTAATTGCCTTCCATTTTCAGGAATGTCTGGCTTATTAATTTTGTTGTTTGATTCTTCAACAAAGGTAAGATTGCTAAGGTCATTTGTGCTTTTTTCACTGTTATTAGTTTTATCTTCCTTTCATGTAGTTTATCAATAAATTTGGGGATTAGTATTTTTGGCATAAGATGTTTGATAATATTTCAGAAAGAAATTTGGATTGATATAATATTTAGGTTTAATTTGTTGAATTTGTGATTGAAGTATCTATTTCAATGTTTTATAGATTCGTTGCTAAGACTTTTTTTTGGATTGAGATGAAGACTATGAAAAGGCATACTGAGTTTTCATTTATTTGTTAGCATGTGAGTGTCGCTTTTATATGATATTTATCTTACCTGTGAGGTTTTGATGGACTTTTCAGATTTTGTGTTTTGTTGGAAGGTCTAAACGACACTAACTATGAAAAAAGTAATAGATTATCTTATTAGGAGTTTTGCAATTAGTTTGTTATCATTGTTAATAAATATGAAATAGCTGGACAAAATCAAAATTGGTTTTGGGTTTGATTTTCATATATATATATATATATATATATATATATATATACACACACATATATATATATATATATCTATTACATTATATATATTAAAAATATTTTATATATATATTATATATATATATATATATATATATATATATATATATATATAGAGAGAGAGAGAAAGAGTAAATTACAATTTTGGTCCCTGTCGTGGGTTAAAAATTACGGTTTTCATCCCTAGGTTTCATAAATTACTGTTTTAGTCCAAATAAGTTTGCCCATCAACGCTTTTAGTCCAAATCACTAACGAACGTTAACTATGAGATCATATCACCTGCACATAATGGGTATTTTAGTCTTCTACTTATCACATGGACCAAAAGCGTAATTAACTCCAAACTTCTTACATCTATCATCATCTTCAACATCTATCTGGATCTATATCTATATAGATTAAAAATCATGATTCAATAATACAAATCAAACACATATACTCATGATTTAAATAATACAAAATAAAATTTAAATTAATGATTGTCCCCTGCATCTATTATACATACATCTACATATGTATGTTTCTTTTAAGTTCTAATCCTCATATACACAATTCATCATATAAAATCCAGAGCATATAAAGTCTGATTGGACAAAACCTATATAAAAATCAAGAAATGGTGATGGTGGCCGGTGAATTGCTGGAAGTTGCAAGCTATATATATACACACCATTCATAAACTTACAAAGATCAAGGATATCCATATGGAAGTAAACCAAAATAGATCTAAAAAAGTACCAAAATCCAAAACCCAACACCACCACTTTGATGTTACAAGTAAACAACTAAACACATATTTACATCTAACGTGATTTCCGACAAAGCTTAGCCACCGCGACCTCCGACCAGATTCCGGCCAATACGGCTGCTGGATATCGCCGGGAAAACGGATCTGAAATGGATTTATTGTTTGACTTCTATATCTTTAAAACATTTCTTTATCTGCAAGATCTGAAATGAAAGTGTTTTGTCGGTGAGCTTTGTTTAGATCCGAAAATAGTGAAGTAAAAGTGATGGGTTTTGAGTTTTGATCATGTATAAGATGATAGGGAGAGGGGTGGCGGGGCGCCGCTGTTGGTGCTTCGCCGGCGATGGGGGAGGGGGCTGCCACAATGGTGGCAGTCGGCGGCGGGGTGTTGGATGGTGATGGTTGTGTTGTTTTGTAAGTTTTTAGAGAGGAGATAGTGGAATGAGTATAGGGTAGAAATGGTGAAGGTGATGAAGTTGGTGTGGTACTGGTGGCCGGCGGATTTCAGGCGACGTTTCCGGCGAGGTTTCAAGATTGCAAAAAACCATAAAGAGCTGCTATATGTTAATAATACCCAAAATCCTTTAAGAAAAATGTATAATACACAAAAAGGGCATCTAGAGTTAATTACATTTTTGGTCCTTGTGTTATTGAAAGGACTAAAATACCCATCACGTGCAGGTCACGTGACGGGTAAGTTAACGCTCGTTTGCAATTTGGACCAAAACCGTGGACGGAGCAAACTTATTTGGACTAAAATGGTAATTTATGAAACCTAGGGATGAAAACCGTAATTTTTAACCCACGACAGGGACCAAAATTGTAATTTACTCTTATATATATATATGTATTTATATATGTAATATATATTATAATTATAATATATATATATATATATATATATATATATATATATATATATATATATATATATATATATATATATATATATATATATATATATATATATATATATATATATATATATATATATATATATATATATATATATATATATATATATATATATATATATATATATATATATATATATATATATATATATATATATATATATATATATATATATATATATATATATATATATATATATATATATATATATATATATATATATATATATATATATATATATATATATATATATATATATATATATATATATATATATATATATATATATATATATATATATATATATATATATATATATATATATATATATATATATATATATATATATATATATATATATATATATATATATATATATATATATATATATATATATATATATATATATATATATATATATATATATATATATATATATATATATATATATATATATATATATATATATATATATATATATATATATATATATATATATATATATATATATATATATATATATATATATATATATATATATATATATATATATATATATATATATATATATATATATATATATATATATATATATATATATATATATATATATATATATATATATATATATATATATATATATATATATATATATATATATATATATATATATATATATATATATATATATATATATATATATATATATATATATATATATATATATATATATATATATATATATATATATATATATATATATATATATATATATATATATATATATATATATATATATATATATATATATATATATATATATATATATATATATATATATATATATATATATATATATATATATATATATATATATATATATATATATATATATATATTTGTTATATATATGTTTTTATATGTATATATTTTTTATATGTATATATTTATGTATATCTATATATATATATATATATGTATTTATATATGAATATATAGTAAAAAAATATTTTCAAGCAAGCCATCATCAATCTGTATTGTGCATTTGATTGGTTTATTTTTTTAGGTGGTGTTACATGGGGTGGTTCATATAATAAAAAAACAAGTGCTTGTGGGATATGATGAATGAGTTTGTCTATCAATTTCAATCCTTTTGTCAGTATCGTGCCAATGAAGAACAAAAATAAGTAAGAGATTCCTCTACTAAGGCAGAACGAGCAGGTGACCCATTCAACTATCTTCTTTCTTGGATGCCTCACAAATATAACAAGAATCTTTTCTTTTTATCCATTTGTATAGTGTTTTTTAAATTTCTAGCCATATATATATACATATATATGTACTCATATATAACATCTGTTTGTTTTTATACATAGTGATAGAGTTAAAGTCATATATTTTATGTAGAATGTTGATATTAATCTGTCCACCTGCCGTTAGAAAGGTTTTTGATTGTTAAAGGAATATATGTGCGTTTTGGAAAGACATTTTTGATATTTATTTGTGCAAGTGTTGCTAGCAAGGTTTTTTGGTTTGCTAACAATAATATTAAAATGCAGACATTATTGGTTTCGTTTCGGGATTGAAGGGTGGTTCATATAGCAGCCTTGCCAAATCCTTAAAAACCAACGGGTTCACTACCGATGAAGTTGTCTGATGTATGTGGTTCTCTTCGCTATTCCCATCCGCCAGGTGTTTTGCCATGGCTGCCATGATGGCATTAATCATCATATGAGCTGAAACCTGCAACGGATTTGTGGAGTGGGTTATCAAGCAAATATTATGATTCTTAAGATCCGTAAACAAGAAAAGCACTTAGGACAACATCGATAACAACATTAGGATCAACAAGAAATCAACTAAGTTGTCCCTTTCCATGGCAGATCCATCATCCTTCAAATGAGATAGAAAAGAAGAAAACTTGCATTTTAATGAGACTAGCCCATAAAAAAAAAAAAAAAAAAAAAAAAAAAAAAAAAAAAAAAAAAAAAAAAAAAAAAAAAAAAAAAAAAAAAAAAAAAAAAAAAAAAAAAAAAAAAAAAAAAAAAAAAAAAAAAAAAAAAAAAAAAAAAAAAAAAAAAAAAAAAAAAAAAAAAAAAAAAAAAAAAAAAAAAAAAAAAAAAAAAAAAAAAAAAAAAAAAAAAAAAAAAAAAAAAAAAAAAAAAAAAAAAAAAAAAAAAAAAAAAAAAAAAAAAAAAAAAAAAAAAAAAAAAAAAAAAAAAAAAAAAAAAAAAAAAAAAAAAAAAAAAAAAAAAAAAAAAAAAAAAAAAAAAAAAAAAAAAAAAAAAAAAAAAAAAAAAAAAAAAAAAAAAAAAAAAAAAAAAAAAAAAAAAAAAAAAAAAAAAAAAAAAAAAAAAAAAAAAAAAAAAAAAAAAAAAAAAAAAAAAAAAAAAAAAAAAAAAAAAAAAAAAAAAAAAAAAAAAAAAAAAAAAAAAAAAAAAAAAAAAAAAAAAAAAAAAAAAAAAAAAAAAAAAAAAAAAAAAAAAAAAAAAAAAAAAAAAAAAAAAAAAAAAAAAAAAAAAAAAAAAAAAAAAAAAAAAAAAAAAAAAAAAAAAAAAAAAAAAAAAAAAAAAAAAAAAAAAAAAAAAAAAAAAAAAAAAAAAAAAAAAAAAAAAAAAAAAAAAAAAAAAAAAAAAAAAAAAAAAAAAAAAAAAAAAAAAAAAAAAAAAAAAAAAAAAAAAAAAAAAAAAAAAAAAAAAAAAAAAAAAAAAAAAAAAAAAAAAAAAAAAAAAAAAAAAAAAAAAAAAAAAAAAAAAAAAAAAAAAAAAAAAAAAAAAAAAAAAAAAAAAAAAAAAAAAAAAAAAAAAAAAAAAAAAAAAAAAAAAAAAAAAAAAAAAAAAAAAAAAAAAAAAAAAAAAAAAAAAAAAAAAAAAAAAAAAAAAAAAAAAAAAAAAAAAAAAAAAAAAAAAAAAAAAAAAAAAAAAAAAAAAAAAAAAAAAAAAAAAAAAAAAAAAAAAAAAAAAAAAAAAAAAAAAAAAAAAAAAAAAAAAAAAAAAAAAAAAAAAAAAAAAAAAAAAAAAAAAAAAAAAAAAAAAAAAAAAAAAAAAAAAAAAAAAAAAAAAAAAAAAAAAAAAAAAAAAAAAAAAAAAAAAAAAAAAAAAAAAAAAGTAAAAAAAAACATAGATTAAATGCAATCCAGTATTACCATTTGTATTCCGTCATCTACATTCAACCTTGGCATATGATATATATAACGGGTAGAAAATTTGAGCAGAGGGTTATCCTTTGAACTTCTTATTTGAATTTTTTTCTTTTTGAGCTTCCTTTATTAAAAGGTTTCATTAAATCACGATTCAGTACGGTTGGGTTCATATAACACTATGTTATCACATATAATAGCTCGTATATTAGATCAATATCAGATTAGATTATTGATGCATAAAGGTCGTGTATTATGGATTGCAGATTAAGAAATCTGACACGAACGGGTGTGTATCAAATGCAATTTTTAACCTTCCCATTATTTGGTAGTAATTTTATTACATTAGCTTACTGAAAAATAATTTATGTAAAGAAAAGCCGAAACTATTCATTTCATTACGTGATTATCCTCTGACTTTTGAGGGCCCGATGCAGTCCCGGTCCTCTACTTTTAGTGTGCTGCGTGATAAGTATGCATAGTCGTACGACGGACACGGGAATGAAACGTTTAAGGATGCCTGCTTACGTGGTTCTTTCGGTGATCCTGTAACTTTTGATGGCCGATGCAGCTCCGATTCCCTGCTTTTAATGTGCTCTATAAGTATGCATAGGTCATAAGACATACACGTGTATGAAACATTTAAGGAAGCCTGTTACGCGTATGGTCTCCCTAACATTTTTAACGAATGGAATGATGCTATTATAGAGGCTAAATTGTTGGCAATCGGTGCACAACTCTAGGAACTATTTGTTACAATGTTGTTATTCTGCGGAGTTAACAAACCACCCCCCCTGGTTGTGGGAACAAAATTTGGGAACTTAATCCGTAAGCAACTTAATCAACGTAAGCAACTTAATCAAGTAAGCAACTTAATCAACGTAAGCAACTTAATCAACGTAAGCAACTTAATCAACGTAAGCAACTTAATCAACGTAAGCAACTTAATCAACGTAAGCAACTTAATCAACGTAAGCAACTTAATCAACGTAAGCAACTTAATCAACGTAAGCAACTTAATCAACGTAAGCAACTTAATCAACGTAAGCAACTTAATCAACGTAAGCAACTTAATCAACGTAAGCAACTTAATCAACGTAAGCAACTTAATCAACGTAAGCAACTTAATCAACGTAAGCAACTTAATCAACGTAAGCAACTTAATCAACGTAAGCAACTTAATCAACGTAAGCAACTTAATCAACGTAAGCAACTTAATCAACGTAAGCAACTTAATCAACGTAAGCAACTTAATCAACGTAAGCAACTTAATCAACGTAAGCAACTTAATCAACGTAAGCAACTTAATCAACGTAAGCAACTTAATCAACGTAAGCAACTTAATCAACGTAAGCAACTTAATCAACGTAAGCAACTTAATCAACGTAAGCAACTTAATCAACGTAAGCAACTTAATCAACGTAAGCAACTTAATCAACGTAAGCAACTTAATCAACGTAAGCAACTTAATCAACGTAAGCAACTTAATCAACGTAAGCAACTTAATCAACGTAAGCAACTTAATCAACGTAAGCAACTTAATCAACGTAAGCAACTTAATCAACGTAAGCAACTTAATCAACGTAAGCAACTTAATCAACGTAAGCAACTTAATCAACGTAAGCAACTTAATCAACGTAAGCAACTTAATCAACGTAAGCAACTTAATCAACGTAAGCAACTTAATCAACGTAAGCAACTTAATCAACGTAAGCAACTTAATCAACGTAAGCAACTTAATCAACGTAAGCAACTTAATCAACGTAAGCAACTTAATCAACGTAAGCAACTTAATCAACGTAAGCAACTTAATCAACGTAAGCAACTTAATCAACGTAAGCAACTTAATCAACGTAAGCAACTTAATCAACTTATCATCTTATCAACTTATCAACTTTGATCAACTTTAATCAACGTATCAACTCTTATCAACTTATCATCTTATCAACTTATCAACTTTAATCAACTTTAAGCATCCCGTTACGCTTTTAACATTGGTGGTTAGTCACCCCACCCGGGAATGAAACGTTTAAGGATGCCTGCTTACGTGGTTCTTTCGGTGATCCTGTAACTTTTGATGGCCGATGCAGCTCCGATTCCCTGCTTTTAATGTGCTCTATAAGTATGCATAGGTCATAAGACATACACGTGTATGAAACATTTAAGGAAGCCTGTTACGCGTATGGTCTCCCTAACATTTTTAACGAATGGAATGATGCTATTATAGAGGCTAAATTGTTGGCAATCGGTGCACAACTCTAGGAACTATTTGTTACAATGTTGTTATTCTGCGGAGTTAACAAACCACCCCCCCTGGTTGTGGGAACAAAATTTGGGAATCTTTATCCGAGGATATTCCATACAAGAAGAGGAAATATTTTATGTTTCCTGAATTACAGGTGAGTAGAAGAAAAACTATCGTTTGCTAGAGCTGCAAGATCTCTTGGGGAGAGATGGAAAGACGTTGGGTGATTTTAGCGATTTTCCAAAACCAGATCGTTCTTTTTTTTATTATGGACAATTGCCTAATCAGAGAAGAACTGAGTTATAATACAATATTATGGGCAACTGTAATACAATATTATGGGCAGCTGTAACACCCGTCATTTTAAAAACCTGGATTTACAAAAACTTTGCCTAACGGCGTTCAAACTTTGCGGAAAACGTACATATAAAACTGTCACGGATGGTACCTTTCATAAAAATGGTGTTACTAAATCGTATCGTCACAACAATAAATGATAAATCCAAGTTATGGCACAAACATAAATGCCATACATCAATACATAAAACATAAGTCGTTAATAAGTAGCCAAACAATGGCTAACGGGGAAGTCTAAGCATCGGGGAACTAATGCTAATCTTCCTTTATTCTTCTACCCATCTCACGATCCACGCACTTCACTAGCTTATACCTGCTTATCCTGAAGGACACAACATTTTCATAAAAGCAAGTGTTAGCTAATAAATTAGCTAAATAAGATACACACAATTTGATAAAACGTTCTTCATTTTACTTTCATAAAAGTTCTTCATATTTTACTTATTAAAACATGATCACATTACACTTCATCCACTATTATCATAGATCAGCCCATACTTCCCTTTTTCCCACATTCCATCACATTTCATATCACATCAACGAGTACATACAACTTAATGAACATCTCTTAACATATCAACATATCTTACAACTTAGTCAACATCTCATATCATATCATCATATACTTTCAACATAATCAACATCTCATAACTTAGCATAATACACGTAAACATATCCCACGTATACATACTAACACAAGTAGAGTACATACTCCTAATTGTGCCTATCAACGATAAATCATACTTATAAGCAACTTAATCAACGTAAGCAACTTAATCAACTTATCATCTTATCAACTTATCAACTTTGATCAACTTTAATCAACGTATCAACTTATCAACATGTCAACTTATCATCTTATCAACTTATCAACTTTAATCAACTTTAAGCATCCCGTTACGCTTTTAACATTGGTGGTTAGTCACTCCACCCGGGAATACTAGATCAACAACTATGCCGCAAGAAAACACTCAAGCGACCACTTATTGTATCCCATCATGCTTTTAACATTGGTGGTTAGTCACTCCACCCGGAAACACTAGATCAACATAACTATGCCGCAAGGAGCCACTCAAGCGACCACGTACGCACTAGCTTTTCAACTAGCACGGGTTAAGCTTAACACAACTTATGCTCGAGACTTCTTATCTTTATTAGCTTAGACTACACTTTCACCTAAACTAATCACTTATCAACATCTTTACTTTACTTTTTACGCACTAACACTAAGGCTAGAACGATTTCCCACATTTCACACTTTACTTTAACTTTAGGTATTTTCATTACCTAATTAATGTCACATCTACTTCAACGTTTAATCTCACTAACGTGCACAACTCATAACATTTCTTACGTGTATCTAGTGAACTAGACATTTCATACTTAAGCGCCACATATAAGCCATCACATATAACATTAAGGCATATCAACGACATTATCAACAATACATATCATAATCATTTCATGGCAACGTCATTATAAGCATCATACTTCATATGCACATAAATACTTCTACTTTAAACATCATCATATCAACATAAGTCATTTCAACATATCATCTTATCAACTTATCATCTTATCAACTTATCACTTATCAACTTATCACTTATCAACTTATCATCTTATCAACTTATCATCTTATCAACTTATCACTTATCAACTTATCACTTATCAACTTATCACTTATCAACTTATCATCTTATCAACTTATCATCTTATCAACTTATCACTTATCAACTTATCACTTATCAACTTATCACTTATCAACTTATCATCTTATCAACTTATCATCTTATCAACTTATCACTTATCAACTTATCACTTATCAACTTATCACTTATCAACTTATCATCTTATCAACTTATCATCTTATCAACTTATCACTTATCAACTTATCACTTATCAACTTATCACTTATCAACTTATCATCTTATCAACTTATCATCTTATCAACTTATCACTTATCAACTTATCACTTATCAACTTATCACTTATCAACTTATCATCTTATCAACTTATCATCTTATCAACTTATCACTTATCAACTTATCACTTATCAACTTATCACTTATCAACTTATCATCTTATCAACTTATCATCTTATCAACTTATCACTTATCAACTTATCACTTATCAACTTATCACTTATCAACTTATCATCTTATCAACTTATCATCTTATCAACTTATCACTTATCAACTTATCACTTATCAACTTATCACTTATCAACTTATCATCTTATCAACTTATCATCTTATCAACTTATCACTTATCAACTTATCATCTTATCAACTTATCATCTTATCAACTTATCACTTATCAACTTATCACATCAACTTATCATCTTATCAACTTATCATCTTACAACCTATGATACAAGAAGGATGGAAATATAAGTCAACTAGACACTTAAACGCGCTTAGAACCCTTCTGCCGGCTGATATCGCCGAGCCCATGGGTGGTCTCGTCGATATCAACTTCCAGACTCGCACCCTTCACTTGCAGGCGACTTTTCAACCTCAAGACGACCAAATGAGTCAAAACTTAGTTCTTAAGAAATGTAGGAAATTCAAATACCTTTCCAGAATATAAAGTTTGACTCTTGAAGTTCTATAATGAATGATTTATGACGTTTACAAGATAGGCCAGCAGAACTCGTCCGAAATTCGACCACTTTTGGAAATCGACACTTTTCGCCTATCTATGGGCAAAATCACCAGAAACGTTATTCATATTGATTCAAGAGGACACGTAGACCTTTTCAAAAATATAAGATTCATCTCCTAACTCTTTTAATTGAAAGAGATATGATTTTTGCAATATTACTAGATTTTCAGATCTAATAAACCCTTTGTTTTTCAAACTATTTCGACCATCAAATGACCATAGCAACCACCACGACCTATGGATCTCATATGCACCCAAAATATGACTCATATAATGATTTCACAAGATCACTTGTTCCAGGGACAAGAGGATACAATAACAATACGTTAGATTACCCGAAAACCCAAGTAATCGATGACGAAACGTAATCAAATCAACCCTAACCCTTAAGATCCGAATTGATTGGGTAAAAACCATTCAAATGACTCAACAATTGATCAATAAATCATATCATACCTGAAGGAAGATTAAAGGATCGAAATCTATGCGAAATCACTCCCGAATCGACCCGAAATTGCTCTAAACTTGAAGGAGAGGCCTAGGGTTTTGTGTGAAAGACTTTTTCTAGGGTTTTGATCTGAATTCTTTGCCCTAGGGTCGACCTCCATACCCTTTATATACTGAAATAACTTTTAAAACTTTACATCTAGGCCCTCGCACTTCGTTACAACTCGTTTCGGCCCTTAACGGCTCTTTTAACGCCTACGGGAACACTTATCGACCCTTATATCTTATCGGGAACATTAATTGACTTTATTAATCATTATCAACTTTAATTTCATTACTTTAAATCACTTTAACACATATCTCACGTAAATCATTTAATTCACGTAAGGACATATAAAACACATAGTAACTAACGGTCGCTAACGGCAAGTTAACAGTCAACGTCAAAAAGTTTTGGGATGCTACAGCAGACGAACACCAAGACCTTTATAGATCCCCCAATCCAGACCAGAAATCGATATACCAGAAAGTCATTGCCTCTGTTGAAGAAGAACAGAAAGGTGGCTTTTATTTTGTTTATGGTCCTGGTGGTACTAGAAAAACTTTCTTATACAAAGCTATATTATCACAATTAACATCTGCTGGCATGATTGTCCTTGCAATCTTTAGGTACTGAAAAATATTCAGGTGTTTTATAAAATATCCCCATGTATGTTGTGTGACACGTTACCATATTTATAACAAACATAGATAGGTAATAACATACGATAAGCTGTTACTATGTCAATCTTATAATCTTATATCAAACTAACTTCAACCTGTCCAGTTTGCTTCTAAAGCACACCATAACATACCCCTTTATTGTCGAGTTTTATATGTTATTGGTGTTCACAATTTTCACATTGTCACAGGGATTGCATCTTTGTTGTTATCGGGCGGCAGAACGGCTCATAGTCATTTTGCTATTCCATTAGAGCTCACCGCAACCATCACCTCTAGCGATGCCACCACAACCACCTAATTAAACATCAGTCCCTCTTCTAATATATATCTTTACCTATACCTATAATGTCTTCAACTTGCTTGCGTGGGCTGCTATTTGGTGAGTAACTCGATGTGTCTTTTTTTTCATTTTCTTTGTAATTATTGTGCCGAATAACAAGATGTGGTGACGATCTTGATTCTTGAAGCAATAAGATGATGGTATAAAAGTAAATTGTTTTTCTTTTCCAGTTTCTGGGCCATGACAAAGATGATGGTGTCGTTGCAGTGGTGTATCCGGTAAAAAGGTAAAATGTTTCTAACTATCTACTTGACATATGTAATTCTATCCACTAAAAATGGCAAAATGGGACAGTTGGGCTGGTCTAATTGGATTTGATTGAAAGCAAAGTCATAAATATTATTAAGGTGTTTGCCTGATCCGATAACTCTTTTTGTCCAACTATTGTTTTTAGAAGTTTTTACCAATATATAGTGTGCCTAATATCATACAAAACTTGTGGTTTCAAATTTTCAACCATAATCTCTGAGTTATGAATAAAATGGCGGAGGAGGCTTTATGCATTACGGGTGACCTTTAGCGATTTAGATATAAACCATAGTCCAAATGAACCTATATACAAGTAAATTGGTTGAAATGGGTGTGCTTGACACATCTTCTCTGTCTTTTAATCCGTAGATTTTATTAGAGCTCGACAAGATAAATAAGGATAAGGAGGCAGAAAATAATCGAAACCGCCTGCTGAAATTCTTCAATGCCAATTATGACTGATGCGATGGTGAATTTGCTCCACATTATCTATCAAAGATTTTGATCTACCCATCTGGCTTACATATTTTTTCCTTTTTTTGTGATGGGCAAAATGTGTGTTTGTTGTTGGCCTATACCCTTCTGACAAGCTATTTATTTGTTTACATTTCGGTATTCTCATTCGTTTGATCTTCTCATATGGCTATTTCTGGTAGAAATTTGATAATGGTGGAGTGATATGACATTTGAATTTGCATAATGAGGGGTTTATAGAAGATGGTATAACACTTGCAGTGGCATTTCTTATTAACATTTCAGTTATATAATTAAGAGATTTGGGGTTTGCACTTTGCAGTTCTTTCAACTTGAACCCAGATGACCAGGAGGGCTGTGAAGACATGGACTTCATATACCACCAAGGTATCTTGCCAACCCATTCATTTTTTATTATAATCAATGGGCCTACACCCCTTTGTTTATAAAAATTCCAAAACTTTTGCATAGGTGAATTCTATAAATAAATAAGATATGTAGACGTGTAAAAGACATTGTATGCTAGAAGACAAGAATATAATAGGATTAGCACTCAAGCTGGTTAGTATTTGCTAAAAGTGAAATTTGTAGTTTCTATTTGCTGCTGTTTAAGACAACATTTTAGGAGTTTTGTCATTACATATAAGCTTTTTATTGAATACTTGATTACAACGAAATTAAAGAATCAAGGCGAACATACAAGATTTATTGATCGCTTGATTATAACCAGGTTATAGCCATTATTCAGGGGTTGTTTTTGCATTCTCATGTTTGTAAGCTTAACTGTTGGTTGTCATTGAAATAAATGTTTAAAGTGTCATTGGATGCCAACCCAAAATATTATTGGTCTTGCATCAGTTTTTTTTGAATGATGGCTTTATCCAAGTACAGGTTCTCATTCTATTACTCTTTCTGTTAATACTAATAATGGATCAGTGTGTATGTCTAAATTAGTGATGTCAATTTTTACTCATTGACTTATGAGATGGTTAATCCTGGTTATACTATATTCCTATTTCCTAACAAGTCAAATAAACAAAGTCATATTCCTATTTCTTAACAAGTCAAATAAATAAAGTTAAAAGAATTACTCCCTTCGTCCCATTGGAAGTGTCTTAATTTGAATATTCAAAGTCTTAATCTTTAAACTTTGACCTTAAATATATTTTTTTGTGTTATATAAAACTTAACGAAAATTATATCATTGAAAACACTTCTAAAACACAATCAATTCATATAACTTTCATCAAGTATTATCTAACACAAAGAAAATTATTTATGGTCAAAGTTGCAAAAGTTAGACTTTGAAATTTCAAAACATGACACTTCTAGTGGGACGGAGGGAGTATATTAATATGATAAGGGTGTCAAATGTCGCCCAAGGCGTATGTTTTCTTCATAAAATCTCCCAAGTCAATAAAAAAAAATGTTTAGGTTACTATTCAAATAATCAGATTATATAACATTTTTAAACAGTGTTTAACGTCAGACCTATTATACCCTCTTGAAAAGCTACCTGTTTAACCACTTTTATCGGTCTTAGCTATTAGAATAGGATAGTTATACTTTGTACTATTATCTCTTATGCTGATTGAATTGTTAGCATTGAGTTATCAATGTTAACTATATGGATAATCACCTGAAAAGCTGGCATATGAAAAAGTAGTTCATAAACGTCAATTAATGATCAAGAAAATTTAGCCAATGCATCAAACAGATCGACTTACATGGCCGTGCATCGCACGGGTCTTACTCTAGTAAAGAGATAAAATTAATTTGAATATTTAAGTTTGTGAACTAAATGTAAGATTAAATGAGAGGATAGAGGTAGCATTGCATATGAAGCAGAATGACATCTCAATGATATTTGGATATTACTCTCTTTTTACATTCGCGTTCTACTTTGAAAAATCTAAGCTTGTAAAACTAATATTTTTTATGATATTTAGATTCTTTTCTAGTGAACTTATATGTCCTCCCAGATGACTACCAAAAGTGCAATATCAATATTGTTCTTTCATCAAGAAAATATTTCATGAAAAATAGATTCGATCACAATAACATTGAATCCAACTTTACCTAGCATGGTCTGTGTGTTGCAGCCCTTAACTGAACGTTGTTTCGAGTGTAGTAGCAACATGCTTGCAATTCCATAACGACACAAGATTATTTGGGATGACCTGACCATGAAACATAACAAAGTCAATATATGTTTACATGAATAATAATAAACCATAGGTTACATAAGCTTTTGGTGGTATAAAAATTACCAAAACCATCAAGCCATAAGCGGGATGGCTTTAACAATAGATTGAGATTTGCAAATTAAAAATGACCTTTTCCGGACATAAATTGATTCTCCGAAAAGAAACTTGAGCAACATAACTGTGAGTCAAATTACTTGTGTATATTCAAAATTTGATTCCTAATTATAAAATATAAAACAAAAACATGTGAAAAGATATACTAACATAAGAATTAAAATTTGTTAAAGATAATCACTAACTTTGATGTAGCAAAAATTAGAGTGGATCTTCTTCACTTGCACCTGCAATTGATTCGGACCAAATATAAAAAACGTAAAACCGTTAAGATTTTTGGTAATTAATGTGACAACTCGTAATTAATTAACATCGGGTTAGTCCTAATCTCAATTAGACAGTCATTTGACGTGGAACTTATTAGACTGATGGACTTTTGACTTAGTCAAAATTAGACGTATCTTGATGACGTAGACTATTAGCTATCTAGACGAATGCCGAGTCTTTAAAAATAACTTTAAATTAATATTTAAAGGTTATGTCTTGTACAAGATAATTAGACTGTCTAGACTTAATATTATAAAGTTCCCTTTGACGAAACTTTATTTGCTTGTCTTGACTAAAAATGAGACGAGGGAAGATACCTTTATTTTACATTTTAAACTTTTGGTCAAACGGTATTTAATCGTAAGCATTTTTCCGAATTAAGGGTATTAAAAATATCCCAAAAAGGGCCACATGGGCCGAAATATTTGTTGTGGCTGGGAAGTAAACAACAATCAAACAACAAAACACTTCCCTCCTTTTCTTTCTTTCTTTGCCTGTCGACCCAACACACACAACACACACACACGAAAATTCCTCTTATGTTCTAAATCATTTACAAGGTGAAATCAAAGAGAAAATCAAAGGGATTAATCATATTTCGATAATAATTTAGGGTTTTGGGCATCTTAATCATCACCATCTTCATCTTTACCTCAAGAACATCAAATTTTGGTAAGTAAACATTTTTCTCAAACTTTTGATTCGATTTAAATTCATTTAAAGGTTTGTTTTAGTTTTGTAAACGGAATTAGAGGCTTTAAATTGTTATGTAAATTAGGGTTCCTGGAAATTTAATTAGGTTTTGACTTAGAATTTGGTATTTGAGGTCAAAATGGTTGAAAGTGCAAATGATTGGCGAAATGGTATTTTTCCGAGTCTATTGAACATGTTTAAACTTGTTATAATGAAAGGAATTGAGTTGAAAACGATTTGGGCTTTCCTGCATATATTTGCACCTGCTGGTGCTGGCTGCAGAATGAGGCCACTGCGGCGCAGTGGCATGGGCTTAGCCCCACTGCGGCGCAGTGGCATGGGCTTAGCCCCACTGCGGCGCAGTGAGCTTGGCAATGGCTCACTGCGGCGCAGTGAGCTTGGCAATGGCTCACTGCGGCGCAGTGGCATTTAGCCCCACTGCGGCGCAGTGGCATTTAGCCCACTGCGGCGCAGTGAGCATAGTTCTGGCTCACTGCGGCGCAGTGGTAACTTGCTGGAACTTTTGACTTTTCATTCAAATTTAGTAATAAAAGACGAACTTGAGTCAAATAATATTGAACATTGAATCACATTCTCGGTAAAGGCATTCTAGGATTGATAGCTAAGTAGTGGTACGTAGGATACTTGTCGTCGTGAGATTTGATCCTCACCATTGGTACTCTTATCCTAGGTTTTGGATAGACGTGGAGACTAGACTGCTCATATTCTCGGACTACTCATTCTTTAGCTCGTAGACTGCTAAGGTGAGTTTATGGCGCCCTTTTTCCTTTACTTTGGGCCTGAAAGCATGTACTGTATACACGACTACTTTGTAAATGATTTGTCTTTGTCTACGCCATGAGATTTGGTAAATGAAATCATTTGTCTTATATTTTCCATGAGACGGCTGTCTAAAAATGTGTATACATGTCTTATGAAAATTGATCTATATGTCTTGACTTGCCATGTTGTCGGCTGACTAAACTGTTTCTTGTGTTTTGACAAATTAAAATGATCCCCCTCATGTAGTATTATTTAGGTTAGACTTCGGTCTGAACCGTCTTGTCATATTATTTAGGTTAGACTTCGGTCTGAACCGTCTTGTCATATTATTTAGGTTAGACTTCGGTCTGAACCGTCTTGTCATATTATTTAGGTTAGACTTCGGTCTGAACCGTCTTGTCATATTATTTAGGTTAGACTTCGGAAAAAAAAAAAAAAAAAAAAAAAAAAAAAAAAAAAAAAAAAAAAAAAAAAAAAAAAAAAAAAAAAAAAAAAAAAAAAAAAAAAAAAAAAAAAAAAAAAAAAAAAAAAAAAAAAAAAAAAAAAAAAAAAAAAAAAAAAAAAAAAAAAAAAAAAAAAAAAAAAAAAAAAAAAAAAAAAAAAAAAAAAAAAAAAAAAAAAAAAAAAAAAAAAAAAAAAAAAAAAAAAAAAAAAAAAAAAAAAAAAAAAAAAAAAAAAAAAAAAAAAAAAAAAAAAAAAAAAAAAAAAAAAAAAAAAAAAAAAAAAAAAAAAAAAAAAAAAAAAAAAAAAAAAAAAAAAAAAAAAAAAAAAAAAAAAAAAAAAAAAAAAAAAAAAAAAAAAAAAAAAAAAAAAAAAAAAAAAAAAAAAAAAAAAAAAAAAAAAAAAAAAAAAAAAAAAAAAAAAAAAAAAAAAAAAAAAAAAAAAAAAAAAAAAAAAAAAAAAAAAAAAAAAAAAAAAAAAAAAAAAAAAAAAAAAAAAAAAAAAAAAAAAAAAAAAAAAAAAAAAAAAAAAAAAAAAAAAAAAAAAAAAAAAAAAAAAAAAAAAAAAAAAAAAAAAAAAAAAAAAAAAAAAAAAAAAAAAAAAAAAAAAAAAAAAAAAAAAAAAAAAAAAAAAAAAAAAAAAAAAAAAAAAAAAAAAAAAAAAAAAAAAAAAAAAAAAAAAAAAAAAAAAAAAAAAAAAAAAAAAAAAAAAAAAAAAAAAAAAAAAAAAAAAAAAAAAAAAAAAAAAAAAAAAAAAAAAAAAAAAAAAAAAAAAAAAAAAAAAAAAAAAAAAAAAAAAAAAAAAAAAAAAAAAAAAAAAAAAAAAAAAAAAAAAAAAAAAAAAAAAAAAAAAAAAAAAAAAAAAAAAAAAAAAAAAAAAAAAAAAAAAAAAAAAAAAAAAAAAAAAAAAAAAAAAAAAAAAAAAAAAAAAAAAAAAAAAAAAAAAAAAAAAAAAAAAAAAAAAAAAAAAAAAAAAAAAAAAAAAAAAAAAAAAAAAAAAAAAAAAAAAAAAAAAAAAAAAAAAAAAAAAAAAAAAAAAAAAAAAAAAAAAAAAAAAAAAAAAAAAAAAAAAAAAAAAAAAAAAAAAAAAAAAAAAAAAAAAAAAAAAAAAAAAAAAAAAAAAAAAAAAAAAAAAAAAAAAAAAAAAAAAAAAAAAAAAAAAAAAAAAAAAAAAAAAAAAAAAAAAAAAAAAAAAAAAAAAAAAAAAAAAAAAAAAAAAAAAAAAAAAAAAAAAAAAAAAAAAAAAAAAAAAAAAAAAAAAAAAAAAAAAAAAAAAAAAAAAAAAAAAAAAAAAAAAAAAAAAAAAAAAAAAAAAAAAAAAAAAAAAAAAAAAAAAAAAAAAAAAAAAAAAAAAAAAAAAAAAAAAAAAAAAAAAAAAAAAAAAAAAAAAAAAAAAAAAAAAAAAAAAAAAAAAAAAAAAAAAAAAAAAAAAAAAAAAAAAAAAAAAAAAAAAAAAAAAAAAAAAAAAAAAAAAAAAAAAAAAAAAAAAAAAAAAAAAAAAAAAAAAAAAAAAAAAAAAAAAAAAAAAAAAAAAAAAAAAAAAAAAAAAAAAAAAAAAAAAAAAAAAAAAAAAAAAAAAAAAAAAAAAAAAAAAAAAAAAAAAAAAAAAAAAAAAAAAAAAAAAAAAAAAAAAAAAAAAAAAAAAAAAAAAAAAAAAAAAAAAAAAAAAAAAAAAAAAAAAAAAAAAAAAAAAAAAAAAAAAAAAAAAAAAAAAAAAAAAAAAAAAAAAAAAAAAAAAAAAAAAAAAAAAAAAAAAAAAAAAAAAAAAAAAAAAAAAAAAAAAAAAAAAAAAAAAAAAAAAAAAAAAAAAAAAAAAAAAAAAAAAAAAAAAAAAAAAAAAAAAAAAAAAAAAAAAAAAAAAAAAAAAAAAAAAAAAAAAAAAAAAAAAAAAAAAAAAAAAAAAAAAAAAAAAAAAAAAAAAAAAAAAAAAAAAAAAAAAAAAAAAAAAAAAAGTAAAAAAAAAAGACGTACGTATGATTAGCATCTCATATATGAGATTAGTGGCACAAAGTTCATTGAGAAAATTGTAATGCAAATTCAGAATGAGATAACAACATTAGTAGCCGTATATTGAGATTAGGGTTACCATTGAAAAAGTATTAGTAAAGATTAAAAAGATATGATAGTTATTGTTATTTTATTATTAGATAAATATACGAGGAAATTGAAATAGAAATATGATCTTTTATTGTTCTAAAAGAATTTAAAAAAGAGAAAAAAAAAGGAGAAATTAACAAATAGGAAAAAATATGATGTGGCAGGTAAAGACTGATGCCAACTAAGCGAAAAACTATCATCTTTTACTTATATAGAGATGGTTGAAGCCTACTTGAAGGGTTTAGAGTGTCAAGTTTGGCATGTATATAAGCCATTGTCTTCAGGTCTTCATTCATTTGTAATTCAATTGAGTTAGAAATGTATAACACAAGGTATCAACAAGTATAATAAAAACCTTTTGGGGGGATCTTTTATATGTATCAAAATATTGATAATCGTTTTTGGTCCCAAATTTTTGAGGCTGCTTTTTCCAATAGACGTTGGTTACATTTCTTTACGTTATTTGTACCGTGTTGAAATATGATCACATTAAATAAACGCATGTCCGGAAAATATTTAAGCCTAGGGTCACACGAAATGACACGTATACACTATGTAAATATGTTCACGAAATGATTAATAAACATTCGTTAAAAGTTAAATAAATGTTTATTAATTAAAAGAGAATGACTTAAATGTAAATTAGGAATTGGAGTTGTTTCCTAATTACAAAATAGGGGGGAGGGGGGACGGTTTTGAGAGAGTTTCCTAATCCCTCTCAAACTTGTTCACCAAGTTTAAAAACCCTTACAATTAAACCTATATAAAGGGGTTAAGGGTCAAGGGTTTTCCATGACAATTAGAATTGTAAAAACCCTAACTAATTCTTTCTCCTCTCTCTCTTTTGGTTCGACATTAGCAAGGAAAAAAAGGGTTTTCGGGTTTTGTTGATTTCGACTTTAAGGGGTTATACACAAAGGGTTGTGAGTTCGTGATCGGGTACTAGCATACATACGTAGTGGTGTCAAGTGTGCGATCGTAGAGGGGTTTTACTTTAAACCCTAATAATAATAATTATCATTATTATTTGATTATTGGAAGTTAAGCTAAAAGTTACACATTCACTTTACTTTGTTAATTATTATATTGCATATGATTTATTTCGCTGCGTATTCGTGTAATTGTTTATGATAATAGTTATGAATCCTAACAGTGGTATCACGAGCCTACTATGTGATATATTAGTTACAAAGTTCAAAACTTGAGGGGGGTTTTGAGGGTTGGTTCGATTAATTAAATTAAATAATTTTTTATTTATTTTTTAATAAACTCGAAATTGATGAAAAATAAAATTAGGGTTTTGTTTTTTATCATTAATTAAACCCACTTAATGTTAATGGTTAAATTAAACCCTCTATGCAAGTTTTGATTATGTGACTTGACATGTTTATGTGATAAATTGCATGTTATTTGTATCTTTTATTTAATGTTGTTAAATAGAAGTAAAACCATGAGGAATTCATGCAAAATTCTTTATGGTTATTACTTAGATATATTGATATATGTTGCTTAGTTTAAAGGTCCAATAATTAGGGTTAATTATTTGATAATTATGTGACAATGTGAATTTTTCGTGTGAGTTTTTTCTGTTTGACACCAGTTCACTAAAAAATTCATATAAAATCAACCGTAATGAGTTAGGAGCTCTCCTTTGGACTGTAGATGCACGTTTCATAGGGCTACAACTTTGTAGTTCTGAGCTAAGGCCAATTCGGACGTTTACTATGTCAAATCTGGCCGTGAAGCTGCTGGAAAATTCCAGTCAGCATCTAAATCTATGTGTTTATTTGATAATTGTATGTTTGTATATTGTTTAAAGGCTTACGCAATCAAGGTAACTTGATGTATGTGGTCCTCTTCTATGAAGGGGAAGCCATTCTTAAACATGTACATTAACCATAGTGACCATGATTTAGGTTGCCCACCATAAATCGTTGCATGATTAATTGTTAATTGTTAGTAAGTTTATTTATTTTGCTATTATTGTAAATGGTGATGCAAAATTGTTTTAAGAAAAAATAAACTTGACTAATAAATATTGAAATATGATTTTGTTTTAATAAAATTGGTGTCTTACAATCAAAAGATACACGGCTCACCTATTTGAACAAACTCTAAGAGAGGTATAAGTCGGGATGCGCTAGCTCCCTAAAGAAGTGGGTTCTTAATTGCGTATATCGCAAACCTTACTTCTGCGCTTCTTTGTGCGTTCAATTGGAGCTACCGAGCTCTTTTGTGTTGTTAAGACAATAAAAATGATTTTATTAAACATTATGTTATGAAGATGTGCATGAATCTTCATACATAAACATTTGATTCACATCAATTGCATTACCCAATTAAAGTTAAGTCTTTGCCACCCACTTTGCTAAGAACACTTGCAATTGCTTTTTGCTCTACGTGAGACGTAGGTGAATTGCAACCCCAAGGTAAATTACTACTCATCGTGAGACGGTGGTAGACTATTTACAGTTCTTAATTGGGCGACTTAAAACGAGTTAAGCTGTGAGACCTTGACCCGTGGCATAAGATGGGACAAAACATGATTACAAAACACTTGATGCCCCTATTCAAGTGTCATTTGTAAGTCCCATAAAATCTAGGAATTGTACTTGTAATGCAATTACTGATCGTCACTTACCTTTTGAGTACGTCATTTCTAGCAGATCAACTGATGAAATGATGGTATGTCAATTGGATCCTAGCCTTAATGAGATTAATTGTTAAATGATTTAACATTGGGTAATTATATTTCTTAAGGAATTTATTATCGAAAATACTGATTTTTGAACTTGAATCTGTTTTGTAGATGGCAACAAATCCTTCACAAAACATACACTAATCGGCTTTCAGGTCGACGCTAGAAAGAGAAAAGCTTTCTGGAACCAATTTCAATGTCTAGTATCGTCAGCTGAGGATCGTCCTAAGAGTTGAAAAGAAAATCGATGTTCTTGAAAAATAGATGCCCGCTGTCCCTGATGCTAGTGCCACTGCTGCGCAGTTGGAAGCATACAATACTCAGTACGATAGACATAATGAGGTTGCTTGTTTGATGCTAGGTAGCATGACTCTCGAGCTTCAAAAGCAATTCGAATTGTACAATCCGTATGATATGATCAGAGAACTCAAGTCTATGTACGAAAAACAAGCTGGAGTTGAATTATTTGAGCTAATTGAGTCACTCCATGATTGCAAGCATGAGTATGGGAAACCGGTCAGCGCTCATGTACTCAAGATGAAGAGTTACTTTGAGCACTTGGAAAGGCTAAACTATGTGTATCCTCAGCCTATTGCTATTGGCATGATTCTTAAGTCCCTTTCAAGGGATTTTGAGAGCTTTGTGCGCAATTACAATATGCACAGCATGAGTAAAACGATAGCTGAACTTCATGCCATGTTAATTGAGTATGAGAAAAACCTTCCCAAGAAATCTGAGACACCCCAAGTTCTTATGATTAAGGGGAGAAAGGTTCAGAAAGCAAAACAATCGAAAGCTAAGGGCAAGAACGTTGGTAAGGGAAAGCAAAGTGCTTCTGTCTCCAAACCGAAAAAGACCCCTCCAGCGAAAAAGGAGCATCCGGCTAAGGACCAGGCTTGTCATCACTGTGCTGAAGTGGGACACTGGAAGAGGAATTGTCCTAAGTATCTAGCTGAGTTGAACGAGAAGAAGAAGCAAGCTGGTTTAGCCAGTTCTTCATGTATCTTCACAATTGAATTATATTCCTTTTCTAAGCGTAATTCATGGGTTTATGACACTGGCTGTGGAACTCATATCTATAATACATTACAGGGGCTTAGAGGAAGAAGGAAACTGAAGCCAGGAGCTTTGCAACTGTTCGTGGGCAATGGTCTGCCGGCAGCTGTGAAAGAAATAGGAGACTTTCATTTAGTTTTACCTACTGGATTAGTTATTGTGTTAGACAATTGTCATTATGCACCTTCTATTACTATAGGTGTAATTTCAGTTTCTTTGTTGAAAGACAACGGATTCATTAATGTTTTTAATGATTATGGTATTTCAGTTTCTAGAAATAATGTTCATTATTTTAATGTTGTTCCTTGTAATGGTATTTTTGAAATTGATATGCGTGGTTGTGATTCAAATGATAATTCAATGTATAATGTTAGCAAAAGAGTCAAGTCTAACTTGGACTCTACCTATCTTTGGCATTGTCGTCTTGCTCATGTTGGCAAGAAACGCATTGAAAGACTTCAACGTGAAGGTATCTTACAATCAAATGATGAAGAATCATTTGAAAAATGTGTGTCTTGTGTTTCTGGCAAGATGACAAGAAAACCTTTTCCGCATAAACCGGAGAGGGCTAAAGAGCTACTTGGACTCATACATACCGATGTTTGTGGCCCATTTAGACATGTGTCAAGGAAAGGTGCTAGCTACTTCATAACTTTTACGGATGATTTCAGTCGTTATGGTTATGTTTACTTTGCTTAAACATAAACATGAAGTCTTTGAAACATTCAAAGAGTTTAAAAATGAAGTAGAAAATCAACTCGGTAAAACCATCAAGATTCTTCGTTCGGATCGAGGTGGAGAATACTTAAGCCAAGAGTTTAAGGATTGTCTAAAAGCTTGTGGATTTATTCAACAGCTTACTCCTCCATATACTCCACAACATAATGGTGTATCTGAGAGAAGAAATCGAACCTTGTTGGACATGATGAGATCAATGATGAACCTTACGACTCTCCCATTTTCATTTTGGGATTATGCTCTAGAGACTGCTGTACGCATTCTCAATATGGTTCCAACCAAGAAGGTTGACAAGACACCGCATGAATTATGGCATGGAAGTATCCCTAATTTGTCTTACTTAAGAGTCTGGGGATGTGAGGCACTTGTGAAGCAAGATACGCCTGACAAACTTCAACCTAGATCCGTTAAGTGCATCTTTGTAGGATACGCAAAGGAAACGATGGGTTACTACTTCTGCTTTCCTAACGACAACACTGTTAAAGTTGCTAGATATATGCTGAGTTCTTTGCAAAGAATCTCATCTTGGAAAGTGTTTTGCTATGAAAGACTTGGGTGAAGCAACATTCATTCTTGGAATCAAGATCTACAGAGATAGAACTAAACGGTTGATTGGACTAAGTCAAAGTGCTTATATTGATAAGATCTTGAAGCGATTCAAGATGGAGAATTCCAAGCGTGGTTTTGTACCCATGCAGGAAGGACTTAGCTTATCTAGCAAACAAGGTGCCTCTACACCTGAGGAGGTGGAGCGTATGCAGAGGGCTCCTTATGCTTCGGCTGTGGGATCTATTATGTATACGGTAAGATGCACTAGACCTGATATAGCATTCGCGTAAAATATCGTTAGCCGATATCAACAGAATCAGGTGAAGGTCACTGGACTGCTGTGAAGAACATTCTTAAGTATCTGCGAGCTACTAAAGTCTTAATTCTAGTATATGGAGGAAATCCTGATGCAGAGCTCAAAGTGACTGGATACTGTGATGCTGGATTTCAGACTGATAGAGATGATACAAAATCTCAGTCGGGATACGTCTTCGTTTTAAATAGAGGCGCGGTGGATTGGAAGAGCAAGAAGCAAACCACAGTTGCTATGTCTGCGACAGAGTCTGAGTATATTGCCGCCTCAGAAGCCGCCATGGAAGCCGTCTGGATTAGGAAGTTTATTTCTGGGCTTAACGTGATGCCCTCAAATAACACACCTATAGATATGTATTGCGACAATACTGGTGCAATAATCATTGCCAACGAACCCGGAGTTCAGAAAGGTGCCAGACATTATCCTAGACGATATCACTATGTTTGTGAACAAATCACACTAGGAGAAATCAAGTTACTCAAAGTTCACACAGATTATAACTTAGCTGATCCTTTTACAAAAGCTTTGTCAAAAGGAAAGCTCGATAAGCATGCCGAAGGCATAGGACTTAAATTAGCTAGTTATTTCATGTAAATCTTTGATTGGTATTTGGATAAAGGATGTTGAACAATTATTATTTAATAAATGAATTAAAGTACTTGGTATGTTTGTTTTCATTTAATACATAATTGTATCCTATATTTGCATGTTTAAATCCATGAATATTTTATATTCTAATATGTCATTGTCGATTAACTATATGAGAATATAGTTAAACTAAGACAAATGTGAGTGATTGGTAATATTCTTAGAATATTAAGGATGGTCCCACCAAACTCACATGATATCCATAAGATGCATATTGGACTACCCCACTAACGAATAATCACTTTATGGATCGACGTCATTAAGTGAAATTCGTGAAATTGTTGCTTTACTTATCCTTAGACTTGAGATACAAGCTGGTTATGCATGTGTGGATTGCATTCTCTTGATATAGTTCTAACTATCCTGAATAAGGTAGTATCAAAGGGCTATTTTCAGAAATGTAATGAAATGACATGACTAACACGTGTAGTCAAAATAGGATTTGTTCCTTCAACTAGTTATTGAAGTATGATACCATTGGGCCCCTCATTAAGTAATTAAGATGTTTGTATGCGCGTACCCAAATGAATTATAGATGTGTCTCGATTAATTTGGTAATCTTAATTAGTTGTGGAAATGAGAAACAGAATCGTTAAATTATGGATTGACTTTGATCCATATCCATATTTAACAAAGGTATCTGAAACAAAGGGATAGTAAACACTGAAACTATTTCAAAATACTTTAAGAAACTATACTTAAATATTTCCGGGAGCATTGGCGTGTTGCTAGACGCTAACCAATGTTATTGCCTTTATTATAACATGCTCAAGTGCGAGCTGTTGGAATATGATCACGTTAAATAAACGCATGTCCGGAAAATATTTAAGCCTACGGGGTCACACGAAATGACACGTATACACTATGTAAATATGTTCACGAAATGATTAATAAACATTCGTTAAAAGTTAAATAAATGTTTATTAATTAAAAGAGAAGGACTTAAATGTAAATTAGGAATTGGAGTTGTTTCCTAATTACAAAATAGGGGGGACGGTTTGGAGAGGGTTTCTTAATCCATCTCAAACTTGTTCACCAAGTTTAAAAACCCTTACAATTAAACCCTATATAAAGGGGTTAAGGGTCAAGGGTTTTCCATGACAATTAGAATTGTAAAAACCCTAACTAATTCTTTCTCCTCTCTCTCTCTTTTGGTTCGACATTAGCAAGGAAAAAAAGGGTTTTCGGGTTTTGTTGATTTCGACTTTAAGGGGTTATACACAAAGGGTTGTGAGTTCGTGATCGGGTACTAGCATACATACGTAGTGGTGTCAAGTGTGCGATCGTAGAGGGGTTTTACTTTAAACCCTAATAATAATAATTATCATTATTATTTGATTATTGGAAGCTAAGCTAAAAGGTACACATTCACTTTACTTTGTTAATTATTATATTACATATTATTATTCCGCTGCATACTCGTGATTATATGTATATGATAATTGTTATAAATCCTAACATACCGGACATTTCTTTTCATTTCTCGACAATGAAGTAAGACCAAGCTCATGAGCTTATGCCTCCACAAGCAAAAAAGTTTCAAGATATTGAGTGAAAGTGAACAGCTTCGAGTAAATCTTCTAGAAAGTGTACCTTAAAGCATACAGCTTTCTGGATATAGATGGTAAATATCTATCAGATACAGATACGATTACGATTACCACAACCGACTTTATGTACAATTGAATTAAGTTTCACTTTTTCGATGCATTTCTTCACCATTGATTCTTGTTTATACATAGGTGATAGGTGGCACTGTGGCAGATTGAGTAACAATATATTTTTCTAATTCACCTCCTAAACATTCTCTAGTATAATAAAGTCTAGCTAACTTGCTAGTTACTACTGAGTGCATATTGTCACTTTATTTATATATTGCTTTAGATCAGAAAATGACATGTAGGCTCTGTTAGGTCCAGTTTACTGAGAAACTGGAGCATCTCCAGTTGCATCTGGAGACCAGAAGATTTGTCTTGAAATAATATGAAGTCCAGTGGCCAGTGTACAGTTTATGCCACTGGAGCTTCCCTCCAGTTGAGATCTGACCAAGACCTGAAGCATTCCAGTTGAAGTCGAAGACAACAAATGGAAGATAGAGAATGACCATGGCAGCGAAGCCCAGTGGACATTCTAACCAGATCGAAACTGGAGAGCATCAGTATAAAGCATTTACAAAGCTTTACACTGATTACGAGGAAGACCTTTTTGCTTTATGTACTATTAACCGGACAATAGCAATTGTCTATGTTTATAGTACCAAAAGTACATAAAGCAGGTTGGATAAAGTGACTTTATGTCTTACTTTATCAAGCATGTTCAAGGAATTAAATGCAATTCCTTAAATGCTCTCAACCATATTTGTACGACAAGGTTGATATCCCAATGTCAACCTTTGCCTATAAATAGAGGTCTTTGCACAACCAAGAAATAACTTTGCATAACCTGACTTTGCATATTCTTGGTGACTTGTGCAATATTCTCTCAATCGCAAAAAGGAACATTTCACAACTCTAAGTGTTTCGATTGTTTAAGAGAATTTCCAAGTTTAGATCGATTGTATTTCATAGGTTGTTAGGATATTTACATCTTTGTATTATCTTGGTTCCGCAACAACCTTGTAATTTATTTAACATCAATAAATAAATTACACTTGAAAATTACATATCATCTCACCAATTTACTTTACAAGTATTTATTTATTGCATTGTCTTTTACTTATTATTATTGTCACCTTAATAAGTAATCTATCCAGTAACTTGGTATATATTCACTGCAACTGGTCGTCTCCAGTTCAGTGAACTTATTGCAAAGGAATCTCACCATTGACATGGAGGTGTCTTCAGTTAGTACCATCTATTGAGTTGGGACTTACAAGTGGTATCAGAGTAGAAAGACTAATTTATTGTCTAGATCTGCTTAGATGACTACTACTGAAGGTGAGAATGGTTCTGGTCAAGATGAAAATGTTAATAATACACCACCTAATCAAAATGTTAATACCAATCCTCCTCCTCCTAATGCCCCTAGCCATGTCCATGTCTATTATTCTAACACTCATGTTCCCAAATTCGATGGAAACAGTGAGGCCTTTGGGACATGGAAGGCCAGAATGCTTTTGCATTTTGGTGGGATAGAGAGGTATATGTTGAAAATCCTCAAGGATGGACCACATATACCCATGTCTCATGGGGTTAGTCCTTTTCTTGATCCAACTGGATCTAGAAGGGGTACTAGGGAAAAGCCAGAAGACCATTGGTCTGATGAGGATCGTAGACTTGTGGACTTGGATACCAAGCTCAAGAACATGATCCTTGGGGCTGTTCCTGAAGACCTTATTCCAACACTTGTGTTGTTCCCTAGTGCCAAGGCAATGTGGGATGAATTGGTCCTTCAGTTTAAAGGAGGTGATGACACCATTGTCACCAGAAAAGTTGCTTTAAACAAGAAGTATGAATCCTTCTTTGCTTTACCCAATGAGAGCCTGACTGGTACTTATACCAGGTTCACCAGTGTGATTAATCAACTGAGAGGGCTGGGTGTAGAGAAGGATAAGGATATTCTTCTTGAAAATTTTTGTGATATTCTTCCCTCCAAATGGGCAAATATGGTTCTTGTCCCAAGACAAGGTAAGACCCTGCACTCCCACACTCTTGCATCTCTTTATGGAGCCTTCAGATTCACTGAAGATAACAATGCACAAAGAATTGTGGCTGAGCAGGATGCTTTAAACCATGCCCAGAGTTCCAAGGTTGCTAGTTTAACTGATAAACCTTGTGCTGCTTTAATATCTGTTGAGAATGTCCAGTCACATTGATATCGCCTATTTTATACATATTTATTTTATGCAATATCACCACTTTTATATGTGTATTATTGTTAAATTTATAGACTTTTATACTTAATTTGTGATTTTGTTAGATTATAGGTCTAAAAGATGAAAGATGATAAAAGTGAGCTAAATAAAGATTATTTATGAAAGATCAAGATTGGAGGATTATTTAATGAAGATTATTTATGAAAGATCAAGATTGGAGGATTATTTAAAAGACTTGGACTGACAAATCATCTATGGGCTTGATTAAATACAAATAACAAAAAGATGCATGTTTGAACCACTTGTCCAACAGATCTCGACATCAAAGAACTAAAATGGGCGGCCCACATGAAGGATTCCATATTTGAGAATTAAAGCCAAAAGCCCAAAACGTGGGCAGGAGCCAGGAGGTCGGCAAAGTAAAACCTTGGCCATGAAGTTTACATCCAACACCAATTTATATATACAGTATATTAGTTTTAGTTAGAGGTGCAAGAAGCGGTTAACCGATTTCGGTTATTAATTTTAATAACCGGTTTCGGTTATTTTTTGAAACAGTAATAACCGGTTACGGTTAACTTGTACCGGTTAATAACCGGTTTCTAGGTTTTAAAACTGGAACCTATCTAACCGATTTCGATTAATAATAATCGGTTAACCGATACCGGTTAACCTATTCAGTTTTTTTTAACCGCCCATTATAATATTGAGAAAGTGGTGAACAATGGGGAAAAACAATCATTTTCGACAAGTCTGAGCGATGAAAGAAGCATTAATCTATATATAGTATAGATATATTGAAAGCTTACGAAATCATCTGATGGTGCGATCTTTCCGGTTATATCAGTGTATGTATATAATATGATTGATATATATATATATATATATATTATATATATATATATATAATATATATATATATATATATATATATATATATATATAATATGTATATAATATGTGATTAACCGGTTAACCAGTTATTATTTGGAATAATTAACCGGTTATAGGTTAACCGGTTAATAATCGGTTTTGGTTTTGAAAAGAGTAATCGGTTAGTAACCGACGGTTTCTGGTAACCTATAATCGGTTTTTACTATTCCAGTTATTAACCGGTTTCGGTTACCGGTTACAAATCGGGTCGGGTCGGTTAATCGGTTTTTTCTTACACCTCTAGTTTTAGTAAGGGTTTTTTCATTATGATTCGTACGTGAGTCGTAGGTGTTAGGGGCGTGAGTAAGGAGCCGCAAGCAGACAAAAACAAAAGGGTTTTTCCTCTTCTTGTTTCTCGCGAGCCGCAGCAGTAATTCGATCATTATCACAGCCTCAAATACAGTTCGATCTCTTTTATTTAATTTTCACTCTATTATTATTATTGTTAGTTGCTTATTGTGAGACCATATCACTAAACAATTATTATTATGGATTCTATCTATTTGATTATTGTTAGTTTTATTTATCTTGACATGAGTAGCTAAGTATTTTTCATCTACTGAGATGAAGTGATACTTTGACAATGGTTGCATATTTTTAATTCAAGTTTACTTTATTAACGTTGTGTCAAGACCTTAATGAATTACTTTCTTGTTACGTATTATTATGTTTGTTGGTACTAGTTCATGGTGTGATAGTAAAAAACATAGTAATAATAGGAATTAATCTGTTAATTGGGATTAGCGGTTGATGGTGTCACGTTAGTTTCATGTAGGCATAATTGTTAATAGATAATTAAACCAAATTGATTGATTAGGGAAATTGTATTAAACGTTGGTGGTGCCAGTTTTCTATAATAGAACTAGTTAGTTAATTGAATTGGATAGAGTATAAGCTTGTTGCGCGCCAAGTTAGTGCTTTGTTTAAATCTAGGTTTTATTGTCAACGAACTTGAATTTGGTCTTAATTTAAATGCAACCGGAGTTTGTAGTGTCATGGATTCGAGGTAGATGACTTTTTAAATATATTGATTTCAACAATCTTCTTTTCAATTTAATTCTACGGAATTACTAATTACTCTTCTACTAACTGCTTTTCAAAACCAAGGTGACGAGAGTCCTTAAATCTAAAGCTTTTGAACTACATTAAACTCGCTTTATTCTTAGTATACAGTCTCCGTGGATCGACCTGGTCTTACCTTTATTCTATACTATATACAGTTGGGTCCACTGCCCATAAGTGTGTAGTTGTCGATAATTAGGTATTTCTAGTTTATAAATTTTAAACTCGATTTTACACATCACACATTCTATGAAGGAGATGTTAAACAGTTTTCTGAACTCAGGCCTAACCACTGAAATCAGTGATGATTGTGATGAAACTGACAATGATGATCTGGTCGCCATGATTGCTAAGACCTTTAATAGGTTTAAGCATAAATCTAATAGATTTGGTGGACCCAACAATGCTTCCAGCTCCAACTCTCTGGACAAGGCCAATCTTAAATCTAAAGCTTTTGAACTACATTAAACTCGCTTTATTCTTAGTATACAGTCTCCGTGGATCGACCTGGTCTTGCCTTTATTCTATACTATATACGGTTGGGTCCACTGCCCATAAGTGTGTAGTTGTCGATAATTAGGTATTTCTAGTTTATAAATTTTTAAACTCGATTTTACACATCACACATTCTATGAAGGAGATGTTAAACAGTTTTCTGAACTCAGGCCTAACCACTGAAATCAGTGATGATTGTGATGAAACTGACAATGATGATCTGGTCGCCATGATTGCTAAGACCTTTAATAGGTTTAAGCATAAATCTAATAGATTTGGTGGACCCAACAATGCTTCCAGCTCCAACTCTCTGGACAAGGTCAATCTTACATGCTATAAGTGTGGCAAGAAAGGTCATTTTATGAAAGAATGTAGATCTAGTCAGTTAAACAATCAAACTGGTCCCCCTGTCCCTACCAACAATCGGCCTGATGATAGCTACAAAGCTAAATACAAAAAGCTTAAGGCCCAGATTGCCCTTTTGTCTGTTGATAAGAATCAAAATGAATGCATGATTGCAAAAACCACTGACAAATGGGAATACTCTGATGACTCATCAATTGATGATGAAGAGGAAAGGGACATGTGTTTCATGGCCTTGAAAGAACAACAACATGTGGTGAAGGATGATGTTATCACTGGAAGATGGGTGGACATCATTTTGAAGAAGGTATGTGATTATGACAACCAAATTGATACAGAACTGAAACTGGACCTTGCTGAATCACTTAACAGTGATTTGATTTTTGTGGAAACTGTTAGAACTGACAGTGAAAGATATTTAGAAACAGTTCTAACTGAATTGAATAATTTAAAACCACAACTTTCTAATATGCAAAGTGTCCAGTTGGCTCTCAAAGAGTCACTTGTAAAATGTGAAGCTCTTGAGCTTGAAAAACAAGAGCTTAAAACTGTTTTGGAAAAGGAACAAAAGGTGATCAAATCCTGGATTAGGTCATCTGGTTTAAATTATGATGCTTTTTCTAAAACCATTGATGCATAATAAACTGCTTATAAATCTGGAGATGTGCACATGCCAAACATCATACCTGAAATCCACAGTTTGACTCCAGATCTTAGGCCAGTGACTCCATATGACCAGCCTAAATCTATTAAAACTGAACCTGTTGAGACCACCCCTGCTGAGGTTAAAACTGGAGCTGAACAGGCTAAAGCTCCAGTTAAAAAGGTAGCTGGTGATAAACCTTTGCCTCAAAAGTCTAAAGAGCCCAAGACTCAAAAGACCAAGATCCCTGCTGAACCTAAGTCCAAGGTTCAGCCGCCTGTTGAAAATGATATTTTATTAAAACTGGAGAGTCAACTCTAACAGTTGTCAAGGCAGGTTCAAAGTTGTACTGCCCGAATTAAAAATCTGGAAGGAGCGTCGTCTTCTCAGTTGAGAAACAAAATATCAAGACCCCTTTAAAACAAAAACAAAATGTTCCATCTGGAACCAAGTCTGAAAAGAAAAAGGGGAAGAAACCTCTCAAACCAATCGTTTTTACTCCTGGTCCTGGAGCTGATAATAATGCTCCAGTTCCAGTCTCCAGTTCAACACCACCAGAATCAACTGTGACTTCTCAGGGAGAGTCCAGTGAACCCATCAAGAAAAGATGGGTTCATAAAAAGAACTAATGATTTTTGTGGTTGTGCTGGCGATCGAAAGAGGAACACCTGGTATCTGGACAGCGCAGCTGGCCGGACTATGACCGGATGTAAGCCCCTGCTGGAAGAGTTCACTGTCCAAGATGGACCGGCAGTGACGTTTGATAATGATGAGAATGGAAAGACTGAAGGATATGGTGTAATCAATAATGGACAAGTCCAGTTCACCAGAGTTGCCTTTGTGAATGGTTTGAAATATAACCTAATCAGTGTAAGTCAACTTTGTGATGATGGATACAAGGTATTGTTCGATATTGTTCAAGGCACCATATTTAACAAGGATTGGAAAGTGGTGATGATTGCACCAAGAAAGGGAAATGTGTACATCATGGATATAGAATCTGCTCCAAAAGAGCAATGTTTCTATACCAAGGCTGGTGAGGACACCAACTGGTTATGGCACAAAAGGTTATCCCATCTCAATTTTAAAAATATCAACAAGTTGTCTCGCAAACAACTGGCTGATGTGATACCTCCAATTTCTTTTAAGAAAGAAAAGCCATGTCCAGGGTGTGAGATGGGCAAGCAGAAAAGGGCCAGTTTCAAGACAAGGCAAAACTTTAGCATCACTGAACCTCTTCATATGCTTCATATGGATCTCTTTGGTCCAGTGAATGTTCAAACTAGAGCTGGAAAGAAGTAAACTCTAGTTGTGGTTGATGAATTCACCAGATATTGTTGGGTGGTATTCCTCAGATCAAAGAATGATGCAGTTGCTGAAATCATCTCTCTCATCAAGAGAATTGAGATCAAGTACACTCGAAAAGTTTTTCAGTTAAGAAGTGATAATGGAACAGAATTTCAGAACAAGACTCTTGAATCCTTCTGTACTGACACTGGCATCTCTCAAAACTTCTCATCAGCACACTCTCCATAGCAAAATGGAGTTGTGGAAAGAAAGAATCGTACACTGATAGAAGCTGCCAGAAGTATGCTATCTGAATCTGATCTTCCCACCAGTTTTTGGGCTGAAGCAGTGGCAACTGCGTGCCACACCCAAAACAGGTTAGTTTATGTCAAGAGACATAGGAAGACTGCCTATGAAGTGCCCAGGAATCAAAAACCAAATATTGGATATTTCCATGTATTTGGTTGTCCAGTTTATATTCTAAATGATTCCAGTCAGCTTGGAAAGTTTGATGCAAAAGCTGATGAAGGTGTGTTTCCAGGCTATTCAGATATTCGAAAGGCCTTTAGAGTTTATAATTATAGACTCCAAAAGGTTCATGAGACAATTCATGTCATATTTGACGAATCTAATGATGCAATCAATAAAAGACCAACGTTGATATCTCTCCAGTCGTTCCATTAAGTTTTGGTGAAACTGACCAAGTTCATCAGTCAGATATTTCACCAGAAAGATGTTTCCAGTCACACTGAACTGGAACCAGTACAAATGAAGAAATCGTCAGTTTTAATTTACCACATAAACTGGTGACATTCCATTTTATCCCTCCATCAGTTTTAATTTACCACATAAACTGGTGATTGGATCAGATGTGCGTGCCACTCCAATATCAGCACCAGTTCAGACTCCTCCAGTTCTTCAAGAAATGCCTTCAACTGAAGAATTTCATGATGCAAATCGTGACCTCATTGACTCTGATGAGGATATTGAAGTAGTTTGGGCTGATTCTTTTCCAGATACATCAACTGAAGAGGTTCCTCAGGTGACTTGAACTGATATTGTTGTAAGAAATCCTGGTCAATACTCTAAATGGACCAAAGCACATCCAATTGATCAGATCATTCGAGAGTCCAGTAGAGGGGTTCAAACCAGAAGAGCCACTAGCGAACAATGCTTAAATGTCACCTTCTTATCACTGATTGAACCGAAGAAGATTGACGAGGCTATGGCAGATCCAAGCTGGGTAGAAGCAATGCAAGAAGAGCTTATCCAGTTCGAAAGGAACAATGTTTGGGAACTTGTTCCTTGTCCACCAGGGTTAAAGAAAGAACCCATTGGTACAAGATGGGTCTACCAAAATAAGATGGATAAAGATGGCAATGTTGTAAGAAACAAAGCCAGATTAGTTGCCCAGGGTTATTGTCAAGCAAAGGGCGTTGATTTTGATGAAACTTTTGCTCCAGTTGCTAGACTTGAAGCCATTAGAATTTTCTTGGCTTATGCAGCCCATCTGCAGTTCAAGGTCTACCAGATGGATGTCAAAAGTGGATTCCTGAATGGAACTTTGGAAGAAGAAGTGTATGTTAAACAGACTCCAGTCTTCATTAATGAGAAGCATCCTCACTGGGTATACAGACTGAACAAAGCTTTGTATGGTCTAAGACAAGCCCCAAGAGCTTGGTATGCCACTTTAACTAAACATCTTCTCAAAAATGGCTTTAAAAGAAGTGCAATAGATAATACCTTGTTCATTTTGAAAGAAAAAGGTAGTATCTTACTAGTACAAATTTATGTTGATGACATTATATTTGGGTCAACTGATGATGCAATGTGTAAAAGGTTTTCTAAAATCATGTCATCTGAGTATGAAATGAGTTTAATGGGTGAATTAACATTTTTCTTGGGTCTTCAGATCAAACAAACTGAAAATGGTATTTTCATAAACCAAGAAAAATATGTCAGAGATTTGTTAAGAAAATATAAATATGATTCAATCCCATCTAAAACCACACCAATTGCAGCACCTTTAAATTTGGATTCTGACCCAACTGGCAAACCAGTGAACACCACTAAATATCGTGGTATGGTTGGTTCACTGATGTACTTAACTGCTAGTCGACCAGATATAATGTTTGCAACATGTCTATGTGCCAGATTTCAGGCTAACCCAAAAGAATCACATTTGCATGCTGTTAAGCGCATCTTCAGATACCTGAAAGGGTATCCCAGCCTTGGTCTTTGGTATCCCAAAGGCTCAGGGTTAGATCTAATGGGTTATTCAGATTCAGATCATGCAGGTTGTAAGATTGATAGAAAGTCAACAACTGGAGGTTGTCATTTCCTTGGAGGAAAACTGGTGAGTTGGACCAGCAAGAAGCAAACGTCAGTCTCTATGTCCACTGCTGAGGCAGAGTACATTTCTGCGGTCAGTTGTTGTGCCCAGATTCTCTGGATCAAGAACCAGTTATTAGATTACGATCTAAAATACAAAAGAACACCAATCTTTTGTGACAACACCAGTGCAATTGCTATATCTCACAACCCGGTGATGCACTCCAAGACAAAGCATATTGACATCAAGTATCATTTTATTCGTGATCATGTTATGAAAGGAGACATTGAAATTCATTTCATCCCCACTGACAAACAGCTCGCTGTTGTTTTTACAAAACCTCTTGATGAGAAAACTTTTAAACATCTCATCAATGAACTGGGAATGTTAAATCCTTGAAACTGGAGACTTTGTTATGAATGCGTCAGTGACACTGATGAAGTTCTCCAGTTGAGGAGATCCATACAATCTTTGCTCGCCAGGCTATCGAACACCTTTGTGATACTATCTTGGTACTAATTGATTTATGGATCATCATTCTAAGGGGAAGACTCAAAATATTTTTCTGACTTAAATTCTTTTGTTTTGAAAAATTGTTACTGGAGAATTCTCCAGTGGAAACTGGTCTTGTCTAAAACTAGTGGTCAACCAGATTTCATAACGTTATTAGATACTTGGTCAATTTTGTGACACGTGATGGCACTTGAGTACTCTTTATCAAGTTGTAACCGTCGGCTGACGTGTTAAAGATATTTTTGTAAAAAGATGCACTTTTTTATGGGGATTGTGAAAAGATAGTGGGCGCGTGGGAATACAGGCCGTCGTAACATTTAATGCTTGGCACCATTTTTTAAATAATTTTGAATTTCAAATTTTCATTTTATCTAAACATCAAATCAGTTTGAAAATTTGGGGATTAAAATTTTATTTTTGTATTTACTTTGGGATTTTATACCCTTATAAATACCCCCACATTTACTTCTCAACACATTCCTTCATTTACTTCCCAATCATCAAAATCGCTTCTTTTCTCCCTCTGCTTCTTAAATCAAGAACCCTAATTCCCAAATTCTATTTAGTTTCAATTTCAACTTGTAGAAAAATGGCTCCTAAATCATCTAGAAGTAGAGATGTAAATCTACTTTATGTCCCATATGCTCCGTCATCAGATGTCAAACAAGCATCTGGTGCCCCTTCAAACCCTAATCTCATAAAATTAAATCCCAATAATCCGATGGCTAGTTTGATGGGAAAACAAGGCGCCGATACTCTTATTGGAAGAATCCAAAGATTCCTAAAGGATTCTCCCATTGGTGCCACGTTCTCTGCAAACCCACGCAAAATGTATCATGATTATTTGTGTGAGTTTTGGTACACTGCAAAATTGAATGACGACTGTTCAGCCATCACCTTCACACTAAAAAATGGAACAGTCGAGTGTACTGATACGTCCCAAGGTGTATCAATATACCAAAGTATATTGTACACAGAACAGTTGTAGAGGGGGGGGTGAATACAACTTTCCTTAATCTTTACAAACTTTTGAGTAAAATCGTTTTAAGATTCAGTTTAAATATATCAAGCAAGTAAGTAAAGAGCAGGAATCATTAAAACAGTAAAGCAGTAAAGTGATAAAGACATTCTTGAACACAGATTGTGGTTTTTAAATGTAATCCTTTATTAAGAAATAATCTATACAAAGAATTACAGGGTTGTTGCGGAATAAAGATAGCCTATAGATATCTAAACAACCCTATGAAATGACAAACAACAATCAATAAGTTTCAGCTCAAGAGAATCAGCCCAAGCTGATCTCGTACAGACTAAGCTGTGTATAAGAGCAGAGAAACTTGTGTGAAGAATGATTCTCAGGAAATGCCACTCATATGTAATCCATGAATGAGGCTTTTATAGGCGAAAGCGCTCGTTCACTTGGTGTCCGTTGCAGCCACGTATTCTTCATTCAGTAGATGATGAAGGAATAATCAATCGTGCCTTTCATAGTACTTGTGGTCCCCCACGTACTGACGCACATTCTTCATCAACCAATAAGAGTATGGACACGCATATGTAAAACCAACCACCAACCTGGATCCTAGGATTCTTCCTAGTGACGTCATTTGTCTTTATCTTCAATCCAGGTTGTTATCTTCACTTGATTGTCAGACTCAGATTGGGCCGTTTGTCAAAGCACCAATCTACCTAAGTGTTTCCAAGCTGACTGCTAATCCCAAGCAGTCTTCCACTAACAGCTTGGTCTTCTATCTTCAATCCTCCTTTTCGACTTGGATTGAATGCTATCACATTGTTGATGCAGCTTGAATAACACTAGCTTCCATAAGATCTTACAATTACAAAGTATGAAGCGTGATCTGGGTCAGAGACAGATCGTAAGCTGTGTCAGCTTAGTCTGACCCAGATCAGATTACAAGAACCAAAAGATTACTAAGTGTTTATAGGTCAGATTTGTCATCATTAAATTTACAATTAACATTGGGACTCAACAATCTCCCCCTATTTGATGATGACAAAACCCAACAACACTTCTAACTATCAGCTTACAAAGAATCAAAGTAAAATGAAACTAACAGATTGTGACCCTTTGAATCTTTTGGGTTCTTTTGAACTGAAATGAAGTTTTAACAAAGAAACTAGATTTGTACAACTGCCTTTGCATATATAGAGAATAAAGTAATGATATTACATGATATAACTATTCTCCAAGCATTTCTATAGCTTCTTGCTTAACTTCAAATGATGGGGCAACTTTCACATCTAACTGCCTATCTAACCCCTCATCAATAAGGAACTGCTCATACCCATTACCTTCTTCACTAAAATTTATGCAGAATCTGTATAAGGTAAAAAGGTGCATAGCTGGTACCTGTTTTAGTTCAGCAGTCCTTTGGAAAACCAATTTCCCTCTTGCATCCACAAAATACATCCCAAAAAAAAAAAAAAAAAAAAAAAAAAAAAAAAAAAAAAAACCACAAAATACATCCCATGTTCAGGTTCAGTGATGAACATCCCACATCTTGCATTTTCAACACCAGCAGGTAGAGACAGATTGAGATTATTCAGAATCTTGTCAACAGCACCAGAAGATAATTGTGCAAGCAACTCTGAAGGAGACAAGCTTTTGAGAAAAAACTATATGATCACCTCCAGGAGCATCAATCCTTTCAAACCTTCTTCTTTTCTTCTTCAGTGGCTCAGTTGACTCATCTTCATCATCCATATCATATGCTTTTGGTCTTGGAAGGCCAGTGATATCAATCTTGTACTTTACAATTGCAGCTAACTTCTTCTCAATGGCTTCCAAGACTGTCTCTTTGTGGATTCCAGAAATACCAGTTATGATATTATGTAACTCCACCCACTCAGTGTATATCCTAGTTCAAGCAGATTGTCAAGATCATGGGTTTCCCAGCTTGTTTCATAACCTTTCCTTGTAAACCTGATGTTGGGAATGTTCTTTCCTTTTCTCCTTTTGAGTAGAACCTGGAGGATTGGCTCTGGATGCTTTCTATAATTGATCTTTTCTGTTACTTTTCTTTTCTCTAGAGCCTCTAACCAATCATGGGCTTCACCACTATTCTTCACATCTTTAACCTTCTGTGATAGTTTAGAGTGAACCACCACCTTCTTCTTTTCTTTTCCTTTGGCCACAACTTTCTTTTTGGAACCAATGGCTGCAAGATCTTCTTCATCTTCCTTATTTAATTGTTCTTGAACAGCCTTGGCAATTTCAGGATCAGACTCAGTTGCAGCAATTCTTTCTCTTTGTAATCTGTCCTCCTTAATCATTTTGTATGCCACCTCAACTGTTACCCCAAGCTGTGGAGCTTTTTCAATTGCAAGCTCCCAATCCTTTTCTTTGTCAGTTAAGATCTTCACACCACTTGACCCACCTTCTGTTGTCCTTTTCTTGAGCATGAACTGGGACAGAGTGGCTGTGTCTTCACTAGATGAAGATTCATCAATTTGTTCTATGGGAGCTGGGTCAGCTTGTATAGGAACAACTTGAGAGGACTTCCTTTTCTTGAGCATGAACTGGGACAGAGTGGCTGTGTCTTCACTAGATGAAGATTCATCAATTTGTTCTATGGGAGCTGGGTCAGCTTGTATAGGAACAACTTGAGAGGACTTCCTTTTCTTTTCAGCTTTCTTAACTTTTTCAACTCCAACATCCTTCCTTATATCTCCCATTTCAACATCAACAGTCTCCCCTTAGTTGTATCACTCTCCTTTTCAGCCTCTTCATTTATTTTTCCAACATTTTCACCACCAGACTCAGATTCTGGTATTTTTATCTCTTCTACATTTTCCTTCTCACCTACCACCCTAGAACCATGCACAACCATTCTTCTATCATTGACTGCCTCCTTAGCTCTGGCCTTATTCTGTCTTTCTTTCAGTTTTTCAAAATATTCTTCAATTTCCTTGTCAACCTGAGCTTGTTGTCTTTCTCTTTCTAGCTCCATTTCAGCATCACTCATAGCACTCTTTTTCTTAGTAGCATTCTTCTCCCCCTTTTTGTCATCATCAGCAGGGAAAGAGCTCACTGGAGTGGCAAAGAGGCCTTTGAGATCCTGGTTGATCAAGTCAATCTTGATATTAGTGAGCCAGCAGGCTCTTCTTAGCTCAACATAATCCTCATGGAGGAGTTCAATTTTAGATTTAACACCCTTAGAAGCTTCAATCAGATCATTCTTGAAATCTGCTTGTGACTTGTTTGCAGATCGAAGTTCTATGGTGACTTCCCTTGTAAACTTTGTTGCTGCATTCTCAATCTGACTCAGAGTACTCTTGTTTCTTTCATTCTCTTCATTGATTGCCTTTGTAAGACCATCAAGAGACTCTGTCAGCTTGCTCTGGTTCTGCTGCATCAAATCAACTGCTTTTAACACATTTTCTTTCAATGAAGTCTGATCTTGACTCAGCTTATCCACCTTCTTGTCCGTCAATTTCTGATCCTTTTGGATCTTTTCCAAGCATTTGGTCAGCTGTAAGCTCTCAACCTTAGAGGTTGAAATGAACTCAGTGAGCTGACCCACCACATCTGAAAATGAGATAGTGGCAGCTTGGGAAGAACTTGCAGTTGGCTTAAAAGCCACTGACTCTGGAAAGAGCAGCCTGCAATCCTTAATATCAGGGTCATTGGGCTCATATAGAAGGGGGTGGAGGCTTAAGGAGTTTTGGTGAATTTGCTCATGAGAGTGAGTCTCATGAGTAGATTTGTCAGAATTGATGATGAGTTGGTCAGCCTGAGAAAGATTAACGTTTGGTTCAGGCTGAGGGCCAGTGGAATGTGTTGATCTTGATTTTGATCAACTCCTCCACTAGCATCTTCCATCAGAGCATCCCTTGAGGATGGATGGGCAAACTCATCATCGAAGAAGAATCACTTCCGGAGATAGTGATCATATTCTCATTGACATCGTGAGGACCATCAATGGTTCCCTTTGCTGCACAAGGGGCTGACATAACTGCCTTAAAGACAGCCATGTAACCTACAAAATCCCTCTGTCCAAGGACAGATGCAGACACAGACTCTGCAGGTGTAATGTTTTGTGTAATTGATTGCCCTTCAACAGAGGTGTGTTGTTGCACCAAAGTATCCTTAGGGAGAATTGAGGCCTGTACCCCTCCTTGTGACATAGAAGGGGCATTGACAGCCTGTGCAGACTCAGAGTGTAAGAGAGAAGGAGTCTGATCAGCTTGGGGAGGAGAAGCAGTGTCACCAATGCGTTCGATACTTCTCTCCTTTGCCTGACCATTCTCAGAGATGATGTGCATAGACTTTGACTCATTTTGGATCTGGGCTAGATCCTCTGTTATCCCTTTAATGATATCATCAACCTTTTGGGAGGCTGATGATGGCGATATAGGTGCAGACACAGTGTGACCTTGGGAGGAGGTCTTTCTTTCAATACCTTCACCCTGTTTGGAGGGTTGGGTAGCAGTAGGTATTCCCTTTAACTCGTCTACACTCTTTTGGGAGAGTGCAGATGGGTGTGGTGAATTCGGCTTGTCAGCTTGGGTGGCAGGGACAACTTTGGAACGTTCCTTAGCTTCCACTGCACCTTGGGGGATCTCAAGATTTGATGTTGCAATATCAACCCCAGAAGCTGGCACAGATTTCCTTTGCGATCTTTTCTTTTTAGCACTGTGAGGCACTAAGTCCTCAACAATGGGTCTTTTAGAAGCGGATTTTGACAGAGTGGATGAGGGTGTGGCTAGGGTGGCTGATGTTTTGGCCAACCCTTCACCCTCTTTTGAAGGAGAAGAATATTGAATAGATTGAGAAGAGTTTGAGGGTTCAGAAGCATGTGTACCTGGGTCCCCCTGATTGGCAGATTGAGTGTCAGACTCAGATCGCGTCGAAGAAGGGACAGCTTCCTTAAGTGCTTCTTGTTCCCTTTCTCTTTGCCTGCAAAAATCAAGGTAGATCTGCATTGCTCGGGTCAGACCCTGCACAGATACTTTGAGACTATTGAAAATGTTATTGTTGATAGACTTGCATTCCACAGTCTGACCAGTTGCCAGACTGTAATCATTGTCAAGTATTGCTTCAATGATAAGAGCAAGAATCCTACCATAAGGTATGGTAAGGCTCTTCTTATGAACACTGATATCGCCTATTTTATACATATTTATTTTACGCGATATCGTCTCTTTTGTGTTTAAATTATGTTATTTTTATAGACCTTTATACTTAATATATGTTTTTATTGAATTATAGGTTTATATAAACAAATATGTTGAAAGTGAGCTAAATGGTGATTATTTATAAAGAGAATGAAGATCGAAGACAAAGAAGACACCAATTGATATATGCGCATCACATAAGTATTAAACATAAGTCATAGACCAAATTCCATATGTTGGGCTTGGCTACTGGCTAGTAATTTTGAATTATGTGAAGCTCATAATTTAGAAAAAAGGTGGTCACGTGGGCTTTGCCGAGAAAAACAAAAAGGAGCTCAAGGATGAATATTATTGGACATTTGGACTTGTGATTTAAGCCCAAAATAGAAGAACAGATCGGTGTGTGTTGGACCGAGAAATTGAGTTGAAGTAAAAAAAGAAAAGAGGTATAAGTATTATCTATTCTATCATTTGTGAGGATTTTTTCTTCTAGACGTCGGTGCATAAGGGCAGCCGCAAGGCACCTTTGTGAGGAGGAAAATTTGGTATTTGGCTTTTGATTGGTACGTGAGGTGAGGAGCCGCCAGGAAGTTGTAGCCCCAAGAAAAAGACACCTCACAAAGTGAGGTGTTCGACGACTAGCAGCAGCCGTTCCGCTCGATCACCACATCAACCACATAATTGTTTGATTACTTTACTTTACTTTTATATTATTATTAGTTGTTTATTATGAGACTATATTACTATACAATTATTACTATGGATTTTATTTATTTGATAATTGTTAGTTTTATTAGTCTTGTCATGAATAGCTAGTGTTTTATCATCTACTAGATGACGTGAAATAATTATGTGACGGTTGTGATGTTTTAGTTGGTACACTTAATGTTTTGTCGTGATCTTGATGAATTAATTTCTTGCCATTTGTTATTATTATTGTTGGTGATATATGTGTGCTTCGTTGGTGGTACCAGTTGTATGCATATGTGATTTTAATTGTTTGTCTATGAACAATTAGCACTAGTTCATGGTATGATAGTGAACAATATAATAGTAATAGGAATTAATCTGTTAAGTGGGATTAGCGGTTGGTGGTACCACGTTACCCCACATTAGGCAAAGCTATTATTTAAATAACCAAACAAACTAACTAATTAGGAAAACTATAAACGGAAAGGGTGGTACTCACGGTTATAGTGGAACTCGTTGGTTAGGGGTTTTAGGTAGAGGATACGGACTTGCTAGCGGTTGGTGGTACCACGTGAACTTGTCTAGTGATTTGCTTGATGCCCGGTTATTGTATCAACTATTTTAAATGCAACCTGAACTGTTATGGATCTGATTCGAAGTAGATGATACTTTTTATTTTTATTGTTTTTATATTAAATAATTTCTGAGTTTCTTCTGAAACAACCTGCCCCGGTAATACCGGATTTCATTGTCTTTTATTATTATTAGTTTAAGCATCGTGACAACTCGGTCACAAAACCCCCCATCGTCTAGAATTGCATTAAACTCACATTTTTCCTGAATAAATAGTCCTTGTGTTCGATCCTGACTTATCATTTTTCTATACTATACACGAACGGGTCCACTGCCCGAGAGTGTGCTTTAGTTAGTTTATTGGTATATCTTGTTTATAAATTTAAGACTCGATTTTGCACATCAAACACGATCAACTAAGTCCTTAAAAATTAAGCCAGCAAAATCTATTCTTGTCTTTTTTTTTTTTTTTTTTTTTTTTTTTTTTTTTTTATTCTTGTCATAGTGACCATTGCATGAAAAATCTGCAATTCTAAAACATTAGGTTGATCAAAGCTGTCTGCCTTTACTTGTAAAGTTTTAGAAATTGTGCTCAGTAAATAATTCCAAATGCAAGTTAAATATTTCATTTTAACCACTGAAGCCAATGGACCAGTATATCCAACTTCTTGTAGAATATTTTTGGCTTCAGTATGAGACACAACATTTTCATAATCATCTTCAGGCATATAAGACAGCTCAAATGCAGACCTAATCCTCTCATAAGAAATATATACCTTTTTCTTACCATTGAGGATTGTGCCATAGATTACAGCATCTCCTTTCTTGTTCTGTCCCACAAAACAGCTCGCCCAAAATTCACAAAGGAGATCTTGAAACACCCAGTCTGGCTTCTCAATCATCACCTTGCCGAATGGATGATACCATAAGAAAGTCACAATCTCATCGTATCCTTTTGCCCATGAAGGAGGATGAATATTGGCATGAACCAGACTGCCAATCTTGATTTTACCAGTATCAAGATCAGCCGGAACCACTACTACATTACTTCCCACCACATAAGGTGAAAGCTTATTAGCGCTTATTGGAGCTAGGTATAGACTTTCAGCTTCAGATGAAGAACTAGATTTAGAATCATTAGTATGAAGAGAAACAGATGATGATGCCATTTGAAAACAATTTTTATAAAAAAATTTAAATTTAATAACAAAACAGTAATCAGATTAAGAGAAAAAAATTTTGATTTGAGAAAATATGAACAAGTGATTTGGGATTTAGGTTAAATCGATAATATATACATGATTCAAAATATCCCGTTTGAAAAAGTTGGAGAGAGAAAAGTTTTGATTGGAGGATCAACAAGTAGTGGAGGTACTTTTTCAGTAACCGGATGTAACCACTACACGTGTCACACTCCAATAGGATCAACAAGTACACTTAAATAAAATAATGAAAATAATAAAACGCACTGAGATATTTAATAACAAAAATAACCACGAAGCTGGGTCAGACTCAGCTTACCCTCTTTTACTTGGAAATGCATCAAGTATGAAAGGGTAGTCTGGGTTAGACACAGCTTACCCTAAAAAATTTAGAATAACTCTAAGGGGTCAGATTTGTTATTACTTAGCTCACTACATTTTACAAATTAAGCATACCTAGCTTACTTATGAGATAGTTGAACCTTGATTCATCCAATGGCTTTGTGAACAAATCAGCAAGCTGATTATCTGTTGGAATGAAATGGAGTTCAACATCTTTTATTCATTACATGATCCCTGATGAAATGATATCTTATATCAATGTGCTTGGTCCTTGAATGAAGCACATGATTGTTTGAAATTGCTATGGCACTGGTACTGTCACAAAAGATTGGAGTTTTTGATGCAGTGACACTATAGTCTTGAAGCTGATATTGCATCCAAAGAATTTGAGAGAAACAACTTCCTGCAGCAACATATTCAGCTTCTGCAGTGGAGATAGAAACTGAATGCTGTTTCTTGCTGGACCAGCTTACAAGTCTATTGCCAAGCAATTGACAAGTTCCTGAAGTACTTTTTCTGTCAATCTTACAGCCTGCAAAGTCAAAATCTGAATAGCCAATTAGGTCAAATCCTGAGTCTTTGGGATACCAAAGACCCAGATTGGGACTACCTTTAAGGTATCTAAAGGTTCTTTTCACAGCCTTAAGATGAGATTCCTTAGGACTAGCTTGATATCTTGCACAAAGACATGTAGCAAACATAATATCTGGTCTACTAGCAGCCAAGTAAAGTAATGATCCTATCATACCCCTATAAGCTGTGGTGTCAACAGATTTGCCGTTTTTGTTAGGTCCAGATTTACTGGACTCGCTCCAGACTTGAAGACTGGAAAGTCTCTGAAGACTTGTCTAGAAATAATATTTGCTGGACCTACTCCAGACTTGAATACTGGAGCGACACTGAAGATTTGTCTAGAAATAATGGAAGACCAGTGAGCAAAATACTTGTTTAGGAAAATCTGGAATCCTCCAGATTAGCTCACTGGACTTCACCCCAGTCCAGATCTATTCTACTGAAGACATTCTCACTGAAGTCAAAGACTGAAGTTAGAATAAAGAAGACTGACAAATGGCGGAGTCCACTGGAAGTCTTACCAGATCTACGACTGGAGGTTTGTCAGTGTTCTAGTCCTTACAAGTCTGAACACTGATTACGAGGAATTGACTTTTTGCCTTTACACACTTTTTAAAGAACATTCCACTTGTTCTTCACTAAAGTACTTACGTGTGTAAAGGTGGTTGGTTAAAAGAATAAAGTCATATTGATGTGACTTTATCCTTGTACTTTAACCAATGCATTTAATGACCTTGACGGTTCATTAAATGCATGCAACCATATTTGTACGGCACAAATTCACTGGTGAATTTGTTTGCCTATAAATACAAAGTCATTTCTTGTTAAAATCACTTTTA
>CM067169.1:149838786-149909087 GCA_034093135.1 Erigeron breviscapus | reverse complement strand
AAGTCTCAGGTAACAACAACAACTTATGGGTTTTTGAGCAAATTAAAAGTGTACTTTTTCAAGTTTATGTTCTTGATGATTTGGTCCAATTCTTGAATGAAAATCGTGTTAAAAGTTAATGGGTTTGTGTCTAAATGTGTTTAACAACATTTTTATGAACAAATTGGGTCATAACATGATTAAATTTACAAAACCCATTTTACATATGTGAATATAACCTGTTCTTGAAGTTCAAAGTGTTCATGTGACTTTTGATCTTGGAAATCAGTAATGGTATTAATAAATGATGTAGATGTTTTGAAACCTTTTTCTTTTTCTCAACTAGAGAAATAGATTTATCTTCCTTTGCAAAAGGTTTTGTATTTTTTCTAGGGCCAGATGAAGTACCCTCAATAAAGTTTAATCTTGCATTAAAACTTTGAAATTGATGAGTCAGTAGTTTAATCTGGCTCTCTAACCTTGACAAAACATTTTCATCAGATGATACTTTAGCCTTTCCAGTTCTAGGCTTAGGTAGGGGATTGGTCTGAGGCAAAGGTTTCTTCAGATTGACCTTTTGAACTAGAGCAGTCATCTGGAATGCTCCAGTCTTAACCTCTGGGGATTGAACTGGGAAAATATTGGCCTTGGGAGTTACAGGCTCATCATAAACAGTGGTGGGCCTGAACCCTCTGGTAAACGATCAAGTACTGGTATTAATGATGCTACATGAGTATTTCCATCCAAATATGCACGTTTTTGTGTGGGAAATTGATTTACTCCAGCATCATATGGCTTTCTGGTTTCAAGCAATGATTTAATCACCAGTTTTTCTTTCTCTAAAATGACTTCAAGATCTTGTTTTTCTTGAATCAATTGTTCAGTTACCAGAACCTAGGCTTGAAATGCCAGATCAATGTCTTGAAGTTCTTTTAATTTTGATTTTAAAACAGTTATTTTAGAAAAATCTGTTTCTAGACCATTTACACAGTCAGATCTAACAGTTTCAACAAATATTAAATTAGAATTAAGAGCTTCAGCGATGTCCAGTTTTAATTCTTGGTCAGTTGCAGTATCATAATCACTAACCTTTTTGATAACAATGTCCACCCATCGTCCAGATGTGACATCTTCCTTCACCAGGTGCTCTTCGTCTGCCAGAGCCATGTAACAACAATCTCTTTCTTCTTCTTCATCAGCAGATGAGTCATCAGAAGGAACCCGTTTTTCTTTAGTTGTTGCAATCATGCACTTATTATTATTTTCCATATTTTGTGCCATGAGAGCAATTTGAGCCTTAAGCTTTTTGTATTTAGATTTATAGCTATCATCAGGCTTATTATTTGAAGAGAATGGACCAGGCTTGGATACAAACTGGCTGGACTTGCACTCTTTCATGAAATGACCTTTTCTGCCACACTTAAAGCATGTCAGATTGGTCTTATCAGTTGAAGAACTGGATGCAAATTGTCCAGATGGCCTATTTGCTCTTGCTTTGAAATGGTTAAACGTTTTAGCAATCATTGCAACAAGGTCATCATCATCAGTTTCATCACAACAGTCTGGAGAGATTTGACTGGATTCTCCAGAATCCATGAGTTCAGACACCATCTTCTTCATATAAAATACATTCTCGGAAGATATCAGTGTTGTACTTTGTGGTTCAGTATGACTAACCACAATAGGACTACTGGAGGCATGGTTATAAGCATCTTGTTCTGCCACAACTCTTTGAGCCTGATTTTCTTCAGTGTACCTGAAGGCTCCATATAAAGTTGAAAGAGTATGTGTGTGCAGAGTTTTACCTTGTCGTAAGACCAGGATCATGTGAGACCATTTGGTGGGCAGAATATCACAAAATTTCTCCAGAAGTATATCCTTGTCTTTTCAACCCCGAGACCTCTCAACGTTTATGATACTCATAAATCTGGTGTAAGTACCAGTGAGAGACTCATTAGGTTGAGCAAAAAATGACTCATACCTCTTGTTTAAGGAGACCTTTCTGGTGACAATGGTGTCATCTCCTCCTCATGCTGGTTTAAAAGTTCATCCCACATGGTTTTAGCACTAGGAAAAAGAACTAGTGTGGGAATTAGGGTTTCTGGAACAGCCCCGAGGATCATGTTTTTGAGAAGGGTATCTAGATTTACCAATCTCCTCTCCTCTTCTGACCAATGTTCCTCCCTCTTTTCCCGACCTCTTCTAGAACCAGTAGGATCAAGAAGAGCATTGAGAGGTGATGTGGGAACATAAGGTCCTTCATTTAAAATTTTCATCATGTTCCTCTCAATACCAGTGATATGTAATATCATCCTAGCTTTCCACGTACCAAATTCATCGCTATTCCCACTTAATTTAGGAACAGGATTATTTGAATAGTGCACATGCACATGTGGAGAAGCAGGAGTAGGAGGAGAGGTGGTGGATTAGTGTTAACAGGTGGTTCATTATTTTGATTATTTTGATCATTAGCATTAGCATTAGGATCAGGACCAAAATTAAAATTTCCTTGAGTATTTTCTGAGTTGGCCATCAAAGAAACAGATTTAGGCAATGTTTAGCCTTCTGCTCTGATACCAATTGTGAGGTCCCAAATACGAGATGGTTAAACCCAGAAGTGTAAAATACAACAAGTCTAATAATCACTAGAATGGACTAGTATTACTTGAATATAAATGCAAGTATATAAACAAAGTAATACAAGACTAAAAGCAGTAAAATAAAGGTGGAACACAATGTAATATTTTCAAGTGTATTTTATTTATGATGTTAAATAAAATACAAGGTTGTGCGGAATCAAGATAATACAAATATGTAAGTATCCTAACAACCTATGAATTACAAGTGATCTATATTTGCCAAATAAACTCTTTGGATCGAGATACTTAAAGTTATGAAGTATCCTTGTTTAAGATCGAGAGTATTTAGACAAATTCACCTTTTATGCTAAAAGTGATTTTAACGAAGAAATGACTTTGTATTTATAGGCAAACAATTTCACCAGTGAAATTGTGCCATACAAATATGGTTGCATGCATTTAATGAACCGACAAGATCATTAAATGCATTGGTTAAGGTACAAGGATAAAGTCACATCAATATGACTTTATTCTTTTAACCAACCACCTTTACACACGTATGAACTTTGGTAAAGAACAAGTGGAATGTCCTTTGGAAAGTGTGTAAAGGCTAATGTCAATTCCTCGATATTAGTGTTCAGACTTGTAAGGTCTAGAACACTGACAATTCTCCAGTGTACAGATCTGGTAAGACTTCCAGTGGACTCCGCCATTTTTCAGTCTTCTTTATTCTGACTTCAGTCTTTGACTTCAGTGAGAACGTCTTCAGTAGAGTAGATCTGGACTGGGGTGAAGTCCAGTGAGCTAATCTGGAGAATACTCCAGATTTCCTATACAAGTATTTGCTCACTGGTCTTCCATTATGTCTGAACAAATCCATAGAGGGACTCCAGATTCCAAGTCTGGAGTAGGTCCAGTAATATACCATTTCTGGACAGATCTTCAGTAAGGCTCCAGTAGTCGAGTCTGGAGTGAGTCCAGTAAATTTGGACCTAACATTTTCTCTTTAGGAACACTATGATCTCTAACCTTTCTTTTATTTTTCTTTAAACTACTCTTGTTTGTTTTAGTCTTTGAATCTGATTCAGATTGGGTGATGGTCAGCTTGGACAAGTCAAGACTTTCTTCAGGTTTTAACTCAACAACCTTATCAGCTTCAGACACAGCTTCAGCAATGGTCTGACCAATTGTTTCAGGATCTTTAAACCCAATACCTTATTTCTGAACCATCTTAATTGGTTTAGAATTCATTCTATTTGTTTGGACTTTGGGTGGTGAAGGAGGCTGATAACAAGGCTCCATAGCACATTCTTCAGCAATGGCTATGGCCTTATCATAATCACCATCAAAAATAGCTTGGATCTGATGAGGTATTTGGTCATTCACACACTTAGCAACTCTTTTGGAACTTATACACCATGTTTCAGTAATTTGTTTAACCTTTAAAAACTTTTCTTCTGCAGTTTTAGCTTCTTTAACCAAAATGGAGTTTAATTGTTTTTGAGCTTTAACTTCAGATTCTAGTTTTTCAATGGTGTGACTCTTAGAGCTGTTATCAAGTTTCAAAACATGTATTTCCTTTTTGAGTTCTTGATTAAAGTGTTTTTGTAGCAGAACCTCATCACCAAGTTTATTCAGTCTGGACAGTTTCTCATTATCAGACAGATTGGAAAAAAAAGTTACCTCAGGTGGAGCAGTCTGACTGGTAGATGCCTGGTGAGCTGACTCAGATTGCTGTTGTATTTTCACCAGATCTTCAACAAATCTTTGAGTAGCTTCTTTAGCCATGAAACATTTGGCATCTTTATACAGCTCATCATCAGATGATGTGGCACTTTCAGCCCAGTCTTTGGCTACCAGACTCTTTTCACTTTTGTTCATGTGAGTCCCAAACTCTCTAGATGGATTAACCCAAAGTGTAAAATACAACAAGTCTAATAAGCACTAGATTGGACTAGGATTACTTGAATATAAATGCAAGTATATAAACAAAGTAATACAAGACTTAAAGCAGTAAAATAAAGGTGGAACACAATGTAATATTTTCAAGTGTATTTTATTTATGATGTTAAATAAAATACAAGGTTGTGCGGAATCAAGATAATACAAATATGTAAGTATCCTAACAACCTATGAATTACAAGTGATCTATATTTGCCAAATAAACTCTTTGGATCGAGATACTTAAAGTTATGAAGTATCCTTGTTTAAGATCGAGAGTATTTAGACAAATTCACCTTTTATGCTAAAAGTGATTTTAACGAAGAAATGACTTTGTATTTATAGGCAAACAATTTCACCAGTGAAATTGTGCCGTACAAATATGGTTGCATGCATTTAATGAACCGACAAGATCATTAAATGCATTGGTTAAGGTACAAGGATAAAGTTACATCAATATGACTTTATTCTTTTAACCAACCACCTTTACACACGTATAACTTTGGTAAAGAACAAGTGGAATGTCCTTTGGAAAGTGTGTAAAGGCTAATGTCAATTCCTCGATATTAGTGTTCAGACTTGTAAGGTCTAGAACACTGACAATTCTCCAGTGTACAGATCTGGTAAGACTTCCAGTGGACTCCGCCATTTTTCAGTCTTCTTTATTCTGACTTCAGTCTTTGACTTCAGTGAGAACGTCTTTAGTAGAGTAGATCTGGACTGGGGTGAAGTCCAGTGAGCTAATCTGGAGAATACTCCAGATTTCCTATACAAGTATTTGCTCAATGGTCTTCCATTATGTCTGAACAAATCCATAGAGGGACTCCAGATTCCAAGTCTGGAGTAGGTCCAGTAATATACCATTTCTGGACAGATCTTCAGTAAGGCTCCAGTAGTCGAGTCTGGAGTGAGTCCAGTAAATTTGGACCTAACATTTTCTCTTTAGGAACACTATGATCTCTAACCTTTCTTTTATTTTTCTTTAAACTACTCTTGTTTGTTTTAGTCTTTGAATCTGATTCAGATTGGGTGATGGTCAGCTTGGACAAGTCAAGACTTTCTTCAGGTTTTAACTCAACAACCTTATCAGCTTCAGACACAGCTTCAGCAATGGTCTGACCATTGTTTCAGGATCTTTAAACCCAATACCTGATTTCTGAACCATCTTAATTGGTTTAGAATTCATTCTATTTGTTTGGACTTTGGGTGGTGAAGGAGGCTGATAACAAGGCTCCATAGCACATTCTTCAGCAATGGCTATGGCCTTATCATAATCACCATCAAAAATAGCTTGGATCTGATGAGGTATTTGGTCATTCACACACTTAGCAACTCTTTTGGAACTTATACACCATGTTTCAGTAATTTGTTTAACCTTTAAAAACTTTTCTTCTGCAGTTTTAGCTTCTTTAACCAAAATGGAGTTTAATTGTTTTTGAGCTTTAACTTCAGATTCTAGTTTTTCAATGGTGTGACTCTTAGAGCTGTTATCAAGTTTCAAAACATGTATTTCCTTTTTGAGTTCTTGATTAAAGTGTTTTTGTAGCAGAACCTCATCACCAAGTTTATTCAGTCTGGACAGTTTCTCATTATCAGACAGATTGGAAAAAAAAGTGACCTCAGGTGTAGCAGTCTGACTGGTAGATGCCTGGTGAGCTGACTCAGATTGCTGTTGTATTTTCACCAGATCTTCAGCAAATCTTTGAGTAGCTTCTTTAGCCATGAAAAATTTGGCATCTTTATACAGCTCATCATCAGATGATGTGGCACTTTCAGCCCAGTCTTTGGCTACCAGACTCTTTTCACTTTTGTTCATGTGAGTCCCAAACTCTCTAGATGGATTAACCCAAAGTGTAAAATACAACAAGTCTAATAAGCACTAGATTGGACTAGGATTACTTGAATATAAATGCAAGTATATAAACAAAGTAATACAAGACAAAAAGCAATAAAATAAAGGTGGAACACAATGTAATATTTTCAAGTGTATTTTATTTATGATGTTAAATAAAATACAAGGTTGTGCGGAATCAAGATAATACAAATGTGTAAGTATCCTAACAACCTATGAATTACAAATGATCTATATTTGCCAAATAAACTCTTTGGATCGAGATACTTAAAGTTGTGAAGTATCCCTGTTACGATCGAGAGTATTTAGACAAATTCACCTTTAATGCTAAAAGTAATTTTAACAAAGAAATGACTTTGTATTTATAGGCAAACAAATTCACCAGTTAATTTGTGTCGTACAAATATGGTTGCATGCATTTAATGAACCGACAAGGTCATTAAATGCATTGGTTAAAGTACAAAGATAAAGTCACATCAATATGACAATAATCCTTTTAACCAACCACCTTTACACACGTAAGCACTTTTGTAAAGACAAGTGGAATGTTCTTTGAAAAGTGTGTAAAGGCAAAAAGTCAATTCCTCGTAATCAGTGTTCAGACTTGTAAGGTCTAGAACACTGACAGTCTTCTTTATTCTAACTTCAGTCTTTGACTTCAGTGAGAATGTCTTCAGTAGAATAGATCTGGACTGGGGTGAAGTCCAGTGAGCTAATCTGGAGTATTCCAGATTTTCTATACAAGTATTTTGCTCACTAGTCTTCCATTATTTCTGAACAAATCTTCAGTAGGACTCCAGTAAAACTGACCCTAACAAATTCCCCCTATTTGTTTAGAAATAATGCAAGGTTTTTCAAGCTTCTATCTATACTACTTTGTATGCTTGAAAAACACTTGTTTTGACTTAGTCTAAAAATTTATGTTACTGTGAAACACTTTATAGATCATCAGTGTTCCAGTTTCATCTTTTAATTCTAACTTAGACTAAATCTAATCATTTACTTTGTGAAACAAAATATGCAACTATATTTACAGCCATCAACAGAAAATAAGTTACAACTTTGTGAAAATAAATACAAGTACAAGTAAATGATACAAGAGTCAGGCCCTTCTCTTTGACGTCTGTCCTGGAGCATCTTCAGTAGCCTTTCTCTTTGGAGATGGTGAGGATGGTACAGACTCTAGTGGCTTCATACCTATTGCAACTTCCATCTGTTGCTTTCTCTTCCATACTTTCTCAATCCTCTTCAAAAATGCTTTAACGTCAGTCGACAAATCAGTCTTCCCCCTGAACGTTAAGGCAATCTCCTTCAGTTCAGTCCATCCAAAAGCTTGGACTGAAGCACTCTTCCTTTCATCAGTAAAGTTACCCTCTCTGGTCAACTTTATTTCAAACTTGGACATGCCTTCATGATTTTCAGCTAATTTGATCTCTGCACCAATGATCTTTCTGGCATCAGCCCTGAAATTCAACATTTCTTCATACTTGGCTTTCTGCTTTGCCATCTGGATCATGTATTCAGTTTCCTTGGATACTTTCTGCTGTTCTATGGCAGACTGGAGTTTTTCACGATCAATTCTTTGTGAAGTATCCAAAGGAATGAATGTGCTCAGATCAGCATCTCTGATTTTCTTGATCTGTTTGGCAGTGAGTTTTGGTAAGCCCTTTAACTTCTTTCTGTACTCTATCTCCAGAGCACCAGCATTCTTTCTAATCTTTTTCTGGAGGTTCACCAGCTCCTCCGTCCTTTGTCTTATCAGTTCAACTACACTGACACCATACGTTACAGCATCATACATTTGTTCTTCTTCAGAGTACCTGGAACGAATGTAGACATCATCCAATGCATCCAGACATTGATGAATTCTGGGGTCTTCCTTCATTCTTTTATAAACATCAATATGTATGCCCAACCTGCCAGCATTGTAAGAATCAAGAGTCCTCATGATTGCCATCTCCCTTTTGTGGGCCAGCAATTCATCCTTTTGATTTTTCTTGAATATTTCTATCATAATGCATTCTTGTTCCAGTCTTTTCGAAGTATCATCATCAGCAGTAGGTCCATCAGTTTTACTTTCTTCTCCAGATATCATGTGTTGCTTTCCTTTTGCAGACTTCAGAGTTGTTGTGATATCTGGGAAGGATTCAAACTGGGGCTCACTGGCATCAGTACCAGTAGCCTCTTCAACCTGCACAATGGCTTCAGTGCCAAGTGCCTTCTGTGCTTCTTGTGCACTGGCATCAGTACCAGTCACTCTTTCTTGTTGCACACTTTCTTCAGTGCCGAATGCCTTTTCAATAGCACTTACAACCACTTCTTTCTTTTTCTTTATCAACCCTTCTGGAACAGACTCAGTGGCAACAGACTTTTTAACCTGCACTTCAGACTTTTCCCCCTTGGAATGTCCACCAGTTTGAGACTTGTGGGCACTCCATAATTGTTCAAGCATATATCTGTCTGTAGCACCAAAAGTTCTTCCAGCCACTGGAGTTGTGATGTTCACTGTCTGCCTTAGCTCAGTCACTTCCTTCTTAATGATTTGAATTTCTGAAGACAAGTGCTTTGGCATTTCATTTTCAATCATTTTCACCACTTGTGGTAACAACCCATCTTGAATGGTTCTAAGAACAGACCCAGAAATCTCTTCAGTAATTTCTTTCAACTACTATGTCTGAACTTCTTAGAACATTCATCACTGATGGTGCTCACAACAGCATTCTGATCAAGTGTTGGCCTACTCTCCAAATTACTAACCCTGGTAATCAATTTCTGAACCTCATCTGTCAGATCTGTCAGTGGTTGAATAAGTTCAGCTTTCACTGCAGTCTGAACAGAATTTACCAATTTTGCTTCTAAGCCCTGGACTGCCACTTTGATATTTTCAGAATTGTTATTTGTGGCCAGTACCAGCTCATTCAACTTCTCAAACACCAGCTTCTCGTTACCAGCAAAAAGATTCATTTCTGATGAAAGATTATTCGATAAAAGAGATTTGAAATCAGAAACAACCTGCGATGAAGACTGGAGTGATCTCTCCAGGTCCGCCACCTTACTTAAAAGGCCTTGGACCTCGGCTGAAGACGAAGTGGAGAAACCACTGGAAGGTGGAAGTTCAGATTGCCTTCTGAACACCAATGGAACTTGTGCCTGGACTGCTTCAGTAGATGTTTCAGCAGTTGTAACAGTCGAGTCCAGCACACGTTGTTCAGATAAATCAATTGGAGTTTCAAGTGGAGGTGGTTGAGTTGTGTGTGTGGTGGTGGTGGTGGTTTGGTGAAGGAAGGGGAAGATGAGTGGCGGTAGGTGGTGTGGTGTGGTTTGTGGAATTGAGGTGGTGGTGGTGGTGGTGGTGGTTCTGGTGGTGGTGGCATTTCAGTAAGAGGTTGGGTGACTGAAGCAATAACAGATGTGACAACATTTTCTACTTCATCACCCAGGAAATTCATATTTACATCAAACATGTTTCCTTCAGACATTGGGGAATCTACCTCATCCCAAGCTGGAGCCGTCCCAACTGTCTGATCATCTTTCTGATCACCAACTTCTACATTTAAATCTATCTGAGCATCTTGCTCACCAGTCACTTGCTCAACAACCTGTACATTTTCTACCTGCTCAACATCATGTACAACATTCTCTATCTGCTCAACAATCAGTGACCCATCTTCATTCATTATATCACCTGGATGGCTCGATTCGGTTCTATCTGGAATGACCTGAACTCCAGCCCTCCTAAGACGTCTGGAAGTTCTGGGTCGAGTAACATTAGAAGTATGCTGAACTTCAGGAGCCACCTGGGTTACTGGTTGCACAATTTCAACATTTAGGACTCCAGAGGGTCCTTCACCAACCTGGTTCCCTCCTGGAGCCACTTCTGGCTCATCAGATGATGAATCATCGTTTTCTTCCCTTTGGAAGCTAAGCATGGTCTGAGGGATATTTACCTCATTTGGTGGAGATCTAAGGTTGGTCAGTTCACGCATATACTCACATACAGAAAAGTGAGTGGTTTCAAAATCATACTGGTCACCTAGAGCTCTTTTGAAAATTAGTGAAAGGAAACGAATATAAGGTACAAATGCTTTTCTACCTTTCACCTTGAGACGCTCTACCAGATCATCAAATAAAATTTGAGCAAAATCCACTCTGTATCCGAACCAGAGGCAGTAAGCAATCTGGAGATATATTTGATTTATCTGGTCAAGTCCTCCAGAACTGCCTCCCAAACATTCAACTATATGTGTGAAAAAGAATCTCCATGAGTCTGACAGCCTGCTCATGTAGATTGTTCCCTTTCTGGATAGCTGGCCATGCTCATCCAGTATGTCTGTGTGCCCCATCAATCTACACACTTCCCTTGTATTTATGCCAGAGGGAAGTTCAATGGGCATCTCATTCTGTTCAAAATAGTTCAATTGAAGAACAGACCTGAGTGTATCAACAGTGAAAGCCAAGGATCTGGTACCTTGCTTAAGAGAATAAGAAATTGATGAAGTTTCATCATCATATACTGCAGTGTACCAGAATTCACAAAGATAGTCGTGGTACATCTTTCCAGGATTTAGGGTCAATGCACCATATAGAGGACAGGAGAGAAAAAATGTATTTAATCTCCCAATAATGGATTTGGCATTATGAACACTGGAGAGTGAGAGTCTGGCCATCCAGTTATTCATGTTTATTTTTATTGCCTTTGCGTCTAATGTAATATGAGGTACCCTTACAATATTCGGAACGGGAGCATATTCAGCAGCGAGCAGATTTTTCGGTGAATTAGATTGTCTTGGTGCCATTGAATATGATAGATATATGAAGATGAAATTGAAGAATTAGGGTTTTTGAAGATTTGATGAAGTAAATATGAGAGAGATTTATGATTGGAAATTGAATGAAGAAAGAAGTAAATGAAGGAATTTGAAGAATTTGGGAGTAAATATGTTCGAAGTAAATGCTAAGGAAAATGAAAGTGGGTATTTATATAGGAGAGAGAATGTGGAACTCAAACGGTTAATTTGAATTTATCAAATATAATTTTGATCGGGTTCTGAGATCCGCATTAAATACATCACATCACACATAAATGTGTGACGGTTTACAGCCCACAAACATTACCAAGTTGCACTTTTTGTCTTCCTAAGGTAAAAATACCATCATTTCTTTGAAAAAAAATGACATGCCACGTAGGATAATAAGATAAATATCAAGATAAATATCTTTTCAAAGATTTTGCATACGTGGCACGCACAATGACCAAGTATTAAAATATTATGACTCATTTCAGTGCATCTGGAGGTTGACTGGACACTCCAGTATCACTGGTGGATTAGGCCAGTGATGCATGCATTGATGGTACACTGGAGGGACACTCCAGTAAAGTACCAGTGAAAACCATTTGAAAGAGACTGGTAACCTCAAACATGCACGTCAACTAATACAGACAAATGAGAGGGACACATTTACAAGGAGACAAAAGTCACCTCAAACATGCACTTCAACCTATCTAATTACCAGTGAGAGGGACACATTTACAAGGTACCAGTAATATTTTCTGGAAAATTTTATCCAGTGAGAAAATAAATTAATAAATTCCCCCTAAAATTAAAACATTTTTAAGGAAAAAAATATATCTTTCAGTCTTCCCCCTGGAATGTTGATCCAGAAATCTATTAATGCAAAGATAGTACACAAAGGCGTTCAATATCTAAGCAGTTATAGATTTATAAATCTGTTAAATCAAGGATCCCCAGTAGTACACAAAGGCGTTCAATACTAAGGTTCCAGATTTAAGGGTTTAACATTCCCAACTCACAAACAAGATATTCAAAAGTTTTAACATCCAGCGGTTTAGTAAAAATGTCAGCGAGTTGTTTGTCAGTGGGAATAAAATGGAGTTCAATGTTGCCTTTCACAATATTATCACGAATGAAGTGATACCTGAGATCAATGTACTTCGTCTTTGAGTGCATGACTGGATTATTCGAGATAGCAATGGCACTGGTATTATCACAAAAGATTGGGGTCTTTGAATACTTAATACCATAATCAAGTAACTGGTTATTCATCCAGAGTATCTGAGCACAACAACTGGCTGCAGACACGTATTCAGCTTCAGCAGTGGATAATGAAACTGAAGTTTGCTTTTTACTGGTCCAGCTGACCAGTTTGCCACCAAGGAAATGACATCCACCAGTAGTGGATTTCCTGTCTATCTTACAACCTGCATGATCTGAATCTGAATAACCCATTAGATCCATGCCTGAGCCTTTGGGATACCAAAGACCCAAACTGGGGACACCCTTAAGGTATTTCAGTATGCGCTTTACAGCAAGCATATGAGATTCTTTTGGATTAGACTGATATCTGGCACATAAACATGTTGAAAACATAATATCTAGTCTACTGGCAGTTAAGTACATCAGTGAACCAACCATGCCTCTATAGACAGTGGTGTTCACTGGTTTACCATCTGGATCTGAGTCCAGTGATAATGGTGCAGAAATTGGAGTGGGTTTAGATGGTGAAGAGTTCATATCATATTTCTTTAAAAGATCTCTAACATATTTTTCCTGATTAATAAAAATACCATCTCTGATCTGTTTAATCTGGAGTCCAAGAAAATATGTTAATTCACCCATCAAACTCATTTCATATTCAGTCGACATTATTTTCGAAAATTTCTTGCACATTTTATCATCAGTAGAGCCAAAAATAATATTATCAACATAAATTTGTACCATCAACAGATTACCTTTTTCATGAAGAATAAATAAGGTATTGTCAATTGCACCTCTTTGAAACCATTTTTCAATAAATGTTTAGTCAGAGTATCATACCAGGCACGTGGGGCTTGTTTGAGGCCATAAAGTGCTTTGTCCAGACGATATACCCAGTGTGGATGCTTTTCGTCAATGAAACCTGGTGGTTGTCTGACATAAACTTCTTCTTCAAGTTTTCCATTCAAGAATGCACTTTTAACGTCCATCTGGTAGACCTTGAATTGATGATGAGCAGCGAATGCTAAGAATATTCTGATCGCTTCAAGTCTAGCCACTGGAGCAAATGATTCATCAAAATCGACATCTGACTGGCAGTAGCCTTGTGCTACCAGTCTGGCCTTGTTTCTGATTACGTGGCCATCTTCATCTACCTTGTTCCTGAAGACCCATCTGGTTCCAATTGGTTCTTTCTTTCCAACTGGCAAAGGAACCAGGTACCAGACCTTGTTCCTTTCAAACTGGTGAAGCTCTTCTTGCATAGCTATCACCTAGCTTGGATCTTCCATAGCCTCGTCAATCTTCTTTGGTTCGTTCAGTGATAAGAAACTGACATATAAGCATTGATTACTGGAGGCTCTTCTGGTCTGAACTCCTCTACTGGAGTCACCTATGATCTGATCGAAAGGATGAGCTTTTGTCCATCTGGAGTACTGACTAGGATTGTTACTGACAATAATATCAGTGCAAGAATTCAGTTGAGTCTCCTCTGGTGTTGCTTCTGGAGGAGGATCTTGCCAGACTACTTCAACATCTTCATCTGAGTCATTTAGATCACGATTTGCATCATGAAATTCTTCATTTGAAGGCATTTCTTAAAGTACTGGTTCAGTTTGGAATTCTTCATTTGAAGACATTTCTGGTATAGTTTCAACTGATACTGATACTGGGGGAGTAGTACGCACATCTGATCCAATAATAATTTCAGAGGGTAGCTTGAAAATAATTGAAGGATAGAATGGAGTACCACTGGAGGGTTTCTTAGTCTGAACAGGTTCCAGATCAGGATGACTGGAAACTTCTTCTGGAGAATCTTTATTGTAGTTGATAGGATCAGATTCACAAAAGACAATTGGAGTTACTGGGGGAGTATCAAGGGTTGGCTTTTTATTGATTGCAACATTTGATTCATCAAATGTGACATGAATTGACTCATGGACCTTCTCCAGTCTCTTGTTATAGACTCTGAAGGCCTTGCGAATGGCTGAATATCCTAAGAAATACCCTTCATCAGCTTTGGAATCAAATTTGCCTAACTGACTGGAGTCGTTCAGGATGTACACTGGACATCCAAAAACGTGAAAATAACCAATATTTGGTTTTCTATTTCTTAAGACCTCATAGGCTGTCTTTTTGTGTCTTTTGATGTACACTGATCGGTTCTGGGTGTGACAAGCAGTAGCAATTATTTCAGCCAGAAACTGGTAGACATACCAGATTCAGCAAGCATACTCCTGGCAGCTTCTATCAGCGTTCGATTCTTCCTTTCCACCACTCCATTCTGTTCTGGAGAGCGGGCTGATGAGAAATTCTAGGAGATGCTAGTGTCAGTACAGAATGACTCCAGAGTTGCATTCTGGAATTCTGTTCCATTGCCACTTCTTAACTGACACACCTTTCGACTGTACTTGAGCTCAATTTGCTTGATAAGACTGATGATTTCAGCAGCAGCTTCACTTTTAGACCTGGGAAAGATAACCCAACAATATCTGGAGAATTCATCTACGATCACCAGGGTGTATCTTTTACCAGCACGAGTCTGAACATTCACTGGACCGAATAGGTCCATATGAAGCATGTGAAGTGGTTCAGATATGCTAAAGTTCTGTCTGGTCTTGAAACTGGTACGTTTCTGCTTACCCATCTACTTCCTGGACATGGTCTTTCCTTTTTGAAGGAAACTGAAGGTATCCCATCTGCCAGTTGTTTTCTAGACAACTTATTAATGTTTTTGAAATTTAAATGGGATAACCTTTTGTGCCATAACCAGTTTGTGTCTTCATCAGCTTGAGTATAGAAACACTGCTCTGAAGGAGAGCTTTCCATATCCATCACGTACACATTCCCTCTTCTTGGAGCAATCAATACTACCTTCCAGTCCTTGTTGAATACAATGCCCTGAGCAATATTGAATAGAACTTGATAGCCATCATCACATAGTTGACTTACACTGATCAGGTTATATTTCAAACCATTCACAAATGCAACTCGTCTGAATTTGACTTGTCCATTGTTCAGAACACCATACCCCTCAGTTTTTCTACAACCATCATTTCCAAAAGTAATGGAGGGTCCGTCAGAAATTACGAACTTCTCCAGTAGGGTCTTACATCCGGTCATCGTCCTGCCAGCTGCACTGTCAAGATACCAGATATATTTCTTTCGATCGCCCTTTTTGATAACAATGTCCACCCATCTTCCAGATGTGACATCTTCCTTCACCAGGTTCTCTTCGTCTGCCAGAGCCATGTAACAGCAATCTCTTTCTTCTTCTTCATCAGCAGATGAATCATCAGATGGAACCCATTTCTCTTCAGTTGTTGCAATCATGCACTTATTATTATTTTCCATTTGTTGTGCCATGAGAGCAATTTGAGCCTTAAGCTTTTTGTATTTAGATTTATAGCTATCATCAGGCTTTTTATTAGAAGAAAATGGACCAGGCTGAGATACAAACTGACTGGACTTGCAATCTTTCATGAAATGACCTTTTCTGCCACACTTAAAGCATGTCAGATTGGTCTTATCAGTAGAAGAACTGGATGCAAATTGTCCAGATGGCCTATTTGCTCTTGCTTTGAAACGGTTAAACGTTTTAGCAATCATAGCAACCAGGTCATCATTTTCAGATTCATCACAGTCTGGAGAGATTTGACTAGATTCTCCAGATTCCATGAGTTCAGACACCATCTTCTTCATAGAAAATACATTCTCAGAAGATATTAGTGTTGTACCTTGTGGTTCAGTATGACTAACCACAATAGGACTACTGGAGGCATGGTTATAGGCATCTTGTTCTGCCACAACTCTCTGTGCTTGATTTTCCTCAGTGTATCTGAAAGCTCCATACAGAGTTGACAGAGTATGAGTGTGCAGAGTTTTACCTTGTCGTAAGACCAGGATCATGTGAGACCATTTGGTGGGTAAAATATCACAAAATTTCTCCAGAAGTATATCCTTGTCTTTCTCAACCCCAGTCCTCTCAACTGGTTAATGATACTCATAAATCTGGTGTAAGTACCAGTGAGAGACTCATTGGGCTGAGCAAAAAATGACTCATACCTCTTGTTTAAGGAGACTTTTCTAGTGACAATGGTGTCATCTCCTCCTTCATACTGGTTCACCAGTTCATCCCACATGGTTTTAGCACTGGGAAAAAGAACTAGTGTTGGAATTAGGGTTTCTGGAACAGCCCCGAGGATCATGTTTTTGAGAAGGGTATCTAGATTTACCAATCTCCTCTCCTCTTCAGACCAATGTTCCTCCCTCTTTTCCCTGCCTCTTCTAGATCCAGTAGGATCAAGAAGAGCATTGAGAGGTGATGTGGGGACATAAGGTCCTTCATTTAAGATTTTCATCATGTTTCTCTCAATACCAGTGATATGCAATATCATCCTAGCCTTCCACGTACCAAATTCATCGCTATTCCCACTGAATTTAGGAACAGGATTGTTTGAGTAGTGCACATGCACATGTGGAGAAGAAGGAGTAGGAGGAGGAGGAGGTGGATTAGTGTTATTAACAATGGGTGAGTCATTATTTTGATCATTAAAATTAGGATCAGGACCATGATTAAAACCTCCTTGTGTATTTTCTGGGGTGGGCATCAAAGAAGCAGATCTAGGCAAGTTTGTTTAGCCTTCTGCTCTGATACCAATTGTGAGTCCCAAACTCTCTAGATGGATTAACCCAAAGTGTAAAATACAACAAGTCTAATAAGCACTAGATTGGACTAGTATTACTTGAATATAAATGCAAGTATATAAACAAAGTAATACAAGACAAAAAGCAATAAAATAAAGGTGGAAAACAATGTAATATTTTCAAGTGTATTTTATTTATGATGTTAAATAAAATACAAGGTTGTGCGGAATCAAGATAATACAAATATGTAAGTATCATAACAACCTATGAATTACAAATGATCTATATTTGCCAAATAAACTCTTTGGATCGAGATACTTAAAGTTGTGAAGTATCCATGTTACGATCGAGAGTATTTAGACAAATTCACCTTTAATGCTAAAAGTAATTTTAACAAAGAAATGACTTTGTATTTATAGGCAAACAAATTCACCAGTGAATTTGTGCCGTACAAATATGGTTGCATGCATTTAATGAACCGACAAGGTCATTAAATGCATTGGTTAAAGTACAAGGATAAAGTCACATCAATATGATAATAATCCTTTTAACCAACCACCTTTACACACGTAAGCACTTTTGTAAAGACAAGTGGAATGTTCTTTGAAAAGTGTGTAAAGGCAAAAAGTCAATTCCTCGTAATCAGTGTTCAGACTTGTAAGGTCTAGAACACTGACAATTCCTCCAGTCGTAGATCTAGTAAGACTTCCAGTGGACTCCGCCATTTGTCAGTCTTCTTTATTTTAACTTCAGTCTTTGACTTCAGTGAGAATGTCTTCAGTAGAATAGATCTGGACTGGGGTGAAGTCCAGTGAGCTAATCTGGAGTATTCCAGATTTTCTATACAAGTATTTTGCTCACTGGTCTTCCATTATTTCTGAACAAATCTTCAGTAGGACTCCAGACTTCTCGTTTGGAGTGGGTCCAGTAAAACTGACCATAACAGTTCACCTTCTCAGTCAGCTCAGCTACTTGTGCTTTCAAGGCTTTGTACTTAGTCTTGAGCTTTGAGTATTTTTCACCTCTTCCACCTTTGGCTGGCACAGCTTGAGTAGATTCTTTAGATCTGCAATCTCCAGCCATATGTCCAGTTTTGCCACACTTGTAACAAGTGACTTTGGACATGTCAAATGGCTTCTTGGTCTTGTCAGCTTGGCACCTTTTCCTTTTCCTTTGAACTTATTAAAGGATCTCCTTCTGATCCTCTCAGCCAACATAGCTACTTCATTAGCTAGTTCATCACCATCAGATTCATCACATTCAGATTCAGCACAAACAGAGTTAGGATTAGACATAACAGGAATATCATCATTAACACAAGGAATGATCTCATTACTAATTGAACTAGGGTGTTCAGTCATAGAAGCAACAAGTGCAGCAGCAGGCTGACTATAAGAATCACCCATAGCAATTAACTTTTCAGCCTCTGAACATTCTTGGTTATGAAGCAAACCAAAAAGTCCAGGGAGATTAAGATCATGATAAACAGAACTTAATTTAACAGAAGAAATATAGTTGTTCCATTTAGGTGGTAATGAATCAAGAAATTTACTCTTTAAAATCTCATTTTTCTTAACAATTCCAACAGCAGCTAAATCATTTACCAAAGCATTAAAGCGGGTATGAGTGTCAGTTAAGGATTCATTTCTCAAAGAGAAAAATCTCTCATACCTCCTGGTCAATGTAGTAATTGTGGATTCCATGGAAGTAGAGCAACCCTCAAACATGACAGTCAATGTACCCCACATTTTCTTAGCTGTAGAACACATTTTAATAGAATGGTAAAGGTCTTTGGGCACAGCTTGGACAATGAAATTTCTAGCCTTCACATCCAAGTTTGCCAATCTCCTATCCTCATCCCCCCAATCTGCCTTGTCCTCAACAATAGACTTGACTGTGGCAGGAATGGTTGGTTGACCTTCCCTGACCACAGCTTCTACCACAACAGTTTGTGTAGGAACATAAGGACCATCCGCAAGGATGTCAGGCATATTGTTATCGATGGATTCAAGGAACAAAGACATTCTACCTTTCCACCCACTGAAATCATCTTTATCAAACATGGGTGGTCGGGTTGAAGAACCATTATCAATATATGATGACATAATGCTTTACTATTAAGGGAAATATGCAAGGATCAAGTCAAGTTAATTCTTAACCCCTGCTCTGATATCAATTGATACGTCCCAAGGTGTATCAATATACCAAAGTATATTGTACACAGAACAGTTGTAGAGGGGGGTGAATACAACTTTCCTTAATCTTTACAAACTTTTTAGTAAAATCATTTTAAGATTCAGTTTAAATATATCAAGCAAGTAAGTAAAGAGCAGGAATCATTAAAACAGTAAAGCAGTAAAGTGATAAAGACATTCTTGAACACAGATTGTGGTTTTCAAATGTAATCCTTTATTAAGAAATAATCTATACAAAGAATTACAGGGTTGTTGCGGAATAAAGATAGCCTATAGATATCTAAACAACCCTATGAAATGACAAACAACAATCAATAAGTTTCAGCTCAAGAGAATCAGCCCAAGCTGATCTCGTATAGACTAAGCTGTGTATAAGAGCAGAGAAACTTGTGTGAAGAATGATTCTCAGGAAATGCCACTCATATGTAATCCATGAATGAGGCTTTTATAGGAGAAAGCGCTCGTTCACTTGGTGTCCGTTGCAGCCACGTATTCTTCATTCAGTGGATGATGAAGGAATAATCAATCGTGCCTTTCATAGTACTTGTGGTCCCCACGTACTGACGCACATTCTTCATCAACCAATAAGAGTATGGACACGCATATGTAAAACCAACCACCAACCTGGATCCTAGGATTCTTCCTAGTGACGTCATTTGTCTTTATCTTCAATCCAGGTTGTTATCTTCACTTGATTGTCAGACGCAGATTGGGCCGTTTGTCAAAGCACCAATCTGCCTAAGTGTTTCCAAGCTGACTACTAATCCCAAGCAGTCTTCCACTAACAGCTTGGTCTTCTATCTTCAATCCTACTCTTCGACTTGGATTGAATGCTATCACATTGTTGATGCAGCTTGAATAACACTAGCTTCCATAAGATTTTACAATTACAAAGTATGAAGCGTGATCTGGGTCAGAGACAGATCGTAAGCTGTGTCAGCTTAGTCTGACCCAGATCAGATTACAAGAACCAAAAGATTACTAAGTGTTTATAGGTCAGATTTGTCATCATTAAATTTACAATTAACATTGGGACTCAACATGTACCATTACTGCAGAGATGTTGAGGGATGCCCTTAACCTCAACTACTGGAGACAGGAGAATCTCCAGTTGTTATCTCTCAAAATATTAATTTCAGGCAAGTACTCCTTGAAATGGGACACAAGGAGTGTCTTGAAAATGGTTTCCTAAAAACAAAAGGAGTCATGACGATGAAAGGCCTCACACCATCCTGTAGGTATTTTTTCATTCATCTAGTTGAGAGTATGGGTGGGTGAGAGTGGACTTTGTTGAAATCTTGTTCAGAAGTCTAGTTCAGAAACTGAAGGGCACCAGGGGACTTTGCATCCCCTTCTCCAGGTATCTCACTCTCTGCTTCAAACTGATCTTGGGCAGTGATGAGTATAAAAATACTCAATCACTTTTCATTGTCCCATATCTTTTGAGAAATCTTGACTCCTTCGTATCTGAACCTGGGGAGGTTGAGATTCCTCTAAGAATGTTGCTGGCATTCATTAAAACCGACGCACCATTACCAGGTGGCTCGGAAAGGCAACTGGGCGGACCTCAAAACAATGAGGGACCGACCAGTTTGTCTACTGGAAATGTGACAGTTGTTGGGCCTGAACAACAGTCTAACCCCTCCAGTTCCAGCAGGTCAGATCCTACAGATACAACTGGAGACCTCCAAACAGGTCCTTCAGTTTCCCAAAGGCTCCAAGAACCAAGCGTCCTAGGAATAGGTCAGTACGAGCCTCTGACACTAGAAACCCAGCCAACCCTTCAGTATCCTCCCAACAGGAAATTGGAGAAAGTCAAAGGGATATACAGCAAGCAACCACTTCCGCAATTTCTGTAGGAGGAAGTGGTGAAGAGAATACTGGGTCCGCCCAACCCAGATTAGAGTTCGTGTCTGCACCACATGAGTCTGGCCAAACTTCTGACACAACTCTTGCACAAACTGATGATGTTACTGCCCAGTCACAAGTAGTAACTGATGTTCAAAGTTCTTCGACCAATGAAGTTATGATTGAGAATAGAGCAATTGTAACTGAGGCAACCCTAGTGACCTCTATTCCTGGCGATGATGTCACCAAGACTGAGCCAACAACTGATGATGTTACTGCCCAGTCACAAGTAGTAACTGATGTTCAAAGTTCTTCGACCAATGAAGTTATGATTGAGAATAGAGCAATTGTAACTGAGGCAACCCTAGTGACCTCTATTCCTGGTGATGATGTCACCAAGACTGAGCCAACAACTGATGCAACCATCCAGGAAACTGGAGAAGTTCATCAGGAGCCTAAACAACTGGTTCAGACACCTGAGACATTCATGGATCTGGACATGGATGTTAATGAAGGTGAAATCCAAATAGAGTCTTCGGACTCTGAAGGAACTGCTTCAGATACTGAGATACATGATGCTTCTGTACAAGACCCTTCATCTCATATCTCGCCACCAGATGATTCCATTTCAGTGTCACCATCCCACACAAATGTGCTTACTGAAATTCCACCCTCAACATCAAGCTATGTGTCTAGAAATAGACATATGGCACAACCACCATCATCTGGTATGATCTCTCTTTTTAGAGATAGATCTATGCCACCACCGCCGCCGACCAGTATACCTGAGAATACTCGGTACATTGAGCCACTTGATCTCTCTGTTCGTCCTTCTTCTTTTCCACTTTCTGTTTCTATTCCCTCTTCTTCTGAGTTGCTAACTGAAGAGGTTTCCCTTAATATACCCTCTCCAGTTGCACCAGTTGAACCTGTTGCCGGTCCAGTGACACATCCTCCTCAGTCACTGGAATCTCAATTTTTCTCATTTCAAACCGACATCCAAAACCTTATTCAAAGGGTGGAGGATGTTCATAAGACAATTGAGAAGAACGCCAAGTCCATCTCCAGGTACAACAAGGATAATCTCACGAATCAAAAGGTTGTGGATCTGGGGATAAACAAGTATGCAGCAAATGAAGACTTGGTGTTCAAAAAGCTCAATGAGTTGGTCAATGGCTGCAACAACTTATCCAGTTCTCTCAAGGAAGCCTTTGACCTTACTCAAACCAAAGTCACAACATCTATCTCCAGTTTGCTGGGCAATACTGTACGTTCATGATGTGCAAAATCGAGTCTTAAAATTTAATAACACGAATCACCTAGCGACTGACTACTACACACTTACAGGCAGTGAACCCGTCCATATATAGTATAGTTAACTTGGTAAATCCGAGGTCGATCACAAGGACTTAAGTACAGTAATTGTTAAAATAAAACAGTTCAAGTAAAAAGGGGGGTTTTGTGACCGAATTGTCACGTTGCAAATAGTTAGTAAAATCAGTTAGTAATCCCTCAGGATTAACCGAAAAGAGAGTTTGTGATTGAAAACAATAATTTAAAAGGCATCCATCTCGAATCCGCTCAACAACATGTTCAGATTGCACATAAATGAAGTTCAATTTCAATTTAAGTTGTTTAAATAACCGAGACTCAAACAAAGCACCAACGTCGTACCCGTCAAGTTAATGACATTATTTAACTCTCTTGCTTAAACTAGTTTCATTACAAAGACCGGTACCCTAAGACATCTTTTATAACTTCCCTAATCAAACAATGGTATTGGTTATTAAGATAACAATTATACCTACCGATTGTACCCAACCGTTAACACATTTCTCCCTATTATCATGAAGATTATCCACCGTACCCGTCATAGACCCAATCGTTTGTACCCAAACAATCAAAATGACATACATGAAATCAATAATTACCATTAAAGACACACATATACCACCAATCAATTCAAGATAAATTAAAAGGAAGAAATACGTTAAGATCTCGATATGACGTTAAATGAAATCAACATTGAATTAATAAAATTGTGCAATCCTTACATATTGTCTCACTTCATCAAGATGGATGATAAAGTGATTAGCTACTCATTATTGAAATGAAATAACAAATCATAATAGAAGAATTCATTGTTACCGAATGATAATAAATGAGAAGCAAATAACGGAAATCGTCCAATCGTAAGATCGATCTTCAAAGGTGAAAAGAACTGATGAAAAATCTCCTTTTTGATCTTCAAAAACGGCTGGGAAAAGTGGAATAGGGCTTAGGAAATATTTGCAAGCTATTTATATTTTTCCCTAAAAATTATCAAAAATTTGTCTGGCACTGCGGCGCAGTGTACACACTGTGGCGTAGTGGCTCTTCTATCTGTTGACTTTCGTTGACCAAGCACCTGGACAATCTGGTGGGACTGCGGCACAGTTTTGTTCACTGCGTCGCAGCTTAACTTTCGAACAATTAGATGCGGCGCAGTCTTGTGACTGCGTCGCAGTCTTCCAGTTTGCAAACCAATGCGGCGCAGCTTCTTAACTGCGTGGCAGTCTGGTCCTGAACAACTTCAACTTCAGATTCGTGCCTAGTAAATATTCCGTAAGCACTCATTTTACTTCAAAATGTCTTTTTCTTCAGAAATTGTGCTCAAGTACCTGTTAATATCCTGAAACACTAACAAATACCATAACGCACCAAATGTATACAAAAACGACTCGAAAAGCACTTATAAACATCTAATAAATCCGTGGGAAATGGGTATAAAATAAGGCATATCAAATCCCCCCACACTTAAGTTTTGCTTGTCCTCAAGCAATTCCAAGCTTCAAAACTTTAATTACCTTGGTACATACATGGGAATAACATGTCAGTAATCAGAAAGAAGCTAAACCATACATCATGAAAATGAAAAGAAATGGTTAAGCAGTTTTAATCTTAAATGAAAACTTGAATGTTTGACAATACTTGACTGATACACAAGCCTCAATAACACGACTAAGCATTGAACAATTGAATCAATGATATATCGTCTATCCTACTCCAACTAACTTACTATTGGGGTTGAATATTTGAATAATCACTCAAGGCCTAGTCGTGATGCATAATCTTTTACCATAGGCTTGTACTAGAATCGTTCCTGCCCCGTCATGGCGCAAGCACCAGGACGTCTATCAGAAGAGGTCTTTAAAGGGTTGTAATGTATTCTGAGGCTAAACAGGGTATTTAAAAGGGTATGGAAATTTGGGATAACAATTGGTGTGAAAAGGAAATAACACAACAATTAACAAAGTTTTTACATAATAGTCTAATCCATAAATCTCATGTCATTAGTTGCCAACGGTCCAAAACCCGAGAAGTTGTCCCGACAATACCCCCAATAGAACGATTAAAAACCGACACCATTGTGGTGTATGACATCAAACAACTCAATCAACCAAGACTAACCAATGTTGGCTTAAACGAACTTGCCAACCCAAATATGATAATTGAAGAATATAGCATTGCAAGATCCTTTTGTTGGTTATAAAGATGTACTAACTCAACTCAAAAAAATTGTAGAAACAATGAAGCTTTTGTTGGTGTTATTGATGAACCAACTTAAAAATGATTTGACCAAAAGTGAGAAATATCAACTGACAGCCCAAGCTCTTTTTTCATTTTTTCTATTTTTTTTTATTTTTTCTGTTTTTCAATTCTTTTATTCTTTTTCTCTTCTTTTTTTTGTGAGCTACTTTTACTCTGACTAATTGGTATTCTCTAAGTAATAACGAAACAATGACAAATCATGTAATAATATGCTAAAATGAACAATCCAGACTTGATCCAAAACTCATGACGAAATCATTCCATTCTCAGTAACCGGGAACATCCCAACCCGACACAATAGGACAACCCCAAACCATCCACTAGCATAGGCAACCAATGACCCACCAGGACTTCGACTATCGGCATGGCTAGGAAAGGTGTATATTTAGGGTGGATTTAATAACAAGGAACAGGCTAATGACAACAAGTTTTCTATTGTTTCTTGCACTAAAAGTGAGTGCAACATAAGGGTTTCACAGGTGGTTCACTAACCAGTGTAGTTAGCTACTAAGCACATTAACAAAACATGCACATAACAGATTTTTACAAAACAAAGGGTGAACATACAAAGAACAAAGGTTTTAATCCTAATTTTTGCCTCTTCCTCATCTAGTTATACGGAACGATCAACCACGACAAGTTCTAGAATCAACGCAATCACCGGCACACTCATAGCAAATGAAAGTAACCCGGAAATGGAAAAACTAACCTCAAACTTGCACATCATAGTTCAAAGTTCTAAGTCGAACCCTTACTCTTGAATAAATTCAAAAGCCTACGAGAGGGACAAATTTACAAGGCCAATCAATCCAAATCCGTAAACACCTAGCATATCTATAAAGGCCAATCAATCCAAATCCGTAAACACCTAGCATATCTATAAATGATCAATAATCTCACATATTTGGTGTTTTGGTGCTATAAGCGTGCTAGTCATGTTATTAATCCAGAAGGGATTGCCTAATTAATCAATCAAGACACATTCCACCAATTAAATTTTGTACCAAGGGTGTAGTCAAATTGCTCATTAATATCTATGATTAGGTGACAAAAGCAATTAACTACAAGGACAAGCATGCAAAAGTTTAAAATTTTCTCTAAAATACCCACTTTTTCCTATTTACCACCCCCCCACACTTGAGTTGGACAATGCCCTCAATGTCCAATGAACTAAGGCAAACTATGGAAAATAGGGGAAAGTAAATAAAAAGCAAAATAAAAACAAGAAAAACTTGTCGGGTATGACGGGTGTTCCATGCTTGAATGATGCCAACAAGAATATAGCGCTGAACTTACTGCCAGCATATGCATATGACAAAACTTGCTATTCAACATGAACACACGATTAACAGGCAACAGATTTATAATTAAGCATGCAAATCACTATCCCTACTTATTCGAAATGGAAATGAAAAGAAAGTACGATGTCTCATCACCCCGTAAGGTGGATACAAACCAAACAAATGGAAATAAAGTATTGAAATGGAAATTGTTCAAACAAATAAATGATACAAGCCATCATAACATGCAGACGGCGCGCCTCTCATCATCTCATCATATTGATCAGCTGGTAGGTGGATATCCTGGCATACCACCACCTGGTGGACCAAAGAGCGACTTAACCGCCTGCTCAGCTATGGTCTGAGCTGCTGAACCTCCTGCGCCAGCATCTCCACCCTGGGTACCTGCATAAGAACCAAAAGAAACTGGATGATCGGGCCCCGTTCCCCCGAGGTCGTGGGAAGGAGGCCGCTTATACTGGCGCTCGGGTGGATAATAGAACCCACCAGTCCTCTGGTCCGGAATAAAAATGCTAGGGGGACTGTAGGCTGGAAAAGGTTGGGGCGGGGTGAAATCACGCCCCTCAAATCCAGCCTCCCACATCGGCTGGTAGCGCTGCTGATCATACATCACACGGCTCACACCTGAACCTATCCATCGAAAATCACTATCTATCCTGGACTGGAACTGCTGTTGTGACTGCCACATGTTGCTCACAGTGGCCTCTAAAGAAGGGAAGTCCCAAGTACCCGAAGGAGCAGCAGATGAGGATGCACCAGCAGTAATAATAGCGGCACGACGCTTAGGACGTCGTACAGGCTCTGGTGGCTGCTCTGGTGCATCAGCCATCTCCTCATCATCCTCATCATCCTCATCACCCTCAGGGGCAGAACCACCAAACGGGATCAAGACATGAATATCACGATTCTCACTGGGTCGGGGCAATTTGTAGCGGGTCAAATCATTGTAGGTGAACGGCTTCAAAGGCTTCCAAGACAAGTGAGTGTTCGCCCTATCATCAACACAACCAAAGAATTGGACCATTTTTGTAATAAAATGGCCACATACCAAACCCGCATCTCGCATACCTCGGGTGCCCATGTGCTTAGCCAAGACATAAGGGGCACAGGCAGTCTTATAAGGGTCACCCTCATCAAAGAACCGAAGTAACCAGAGATCCTCCAAGTAAATTTTGTCCTGGTGATTAGACCGCTGGACATAGAAATAGACCAACATCTTATGAAATATCCTCAGAATGGGCGACTGAATAGAATTTGCCCCTTTAGCTGAGGACCAAGTCTTTCCCCCAGAAAGCCTTGTGTAGTAGGCCCTCTGATCACCTTGAGCCTCAGTAAACCCCATACTATCCCTAGTAGCACAATGCAACAAATTCTTAAATGTGGGGTTATTATCCAACATATCCTGAGAATACATGCCTGTACACACACCGAACTCAGCAATGCTAAGAGATCTATCCCTACCCCCACATCTAAAGTTAATAACCTTATCATCAAACACACTCTTAGCAGTATCAATACCTTTAACAGAAATAGTAGAATAAAACTCTAAGCACCATTCTAGATAAATATCTTCCCGGACTGGAACTGCTGTTGTGACTGCCACATGTTGCTCACAGTGGCCTCTAAAGAAGGGAAGTCCCAAGTACCCGAAGGAGCAGCAGATGAGGATGCACCAGCAGTAATAATAGCGGCACGACGCTTAGGACGTCGTACAGGCTCTGGTGGCTGCTCTGGTGCATCAGCCATCTCCTCATCATCCTCATCATCCTCATCACCCTCATCATCCTCATCAGCCCATCTCCTCATCATCCTCATCATCCTCATCACCCTCAGGGGCAGAACCACCAAACGGGATCAAGACATGAATATCACGATTCTCACTGGGTCGGGGCAATTTGTAGCGGGTCAAATCATTGTAGGTGAACGGCTTCAAAGGCTTCCAAGACAAGTGAGTGTTCGCCCTATCATCAACACAACCAAAGAATTGGACCATTTTTGTAATAAAATGGCCACAAACCAAACCCGCATCTCGCATACCTCGGGTGCCCATGTGCTTAGCCAAGACATAAGGGGCACAGGCAGTCTTATAAGGGTCACCCTCATCAAAGAACCGAAGTAACCAGAGATCCTCCAAGTAAATTTTGTCCTGGTGATTAGACCGCTGGACATAGAAATAGACCAACATCTTATGAAATATCCTCAGAATGGGCGACTGAATAGAATTTGCCCCTTTAGCTGAGGACCAAGTCTTTCCCCCAGAAAGCCTTGTGTAGTAGGCCCTCTGATCACCTTGAGCCTCAGTAAACCCCATACTATCCCTAGTAGCACAATGCAACAAATTCTTAAATGTGGGGTTATTATCCAACATATCCTGAGAATACATGCCTGTACACACACCGAACTCAGCAATGCTAAGAGATCTATCCCTACCCCCACATCTAAAGTTAATAACCTTATCATCAAACACACTCTTAGCAGTATCAATACCTTTAACAGAAATAGTAGAATAAAACTCTAAGCACCATTCTAGATAAATATCTTCCCGATTACGGAAGATGTCCATCCACATACCAAACTCGAGAACACAAGGATTACCAAACTCATCATTAGACCGCGCCATGAGGCGCATTAACTTACTAATATCAGCACGGATAGATAAGTGGTCAAGCATAACAGGTTCCATGTACCTTGGTGTCTCGATATCTTTGTGAATAATTTTCGCCAACCTATTGGTATAGATGATCTTGTCATTAGCAGAGGCTCTTGGCCATTTAAGCCAAGCATGAAGTGAATCTGTTCTCATGGAAAGTGCTTCCTCACTTGCTTTGGGAGGATTTGAAGTTCCTTCATTCGGCTCAGATGAAATAGGAGTCCGATTTGAACCCCTTGGTGCTCGTCCACCTGTTATGGGTTGCTGCATACATAAGAAAAACAAACAACCTATCAATTCCCGACATCATTAACCTGAGTAAAATGTAAAAATAGGGTGCTGTGGTAGAACAGGGAAGACTGTGGCGCAGTTAAACTCACTGTGTCGCAGTAAAACTCTCGACATCAAGATTGCGTCGCAGTGTGACTTAATTGAGTTTATTTTTTTATTTTTATTTTTTTGGATTTTCTGAACACATGTTACACGCTGCGTCGCATCTTACTTACCGCGGCGCAGTTATTACGACGAGACTTAAGCTGCTTCTCAGTTGGTATAGTTGCCTCGCATCAACAACAGACCACTGCGGCACAGTATATAAACTGCGGCGCAGTGTCACCGCCCCACACTTACCTTCGTGAAATCTTTGAAACGACTTACCGTAATGCGTGGGTTGACCTCTAGACCTGCAAATCTCGACATAAACACATTAAAAACTAAAAATAAGTAAAATTTATTGAAAATGAAAAATACGAAACACGGGTTGCCTCCCGCGAAGCGCTAAGGTTATTTACGAGTCGTTAGCTCGACTCCAAGACCTTCTCTTATTGATTCATTTCGAAGAATGGAAGCTCATCAAAGACGACTCCCACATCTTCCTCCTCTTCACTGTAAAGCTTCAACCTGTGACCATTGACAATAAAAGTAGATCCATCCGATTTTAACAATTCAACATAACCAGACGGATAAACATGTTTGATCACAAAAGGGCCGGTCCACCTAAAAGTCAACTTGGGTTGCTTAAACTTGTATTTCGAAAGGAACAATAACACTTTATCACCGGCTTTGAAATCCTTTTTCCTAAGCCTACGGTCATGCCACACTTTTGTTCGTTCCTTATAAAGTCTAGAATTGTCATAAGCATGCAACCTAAGTTCATCTAGTTCATTTAATTGCAATGATCTCAACTCACCGGCTTCAACTAGGTCCATATTACAATTCTTGAGCGCCCAATAGGCTTTATGCTCAATTTCCATAGGAAGGTGACAAGTCTTGCCATAAAGCAACCGGTATGGGGTAGTCCCAATCGGTGTCTTATAGGCGGTCCTGAATGCCCATAGAGCATCATCAAGCTTGGTAGACCAAGACTTTGGGTTGTCTCCTACAATTTTCTCAAGAATTCTTTTCAAAGCCCGGTTGGTATTTTCAACTTGGCCACTCGTTTGGGGTGGTATGAGGTTGAAAAACGGTGGTTGACACCGTACCTCTTCAGCACCTTAGCGAGTTGGTGATTCAGGAAATGGCTTCCGTGGTCACTTATTAAGGCCTTGGGCACACCAAACCTACAGAAAAGCTGTTTCAAAAAGTGAATGACGACCTGTGCGTCATTCGTTGGCAAGGCTTTAGCCTCGGCCCACTTAGAAACATAATCAACAGCAACAAGGATATACAAGTTCTTATTCGATGGGAGAAAAGGCCCGATAAAGTCCGTTCCCCAAACATCAAAAACTTCACATACCTGAATGTAGTTCTGAGGCATTTCATCACGTTTAGAAATTGTACCTTGTCTTTGACAAACATCACAAACCTCCACCAAGGTTTGCGCCTCCTTGAAAATGGTCGGCCAATAAAATCCAGCATCATACACTTTCTTTCCGGTGACAGACGGTCCATAATGACCACCGGTTGGCCCATAGTGACATTCATCAAGAATCTTTCGGGTTTCTCCTCCCGACACGCACCTCCTTATCATGCCATCTGCACAAATTCTAAACAAAAATGGATCTTCCCAAAAATAATGTTTGATCTCAGAAAAGAATTTCTTCTTTTATTAAGATGACATTTCTTTAGGAATAACATGTGCACAAAGATAATTAGCAATATCGGCATACCATGGTGCCTCCTCAACTTCAACCTGCATCAAATACTCATCAGGAAAAGCATCATCAATCTCATGCTCTTGCAACTCCTCAAGGTGAGGGTTTTCGAGCCTACTCAAATGATCGGCCGCCACATTTTCCGCCCCCTTTTTGTCCTTGATCTCAATGTCGAACTCTTGCAAAAGCAAGACCCAACGGATGAGACGGGGCTTGGCATCTTGTTTAGAAAACAAGTACCTCAATGCAGAATGGTCGGTATAAACAATGGTCTTATTAAGAACCAAGTAGGGTCAAAACTTATCAAAAGTAGAAACGACGGCCAACAACTCTTTCTCAGTCACGGTATAGTTTTGTTGAAGCCGGGCTGAGGGTCTTGCTAGCATAAGAAATGGGACGAAAATGTTTGTCATCCCTTTGGCCTAAAACGGCCCCTAAGGCAAAATCGCTAGCGTCACACATTAACTCAAAAGGTAAGGACCAATCGGGTGAAGACATAATGGGGGCATTAGTCAACTTGTCCTTAAGAAGGTTAAATGCATGAAGACACTCACTATCAAAATTAAAAGGGACATCTTTTTCCAACAACTTGGTCATGGGCCGGGTGATTTTTGAAAAATCTTTTATGAACCGACGATAAAACCCGGCATGACCCAAAAAGCTTCTTACCGATTTAACATTAGTGGGAGGAGGTAATTTAGCTATGACATCAATTTTTGCTTTATCAACCTCAAGTCCCGCTTTAGAAACTTTATGTCCCAACACAATCTCTTCCTTCACCATGAAGTGACATTTTTCCCAATTTAAAACCAAATGTGCCCTTTCACACCTTTCCAACATTTTATCAAGACTATCTAGACAACTCTCAAAAGAACTTCCAAATACAGAAAAGTCATCCATGAAAACTTCCATGGAAGTTTCAATCATGTCCTGAAAAATTGCAATCATGCATCTTTGAAAGGTTCCGGGGGCATTACAAAGACCAAAAGGCATTCTCCTATAGGCATAAGTGCCAAACGGGCAGGTGAATGTGGTCTTTTCTTGGTCATTCGGGTCAATGGGTATTTGGAAATAGCCCGAGAACCCGTCCAAGAAGCAAAAGTACTCGTTTCTGGCAAGCCGTTCGAGCATTTGGTCGATGAATGGCAAGGGAAAATGGTCTTTTCGGGTGGCATCATTTAACTTCCGATAGTCAATACAAACCCGCCATCCCGTGACAGTTCTAGTGGGAACTAACTCATTTTTCTCATTCAAAACAACAGTCATCCCACCCTTTTTCGGCACACAGTGTACCGGACTCACCCATGGACTATCTGAAATGGGGAATATAATTCCCGCATCTAGCAGTTTAATTATCTCTTTTTTCACAACTTCCTTCATGTTCGGATTAAGTCTACGTTGTCTTTGCACTATCGGTTTGACATTATCAATAAAATTTATGGTGTGCTTACAAAATTCAGGACTTATACCCGGGATATCGGAAGTTTTCCAAGCAAAGACCTTTTTATGGCCTTGAGGACGGTCATGAGTCTAGAGTTCTCATCCTCCAACAATGAGGATGAGATTACAACGGGTAAAAGAGATGTACCTTCGAGATAAGCATACTCAAGATGATCCGGAAAAGGCTTGAGCTCCAAGTCGGTAGGAGGGTTCTCAACCGATGTCAACACCCATGTGCTTCCATCCGCCGTGATCTTTTTGAAGGTTTCATCTTCCGGTGGAGTTGTATCCATGCTCAAAGCCAAAATTTCTTCAATTTGATCATTAGTGGTTGCTTCACCACTTGCAATCTCAGCTTCAACAACTCCATTTGCTCCTGAAACTTCTTGCATTTCTAACTCTAAAGCATCATCTATCACATCAATTCTAAAACAAGTATCATCAGAAGAATAAGGATGCTTTAATGCTCTATTAACTTTAAAAACAATCCGGTCCTCACCGACCCCTAAGGAAATCTCCTTATCCTTAACCCGGATGATAGCATCCGCGGTGTTAAGGAATGGGCGGCCAAGAATTAGAGGAACTTTAGCGTCCGCCTCCATTTCAAGAATGACAAAGTCGACCAGAAACACCATGTGACCTACCTTAATTTGCAAGTTCTCCGCTATCCCCATGGGATATTGGAAAGAGCGGTCAGCGAGCCTAATGCTCATTCGGGTAGGAGTCAACTTACCTAAGGCCAATTTAGTATAAACAGAATAAGGCATTAAATTAATACTGGCCCCAAGGTCGGCCAAGGCCTCACATAAAAATGCACCAAAAGAACAAGCAATGAGAAAACTCCCTGGATCTTCTAACTTGGGAGGAATCTGATTCTTGATTATCGCTGAACACTCGGCACTAAGAACGCAGTCTTTGCCTCTTCAAGCTTCCTTTTATCACTGATGAGCTCTTTGAGAAACTTGACATAATTCGGCATCCCTGCAATAAGATCAACTAAAGGAACAGTTATATTTACCGACTGAATCAGTTCAACAAACTTCTTGAAGTGCTCCTTAATCTTTTCCTTCTTCAACCGTTGAGGAAACGGTATCTTCGGCTGGTAGGCTTCACCGTTGGCTTCTCAACTGGTTTAGATGGAACGGTCGGTGTCTGCACGGCTGGGTTCGGCTCCATCTCGATCTCATCATCAACCGCCTCCTCGTCTTCATGTACCTGCACAACTGGAGTAACATCATTCAGGTAAAGGATTAGCTGAGTTATAAGTTTTACCTGCTCGAGTTGTAATATTAACATGCTCATTTCTAGCATTAGGAGGAGTATATTTCTGCCCTTGCCCTTGGTTGCTTGATTGAGGCTTCGGGTTCTATTGAGTGTTACTCGGCAAAGTACCGGGTGGTCTATTAGAATTCCCGAGCCTTTCAAGCCTTCCTTCCAAGTCTTTTATTGTGGCTTGCTGGTTCTTTGTTCCTTGATCCAACTTGTACCCAAGTCCATCCAACCGAGTAGTCAAAGCATCCAGTGCAGAATGCACCTTCTTTGACTCTTCTACAACGTGCTCATTAGTTGCTCTCTGGGCACTAGTAAAATCCTTCATTATATTCTTTAGTTCTGGATCTGGATCTTGTTGATTCTGATTGTTGAACCTGCTGAACCTGTTACCACCAAAACCAGAACTGTTAGTATTATAAGAAGAAGATGAGGGATAAGAATTACCTGATTGCCGGTTTTGAAAACCGGTGTTGCGGTTGAAATTTCCCTGTTGTTGGTTCTGAACAAAACTAACATCTTCAGCGGGTTTATCAGGACAATCCTCAGTGTAATGCAAATTCCCACAATGGTCACATCCATCAGCCATAACCTTCACATCCCTTTCCAAGCTCTTGAAGCTACCTTCTTGACCATCAAACCTCTCATCCATGCGCTTTGAAAGAGCCTTAACTTCAGCAACTAGTTTTGAATCTTCGCTACTTTCAACCTTAGCGACAGTGTTTCTCCCGGATTTCTTTATTCGGTCTTCATCCCGAGTCGAGCTCTCCTTGGCCATATCTTCAAGAATTTTGTAACCTTCATTCGGGGAAATGTTGTTGAAACTACCCCCAAATGCATATCTGAGCTCCCTCTTAGACCTCCTATCCAATCCATCGAAGATAATCTCAACAATCACTTCAGTACCCATGCTATGTCCCGGGCAATTCCTCAACATCTCCTTAAATCTCTTCCAAGCATCTACAACATCCTCACCATGATCTTGAGAAAAACCCCTAATCTGATTCTCTAGTTGCCTTTGAGTTCTTATGGAATAGAACTCATCAATGAATCCTTCCCTGAGCTCAGCCCAAGTAGAGAATGAATTATCTGGTATCTCCTTAAACCATGAAGATGCATCTCCAGTGAGAGTCAATGGAAATAATTCCAGTTTCACAATGCCAGCTTGCCCTTCCCCGTACTGATATAATCGGCAAATCTTTTCAAACCTCTCAACATGAGCATAAGGATCCCATCTTCTAACCCCGTCGAACTTATCTTCCTCGACACTCTTGAGATGATTACCCTTTAAAGAGAAGTTTACCGAAATCTGAGGAGGGCGGATAGCTGTGCCCCGGTTAGCTGGTATAGTTCTTCTTCGTTCCCCGTAAGGAACGTTGTTCATATCTCTCGGTTGTTCTTCACCCATCCTGTTTACCCTCGGTTGTTGATTTTGATTTCTGTTGATTTGAGGGAATACAATGTTATTCGGTTTGGGTGTTTGAACTTTTTCTTCTGTGTCCGAGTCTTCTCCTGTTCGAAATATCCAAGTTGCGTCTTCCGACCTATTAACCACTTGATCTTCTAAGGTCTGATCCCGGTGGAACTTGATCTGCGGTTTCTGAATCTATTTTGCCTGACGTGGATGGTTCCTCACTGGTGCTTTGCACTAATCTACGTCTGGCCCTTCCCGGATTAGCTAATGGACTATGCAAGGGTAAGCCAGAGGATCTAGTGTTCATCAACTAGCAAGAACCTGCACAATCACCACAAAACAAACCGTCAACCGCACCTGGTACAAATAAAAAAAATGAAAATAAATTAAAATCTATTTAATAAAGCAATTAACTTTCTCACAAGTAAATGTGAGAAAGGGTCGAACTACAAAATTAAACAACTACTAAACAAAAGTCCCCGGCAGCGGCGCCAAAAACTTGATGTGCAAAATCGAGTCTTAAAATTTAATAACACGAATCACCTAGCGACTGACTACTACACACTTACAGGCAGTGAACCCGTCCGTATATAGTGTAGTTAACTTGGTAAATCCGAGGTCGGTCACAAGGACTTAAGTACAGTAATTGTTAAAATAAAACAGTTCAAGTAAAAAGGGGGGTTTTGTGACCGAATTGTCACGTTGCAAATAGTTAGTAATCCCTCAGGATTAATCGAAAAGAGAGTTTGTGATTGAAAACAATAATTTAAAAGGCATCCATCTCGAATCCGCTCAACAACATGTTCAGATTGCACATAAATGAAGTTCAATTTCAATTTAAGTTGATTAAATAGCCGAGACTCAAACAAAGCACCAACCCCGTACCCGTCAAGTTAATGACATTATTTGACTCTCTTGCTTAAACTAGTTTCATTACAAAGACCGGTACCCCAAGACATCTTTTATAACTTCCCTAATCAAACAATGGTTTGGTTATTAAGAAAGAAGTTTACCGAAATCTGAGGAGGGCGGATAGCTGTGCCCCGGTTAGCTGGTATAGTTCTTCTTCGTTCCCCGTAAGGAACGTTGTTCATATCTCTCGGTTGTTCTTCACCCATCCTGTTTACCCTCGGTTGTTGATTTTGATTTCTGTTGATTTGAGGGAATACAATGTTATTCGGTTTGGGTGTTTGAACTTTTTCTTCTGTGTCCGAGTCTTCTCCTGTTCGAAATATCCAAGTTGCGTCTTCCGACCTATTAACCACTTGATCTTCTAAGGTCTGATCCCGGTGGAACTTGATCTGCGGTTTCTGAATCTATTTTGCCTGACGTGGATGGTTCCTCACTGGTGCTTTGCACTAATCTTTGTCTGGCCCTTCCCGGATTAGCTAATGGACTATGCAAGGGTAAGCCAGAGGATCTAGTGTTCATCAACTAGCAAGAACCTGCACAATCACCACAAAACAAACCGTCAACCGCACCTGGTACAAATAAAAAAAATCAAGATAAATTAAAAGGAAGAAATACGTTAAGATCTCGATATGACGTTAAATGAAATCAACATTGAATTAATAAAATTGTGCAATCCTTACATATTGTCTCACTTCATCAAGATGGATGATAAAGTGATTAGCTACTCATTATTGAAATGAAATACAAATCATAATAGAAGAATTCATTGCTACCGAATGATAATAAATGAGAAGCAAATAACGGAAATCGTCCAATCGTAAGATCGATCTTCAAAGGTGAAAAGAACTGATGAAAAATCTCCTTTTTGATCTTCAAAAACGGCTGGGAAAAGTGGAATAGGGCTTAGGAAATATTTGCAAGCTATTTATATTTTTCCCTAAAAATTATCAAAAATTTGTCTGGCACTGCGGCGCAGTGTACACACTGCGGCGCAGTGGCTCTTCTATCTGTTGACTTTCGTTGACCAAGCACCTGGACAATCTGGTGGGACTGCGACGCAGTTTTGTTCACTGCGTCGCAGCTTAACTTTCGAGCAATTAGATGCGGCGCAGTCTTCCAGTTTGCAAACCAATGCGGCGCAGCTCCTTAACTGTGTGGCAGTCTGGTCCTGAACAACTTCAACTTCAGATTCGTGCCTAGTAAACATTCCGTAAGCACTCATTTTACTTCAAAATGTCGTTTTCTTCAGAAATTGTGCTCAAGTACCCGTTAATATCCTGAAACACTAACAAATACCATAACGCACCAAATGTATACAAAAACGACTCGAAAAGCACTTATAAACATCTAATAAATCCGTGGAAATTGGGTATAAAATAAGGCATATCAACTGAACAAGATCTTAAGGAGATAAAGAGACAGGTCAAGGAAATATTTAATAGACCTGCTCTCAATGTGACTGAGCTTGGGCAACAGTTGGCCACTTCAGTTGGTCAGAAAATAGAAGATACTTTGGCTGCTAGAGAATAACAACTTCATCAAAAGGTGATGTCTGAGATCACCAAGATTGCTTCTCCTCAGGTTGATCTGGCCCCAATTACATCTAAGATCAGCCAGTTGAGAACCAGTCTTGATTCTTTAGCTACCAAGGTATCTGAACACTCCACAGCTCTTGAAAAACTGACGACTGAAGTGGGTAAGGAGAAAGAGAAAGAAAGTGAGCCTGAAAAAGAGGTTCTGCCTGCTGGTCTCTCACCTGAAGATGCCCAACTGATCAAGGACATCAAGACTAGTCAAGACCAAGTTGCTGGTAATGTCTTGACTCAGTCAAGGGAGACCAATCTGTAAGTCCCAACTTAATAGATGGTACTACCTGAAGACACCTCAATGTCAATGGTGGAGTTACTTTGCAATATAAGCCCTGAACTGGAAACGACCAGTTGCAGTGAGTATATACCAAGTTCTTAGATAGATTACTTATTTAAGTGACAATAAGTAAAAAACAATGCAATAATATAAGATACTTGTAAAGTAAATTGGTGAGACAATATGTAATTTTCAAGTGTAATTTATTTATTAACTTTAAATAAATTACAAGGTTGTTGCGGAACCAAGATAATACAAAGTATGTAAATATCCTAACAACCTATGAACTACAATTGATCTATACTTGGAAATTCTCTAAACAATCGAAACACTTAAAGTTGTGAAATGTTCCTTTTAGCGATTGAGAGAATATTGCACAAGTTCACCAAGAATATTGCAGGTTTGCAAAGTATATGTGTTGTTATTCTTGTTGTGAAATGACTTGTATTTATAGGCAAAGTTGACATTGGGATGTCAACTTTGGCCTTACAAATATGGTTGAGAACATTTAAGGAATAGCATTTAATTCTTTAAAATGTTGTGTAAAGTTGCAGTATAAAGCAACTTTACTCAACCAGCTTTATGTACCTTTTTGTACTTTATACATAGATAAATCCTTTTATCCGTGTAATAGCACATAAAGCATAAAAGTCTTTTCCTCGTAATCAGTGTAAAGCTTTGTAAGAGCTTTCCACTGATGGTCTCCAGTTTGTAACTGACTAGAATGTCAACTGGGCTTCACTTCCATTGTCATTCTCTATCTTCCACTTGTTGTCTTCGACTTCAACTGGAATGATTCTTCAACTGGTCAGTTCTCAACTGGAGGAAGTCTTCAGTTGTGTTAACTGTACGATGCAACTGGACTTCAATATATTTATGGACAAATCTTCTTGGTCTCCAGGTGCAACTGGAGACTGGCCAGTTTCAACAAAACTGGTCCTAACAAATTCCCCCTATTTGTCCTAAAATATTGCCAAGTCTTTTTCAGTTCTTGTATCTATACAAGTATGAACTGGAAAGACTTGTTCGACTAAATCTATCTAAATTTTCCAAGGCATTTTTATAGATCAATAAATGCCTTGGGTTTTTCTTTTAAGTTTGTTAGATTTAATCTATTATCTATCTTGTGGTTACAAACTGGTAACTTCATTTATACAAGGAAATGAAATATACATAAGTTACAGAATGTAAATAAAATTACAAGAAGATAAACTGAAGAGAGAACTTAATCAGATGGCCCTTCGCCAGTTCTCCTTCTCTTTGACACTGAAGAGATAGGTTGAGAGTCTTCAGGATCAATGTTCAATTTCAGCTCCAGATTCTCTTTGTGCTGAATCTTGCCCTTCAAGAAGTTAACCCATGCCTTCTCAAATCTATTCTTTTGTGCTAGCTTCCAAAAAGTTTACCATTTCCACCCATTCCGAGAACCCAAATTGCATCACACCAGGATTGTCAGTTCTAACTAGTGGCCCTCTAGCATAACTGACTTCAACATGAAAGTACTTGGTGCCTGGCTTAATTGTTACAAAAACACCATTGATTGCCCCACTGTGTCTTCTGGTTGCCATGATCTGGGAATAATACTCTCTAGCTTCAGATTCATTTGATATTTTAATACTCCCAGCTCCAGCAGCCAGCACAGCAACCTTGATGTCATCATTTGATACATCGCCAGTTGGTTCAAGGAAGGTTCTAAGATCAGCATCTCTATGCAGTGGTTTTCTTGGTTGAGGGTTCCTTCTTGGTGGATTCAAGACCCTTTTCACAACCTTCTTTACATTTTCAATTCTTTTATCCCACTGGCCCTGTTCTCTTTTGCCTTCTCCACTGATATATTTAAATTTCTGGCATCATGTTCAGCTTTATCATCAGGATAGTGCCTGTCCAGTTCAATGTCAAGCATTTCTTTTAACATACCCACTATCCTGGCATCATCTTTCACTCTGGCATATTCCTCCTTAGTGATTCCCAACAAGTGAGCATCACTAATATCAAGTAATTTAATCTTTGCAAGATGTTCTCTGGCTTCAGCTTGGTTTGCTTGTTTCATTTTCTTTCTTTCTTTAATTTGATCACCAAGCCTTGCCAAACGTTTGCTGTCACTTTCTGAGATTGGAGGAAGTACATCAGCATTGCCAGTTTCCAACATTGGTACATCAGTGGCCGGCTGGGCTTCATCAGATGCTATAGCTTTACCCTTATCCACATTCCCCCTATCAATCACCTCTTCTTCAATCCTTTGCTCACCAGTTTCAGTACTGGTAGCCACAACCATTTCTCTACCAGCTTGTCTTTCAGATGGAGTACTTCCAGGTGCAACTGGAGACTGGCCAGTTTCAACAAAACTGGTCCTAACAAATTCCCCCTATTTGTCCTAAAATATTGCCAAGTCTTTTTCAGTTCTTGTATCTATACAAGTATGAACTGGAAAGACTTGTTCGACTAAATCTATCTAAATTTTCCAAGGCATTTTTATAGATCAATAAATGCCTTGGGTTTTTCTTTTAAGTTTGTTAGATTTAATCTATTATCTATCTTGTGGTTACAAACTGGTAACTTCATTTATACAAGGAAATGAAATATACATAAGTTACAGAATGTAAATAAAATTACAAGAAGATAAACTGAAGAGAGAACTTAATCAGATGGCCCTTCGCCAGTTCTCCTTCTCTTTGACACTGAAGAGATAGGTTGAGAGTCTTCAGGATCAATGTTCAATTTCAGCTCCAGATTCTCTTTGTGCTGAATCTTGCCCTTCAAGAAGTTAACCCATGCCTTCTCAAATCTATTCTTTTGTGCCTTAGCTTCCAAAAAGTTTACCATTTCCACCCATTCCGAGAACCCAAATTGCATCACACCAGGATTGTCAGTTCTAACTAGTGGCCCTCTAGCATAACTGACTTCAACATGAAAGTACTTGGTGCCTGGCTTAATTGTTACAAAAACACCATTGATTCCCCCACTGTGTCTTCTGGTTGCCATGATCTGGGAATAATACTCTCTAGCTTCAGATTCATTTGATATTTTAATACTCCCAGCTCCAGCAGCCAGCACAGCAACCTTGATGTCATCATTTGATACATCGCCAGTTGGTTCAAGGAAGGTTCTAAGATCAGCATCTCTATGCAGTGGTTTTCTTGGTTGAGGGTTCCTTCTTGGTGGATTCAAGACCCTTTTCACAACCTTCTTTACATTTTCAATTCTTTTATCCCACTGGCCCTGTTCTCTTTTGCCTTCTCCACTGATATATTTAAATTTCTGGCATCATGTTCAGCTTTATCATCAGGATAGTGCCTGTCCAGTTCAATGTCAAGCATTTCTTTTAACATACCCACTATCCTGGCATCATCTTTCACTCTGGCATATTCCTCCTTAGTGATTCCCAACAAGTGAGCATCACTAATATCAAGTAATTTAATCTTTGCAAGATGTTCTCTGGCTTCAGCTTGGTTTGCTTGTTTCATTTTCTTTCTTTCTTTAATTTGATCACCAAGCCTTGCCAAACGTTTGCTGTCACTTTCTGAGACTGGAGGAAGTACATCAGCATTGCCAGTTTCCAACATTGGTACATCAGTGGCCGGCTGGGCTTCATCAGATGCTATAGCTTTACCCTTATCCACATTCCCCCTATCAATCACCTCTTCTTCAATCCTTTGCTCACCAGTTTCAGTACTGGTAGCCACAACCATTTCTCTACCAGCTTGTCTTTCAGATGGAGTACTTCCAGGTGCAACTGGTGCAAGGACACTTCTTTCCCCCTTGGCAGCATCTAGACCTGCCCTAATAACTTCTCATTCAGAGGGGTGAGATGGCAACCGGTCAAGAGGCTGCCATGATTGTATGTCCTTGCATTCTTTAAATATACCACACATCATCCTGAAAGACCTCCACAGATGGTTGGTCTCTTTAGACTGGGTCAGAACATTTGCAGCAACTTGTTGCTGACCAGTCTTCAGTTCATTCAAAGTCTTGGAATCTTCATCCAGACCAGAAACCACCTTATCCTTAACCTCTTCATCTTTTTGTTTCAAATTATTTACTTCAGTTGTCAGTTTGTCAATAGACTGAGAGTGAAGTGATACCTGGGTGTTTAAGTTATCAATGCTGCCTCTCAACTGGTTGATCTCATTAGTGAGTGGGGCCAGATCAACCTGAGGAGTGGCCAGCTTGGTGATCTTAGCTATCACCTTTTCAATCAACTGTGTTTCTCTAGCACCCAGCGTATCATCAATTTTCTGACCAACTGAAACCATCAACTGCTGCCCAAGCTCAGTCACATTCAACCCAGGCTTTTCAACTAACTCTTTAACCTGTTTTTCAATCTCCCTTAAATCCACTTCAGATCTTCTAACAGTGTTACCCAGCAAATTAGAGATTGAGGTTGTGACTTTGGACTGAGTAAGGTCAAAGGATTCTTATAATGAAGAGGCCAGATTGTTACAGCCAGTGACCAACTCATTCAGCTTCTTCAACACCAAGTCTTCATTAGTTGAGAACTTGTTAATCCCCGGATCAACCACTTTAATATTGGTCAAATGATCCTTGTGGTATCTGGAGAAAGACTTAGTGTTTTTGTCAAGTGTCTTTTGAATATCCTCCACCCTGATAAGAAGGTTTTGGATATCGGCTTGGAAAGACACAAATTGACTGTCCAGTGACGGAGGAGAAGGTGTCACTGGAGCAGCAGCAGTTACCACTGGAGTAACTGGAGGAGGCAAATTGAGGGAAGCCTCCCCAGTTGACGTCGCAGCAGTCAAGGAAGTAATAACAGGAGTGGTAGAGGAAGAATGAACAGAAGTAACAATGTGTTGTTCATGCTGAGAATGCTCAGTTGTGAACTGCCCAGATGGTGATGGTGCCATACGTCTGTTTCCAGACATATAGTTATATGTGGGAAATGGAATTTCAGTAAGCTCAGTTTCTTGTGATGGTAAAATTGAAATTGAAGCATCTGGAGGCGAGACTTGAGATGAAGGGTTTTGATCTTGTACAGAAGAATCAAAAATCTCCAAGTCTGATGCAGTACCTTCTGAATCCGAAGATTCAATAAGGATTTCCTCGTCATTAACATTCATGTCCAGATCCATGAATGTAACTGAGGGCTGACCAGATGGGTCAGTCTCCAGATGACCTTCTCCAGTTTCCTGGAAGGTTGCATCTGTTGGAGGATTAATTACCGAGGTAACGTCACCAGGGATAGAGGTCACTGGGGTTGCCTCAGTTATAATTGCTCTATCCACAATCATAACATCATCAGCCGCAGAGTTTGGAACCTCAGTCTCCAGCAGTGACTGGCCAGAGACGTCGTCAGTTCGTGTAAAAGCAGTGTCAGAAGATAGGCCGTGGACACTTTGTGCAGACTCAAACTCTAAACTGGGTTGGGGTAGCCCAGTTGCATCTTCACCACCCTCTCCTACAGAAATTTCGAGGGTGGTTGCTTGCGGTTGTCCCATTTGACTTTCTCCAGGTTCCTGTTGGGAGGAAACTGGAGGGCTGGATGGGTTTCTACTGTCAGTGGCAAGTGCTGACTGAGTCCTAGGGCGACGTGTTCTTTTTGCCTTTGGAGCTCTTGAAAGACCTGTTGGGAGGTCTCCAGGGTAAATGGTTGAGGGGACAGACACGCTGGAGCTGGAGGGGTTAGACTGTTGCCCGGGTTCGGCAATGGTCACAATTCCAGCAGACGAACCGGTGGGTCCCTCATTGTTTTGAGGCCCGCCCAGTTGTCTTTCCGACTCACCTTGGACTGGTGCATCGGTTTTTGTGAATGCCAGCCGCATTCTTTCCGGAATCTCGACCTCTCCAGCTTCAGTTACTAGAGAGTCAAGATTTCTCAACAAATCTGGGACAGTGTATAGTGAATCTGTGCTAAAATAAGCTTCACTGCCCAGAATTTGTAGAAAACAGAGAGAGAGAGATACCTGGAGAAGGGGATACATAGTCCCCTGGTGCCCTTCAGTTTTTGAACCAGGCTTCTGTATAGGATATCAGCAAAATCCACTCTCAATCCATTCCACAAGCAGTATGCCATTTCTGCCTGTGCGGAGTTAATCTGGTCAAGTCCACCAGAACTCCCACCCATACTTTCCACAAGGTGGATGAAAAAGTACCTCCATGAAGGTGTAAGGCCCTTCATGGTCATCGTACCTTTTGTTTTCAAAACCCCTTTTTCTAGGCACTCCTTGTGTCCCATGTCAAGGAGGACCTGGCGAAAATTTATGTTTGGGAAGATTACAACTGGAGATTCACCCTCTCTCCAGTAGTTGAGGTATAGAGCATCCCTCAATACATCTGCTGATAAGGTACACCGGACTGTTCCACCTTTTAATGTGAATGTGATGGAAGAGCAGTCGGAAGAAAGAGAAGCGGTGTACCAAAACTCACACAAGTAGTCGTGAAACATCTTGCGTGGGTTTAAGGAGAAGGAGGGTCCGATTGGAGAATCCCTCAAAAAATTTTGGATTCTCCCAATAAGGGTATCGGACCCTTGGGTTCCTTGTAAACTTGCCATCGGATTATTTGGATTTAGTTTGATGAGCGAAGTATTACCAGGAGCACCAGATGCCTGTTTGACATTTGGTGGGGGAACATATGGGACAGAGAGGAGATTTACATCTCTAGAACGGGATGATTTAGGTGCCATTGAAAGTGAAATTTAAACTTTGGAATTAGGGTTCTTGATTTATGAAGCAGAAAGAGAAATGAAGAGTTTGATGATGATTGGAAGTAAATGAAAGAATGTAAAGGGAAGTAAATGTGATCGGAGTAAGGGTATTTATAAGGGATTCAAGATCCCAATGAAATACCAAAAATTATATTTTATTAACAAAATTAATTTTGTAGATATTTTTACAAAATAAGTTTGAATTTTGAACCAAAAATATAATTCACCGTGTCAGCATTAAATGCTACGACGGCTTAACTTACCCACGCGCCCACTAATTTTCATTTTCCCAATAAAAACAGTTGTAATTTACCAAAATGACTTTAAACACGTCAAATGACGATATCAAGTGGGTTAAAACACTCGAGTACCATCACGTGTCACAAATATTGACCAAGCATTTTCTAACGTTATGAAAAAAATAAGACAAGACTGAACCTGGACACTGGAGGATTAGTCCAGTGCCAGTTTCCAACTGGAGAGTTCTCCAGTTGCCATTTTCAAACAAAAGGAATTTTTGGTAAGAAAATTTGTTTTGAGTCTTTCCCCCTAAATGATGATCCAGAAATCGATTAGTGCCAGGATAGTATCACAAAGGCGTTCGATAGCCTGGCGAGCAAAGATTATCTGGACCTCCTCAACTGGAGAACTTCATCAGTGTCACTGACGCGTTCAGAACAAAAATCTCCAGTTTTAAGGATTTAACATTCCCAATTCGCTGATGAGATTTTTAAAAGTTTTCTCATCAAGAGGTTTTGTAAAAACATCAGCGAGCTGTTTGTCAGTGGGGATGAAATGTATTTCAATGTCTCCTTTTATAACATGATCACGAATGAAATGATACCTGATGTCAATATGCTTCGTCTTGGAGTGCATCACTGGGTTGTGAGATATAGCAATTGCACTGGTGTTGTCACAAAAGATTGGGGTCCTTGTATACTTTTGACCATAATCTAGTAACTGGTTCTTGATCCAGATAATCTGGGCACAGCAACTGGCAGCAGAAATGTACTCTGCTTCAGCAGTGGACATAGAGACTGACGTCTGCTTCTTGCTGGTCCAACTTACCACTTTTTCTCCAAGGAAATGACAACCACCCGTTGTTGATTTTCTATCTATCTTACAACCTGCATGATCTGAATCTGAATCTAACCCTGAGCCTTTGGGGTACCAAAGACCAAGGCTAGGACACCCTTTCAGGTATCTGAAGATGCGCTTAACAGCGTGCAAATGTGATTCTTTTGGGTTAGCCTGAAATTTGGCACATAGACATGTTGCAAACATTATATCTGGTCGACTGCAGTTAAATACATCAGTGAACCAACCATACCACGATATTCAGTGGTGTTCACTGGTTTGCCAGTTGGGTCAGAGTCCAAATTTAAAGGTGCTACAATAGGTGTGTTTTTTGATGGGATTGAATCATATTTGTATTTTCTTAACAAATCTCTGACATATTTTTCTTGGTTTATAAATATTCCATTTTCAGTTTGCTTAATCTGAAGACCTAAGAAAAATGTTAATTCTCCCATTAAACTCATTTCATACTCAGATGACATGATTTTAGAAAAAATTTTACACATTGCATCATCAGTTGAACCAAATATAATATCATCAACATAAATTTGTACCAATAAGATTTTACCTTTTTCTTTCAAGATAAATAAGGTATTATCTATTGCACCTCTTTGAAAGCCATTTTTAAGAAGATGTTTAGTTAAAGTATCATACCAGGCTCTTGAGGCTTGTCTTAGACCATACAAAGCTTTGTTCAGTCTATATACCCAGTGAGGATGCTTCTCATTGATAAAGCCTGGAGTCTACTTAACATACACTTCTTCTTCCAATGTTCCATTAAGGAACGCACTTTTGACATCCATCTGGAAGACTTTAAACTGCAGATGGGCTGCATAAGCCAGAAATATTCTGATGGCTTCAAGTCTTGCAACAGGAGCAAAAGTTTCATCAAAATCGACGCCTTCTGCCTGACAATAACCCTGGGCAACTAATCTAGCCTTGTTTCTTACAATATTGCCATCTTCATCCATCTTGTTTCGGTAGACCCATCTTGTACCAATGGGTTCTTTCTTTAACCCTGGTAGACAAGGAACAAGTTCCCACACATTATTCCTTTCAAACTGGATAAGCTCTTCTTGCATAGCTTCAACCCAGCTGGGTGTGCCATAGCCTCATTAATCTTCTTCGGTTCAATCAGTGATAAGAAGGTGACGTTCAAGCATTGCTCACTGGTGGCTCTTCTAGTCTGAACCCCACTACTTGGATCTCCCACAATCTGTTCAATTGGATGTGCTCAAGTCCATCTAGTGTATTGACTAGGCTAGTGTAATACAATATCAGTGCAAGTCACCTGACGATCTTCTTCAGTTGCAGTAGCTTCTGGAGGAGGATCAGTCCAAACTACTTCTACATCCTCATCAGAGTCAATGTGGTCACGATTTGCATCATGAAATTCTTCATTAAAAGGCATTTCTTGAAGAACTGGAGAAATTGGAGTTTGAACTGGTGCTGATATTGGAATGGCACGTACATCAGATCCAATCACCAATTCCTGTGGTAAGTTGAAATTGATGGAGGGATAGAATGAAGTGTCACTGGTGGTGCTCTTTTTCTTCTTAACTGGTTCCAGTTGAGTATAACTGGAAGCAGCTTTTGGTGAAGCAACTGACTGGTGAACTTGGTCAGTTTCACCAAAATTTATTGGAACGACTGGAGAAACATCAAGGCTTGGTCTCTTGTTGATTGCATCAGTTGATTCGTCGAATGTGACATGAATTGTCTCATGAACCTTTTGAAGTCTATAATTATAAACTCTAAAGGCCTTTCGAATATCTGAATAGCCTAAAAATACACCTTCATCAGCTTTTGCATCAAACTTTCCAAGCTGACTGGAATCGTTTAAGATATAAACTGGACAACCAAATACATGAAAATATCCAATATTTGGTTTACGATTCCTGAGTACTTCATAGGCAGTCTTCTTATGTCTCTTGATGTAGACTAACCGGTTTTGGGTGTAACAAGCAGTTGCAACTGCTTCAGCCCAGAAACTAGTGGGAAGACCTGATTCAGATAGCATGCTTCTGGCTGCTTCTATCAGTGTGCGATTCTTTCTTTCCACAACTCCATTCTGTTCTGGAGAGTGTGCTGATGAGAAGTTTTGAGAGATGCCAGTGTCATTGCAAAATGTTTCAAGTACCTTATTTTGAAATTCAGTACCATTATCACTTCGCAACTGACACACCTTTCGAGTATACTTGAGTTCAATTCTTTTGATGAGAGAGATGATTTCAGCAGGTGCATCACTTTTGGACCGAAGGAATACCACCCAACAATATCTGGTGAATTCATCGACCACAACTAGAGTGTACTTCTTTCCAGCTCTAGTTTGAACATCCACTTGACCAAAAAGATCCATATGAAGCATGTGAAGAGGTTCAGTGATGCTAAAGTTTTGCCTTGTTTTGAAACTGGCTCTTTTCTGCTTGCCCATCTCACACCCTGGACATGGCTTTTCTTTATTAAAAGAAATCCGAGGTATCCCATCAACCAGTTGTTTGCGAGACAACTTGTTAATATTTTTGAAATTAAGATGGGATAATCTTTTATGCCACAGCCAGTTGGTGTCCTCATCAGCCTTGGTATAGAAGCACTGCTCTTTTGGATCTGGTTCCATATCCATGATGTACACATTTCCTTTTCTTGGTGCAACCATCACCACTTTCCAATCCTTGTTAAATATGGTGCCTTGAGCAATATCGAACAAAACTCTGTAGCCATCATCACAAAGTTGGCTGACACTGATCAGGTTGTATTTCAAATCATTCACAAATGCAACTCTTTTGAATTCGACCTTTCCGTTATTGAGCACACCATATCCTTCAGTCTTTCCACTTTGATCATTACCAAACGTCACTGCCGGTCCATCTTGGACAGTGAACTCTTCAAGCAGGGGCTTACATCCGGTCATAGTCCGGCCAGCTGCACTGTCCAGATACCAGGTGTTCTTCTTTCGATCGCCCTGCACACCCACAAAAATCATCAGTTATTTTTGTGAACCCATCTTTTCTTGATGGGTTCACTGGACTTCTCTACAGAAGTCTCAGTTGATTGTTGTGGTGGTAAACTGAAGACTACATCTGGATCTTTTTTACCAGATCCAGGTGCAGGAGTAAAAACGATTGGTATTTGATACCTGCTCCCCTTTTTCTTATCAGATTTAGTTCCAGATGGAACATTCTTTTGTTTTGGTTTAGAAGGGGGTTTAATATTTTGTTTTTCAACTGGAGGTGATGAGCCTCCTTCCAGATTTTTAATCCGGGCAGTACAACTCTTAACCTGTCTAGACAAAAGTTGGAGTTGACTTTCCAGTTTAAACAAAATATTATTTTCATCAGGCTGCTGAACCTTGGACCTTGGTTCAGCTGGAGTTTTAGTCTTTTGGGTCTTGGGCTCCTTAGACTTCTGAGGTAAAGGCTTGTTACCAGTGGCCTTTTTAACTGGAGAACTAGCCTGATTGGCTCCAGGTTTAACCTCAATGGGGGTGGTCTCAATGGGTTTAGTTTTGACACTCTTAGGTTGATCATAAGGAGTTTCAACCCTAAGAGCTGGAGGCAATGCATGAAGATCTGGTATGAGAGCTGCCATTTCAAGATCTCCAGATTTCCATACATTTTTCTGGGCATCAATTGTTCTAGAAAATGCATCATAATTCTTTCCAGATGCTTTTACCCATGATTTGATAATCAATTGTTCTTTTTCAAGATCAGAAACTAATTTTTGATTTTCAAATTCTAAAGCCTCAATTTTCAAAACTGACTCCTTGAGAGCCAACTGGACACTTTGTAAATCATTTAGTTGTGGTTTAACATTGTTCAGTTCAATTAAGATAGTATCCAGATATCTTTCACTATCTGCTCTAACAGTTTCCACAAAATCCAAATCACCACTTAATGATTCAGCAAGGTCCAGTTTCAGTTCTGGGTCAACCTGGTTGTCATAATCACATACCTTTTTCAAAATGATGTCCACCCATCTTCCAGTGATGACATCTTCCTTTGCCACGTGTTGCTGCTGATCTTCCAAGGCCATGAAACACATGTCCCTTTCCTCTTCATCATCAACTGATGAGTCATCAGAGTACTCCCATTTTCCCTCAGTTTGTGCCATCAAGCACTGATCCTTTTCTTTTTCCATGGATAGGAGGGCAATCTGGGCCTTAAGCTTCTTATATTTAGCTTTGTAGCTATCATCAGGCCGATTGAAATTAGGGACAGGGGGACCAGTTTGGTTGTTCAACTGACTAGATCTGCATTCCTTCATAAAATGACCTTTCTTACCACATTGACTTGGCACTGGGGAACAACACAAGTGTTGGAATTAAGTCTTCAGGGACAACTCCAAGGATCATGTTCTTGAGTCTGGTGTCCAGATCTACAAGTCTACGATCCTCATCAGACCAGTGGTCTTCGAGCTTTTCTCTGGAACCTCTTCTTCCAGTTGGATCTAGAAGAGGACTTACCCCAAGAGACATGGGTATATACGGTCCATCCTTAAGGATTTTCAGCATATATCTCTCTATCCCACCAAAATGCAAAAGCATTCTGGCCTTCCATGTACCGAAGGTCTCACTGTTTCCATCAAATTTTGGAACAGGAGTGTTACAATAATGTACATGGACATGGTTTGGGGCAGTAGGAGGAGGGGGGTTTGTATTAACATTTTGAAGAGGTGGTGTATTAGTATTCAGAGGGTTTTCACCTTGACCAGAACCATCTCCACCTTCAGTAGTAGTCATCTAAGCAGATCTAGGCAAGTATTTTAGCCTTCTGCTCTGATACCACTTGTAAGTCCCAACTCAATAGATTACCTGAAGACACCTCAATGTCAATGGTGGAGTTACTTTGCAATATAAGCCCTGAACTGGAGACGACCAGTTGCAGTGAGTATATACCAAGTTCTTGGATAGATTACTTATTTAAGTGACAATAAGTAAAAAACAATGCAATAATATAAGATACTTGTAAAGTAAATTGGTGAGACAATATGTAATTTTCAAGTGTAACTTATTTATTAACTTTAAATAAATTACAAGGTTGTTGCGGAACCAAGATAATACAAAGTATGTAAATATCCTAACAACCTATGAACTACAATTGATCTATACTTGGAAATTCTCTAAACAATCGAAACACTTAAAGTTGTGAAATGTTCCTTTTAGCGATTGAGAGAATATTGCACAAGTTTACCAAGAATATTGCAGGTTTGCAAAGTATATGTTTTGTTATTCTTGTTGTGTAATGACTTGTATTTATAGGCAAAGTTGACATTGGGATGTCAACTTTGGCCGTACAAATATGGTTGAGAACATTTAAGGAATAGCATTTAATTCTTTAAAATGTTGTGTAAAGTTGCAGTATAAAGCAACTTTACTCAACCAGCTTTATGTACCTTTTTGTACTTTATACATAGATAAATCCTTTTATCCGTGTAATAGCACATAAAGCATAAAAGTCTTTTCCTCGTAATCAGTGTAAAGCTTTGTAAGAGCTTTCCACTGATGGTCTCCAGTTTGTAACTGACTAGAATGTCAACTGGGCTTCGCTGCCATTGTCATTCTCTATCTTCCACTTGTTGTCTTCGACTTCAACTAGAATGATTCTTCAACTGGTCAGTTCTCAACTGGAGGAAGTCTTCAGTTGTGTTAACTGTACGATGCAACTGGACTTCAATATATTTCTGGACAAATCTTCTTGGTCTCCAGGTGCAACTGGAGACAGGCCAGTTTCAACAAAACTGGTCCTAACACAATCATCTTTGGAGGTCATTCAGAATGATGTGCACAATATTCAAATAATGCAAGGATATGCAGTCGTGGCAGAGTCTAAGCAAGTTGCCTCATAGTAATGATGATTGGGAGGCAATTCGTGCAGGCTTAGACGCTGCCAAGGGGGAAAGGTCTGTTGCAGTCCTTGCACCTGGTTCAAGTGAAAGGCAAGTGGTTGTTGCTACTAGTACTGAGGCTAGTCAGCTGGAAGCTGCCAGTACTGATGCTGGTCAGCAGGTTATTGAAAAATTTGATGATGTGGTTGATAGGGGGAATGCTGACAAGGGCAAGGGCAAAACTGTTGAAGAAACTGCCCTGGTGCTAACCACTGATACACAAGCGAAGGAAACTGGTACTGATGCCAGTGTGCTTGAAACTGGTAACATTGATAAACTCCCTCCAGTGAAAGAAAGTGACTCAAGAAGTCTGGCAGCAATTGGTCACGCACTTAAAGAAAGAAAAAGAAAAAGAAAAGAAGACCAAAGGCTGGCCAGAGAACAAATTAAAGATTTGGGTGTCTTTGATGCAAATGATGCTGGTTTGTTGGGCATCTCACTGGAACAATATGCCAGAGTCAAAAATGATCAAAGAATCATGCGTGCCATAATGGAACGACTGGATATTGAGCTTGATAGGGAGTACCCAGATGATGAAGTTTCTTTTGATGCCAGAACTATCAATGTATCAGTGGAGAAGGCAAGAGAAATGAGGGCTGGTGGGATTCAAAGAAGAATGGAAAATGTTCAAAAGATTGTCAAAAGGGTGTTGAATCCACCAAAGCCCAGGGCACAACCAAAAAGAAAACCTCTGCCCAGAGATGCTATATTGAGAATCTTTGTTGAACCCACTGGTGAAGTGTCGAATGATGATATCAAGGCTGCTGTGCAGGCTGCTGGATCTGAAAAGGTTAGAATATCAAATGAATCTGAAGCCAGAGCCTATTATTCCTCAATCATGTCAAGAAGGAAGCACAGTGGTGCCATTAATGGAGTCAATGTCTTCATCAAGCCAGGCACTAAAGTCTTTCATGTTCAACTCAGTTATACCAGAGGGCCACTGGTGAAAACTGATAATCCTTCAGTGTTGCAATATGGGTTCAGTGAATGGGTGGAAATGGTGAATGTTTTGGAAGCTAGGTCAGTGAAGAATAGGGTTGAGAAAGCATGGACCAATTTGTTGAAGGGCAAAATACAACACAAGGAAAATCTGGAAAACAGACTGCATATTGACCCTGAAGATTCTCAACCTATTGGTTCACTGAACAAAAGAAGAAGAACTGGTGAAGGGCCATCTGTTTAAGTTCTACTTCTTTGTTATCTACTTGTATTTTTATTTGCTTTCTTGTAACTTGATGTAAATTTCCTTTTCGTGTATATATACAAGTTGCCAGATTGTAACCCACAAGATAGATAACTGATTGAATCTAACAAACTCAAAAGAAATACCCAAGGCATTTGATGATCTATAAAAATGCCTTAGAAAATTAGATAGATTTAGTCAAAACAAGTCTTTCAAGTTCATACTTTGTATAGATACAAAACTTGAAAAGACTTGGTAATATTTCAGGACAAATAGGGGGAATTTGTTAGGTCCAGTTTACTGAGAAACTGGAGCGTCTCCAGTTGCATCTGGAGACCAGAAGATTTGTCTTGAAATAATATGAAGTCCAGTGGCCAGTGTACAGTTTATGCCACTGGAGCTTCCCTCCAGTTGAGATCTGACCAAGACCTGAAGCATTCCTGTTGAAGTCGAAGACAACAAATGGAAGATAGAGAATGACCATGACAGCGAAGCCCAGTGGACATTCTAACCAGATCGAAACTGGAGAGCATCAGTATAAAGCATTTACAAAGCTTTACACTGATTACGAGGAAGACCTTTTTGCTTTATGTACTATTAACCGGACAATAGCAATTGTCTATGTTTAAAGTACAAAAGTACATAAAGCAGGTTGGATAAAGTGACTTTATGTCATACTTTATTGAGCATGTTCAAGGAATTAAATGCAATTACTTAAATGCTCTCAACCATATTTGTACGGCAAGGTTGACATCCCAATGTCAACCTTTGCCTATAAATAGAGGTCTTTGCACAACCAAGAAATAACTTTGCATAACCTGACTTTGCATATTCTTGGTGACTTGTGCAATATTCTCTCAATCGCAAAAAGGAACATTTCACAACTCTAAGTGTTTCGATTGTTTAAGAGAATTTCCAAGTTTAGATCGATTGTATTTCATAGGTTGTTAGGATATTTACATCTTTGTATTATCTTGGTTCCGCAACAACCTTGTAATTTATTTAACATCAATAAATAAATTACACTTGAAAATTACATATCATCTCACCAATTTACTTTACAAGTATTTATTTATTGCATTGTCTTTTACTTATTATTATTGTCACCTTAATAAGTAATCTATCCAGTAACTTGGTATACATTCACTGCAACTGGTCGTCTCCAGTTCAGTGAACTTATTGCAAAGGAATCTCACCATTGACATAGAGGTGTCTTCAATTAGTACCATCTATTGAGTTGGGACTTACAGGCTCATCAACTAATTCGCACCTTTGCACCATCGGTAGCTTGAATATGCTTCAGATGCCACTATTTTACACTTTTACTACATACGTTTACAGATCATTATTGACACAGCTTTACTTGTTATCATCCACACATCTCTTTGTATTCAAACTCATAACCTTGTATATTGTATTGATTGAAATACCAAACGAATGAACATGCTAATACCATAACCCTTTTTTCAATGACAAGTACTTCAGGGATGACGGTCCTGGTGATACTTGATAACTTGAACCCACAAAAATATAACCGATATGAGCACATGTAATATCACTCAACGAAAACTATGGTCGAGATGAACACATGTGATATCACTTAGCGTAAAGGCTGATTGGTTCAAATCTTGTACCTTAAGAAAAAAAAATGACTTTTTTGGAAGTGATGTAAGAATATCTTAAAGGCCATACTTTTCTTTTGTGGAAACAGAATAAGCACAATCTTTTCCACTTTACCAATATCAACTTTCTGCACATGTAAAAGAGACACCAAACTTGTCTAGTATAAACCATCACTACAAGAAAAGTGTTTAATCAAACCAATGGATTATGCACCTGAAGCCAATAGAGGCAAGCATAATGCCAGGATCCATACATGTTACAATTAACCGGAACATAACGAACTGAGTTGACAAAAAGGATACATATATTAGACATTTGACACAAACAAGGATCCCATTAATCAAACAGAAGTACAAACAGGAGTGCTTTTTCGAGCCATTCTTCATTACATTTTGTTGATTTCCCAGAAGGATTTCATTGACAAACCATTTCAATTGTGCACCAAATATTCATATTCATGTTCATGACATACCACTTTATCAATTTTTTAAATCCTCGAACAGCTAGAAGAAAGTACCTTCTGGTGGCTGGACAAGCTTGCGATTTTGGGGAGCTGCCATCTCTTTCTTCAACTGTACCAGTATGTCTTCCATCATGTACTCTCTCTGCCAATTCGCCAAAATTCCAAACTTCTTCGGTTCCACCTACACCCAAAATCATAGAACACCACTGGATTAGAGTTGACCTTTAGACTTATGGAAGGTAATAGTTCCAGGTCAGATGTAACAGCATGCAATCCAACTGTATGCAAAAACATACACTGATACACCCACTTAAAATAAGCCAGGCTTTGACTTGTGAAAGTCGATGGTTTGCAGATTCAATAAAAGCACTACACCTTGTAAACGTCATACGACTTGTAAGCAAAACAATAGGTATACCCCTGTACAAACAGAGTGACAACTTATCGAAGTCCATCAGACTAATTTTGATTCTATCGTTGATTTGAAGCATCTAGTCTTTTTAAGAACCATGATATTCTCTTGCTAATGACTGACAACAATAATTCCAATTATTTCACAACTCGGATCATGTATACAGATGAATAACTAACCACAACTACTACCAAGTTCACACAAAATCAAACAGAGAGATACGACGTCCCGAAAGAAACTTTGGTTTTTTTAGAAACGACAAAATAGTGGCCTCTACTTACAATCTCTTGGGCAAGTATTACACAGGACAAACAATATTTGTAAAATGCGCTAACACTTTTTTTACATAGTACAACTATTTTCTTTGAATACTCGAGTTACCGTGCATGCAAGATTTATGTAGCGACCATTTACTTTCCCAGTAATATAACAAGAAGTTGAATATTAGTAAATAGTAATAACAACATATATTCGAATACTCTAAATCACACATAGTTAAGCGTATAAATTTGATAGTTGAAGGTCTTCAATTAATAAACTCAAAATTACCACTGGAGGATCATATAAGTGGGTGTGTTTGGGATTGCTCATTTAGCTTATGCTTATTATCTAAATCTACACTATAAAGAATTTGTTCCCTCCATTTTTTTCAACCAAGTAGTTGATAACCCTAAAACGCCCCTCCCTTTTATTCACTATTTTAAACATCTCCGCTTGAATTACCTATAATATCTACTTGAAATACCTATAATGCCCTTAATAAACTTAATTTACAACATCTACCCGTAACTCCTAAAAATAACTACACTACCCCTTTTACATCAATAACCTACACTACTCGCCGCCGCCACCAACACCTGTCCACCACCACCACCTGTCGGCGCCGCCATTATAAGCAGAAGCAGAAAATCAGCTCACTTAAAACAGCATTATTCAGCAGAATGTTCGACTTGTAATTTTGAATCCACCAAGAATAATCAGTTTGGATCAAGCAGTTTCAAACTGCTAAATGAAAAAAAAACCTTATTTCACTCTTAAATAAGTAATCAGATAAGCACACACACTTTTCTTCATCCTGCCGCTCAAAAGTGTTTAACTTCTTTCCAGCTTAAAAAAGGCAATAAACATATAAGCTTTTAAATAAGCAATCTCAAACACCCTCTATGTACTACAACAGGTTGGCTTTCATCTCCTACTAATCAGAAGCTAGAATTGGGAGTTGGAACTAGAGCTCGGATCTGGCTCACTCAAATAGATATCTGTTTTTAACCAACTCAAGTGCAAAGCAAATAAAAAACGAATTACATGATCCATATATTCAATCTTGAATTAACACACCCACCAAATGCTATGACAAGGTTAAGATCTTTCAAAACAGGGCTCATTATGCTAGGCTTGCAAACATTGTCCAATTTGAAATAGAGTAGTCTAATAGTAATTGACTATAGAATTTGAACATGAAAAACTCCGCGTTCAAGCTCAGACGAGGCTTGAGCAAAATTGAAGAAAACAGAGATAAGCCAAGTATACTTTAAGCTTTCAAAATTTTACGCAGTCCAGCACTCCAGCGAAGGATGAAATATTAGTCATCTACCCACATACATATATACATGGAACTAGAGGCTCATATAGTTATAATATACGAAGGGTTACGAAGACACACATACAAAGGTGTTAACTGTATAAAAAAATCACATTCGCAATGGGTTAAAAAAAAGTAGTGTGTCTGACTTTAAGGTCAAATATGTACTCTTTACATAGCATGCAATCTTCATGTAGTTAGTGCATAACAGTAAAAGTTCACAATTATAACATGATTGTAAGCAGTTATTGACTCCTCTGACCATGTTATTCCCAATCATGATCACAAGAAAACTCTTGTTTATTGTATCTTTTGAGGAATCCTAGTCATTCTATCAGGGTTTTGAACACCTTAGTTAAAAAGCACCCATTCCCAGCCTTTGGGTTCACACCCCTTGTCGCGAATCACTAAAATATATCAACCTTGAGGAACTAACAAACACTTGAATATTCTGAGCATAAAAAGCATCAAACATGATAGTAGTAAAACAAGTAAATTAATTGGAAAAGGTAATGGTTCCTACCACTCCAGTTTCATGGTTGACACAAGTCATGTTAATCCGGGAATGAAATCGTACAGTAGGAGGCTTCTCCGGGTAGTCTTTGTCACAGAATAGCTTCAATTGGTAGATACGCCCTTCATGTACTGACTGAAAAAAATATACAGCATCCCATAAGGCAACTGTTATGTCGTACTAACCAGTACAGCTTACATCCAGTTATTATCTCATGACACAGTTATAACATAATGTAATCATATTACCACTCAGAATTGGTAGTCTCTTACACAAAAGAAATTAGATAAAACGGAGGATCCACATTTCTCTTATAATAAAGTACCCTATACCGGCATCTTTTTATGCAAGGGACACGACCAATAAAGAGATCCCAAACCTAACCTATCACAAACAAATTTATCCTATTGGAAACTAGGTTCTATCTATTGAATGAAGGGAGTCTGACTTAGCAAACAAACATTAAAAAAGCTAAGTACAAGCCATGAATCACAAGTCAAAATCTAATAAAAAATAAATAACCACTCAAGTACAAAGACAAAAAAAAATGGAGTTTACATTGTGAGGACCAATGATGGTGCCTGTCCATGAACGCATATAAATGTCATCTCCGTCATCCATCCCATAACTTACGGTGCCATCTCCAATACCCTTTTCTCCCCGCTCAAGCTCCTCCAACAGTCTGAAATTTCGAGGCACTGCAGCAACATGTAGAAAAGACAACATGAGATTTAAGCCTTCTATTTTATTATTTTATTTTTTGATTTTTTTATAGGTTTTCCCTTAATTAAGGGTTACCCCGGGATGGCACACCATTTTTGGGTCATTGTAGCGGTAACCGGGCTTTGGCCGCGGCCGGTTCCAGCCATTTCCCTGGCCATCCACAAGATATGCCTAGCACATGATTCGAACCCGAGACCTTTTGTGAGGAAACAGGACTCCTAGCCACTAGACCAACTTGGACGGTTATTCTACACCTTAACTAGCATGTACATATACACTCACACACATGAACATAATATATGTGTGTATATATATGCATTAGGAGTTTTTGTTACATTGTTACTATAACTTGTAAAATCAAACTACCCTTCCATTATATCAAAGAAGTGCATGAAATACAATGCTTACATTCCCACTCAATAAAACCTCCGGCAGGCTTAAATGTAGCTGTTTAACACTAATATCATCAAATAATAGACCAACATGCCATTCATACGGGCTCTTTAAAGCACAAATTAACATACTGCCATTAACCTAGCAACTAATCAAAAGGCCTCATATATAAATTTAATACTAATCCTACCCAATCTCCATAAAAAATATATAACTGCCCCACCAACCTATTTCAAGGTCCTATCATTTATACTCAAAACAGAAAACATAATACATTAAACAACAACATAAAAGCCAAGTATCGGTTCTCAACTACTCAACTATATCATATTATAAACATCAGTCACCATAGCATTACTAATAAATGATCATTAAAAAGGACCACCAAACTGCACTTGTGATATTAACTCTACAGTACACAACGGACCACAACAACAACAAAGGATTCAGATCATAACTCATAAAACGCTCTACACTATCCAAAGTGATAATCGACAACAAGTTTGTCAGAAAAATTTCAAAATCTTCAGAAACAGATTAAAACAATAAAATAACTACAGGCAGATGTCATAAAATAAAAATATATTTACACCTTCAGTCCCTTCCAATCGTTAATTATAATTTTTCTCGAGTCATATTAGTAATTATAAGTGCCCACTTTTGATAAATAAAGCTTTTTACTATCTTATTTATGCCCTATCTGGCTTACTACTTTACATTATAATTACCAAATTTGCCTCAACCAAAACTTACAGTGTGAAGAAAAATCGGAAAATTATATACTTACAAAAACAGACCAAACGCGAAAGTATGTTGTCATTTTATGAGATTCGCCTAATAAGTAACCTTGCCAATCCCCAATCCTCATCCAGAACTAAAGCGTCGTCCAGATAACATACAAGATAAAAAAAAATTTAAAAAGATACGCTACCAATAGCACTTAACCTTACTAAAAAAAAAAAAAAAAAAAAAAAAAAAAAAAAAAAAAAAAAAAAAAAAAAAAAAAAAAAAAAAAAAAAAAAAAAAAAAAAAAAAAAAAAAAAAAAAAAAAAAAAAAAAAAAAAAAAAAAAAAAAAAAAAAAAAAAAAAAAAAAAAAAAAAAAAAAAAAAAAAAAAAAAAAAAAAAAAAAAAAAAAAAAAAAAAAAAAAAAAAAAAAAAAAAAAAAAAAAAAAAAAAAAAAAAAAAAAAAAAAAAAAAAAAAAAAAAAAAAAAAAAAAAAAAAAAAAAAAAAAAAAAAAAAAAAAAAAAAAAAAAAAAAAAAAAAAAAAAAAAAAAAAAAAAAAAAAAAAAAAAAAAAAAAAAAAAAAAAAAAAAAAAAAAAAAAAAAAAAAAAAAAAAAAAAAAAAAAAAAAAAAAAAAAAAAAAAAAAAAAAAAAAAAAAAAAAAAAAAAAAAAAAAAAAAAAAAAAAAAAAAAAAAAAAAAAAAAAAAAAAAAAAAAAAAAAAAAAAAAAAAAAAAAAAAAAAAAAAAAAAAAAAAAAAAAAAAAAAAAAAAAAAAAAAAAAAAAAAAAAAAAAAAAAAAAAAAAAAAAAAAAAAAAAAAAAAAAAAAAAAAAAAAAAAAAAAAAAAAAAAAAAAAAAAAAAAAAAAAAAAAAAAAAAAAAAAAAAAAAAAAAAAAAAAAAAAAAAAAAAAAAAAAAAAAAAAAAAAAAAAAAAAAAAAAAAAAAAAAAAAAAAAAAAAAAAAAAAAAAAAAAAAAAAAAAAAAAAAAAAAAAAAAAAAAAAAAAAAAAAAAAAAAAAAAAAAAAAAAAAAAAAAAAAAAAAAAAAAAAAAAAAAAAAAAAAAAAAAAAAAAAAAAAAAAAAAAAAAAAAAAAAAAAAAAAAAAAAAAAAAAAAAAAAAAAAAAAAAAAAAAAAAAAAAAAAAAAAAAAAAAAAAAAAAAAAAAAAAAAAAAAAAAAAAAAAAAAAAAAAAAAAAAAAAAAAAAAAAAAAAAAAAAAAAAAAAAAAAAAAAAAAAAAAAAAAAAAAAAAAAAAAAAAAAAAAAAAAAAAAAAAAAAAAAAAAAAAAAAAAAAAAAAAAAAAAAAAAAAAAAAAAAAAAAAAAAAAAAAAAAAAAAAAAAAAAAAAAAAAAAAAAAAAAAAAAAAAAAAAAAAAAAAAAAAAAAAAAAAAAAAAAAAAAAAAAAAAAAAAAAAAAAAAAAAAAAAAAAAAAAAAAAAAAAAAAAAAAAAAAAAAAAAAAAAAAAAAAAAAAAAAAAAAAAAAAAAAAAAAAAAAAAAAAAAAAAAAAAAAAAAAAAAAAAAAAAAAAAAAAAAAAAAAAAAAAAAAAAAAAAAAAAAAAAAAAAAAAAAAAAAAAAAAAAAAAAAAAAAAAAAAAAAAAAAAAAAAAAAAAAAAAAAAAAAAAAAAAAAAAAAAAAAAAAAAAAAAAAAAAAAAAAAAAAAAAAAAAAAAAAAAAAAAAAAAAAAAAAAAAAAAAAAAAAAAAAAAAAAAAAAAAAAAAAAAAAAAAAAAAAAAAAAAAAAAAAAAAAAAAAAAAAAAAAAAAAAAAAAAAAAAAAAAAAAAAAAAAAAAAAAAAAAAAAAAAAAAAAAAAAAAAAAAAAAAAAAAAAAAAAAAAAAAAAAAATCCAAAAAAATTTAAAAATTTAAAAAATCCAAAAAAAAAAAAATGGAAAATACAATAAAAGAAATGATACAAGACAAACCCCACCGCTCAAAAATAGAAATAAGTAAAACTTAGAAAGAAGACGAAGAAGAGTTAGAAAACCGACCCACGACACTGGATCCACCTGAGCCAAGCGTCATGGCTAGCTTACAGTAAACAAAAAATTTGGGTGTTCTTAAACACGCGCTTTTTTAGATCGATTCGATCAAACAAGAAGAGAAAAAACGGAGAGAGAAAGAATGGGGGCGAAGGGATGAATGGAGACTTTATAAAGAAACAAATATATGTTTATTAATTGTGATTTGCTAACAAGTGCCGGTAAATTACATTTTTCGTCCCTCAACTTGGCAAATTTCACAGTTTTGACCCTAAAGTGAATTAATTACAAAAAAAACCCTAAAGTTGGTCGTTTTTTTCATTTTACACTCCGCGACCTAACGGAGTTAGATTTTGGCCGTTAACCCTTACACGTGAGGGCATTTCTGTCATTTTCACCTTTAAGACCAAAAATGAAAAAATATGCAACTTTAGGGACCAAAAGTGAAAACATATACAACTTTAGGGACCAAAAACGTAAAATAATTAAAATTTGGAAAAATAACTTTTATATTACACATGTCCTTTCCAACTCTCATCTTCTTCTTCCTTCATCATCATCATTCATCCAAAAACCCAAAATTTACAACTCCCATCTTTTTCTTCCTTCATTATCCTCATTCATCCCAAAACCCAAAATTTACATCTGATCTTAATAAAACTCATTTACAACAACTATAATCCTACAAATGCTAACAAACATCAACTATATAAATATGTATCTATTAGTTTTATATATTTATAGATTAAAAAAAAAATACAAAAACTCAAACATACACTACAACCACCACCAAACTCCGGCCACCATTACCACCACCAAATTCTGGCCACCGTGAGCACAACAGTCATCGTTATGCTCATCCTTCATCTTATTTTTTATATAGAATGCATGAAAAAAAAAATTTACATTGAGTTTTCTTATAACGTCATTTTCATTCATTTTCATTGGATATGCATTCTATATAAAAAATTTACAAAAGAAAACTCAATTTAAATTTTTTACACTAATTTGGATGGTCAAACGGTATGCAAATGTATACCCTGCCTAAGCTATACGTCCGCCACTGTATATAGTGGTGGTGGTAATAGGTAGATATGGTGGCGATGAAGGATGAGCATAACGATGACTGTTGTGCTCACGGTGGCCAGAATTTGGTGGTGGTAATGGTGGCCGGAGTTTGGTGGTGGTTGTAGTGTATGTTTGAGTTTTTGTATTTTTTTTAATCTATAAATATATAAAACTAATAGATACATATTTATATAGTTGATGTTTGTTAGCATTTGTAGGATTATAGTTGTTGTAAATGAGTTTTATTAAGATCAGATGTAAATTTTGGGTTTTGGGATGAATGAGGATAATGAAGGAAGAAAAAGATGGGAGTTGTAAATTTTGGGTTTTTGGATGAATGATGATGATGAAGGAAGAAGAAGATGAGAGTTGGAAAGGACATGTGTAATATAAAAGTTTATTTTTCCAAATTTTAATTATTTTACGTTTTTGGTCCCTAAAGTTGTATATGTTTTCACTTTTGGTCCCTAAAGTTGTATATTTTTTCATTTTTGGTCTTAAAGGTGAAAATGACAGAAATGCCCTCACGTGTTTGGCACGTGTAAGGGTTAACGGCCAAAATCTAACTCCGTTAGGTCGCGAAGTGTAAAATGAAAAAAACGACCAACTTTAGGGGTTTTTTTGTAATTAATTCACTTTAGGGTCAAAACTGTGAAATTTGCCAAGTTGAGGGACGAAAAATGTAATTTTCTCTTTCTTTTATTATATTATTATTCATACTATAATAACTTATCGACCAATCACAACTCTTGATTTCTTAAAGTTGACTTTTGTTTTCAATTTTGACTTTAATTTACACTTTTTTTTGTTTTCCATCACAAATTTACACTTTTTACCCAATAATTTTAATATAATAAATAAATAATAATAGCTAATATATATCCAATAGAATAATAAGCTAATATTATCCAATAAAATAATAACTAATATATATCCAATGAATAATAACTAATATATATCCAATAGTATGTTCTATCATATAAACATAAAATTAATTAATTAAAAATAAATAAAATTTAATGTAAATATATTAAGATTTTAAGAGTAATTGTACTATTATTTTTTATTGAAGTGTTTTTAGTAATTGTCATGACGCATATAAGAAAAATAAAACATATAAAAATATAATTCATTATAGGAAAAACATATAACATTGTCATATTCTAATTGAAATATTTAAGATATCTTTCATCTAAAGATAAGATATTATTTCTAATAGTGTAAAATAAGAATGTAATACACCATGTGTAACAATAAAACAAATAAAATGATAGTGGCCTATTATGATTTTTTAATGTTCAAATATCGCTAAGTATGTCATAATTTACCAACACTGATGGACATATTATATTTTCTATTATTCAAATATCGCTAAGCATGTCATAGTAAACAATTTCGATAAACATATTTTTAAAAAATATTTCAATATAAAACTCAAAGTGTTGATATATAGATCAATTTTTTATTACTCAAAATAGTATATTAAATTTAAACTATAATAAATTAACATCTAATATTGATAACGTCGTAAGCCCCGTGTATTAGACACGGGCCTAAAATCTAGTTTCCTTATTAATCAAAAATTATATTTAATGTGTATTAATTCAACCTAACAATTTCTATTTTTAAATGAATAATTAATACATATTTTCATATTTTAAGAAAGTTGGACTTCATTAAATGTTTCTTAAGTAATGCACTAGGGGCATTAGTTAGCAAATCCCATTATTAATTAGATAGAAGCACAAACTATTATTATTCTCAATAGAATTAATTTCACGAATCGTCCCTGTGGTTTGCCCAAAACATCACGTTTCATTCCTGTGGTTCCGAAAAGACACTGGCACTCCTTTATAGGTGGATAAGGGTCAAGCTTCATCCTTTATTTTAACTCCGTTTAATCTCTCTCCATTATCCTCCTCACGTGCCCTCCACACGAGGGTAAATTAGTCTTGTGCCACTGCCATTTTCTCTTTCCTCCCATATATAATATAATTTCACACCAAAAACACCCATTTAATCCCATTTACACTCTATACACTCATAACACATCCCCATAAAACACCACCCACCCACCTTATGAACCGATTTATTCCTCCATTGAATCAACCAAAAAAAACCCTATAACTTGAAGATGTCTCGGTATCGGTTGTATAGCATTCGCGAGGCTGGTGAAAACTGGGACGACCTTGATGCTATGTATGGTGAGTTGAAGCAGCTAACCTTAAGCAGTTATTTTATGGGTTTATTTGTTGTTATTTTATGGTAATTTATTTTGTTTTTTCTTTTACACAGAACCTTACGAGGGGTTGTTCTCGTTCAAGATTCATCATGGAGGTGTATTTACTCCTAAGCCAAATATGAAGTATGAAGGGGGTAAGGTCGACCATGCTGATTGCATCAACATTGACCTATTTTCTGTGCATGAGATGGACTCCATCATGGAGGATCTTGGTTATACAGGAAAGCATGTTATGTTGTATTTCTTTCTTAAACCTGGTTATCATATAGATTATGGTCTGATGCCCTTATCAAGTGACCGAGATGTCCATAAGTTGTCTGAGTATGTGTTCGAGACATCTTCAAGTTATAGGGGTTTTTTTGGTTGATTCAATGAAGGAATAAATCGGTTCATAAGGTGGGTGGTTGGTGTTTTATGGGGATGTGTTATGAGTGTATATGGGAGGAAAGAGAAAAGGGCAGTGGCAAAAGACTAATGTACCCTCGTGTGGAGGGCACGTGAGGAGGATGACGGAGAGAGATTAAACGGAGTTAAAATAAAGGATGAAGCTTGACCCTTATCCACCTATAAAGGAGTGCCAGTGTCTTTTCGGAACCATAGGGATGAAACGTGATGTTTTGGGCAAACCACAGGGACGATTCGTGAAATTAACTCTCCTCAATATATTATCACGATAGTCGCGCAATGCGACGGTGTTCATGACGGCGACGGTGTGATGAGCGACTGTTAGTGGCAGAGACGACGTCGAGTGGTCTAAATAATTGATGTAAAGGGTTAATGGAGATTTTTGAAAGATAAAGGACTGATGGTGTAATTTAATTATTAAGAGCATTTTATACAATTCCCTATATAACTTTCAACAAGGGAGTATTTTTTATAATATAGTATAGATTAATATTATACTAACATGGTCCGCATAATGCGGTGGCTGGCGGTGACTGCAACGACGGTCTGATATCAGTGAATATTAATGGTGGTGGTGGTGTCGAGTGGTATATATTGATCTAAAGGTAGTAGTGAAAATATTTTGAAATATTAGGGTTTAGAATGTAAATTATTAAGATAAGAGTTTAGACTGTAATTAGTTTATTAAAGACAATATAGACAATTCCCCTATATAACTTTCAACAAGGGAGTATTTTTTATAATATAGTATAGATTAATATTATACTAACATGGTCCGCATAATGCGGTGGCTGGCGGTGACTGCAACGACGGTCTGATATCAGTGAATATTAATGGTGGTGGTGGTGTCGAGTGGTATATATTGATCTAAAGGTAGTAGTGAAAATATTTTGAAATATTAGGGTTTAGAATGTAAATTATTAAGATAAGAGTTTAGACTGTAATTAGTTTATTAAAGACAATATGAGTAATCTTTAATAACTCTTTCGGGTTCATTAAAGTCAATTTCATACTTTCGCAACTAGCTATTGTGTAACAATTTTCAAAATTGAAGGGTTGGATAATTTTTATAAAGAATTGAGATTTTTTTTTTTACGTTGAACACGCATAGCAGGTAATATCTCACCACTAGCATAGGCTTTGTCAATTTTATTCCTACTCAAAGGGTTAAAGGAATGAGCCGTAATTCCAGACAAAACTTCACGGACTTGTCACTTCAAAAATTAAATTGAACGCGAGACTTACACATAAAATTTAGGATGGATGAACTAGTTTGACTAGCAGCGTTTGCCTTATAATTCATACTGCCATCTCCTTCTAGCTAATGAACCAATCTACCTAAAATGTCCATCACCTTTATTTATTATTTTAAATATCTATATTTGATTATATTAACATCCTTACCAAATATATGGTTGCAATACCATACTTCATGATAAATTTTACCAAAAGAGGAGGCTATAACCCGATGACTTTGCACTCAACTTCATAATAATTTTTACTAAACCATTCATGATATAAAAAATTGACAACGCTATTATTAAAAAAAACAACGCTAAAACCAGGTTCGGTCACAAAAAGTATCATGAGTTGACCACCTGAGCTTCCTTCACAGAAAATAATTAAACCAATTGGTTTTCGGGTTAACTTTGGATTTTATGTTATTTTGTTTCATTTTAACTTCGTTCATATGTTGGTGACTATCTATAGTTTTTTATGCATAGCGAGATCATTAATATATGTATATACATCCTTTAATTTTTAAAAAATTTAAATATATATTACAATCGAAACAAAGTTTGAAATTGTTATTGTCATATGTATAATGTTTTAGTTAAGAAAGTTATACGTTAACTAACATTTTAATAATGTGAAGATCAAAAGTATGATAATACAAAAAAAGTTTATTGTAGTTTTATTAATTTTTTAACGTCCTGTATTGATGCAATAGGGATCGACCCAAGTAGCCAATTTTAAGCCCAATTGAAAACCCAGGCGGAGATTATTGGGTCGTACTTGAAGTGCAACCTGATAACTATTTTAATTATTAATTTAGAGGTTGTTAAAATGTGTGTTTGATTAGTTTTTTTTTTTGTTTATTTATTGGCTAAAGTCTTGGCTAGGTTTAAAATTTAAACTATCTATATTTATGTCTTGCTTATGAACTCAGTTTTAAGTTTTGATTATATCTTAAATTAAGTAATTAATGTTCTTAGTATCATTGGGTTCAATTTTTCATCTTTGATTCATGTTTGAGCCACATGATGCAATTTCTTATTCAATCTGATGACTCAAACACTACTGAATAAGATGAGTTAATTTAAATGAAATAAAAGATGAGTTAATAAATAAAAAAACATAAGTATTTAAAGCCAAAACTTTAGTCAGTAAGGAAGGAAAAAGTAAAATGAATCATACACAAGTTTTAATAGTAACAATTATAGCTAAAATAGTTCTCAGTGTACACTCCAGACCGAATAAGCTCAACCCAAGTCTTTAATTGGGGTTAAAATATAGCTAGTTGGGTCGATCCCTACTTCATCATGTATGTATATATATTTAAAAAAGAAAAAAGAAAATAACTAAAATAAAAAAAATAAAATATTTAAGCACTACATATCTTTAAGAATTAAATTAAATTGTGTGTATTTATAGGTTTTCAAGTTAATTTTAATTTAATTAATATTTAGAGGTTTTTTAAATATAAATCTAATTTTAGGCTAGTTGATTTCAAATTATTTTTAATAAAAATGTAGATATTTGTAAAATAACAAAGTCAAATTTTAAGCGAATTGAATACTAATTGGTTGCCGTTCAAAAAAAATAATTTTTGTGCTGTTAAAAAAAAAATAATAACTAATTGGTCAATTAAAAAGTTAAACATTGTGATTAGTTAATTGAATTTTAGGCCAAATGTTTTAAGCAAATTGGAATATATTGGTTAATTGGATTTTAGATTAACGGTTTTTAGGTCCATTTTTGAGTATGTTACTTTTTTAGTATACTAGAAATACTATCTAGCTAGCGTTAAACTGTTTCCTGAATGTTTAAATAAGTATTAAAAAGCTTCGAATCATATTTCAAGTTTTCTAGTTAAGACAAATGGCGACGACTACTGGCTTAGGACTGCAGTTGACTGTGGTGGTGAACTATAACGATTTGTTGGTGGTAGCTTTCAAAATAAATAGGGTAAATTATATTAATCATACCTGAGGTTTATCGAAACTACACTGGTCATACCTACAATTTAAAAATTACGCGAGACATACCCATCGTTGTCAAAAACTTACACTGGCCATACCTATCGCTGACGGTCGTCTATTTGGTCGTTAAGTCAAGTCACGTGCCGTGCATGTGAGGTATCAAAACCGTAATTTCGTGTATACTTCAGGTATCATCCATGTAATTTACCCTAATAAAAAATTATTAAGATATTTATATTTATATTTCATTTATTAAAGTAGGTAGATATTCTATATTAAAATTCACATATATATACATATATTTATTTTTTTTAAAAACCTGTTTCAAAATAAAAAATAAAAAATTTATGAAAGGATGTCATCAAACGATACAGGTTTAGGCTTAGAAACTCTAAGGTCAGACTAACGACTAACCCTAGAACTTCAAACCCAAAATGCTACAGATTGTTAATCTGAGGTATATTCCAAAACCGTGACGAGTCTTCGACTTTGCTTTACCCCTCTAATATGAGGGGGATGTCATCAAACCATACGAAAAAATTATATTGCTTTCTTAATTTTTTTTTCTTTTGTATCTTTTTAAATAGGTTTCTATTAAAAAGAATAAATTATAAAAAATAAAATAAAATAATAATAAAATAATATAAAAGTTAAAATTTTATTGGTTTTCATGGTTCTCATCCTTGTTATATTCACTATACACATATAACAAAATAATAATGACATATATAATAATAAATGCATTCTTGTATCAACTATTTTTCTCGATATACTTTTCATTAAGAACAAAAATTATTTTTTCATAATAAATTTCATATCTACCCAACTTAATAACTGAAGTATAAATAAAACTCTAAAATTCTTAATAATTATTTTTATGGTGAATTACAAGTATAATACCTGAAGTATGCACGAAATTACGGTTTTGATACCTCACATGCACAACACGTGACTTGACTTAACGGCCAAATAGACGACCGTCAGTGATAGGTATGGTCAGTGTAAGTTTTTGACAACGATGGGTATGTCTCGCGTAATTTTTAAATTGTAGGTATGACCAGTGTAGTTTCGAACAAACCTCGGGTATGATTTTTGTAATTTACCCAAATAAATATTTTATATTTGTTTGTTAACAAATTATAATTAGCGTTGATTTTCTTATATATTAATTAGATTATCTAAATATGGATAATGGTTAAGTGGAAAGTATCATGACAATTTTAATACACTTATTAAAACTTTGAATTTTAAGTATTTCATAAATGAGTAAAGAAATTTAAAAAACACTTCTGCTGTGAAAAATTACCAGAAAAAGATACTTCACGTCTCAAGCAATTTTATTTGAAAACTTATATATTTCCATCCGATCTGTTTTAATTATTCACTTTAGTATTTTTGTTTGTAACAAAACTAGATTATAGCCCGCGTAATACGCGGACAAATATATATAACTATTAAAATACTAATATTTCATGATATTCTATATTGACAAATTGTAAATAAAAGGTATTGCAAAACAACAATGCTATATTTGTTTACATAAAATTAAATGAGTTAAAATATATGTAAAAAAAGAATTGCATGATGTAGATATAAAAAAAACAAAGATTCTAGTGATCAATTCTCCACATACCTAATATTCATATTATATTTGTATCATTTTATTAATTGTATCATTTTATTAATTTAACAGCCAATGGGTTGGTGACCCATTGGTAAGGTCTTAGACATTGTGGAAATACATCAGGGTTCGAATCCTACTTCCTACATTTGTAGGAGTGAATTATTAGGGAGAGTTTTCGGGAATCTTGGGTTTCAGACATGCGTGGTTCGTGCTACACATGTGATGTCTTGAATGCTAACTACTAACCAACAACTATTAACTCGCTGTTCAAAAAAAAATTTATTTATTAATTTGACAATATAAATAAAAGATGTTGAAAAACGGTGATGTCGTCATTTTTATTTTTATTTAAAATTTTAAAATAAAAAATAAAATAAAATAAAATAAAATAAAATAAAATAAAATAAAATAAAAAAAAAAAATAAAATAAAACAAAATAAAATAAAATAAAATAAAATAAAATAAAATAAAATAAAAAAAATAAAAAAAAAAAATAAAACAAAATAAAATAAAATAAAATAAAATAAAATAAAATAAAATAAAATAAAATAAAATAAAATAAAATAAAATAAAATAAAATAAAATAAAATAAAATAAAATAAAATAAAATAAAATAAAATAAAATAAAATAAAATAAAATAAAATAAAATAAAATAAAATAAAATAAAATAAAATAAAATAAAATAAAATAAAATAAAATAAAATAAAATAAAATAAAATAAAATAAAATAAAATAAAATAAAATAAAATAAAATAAAATAAAATAAAATAAAATAAAATAAAATAAAATAAAATAAAATAAAATAAAATAAAATAAAATAAAATAAAATAAAATAAAATAAAATAAAATAAAATAAAATAAAATAAAATAAAATAAAATAAAATAAAATAAAATAAAATAAAATAAAATAAAATAAAATAAAATAAAATAAAATAAAATAAAATAAAATAAAATAAAATAAAATAAAATAAAA
>CM067169.1:149826286-149831286 GCA_034093135.1 Erigeron breviscapus | reverse complement strand
TTGGGGTCGTTTGGGGTGTGTTTGGCTAAGTTTTGGAGGTTAAACAGAGTGATTTGTGCAGAAACGGGGCCTGATGCGGCGCAGTCACTAGACTGCGACGCAGTGAGTGTGCAGGGACTTTGGTTGCGACGCAGCAAGGCCACTGCGACGCAATTAGCGACTGAATTTGTAAATGATCATAACTTTTGAACCGTAACTCCGTTTTTGACAAATAAGCTATCCACGGAATCGTGAGAGAGTCTACTTTCAATGGTAATGCTTTTAAAAGATGGTTCTAATGTAATTTTACCAGAAAGGTTGAATTAGTGAGTGAAGGTCGAGTTCCGTCGAGTCTTGTAAGCTCTAAAGTATTAATCGAACTTCTAATGCATCAAGCATTGTCATGGGTCGTGTTTTTAGGTATTTAGGCCTGATTCATGACCATAAGTAAGTGGGTATTTGTTTAGCTCATTATGTCGTTCAATGATTATAGGAAGTCGGGAATACTTGCAAAGCTCGGTAACTTACGTTATCATTGTTGTGCGCTTCTACGAGGTAAGATACACAACTTTGTCACGCCGAGGGTTCAACAAAAACATAGTTTTCATATAATAACTTCCCCAAATGGTATCTTGTTTTGCTTATGGGTAATCGAGATTGCAAGGGAGGTGATATGGGCTATGTAGATGCATATTGAAGCTTGAAATGCTACCCCTATGATATGCAATGTTATGAGATGCGATGATATGATATGTAATGTTATGAAATGCCTTGAGATGTTATGAAATACGATATGTGATGATCTATGATATGTAATGACAAAGTATATGCATTGATATACGACTTATGATGACCTATGATATGCAATGACCTATGATGCGTAATGATATATGACATGAAATGAGGGATGAATATATATACGATGTGTAATGACGCTTAATATGTATATGTGAATGTGTAAATGTGATTAAGATGTGTAACGAAATGTTAATGATGATGATGCTTATGATGTTGTCATGATGTAAACGTTCATGCTATGCGATGAAATGATTTGTGATGATTATAAGGAAGTGCACTATATGTGATATGTGATTAATATGATGATATGATGTTTAATATGAGTGATATGATGTTTAATATGAGTGATATGATGTTTAATATGAGTGATATGATGTTTAATATGAGTGATATGATGTTTAATATGAGGTGATATGATGTTTAAATGTGAGGTGATATGATGTTTAATATGAGGTGATATGATGTTGTGCCATGACTTGATATTTATATTTATATTATATTTATATTTATATTTATATTTATATTTATATTTATATTTATATTATATTTATATTTATATAATAAATAATAAAATAAAGTATATTTATATTTATATTTATATTTATATTTATATTTTTATATTTATATATATTTATATTTATATTTATATTTATATTTATATTTATATTTATATTTATATTTATATTTATATTTATATTTATATTTATATTTATAAGTTTATTTAATATAATAAATAATAAAATAAAGTATATTTATATTTATATTTATATTTATATTTATATTTATATTTATATTAATAAAATAAAGTATATTTATATTTATATTTATATTTATATTTATATTTTTATATTTATATTATTTATATATATTATATTTATATTTATATTTATATTTATATTATATTTATATTTATATTTATATATCTATATTTATACTTATATTTATATTTATATTTATATTTATATTTATATTTATATTTATATCCATATATTCTATATTTATACTTATATTTATATTTATATTTATATTTATATTTATATTTATATTTATATTTATATTTATATTTATATTTATATTTATATTTATATTTATATTTATATTTATATTTATATCCATATTATTCCAATATATTTATATTTATATTATATTTATACTTTATATTTATATTTATATACTATATTTATACTTATATTTATATTTATATTTATATTTATATTTATATTTATATTTATATCCATATTATTCCCCAATATATTTATATTTATATTTATATTTATATTTATATTTATATTTATATTATATATCTATATTTATACTTATATTTATATTTATATTTATATTTATATTTATATTTATATTTATATCCATATTATTCCCCAATATATTTATATTTATATTTATATTTATATTTATATTTATATTTATATTTATATTTATTTTATATTTATATATATTTATATTTATATTTATATTTATATTTATATTTATATTTATATTTATATTTATATTTATATTTATATTTATATTTATATTTATATTTATATTTATATTTATAAGTTTATTTAATATAATAAATAATAAAATAAAGTATATTTATATTTATATTTATATTTATATTTATATTTATATTTATATTATATTTAATTATTTATATACGTTATATATATTTATATTTACATTTATATATCTATATTTATACTTATATTTATATTTATATTTATATTTATATTTATATTTATATTTATATTTATATTTATATTTATATTTATATTTATATTTATATTATATTTATATTTATATTTATATTATATTTATATTTATATTTATATTATATTTATATTTATATTTATATTATATTTATATTTATATTTATATTATATTTATATTTATATTTATATTATATTTATATTTATATTTATATTATATTTATATTTATATTTATATTATATTTATATTTATATTTATATTATATTTATATTTATATTTATATTATATTTATATTTATATTTATATTTATATTTATATTTATATTTATATTTATATTTATATTTATATTTATATTTATATTTATATTTATATCCATATTATTCCCCAATATATTTAATTACATTTATATATCTATATTTATACTTATATTTATATTTATATTTATATTTATATTTATATTTATATTTATATCCATATTATTCCAATATATTTATATTTATATATATATTTATACTTATATTTATATTTATATTTATATTTATATTTATATTTATATTTATATTTATATTTATATTTATATTTATATTTATATCCATATTATTCATATATATCTATATTTATACTTATATTTATATTTATATTTATATTTATATTTATATTTATATTTATATCCATATTATTCCCCAATATATATAACAATTATATTTATATTTATATTTATATTATATTTATATTTATATTGATATTTATATATTTCATAAATTTATTTATTTAATAAAATCGGTGTGGGGATGAGCCGCCTAGCTTGACTAGGTTCCAAACCCTTAAAAAAATTGTGTTGTACTAATTTTTTTTCTTCACATCGGCATAAATTCTAGAGAAATTGTCACAAATCGTCCCTGTGGTTTGCTCGATTCGCATTTTCATCCCTGTACTTTTTTTTATCATTAGGTGTCCCTGTACTTTTCATTTTCATTGTCAGTTGTCCCTGCCACTAACAGCCGTCACTTTTACTCCGTTAAACCCCTCATGTGCAATGCACATGAGGGTATAATTGTCAATTTCGTAACCACAAGGACTATTTGTAATAAAACACAAAAACTTATCATCTTCCTCCCTCTCTCACTCCCACCGCCGGCCAAACTTCCGGCCACCTAAACTCATTTCAAATCTAATATATATCCAACATTTAAAGATTAAAACAACATTTAAACATTTTGTGGATGGGGGCTCGTGTGTGTGTGTGTGTGTGTGTGTGTCTGTGTGTGTGTGTGTGTGTGTGTGCGTGTGTGTGTGTGTGTGTGCTGTATGTGTTGTGTATGTGTGTGTGTGTGTGTGTGTGTGTGTGTGTGTGTGTGTGTGTGTGTGTGTGTGTGTGTGTGTGTGTGTGTGTGTGTGTGTGTGTGTGTGTGTGTGTGTGTGTGTGTGTGTGTGTGTGTGTGTGTGTGTGTGTGTGTGTGTGTGTGTGTGTGTGTGTGTGTGTGTGTGTGTGTGTGTGTGTGTGTGTGTGTGTGTGTGTGTGTGTGTGTGTGTGTGTGTGTGTGTGTGTGTGTGTGTGTGTGTGTGTGTGTGTGTGTGTGTGTGTGTGTGTGTGTGTGTGTGTGTGTGTGTGTGTGTGTGTGTGTGTGTGTGTGTGTGTGTGTGTGTGTGTGTGTGTGTGTGTGTGTGTGTGTGTGTGTGTGTGTGTGTGTGTGTGTGTGTGTGTGTGTGTGTGTGTGTGTGTGTGTGTGTGTGTGTGTGTGTGTGTGTGTGTGTGTGTGTGTGTGTGTGTGTGTGTGTGTGTGTGTGTGTGTGTGTGTGTGTGTGTGTGTGTGTGTGTGTGTGTGTGTGTGTGTGTGTGTGTGTGTGTGTGTGTGTGTGTGTGTGTGTGTGTGTGTGTGTGTGTGTGTGTGTGTGTGTGTGTGTGTGTGTGTGTGTGTGTGTGTGTGTGTGTGTGTGTGTGTGTGTGTGTGTGTGTGTGTGTGTGTGTGTGTGTGTGTGTGTGTGTGTGTGTGTGTGTGTGTGTGTGTGTGTGTGTGTGTGTGTGTGTGTGTGTGTGTGTGTGTGTGTGTGTGTGTGTGTGTGTGTGTGTGTGTGTGTGTGTGTGTGTGTGTGTGTGTGTGTGTGTGTGTGTGTGTGTGTGTGTGTGTGTGTGTGTGTGTGTGTGTGTGTGTGTGTGTGTGTGTGTGTGTGTGTGTGTGTGTGTGTGTGTGTGTGTGTGTGTGTGTGTGTGTGTGTGTGTGTGTGTGTGTGTGTGTGTGTGTGTGTGTGTGTGTGTGTGTGTGTGTGTGTGTGTGTGTGTGTGTGTGTGTGTGTGTGTGTGTGTGTGTGTGTGTGTGTGTGTGTGTGTGTGTGTGTGTGTGTGTGTGTGTGTGTGTGTGTGTGTGTGTGTGTGTGTGTGTGTGTGTGTGTGTGTGTGTGTGTGTGTGTGTGTGTGTGTGTGTGTGTGTGTGTGTGTGTGTGTGTGTGTGTGTGTGTGTGTGTGTGTGTGTGTGTGTGTGTGTGTGTGTGTGTGTGTGTGTGTGTGTGTGTGTGTG
>CM067169.1:149798786-149821286 GCA_034093135.1 Erigeron breviscapus | reverse complement strand
AAGATATGTATGCTTTTATTATTTTTGTAACATAAAACATATGCATACTCCATTTCTTATTTTTATTGAATAATAATAATAATAAAAAAATATATCTAAAACAAAGACTTAAAACTTTAGTTTAGTAAGATATTTAACAATGTCAAAGAAGTTTTAGCGAGTATCCATTCAAGTTGAGATATTAATTTATAGAAAAGCTACATTAGTTTATAAGTTGGGACATTAAACTTTAATGTCCTTTGAGCTATATGGATATTGGTGATATTGATGAGGCTTGGAGATTATTTGGTTGGTTGTAGCTTCAAATCCTTACAAAAAAGTTTTACGAGTTCCCTAAAATTGAACATTTTATGGGTGTATAATACTTACATTAAAGACATACTGTTGTATGGTATCCATATTAGATAGAGTTTTTTGTTAATTTTTTTTTGAAAGATAACTTTTATTCACAAAGTGTCTACCAAATTGGCGGAACACAACATATATATACAACTTACTTATAATAATTACAACAACTAACCATCTCCAAATGGTCTAGTGGCAAAGGAGGCTCTTTTCCTCACAAGAGGTTAGGAGTTTGAGTCATACCCTAGACATACTTGGGGGTGGTCACAGGTATTTAATTTTTACCTATGATGGGCCTGAGTGAGTTTTTCCCTCAAGATCTCTGGATGATAGGAGTTTTTCATCGAGGGGTTAGTTTAAATTGAGAATCCATTCGACGAGGGGACGCTCTAGTGTGGACATCATAAGCTAGACCTTTTGATATTCGCAAGTAATTCACATCTTAGTTCACACCTTTAAAAAAAAAACCTTTCCAAGCTAATAACCTTAGATTTTCACCAATACATGTGCGAGCCGTAAAAATGGACATAACGAGGTTGACTCATTTGATCGTCCGATGAGGATCATAAGCCATTGGGTCCGCGCCACACATCATATTTACTAGCTGGGGTTAAAGCCTAGCTAGTGGGGTTCAAAATTAATTGTGAGGTGCTTACATGCCAAGTTAATTAGTTTTAAATTTTGACTCAAATCGATCACCCTCATGGCATCTTGCTTCCAGTAAACAACAGTTGGGATTATATAATGCAGATTCCTTTGTAATTTCTTTAGTCTTTTTAGTGCACCAAAAGAGGGTCAAAGGTTGCATTATAATTTTGCTGATAATCCGCAATAAAAGATTGACTTGAAAACGAACATCAATAAAAGATATGTCCGAAAGATTGTAATTGACTGCATTTAGATCACAGGTTCACCTACCGGCTACTAATAGTTAGTTCAAGCTCTTGTATACAAAATGAGTTGTTAATTTGTAGTTTTCTTTCAGAGTTAGAGTCTCACTTGTCATATTTTTTAGAGTGGATTAAAAAAAGGGGTTTTTGAAAAATACTACTACGAGTAAGATATTTGGTCTATTACCAATATGGTTTGTCGGGTCTATTTAGGTTATCGTTGTTTTCATGGTAAATAAGTTAATAACTCGAAATTTATATGGTGAGGATTTTATTTTTCATTTCGTTTGGAAAAAATATAATAACAACGAAAACAGTGATAGTCGTGATATCATTACAAGAAAAACTACTTGCGGGTGGTCACAGGTATTTAATTTTTTTTTTTTTTTTTTTTTTTTTTTTTTTTTTTTTTTTTTTTTTTTTTTTTTTTTTTTTTTTTTTTTTTTTTTTTTTTTTTTTTTTTTTTTTTTTTTTTTTTTTTTTTTTTTTTTTTTTTTTTTTTTTTTTTTTTTTTTTTTTTTTTTTTTTTTTTTTTTTTTTTTTTTTTTTTTTTTTTTTTTTTTTTTTTTTTTTTTTTTTTTTTTTTTTTTTTTTTTTTTTTTTTTTTTTTTTTTTTTTTTTTTTTTTTTTTTTTTTTTTTTTTTTTTTTTTTTTTTTTTTTTTTTTTTTTTTTTTTTTTTTTTTTTTTTTTTTTTTTTTTTTTTTTTTTTTTTTTTTTTTTTTTTTTTTTTTTTTTTTTTTTTTTTTTTTTTTTTTTTTTTTTTTTTTTTTTTTTTTTTTTTTTTTTTTTTTTTTTTTTTTTTTTTTTTTTTTTTTTTTTTTTTTTTTTTTTTTTTTTTTTTTTTTTTTTTTTTTTTTTTTTTTTTTTTTTTTTTTTTTTTTTTTTTTTTTTTTTTTTTTTTTTTTTTTTTTTTTTTTTTTTTTTTTTTTTTTTTTTTTTTTTTTTTTTTTTTTTTTTTTTTTTTTTTTTTTTTTTTTTTTTTTTTTTTTTTTTTTTTTTTTTTTTTTTTTTTTTTTTTTTTTTTTTTTTTTTTTTTTTTTTTTTTTTTTTTTTTTTTTTTTTTTTTTTTTTTTTTTTTTTTTTTTTTTTTTTTTTTTTTTTTTTTTTTTTTTTTTTTTTTTTTTTTTTTTTTTTTTTTTTTTTTTTTTTTTTTTTTTTTTTTTTTTTTTTTTTTTTTTTTTTTTTTTTTTTTTTTTTTTTTTTTTTTTTTTTTTTTTTTTTTTTTTTTTTTTTTTTTTTTTTTTTTTTTTTTTTTTTTTTTTTTTTTTTTTTTTTTTTTTTTTTTTTTTTTTTTTTTTTTTTTTTTTTTTTTTTTTTTTTTTTTTTTTTTTTTTTTTTTTTTTTTTTTTTTTTTTTTTTTTTTTTTTTTTTTTTTTTTTTTTTTTTTTTTTTTTTTTTTTTTTTTTTTTTTTTTTTTTTTTTTTTTTTTTTTTTTTTTTTTTTTTTTTTTTTTTTTTTTTTTTTTTTTTTTTTTTTTTTTTTTTTTTTTTTTTTTTTTTTTTTTTTTTTTTTTTTTTTTTTTTTTTTTTTTTTTTTTTTTTTTTTTTTTTTTTTTTTTTTTTTTTTTTTTTTTTTTTTTTTTTTTTTTTTTTTTTTTTTTTTTTTTTTTTTTTTTTTTTTTTTTTTTTTTTTTTTTTTTTTTTTTTTTTTTTTTTTTTTTTTTTTTTTTTTTTTTTTTTTTTTTTTTTTTTTTTTTTTTTTTTTTTTTTTTTTTTTTTTTTTTTTGTTTTTTTTTTTTTTTTTTTTTTTTTTTTTTTTTTTTTTTTTTTTTTTTTTTTTTTTTTTTTTTTGCATTCTTCACGGTAAGTTTTTCTTTTACTCCTTTTTTTTTTTGTGAACATTCTGTAATATTATTACGGGATAAAAAAGCTAGCAAGTGGCTAGCAACGTACAGGGAAGATTGGTGTTCTTTTAATGTTTAGTTGCTTTTACTCTTATATATGTAATATTAATTAATAGTGATATAGTGACATGTATAATTAAATGTATCATGCATGACATACATTCATAAAGGTTTTAATCTATAACCTAATGATGTGGAAAACCGGTACTAATACAATGGTTGATACGTTAATTATATGAACATTTTGGGTATGTTCATCCTTCCAAAAATAAAAATAAAATACTCCGTAACATATTTAGGCCTCTTTTTAATTAGTTACAGTGACATAGTGACATGTATAATTAAATGTATCATTAATCTATATATATGTAATATTAATTAATAGTGATATAGTGACATGTATAATTAAATGTATCATTAATCTATATATATGTAATATTAATTAATAGTGATATAGTGACATGTATAATTAAATGTATCATTAATCTATATATATGTAATATTAATTAATAGTGATATAGTGACATGTATAATTAAATGTATCATTAATCTATATATATGTAATATTAATTAATAGTGATATAGTGACATGTATAATTAAATGTATCATTAATCTATATATATGTAATATTAATTAATAGTGATATAGTGACATGTATAATTAAATGTATCATTAATCTATATATACGTAAATTAATTAATATTAATAAATATACATATAGATAATCTATATATATGTAATTTTTTTTTTGTGTGAACATTCTGTAATATTATTACGGGATAAAAAAGCTAGCAAGTGGCTAGCAACGTACAGGGAAGATTGGTGTTCTTTTAATGTTTAGTTGCTTTTACTCTTATATATGTATTTTTTTTTTTTTGTGTGAACATTCTGTAATATTATTACGGGATAAAAAAGCTAGCAAGTGGCTAGCAACGTACAGGGAAGATTGGTGTTCTTTTAATGTTTAGTTGCTTATCTTATATATATTTTTTTTTTGTGTGAACATTCTGTAATATTATTACGGGATAAAAAAGCTAGCAAGTGGCTAGCAACGTACAGGGAAGATTGGTGTTCTTTTAATGTTTAGTTGCTTTTACTCTTATATATGTAATATTAATTAATGTGATATAGTGACATGTATAATTAAATGTATCATTAATCTATATATATGTAATATTAATTAATAGTGATATAGTGACATGTATAATTAAATGTATCATTAATCTATATATATGTAATATTAATTAATAGTGATATAGTGACATGTATAATTAAATGTATCATTAATCTATATATATGTAATATTAATTAATAGTGATATAGTGACATGTATAATTAAATGTATCATTAATCTATATATATGTAATATTAATTAATAGTGATATAGTGACATGTATAATTAAATGTATCATTAATCTATATATATGTAATATTAATTAATAGTGATATAGTGACATGTATAATTAAATGTATCATGCATGACATACATTCATAAAGGTTTTAATCTATAACCTAATGATGTGGAAAACCGGTACTAATACAATGGTTGATACGTTAATTATATGAACATTTTGGGTATGTTCATCCTTCCAAAAATAAAAATAAAATACTCCGTAACATATTTAGGCCTCTTTTTATAACATCCCACTTCTTTCCCCTTTTTCCTCTTATTTTTTTGTTGCGTCAGTTATTCTCTTTCCTTAAACACCAAGAACACCCCCTCTTTATAACCCCTATTCTTCCTATTCTTCTAATATTTTATTATTTATTTTTTATAATTAAATAAATACATTTTATTAATAATAAAACACATTACAATACTTAAAAATAAAACATTACATTACGAATTAAAGCCAAATTACTCTAGAAATTATAAACTACATTACGATAACCTAAAGTGTTCTAAAATACAGTCCATACTTCTCCATCAAAGATTTGCGAGAAGCCTTAATCATTTCCAACTCCTCTTCGGGTATACCGGTGGGAATTGGTTGCTGGAGAACCCGAAGCGCCTCGTTCACCTTCTTTTGGAAGCGATGCGCCTCCTTTCTCTGTCGTTCTTATACGGTTCGTATAAGGTGTGTTTAAGGGACCATAGTTGCTCAATTGCCCCGTCGCATTTGAAGATGACATAGACGAAGGAGATCCCATGTTTATAAGAGCTTCAAATCGGCAACGAGAGGCACTCGAGATGAGGAGGGTTATGATGAATGTGTTTATGAAGAGTTTTTGGTGTTTTTTTTAGGCATTGGTGGATGAAATGTGAAAGAAAAAGTATAATGAAATGTTGTTAATGTATAAAACTTGTGAGAGAAAGTATAAAATTATGATAAAATAGTATGAAATGGTGGTGTTTTAAGTAGAAAAAAATTATAAAAAACAAAAAAGGGAGTGGCCCTTTTTTAATTCAAATGGATAGTTGGATGCAACGGAAACAATGGATCGGGTCCCACTTTCACGTTCGAACGCACGTCTGAATATGGTATAATCCACCAAGAGGCGTTATGAGGACGCTCCCGTGCTAATGGTGTCCGAAAGTGATTGTGCATCGAACACACGTACGACGATCGCATAAGGATAGGCCTATACATATCTTTATCCTTTTCAAAAAAATAAAATAAATTATACATGTTTATATAGTTTTATATTTATATTTGTATTTATTTATTTATAAGTGTACATATACAAAGAGAGAAAAAGTAGGATTTAAGACAGGAGGTTGGAAAAGAAGTGAATAGAATTAAAAACGGAATTAATTGGAGAACATGGAAATAAATAGGATTAATTGCAATGAAAGATGGCATTTAGTATACATAAAGGTAAAGGCAACCCCTCAAGTTTAAATTTATATAAAAAATCAAAAATATTAGAAGGTAGGGCACTTGCAAAGGGTAATTAAGGAGGGAAAGTTAATGTTTAAATCGGTGATCTAGTGCAATTAACGGAAAAGAAAACAATAAGTAGTTAAAATCTAGCTAATTAACTTGATTTATACGAGTTGATATAGAAACTACATGAAACTTAATTAAGCATTTGTATATCTCTAATTGCTTAATGTTGTATAGTTAATTTTTATGTAATTAAAATTAATTATCCATTATAATTATATATCAGCTTAAAAACTGAAGGCAGCGTACTTAAAGCAACGCAAAAGCCAAAAGGTAAGGCTGATTTAACATAAGCTATAATATAAAATTTTCCCAATACGTACATTATTCTGAATAAAAAGATATACATTGAAAATGAAAATGAAGATAAAGCAAAACTAAAAGTACAGAAATTAAATTTGTATTTATCATATTGACGTAATCGCCTTATAATTCTCAACTGTCTCAATAAATAATTTGCATTTAATTTTTTTAAATAGTTTTTTCCAATCTAAAATACATTGCTCTTCATTTTTCAATGCATGAACTACCCCATCTCATTCATCTATAAATCTCTACATTTACTACCATACCTTTCAACTCATTTCATTTTTCATTGTTAATTCCCAAATAATCAAATTAGTCATTTTTTTTCCTAAACAACTCTTATCTATAATCTATAATACATTATATGAAGGCTTACACCTTCAATTACAAACACTATTTCTGGAGAAAATGAGGATTACGGCTGCCTAATCCCTAAAAACACCGTTTCCCCTTTGCACAATTACCAAAGTGCTCTTAACTTAAATTTAACGATTGTTAAAGCTTAAACTAACGAACTGGGAACTTAAACGATCGAACGGGCACCCTAAGAACTAACCGAAAACTGTAATAACATATTATGACCATTAATAACTAATTCAAGCATCACATTTATTATCCAAGCTAAAATAGTTAATTACTTAGGCATTTAAGCAATTAACGGCGTCAAAGTCAACTAACGGTCAAACTATAGAAATCGACCATTGACCAATAACAAAATTAAAATCAAAGATAAAAATGTTTAGGATGTTACAGTTCTAGTCGTGAAAAAATTGTCCAACAGTCCATATTAGTTAAATAACGAATTAAATGTCGACATGTGATCTAATTTCAAGTAAGTATATTTTATTATTATTGTTTTACAAATTCGTCTCAACTAATTACAATGCAGAAGTCATGTATACGAACGGTTGGGACCTTTTAATAACCTATTTTATTTTTATGCAATTTAGTTTAATTAAAAATCGTAACACCTCCCAACCGTTCTAGAACTACATCCACTAACAAATTGTAATTTATCAATGTAACTCTTTATCAATAATGAATCTATACAAAGAATTACACGGTTGTTGCAGAACAAGATAGTCTACACATATCTAAACAACCCAGTTAACTGATAAATTACAACCAATAAGTTTCTACTCTAAAGAATCAGCCAAAACTTTCGTTGGTGTCCATGGCATTCACATATTGATCTTCTATTGGCATGTCAGATGAAATATTTGATCGTGCCATTCTGGTACAAGTGGTCCCCCAATGTATGGTCACATGTCTTCTCTCAGCCAATAAGATAATGGACATGCACATTTAAAACAAACCACCAACCTGTAATACTATGATCGTGGATAGTCACATCATTCATCCTTATCTTCATTTCATGTTGATTCTTCACTTGGTTATTGCAGACACAGATTGATTCATTTATCAAAACTCAATTTGCTTAAGTGTTCCAAGTTGTTTGGTAATCCCAAGCTGACTTCCACACCCAGCTTGATCTTTTATCTTCAGTCTTCCTATTCGACTGGGATTCAATTCTATAAACAATGTTGATGCAGCTTTGAAGAACACCTGCTTCCATAAGATATTACATTAAGTACAAGAAGTGTCATCTGAGTCGTATTCAGATACATAAGCTGACTCGGCTAAGTCTGATCGAGATCATATTACAAGAACACAAAAGATTACTAAGTGTTTACTTATTAGATTTGTCATCACCAAATTTATGCTATACATCAGGACTCAACAATCCCTTAAAATAAAAACTTGGAGAGAAAAGGATGAAGCCCCAAGTACGGAGATTAAAAGGTTTTTATACTAGACATTACATATTGCATCTATACCCTTAATCTTTCATATTTCAAAACTATATTTACAACTAAATTTATTATTATTTTTATAAAAAATATTTTTTTTTGTTAATAATTACTCCGGATCAATTAGAAAATATTTAAAACTTTATAAAAATTTATTAATATTTTAAATTTATTTATTTGTTGAAATATATTTTATTTTTTCAAAATTTAATTTTTAGTTGTAAATTTAATTATTCAATAAAAATATTATTTTATAAAAAAATTAATAATATATATATAAATTTTTAAAAATATTATAACTTATTGCTAAATAATACAATCATTAAGAATGATTTTATACAAATATTTTTAAAATATAGTATTGTCTACACCTGGTTGATCGAAAAAAATATATGAATTTTAAAAATTTAAATATTAAATTTATTATTATTATTATTATTATTATTATTATTATTATTATTATTATTATTATTATTATCATTATTATTATTATTATTATTATTATTATTATTATTATTATTATTATTATTATTATTATTATTATTATTATTATTATTATTAATTAGTAATTATTATTATTATTATTATTATTATTATTATTATTATTATTATTATTATTATTATTATTATTATTATTATTATGAATTTCATTTAATTCCGGTCAACCAAACACAAACATATTATAATTAATTCAAATTTCCAATTCTATCAATTTCAATCTATTCAGATTCAAATTCCTTCAAAAATACAATTCTTTGACAGATTCAAAATCCGTGTTACCACACAAATAATGTATGCTTGCGTGTGTTCCGCGTAAATAAAGTATGCTTGCGTGTGTACCGCGTAAATAAAGTATGCTTGCGTGTGTACCGCGTAAATAAAGTATGCTTGCGTGTGTACCGCGTAAATAAAGTATGCTTGCGTGTGTACCGCGTAAATAAAGTATGCTTGCGTGTGTACCGCGTAAATAAAGTATGCTTGCGTGTGTACCGCGTAAATAAAGTATGCTTGCGTGTGTACCGCGTAAATAAAGTATGCTTGCGTGTGTACCGCGTAAATAAAGTATGCTTGCGTGTGTACCGCGTAAATAAAGTATGCTTGCGTGTGTACCGCGTAAATAAAGTATGCTTGCGTGTGTACCGCGTAAATAAAGTATGCTTGCGTGTGTACCGCGTAAATAAAGTATGCTTGCGTGTGTACCGCGTAAATAAAGTATGCTTGCGTGTGTACCGCGTAAATAAAGTATGCTTGCGTGTGTACCGCGTAAATAAAGTATGCTTGCGTGTGTACCGCGTAAATAAAGTATGCTTGCGTGTGTACCGCGTAAATAAAGTATGCTTGCGTGTGTACCGCGTAAATAAAGTATGCTTGCGTGTGTACCGCGTAAATAAAGTATGCTTGCGTGTGTACCGCGTAAATAAAGTATGCTTGCGTGTGTACCGCGTAAATAAAGTATGCTTGCGTGTGTACCGCGTAAATAAAGTATGCTTGCGTGTGTACCGCGTAAATAAAGTATGCTTGCGTGTGTACCGCGTAAATAAAGTATGCTTGCGTGTGTACCGCGTAAATAAAGTATGCTTGCGTGTGTACCGCGTAAATAAAGTATGCTTGCGTGTGTACCGCGTAAATAAAGTATGCTTGCGTGTGTACCGCGTAAATAAAGTATGCTTGCGTGTGTACCGCGTAAATAAAGTATGCTTGCGTGTGTACCGCGTAAATAAAGTATGCTTGCGTGTGTACCGCGTAAATAAAGTATGCTTGCGTGTGTACCGCGTAAATAAAGTATGCTTGCGTGTGTACCGCGTAAATAAAGTATGCTTGCGTGTGTACCGCGTAAATAAAGTATGCTTGCGTGTGTACCGCGTAAATAAAGTATGCTTGCGTGTGTACCGCGTAAATAAAGTATGCTTGCGTGTGTACCGCGTAAATAAAGTATGCTTGCGTGTGTACCGCGTAAATAAAGTATGCTTGCGTGTGTACCGCGTAAATAAAGTATGCTTGCGTGTGTACCGCGTAAATAAAGTATGCTTGCGTGTGTACCGCGTAAATAAAGTATGCTTGCGTGTGTACCGCGTAAATAAAGTATGCTTGCGTGTGTACCGCGTAAATAAAGTATGCTTGCGTGTGTACCGCGTAAATAAAGTATGCTTGCGTGTGTACCGCGTAAATAAAGTATGCTTGCGTGTGTACCGCGTAAATAAAGTATGCTTGCGTGTGTACCGCGTAAATAAAGTATGCTTGCGTGTGTACCGCGTAAATAAAGTATGCTTGCGTGTGTACCGCGTAAATAAAGTATGCTTGCGTGTGTACCGCGTAAATAAAGTATGCTTGCGTGTGTACCGCGTAAATAAAGTATGCTTGCGTGTGTACCGCGTAAATAAAGTATGCTTGCGTGTGTACCGCGTAAATAAAGTATGCTTGCGTGTGTACCGCGTAAATAAAGTATGCTTGCGTGTGTACCGCGTAAATAAAGTATGCTTGCGTGTGTACCGCGTAAATAAAGTATGCTTGCGTGTGTACCGCGTAAATAAAGTATGCTTGCGTGTGTACCGCGTAAATAAAGTATGCTTGCGTGTGTACCGCGTAAATAAAGTATGCTTGCGTGTGTACCGCGTAAATAAAGTATGCTTGCGTGTGTACCGCGTAAATAAAGTATGCTTGCGTGTGTACCGCGTAAATAAAGTATGCTTGCGTGTGTACCGCGTAAATAAAGTATGCTTGCGTGTGTACCGCGTAAATAAAGTATGCTTGCGTGTGTACCGCGTAAATAAAGTATGCTTGCGTGTGTACCGCGTAAATAAAGTATGCTTGCGTGTGTACCGCGTAAATAAAGTATGCTTGCGTGTGTACCGCGTAAATAAAGTATGCTTGCGTGTGTACCGCGTAAATAAAGTATGCTTGCGTGTGTACCGCGTAAATAAAGTATGCTTGCGTGTGTACCGCGTAAATAAAGTATGCTTGCGTGTGTACCGCGTAAATAAAGTATGCTTGCGTGTGTACCGCGTAAATAAAGTATGCTTGCGTGTGTACCGCGTAAATAAAGTATGCTTGCGTGTGTACCGCGTAAATAAAGTATGCTTGCGTGTGTACCGCGTAAATAAAGTATGCTTGCGTGTGTACCGCGTAAATAAAGTATGCTTGCGTGTGTACCGCGTAAATAAAGTATGCTTGCGTGTGTACCGCGTAAATAAAGTATGCTTGCGTGTGTACCGCGTAAATAAAGTATGCTTGCGTGTGTACCGCGTAAATAAAGTATGCTTGCGTGTGTACCGCGTAAATAAAGTATGCTTGCGTGTGTACCGCGTAAATAAAGTATGCTTGCGTGTGTACCGCGTAAATAAAGTATGCTTGCGTGTGTACCGCGTAAATAAAGTATGCTTGCGTGTGTACCGCGTAAATAAAGTATGCTTGCGTGTGTACCGCGTAAATAAAGTATGCTTGCGTGTGTACCGCGTAAATAAAGTATGCTTGCGTGTGTACCGCGTAAATAAAGTATGCTTGCGTGTGTACCGCGTAAATAAAGTATGCTTGCGTGTGTACCGCGTAAATAAAGTATGCTTGCGTGTGTACCGCGTAAATAAAGTATGCTTGCGTGTGTACCGCGTAAATAAAGTATGCTTGCGTGTGTACCGCGTAAATAAAGTATGCTTGCGTGTGTACCGCGTAAATAAAGTATGCTTGCGTGTGTACTGCACAAATAAAGTATAACAATGCGTAAATGTTCAATTCAAACACAATCCCAATATCCATCAATTCCACATACAACACTTACATACATTTCGGAGGGTTTTACTTTCATCAAGTTCTAGATGCTTATATATAGGGTCACCCGCAACCTTCCCACCACATCTAAAACCCTTTGAAGGCATAACCGACTTCCATGTAGGCACAACTATCCTAAGTAAATCATAATATCACAATCAAGCACAAAATCAACCAATCAATCAATAAACCGTCAATCAAATCAATCAAACGATCAACCAAACACATGTACACCTTCCAGCCCGAATCTCAAGCGAGTAGGGAGCTACGGAACTCACCTTGATCGGCAAAGAAGTTAAGATCGAGTTAAGGTGAAGTTATAAACGTTCAACGGCCGCCACGTGTCCACGACCTATCATTATATACATTATATGTATTATTAACCAATTGTGAAACCCTAATTAGGTTTTAAACATGACTAGTAACTTTAAATGGTTTTTGGGTCGCTAATAAGTCGTTCAAGGGGTTAGCAATAGTTGGGATGAGTTAAAGTCGTCCCCAAGGTCGTCTCGAGTTCAACGTCTACCATTTTGTCATCATATTTATTAATATACGATCGTACATTCTCATTCAAGTGTTTATATCAAGTCCTAGGGAGGTCACACGACTTTGAGTGGCAATAGAGACTTTATTACAACTCTAGAGAGACCAAGAAAGGACTCATACGAAAGCTTGATGTGATCCTAGGCTCGTGGACCCCAAACTAGGAAAGCAGGGAAACCAACAATGGGGACCGGCGTCTCTTACGGTGAAGAGGGCGTACCAGACGGTAGCCAAAAACGGCACACCGTAAAAGACGGCAAGGACCACCGTAAGATACGGTGGTCTGGAACGTGCAGTTTTAGCGTCTGGCTTCCAGTTTCTACCGTAGAAAAAAAAAAAAAAAAAAAAAAAAAAAAAAAAAAAAAAAAAAAAAAAAAAAAAAAAAAAAAAAAAAAAAAAAAAAAAAAAAAAAAAAAAAAAAAAAAAAAAAAAAAAAAAAAAAAAAAAAAAAAAAAAAAAAAAAAAAAAAAAAAAAAAAAAAAAAAAAAAAAAAAAAAAAAAAAAAAAAAAAAAAAAAAAAAAAAAAAAAAAAAAAAAAAAAAAAAAAAAAAAAAAAAAAAAAAAAAAAAAAAAAAAAAAAAAAAAAAAAAAAAAAAAAAAAAAAAAAAAAAAAAAAAAAAAAAAAAAAAAAAAAAAAAAAAAAAAAAAAAAAAAAAAAAAAAAAAAAAAAAAAAAAAAAAAAAAAAAAAAAAAAAAAAAAAAAAAAAAAAAAAAAAAAAAAAAAAAAAAAAAAAAAAAAAAAAAAAAAAAAAAAAAAAAAAAAAAAAAAAAAAAAAAAAAAAAAAAAAAAAAAAAAAAAAAAAAAAAAAAAAAAAAAAAAAAAAAAAAAAAAAAAAAAAAAAAAAAAAAAAAAAAAAAAAAAAAAAAAAAAAAAAAAAAAAAAAAAAAAAAAAAAAAAAAAAAAAAAAAAAAAAAAAAAAAAAAAAAAAAAAAAAAAAAAAAAAAAAAAAAAAAAAAAAAAAAAAAAAAAAAAAAAAAAAAAAAAAAAAAAAAAAAAAAAAAAAAAAAAAAAAAAAAAAAAAAAAAAAAAAAAAAAAAAAAAAAAAAAAAAAAAAAAAAAAAAAAAAAAAAAAAAAAAAAAAAAAAAAAAAAAAAAAAAAAAAAAAAAAAAAAAAAAAAAAAAAAAAAAAAAAAAAAAAAAAAAAAAAAAAAAAAAAAAAAAAAAAAAAAAAAAAAAAAAAAAAAAAAAAAAAAAAAAAAAAAAAAAAAAAAAAAAAAAAAAAAAAAAAAAAAAAAAAAAAAAAAAAAAAAAAAAAAAAAAAAAAAAAAAAAAAAAAAAAAAAAAAAAAAAAAAAAAAAAAAAAAAAAAAAAAAAAAAAAAAAAAAAAAAAAAAAAAAAAAAAAAAAAAAAAAAAAAAAAAAAAAAAAAAAAAAAAAAAAAAAAAAAAAAAAAAAAAAAAAAAAAAAAAAAAAAAAAAAAAAAAAAAAAAAAAAAAAAAAAAAAAAAAAAAAAAAAAAAAAAAAAAAAAAAAAAAAAAAAAAAAAAAAAAAAAAAAAAAAAAAAAAAAAAAAAAAAAAAAAAAAAAAAAAAAAAAAAAATAATTGACGCCACATGAGACCATCCCAAACGGTAGTACAAACTCAGGCGAGCAACAGCAGCAGTAGCAGGAGGTCTAATTTCAACCCCAAATACACCCTAAATCCATATTTTGACTTAAAAACCCATTTGAATGAACCCTAAACTTGTTTGAATCTGAAGAAACGTGTTTTTAACATAATTTAACTCACCCATACCATGCACCCGATCCATGATATTGATTTATTCATAAAAATCATTTTTAACTTAATTCAAACTCCATAAACCCTAAATTTGCCCAAATTCGTTTTATGGTGCTTCAAAAGTCATTTCCATACCTTGTTAAGTTTAAGTGTGCATGAACAAACATAACCCATCTTATAATCTTGTTTCAAAACAACTATTTCATGTCTAAATTCGTTTTTGACATAACTATGCCACATAAACCCTAGTTTTGACCCACTAGGGTTTTGACCCGATTTTGGAAGCAAGAAAGCTTAGACTTGACTAGAAACATGTCACTAAGTATGAAATAATGGATTTAAGATGTATTTGACTTACCACTTCTTGCACCAAAGGTCCAAATCCGAAATTGACCCGAATATGAAGATTTCTTGCACCAAATGACCCAAATTTGAGATATGATGTAAAGATGATGAAGAAGATGATTATTCTATCACTAATCTCACTTAAACAACAATAAATGATGATGATAATTTAGTGAGAGAGAGTGTGCAAGAGTTTTGTGTTCTTGCAATAAGTAAGAGAGAGAAAGAGAGATAGAGAATGAGTGGTGAATGGGGATTGGGTGGAAGAATAGGGAGGATAGGGTTGGGTCATGGGTCTTGGATTGAACCCATGGGTTGACCCATCACATTAACTAGTTAAATTAAGCATTCGTTATGCACCGAGTCACATAATAAGTTGGTCAATCGACCCGTCAAACACATTATCTAGTCATTTAGTCACAAAATGAACTCAATCATATCATTAAATAAGATTTGTTAATCAAATTACACCAAGTCAAATAGTCAAAGATTTGTTATTCCCCCGTTAAAAGAATTTCGTCCTGAAATTCAACAAAATACTAATCACTAAACAAATGTGGGTACTTAGACCTCATATGGTCTTCTCGCTCCCAAGTGAACTCGGCGCCACGTCTAGCATTCCATCTAACTTTAACAATCGTGTAATGTTTGTTCTTGAGTTTCTTGACTTGACGGTCTAAGATCTCCGCCGGCTCTTCAACAAAATTAAGTTTCTTATCGACTTTTATTTCGTTCATGGGCACATGATGTGTAGGGTCCGCCAACACTTGCGTAGATTACAAATATGGAACACATCATGCACACCACTAAGTTCTTGTGGAAGTTCTAGCCGATAAGCAATGTAAGTCCCAACTTGTTAGATGGTACTACTGAAGACACCTCTATGTCGATGGTGGAGTTACTTTGCAATATACTTGCTGAACTGGAGACGACCAGTTGCAGAGGTATATACCAAGTTCTAGATAGATTACTTATATAAAAGACAATAAGTAAAGAACAATGCAATAATACAAATAACTTGTAAACAATCTTGATGAGACAATATGTAGTTTTCAATGTGTAATTTATTTATTGATATTAAACAAATTACAAGGTTGATGCGGAACCAAGATAATACACGAATGTAAATATCCTAACAACCTATGAAATACAATTGATCTATACTCGGAATTTCTCTTCAACAATCGAAACACTTAAAGTAGTGAAATGTTCCTTTTAGCGATTGAGAGAATATTGCACAAGTTCACCAAGAATATTACAGGTTTGCAAAGTGTGAAGTATTTATCTTGTGAGTTCGAATACTTGAATTCTTGGTTGTGCAATGACTTGTATTTATAGGCAAAGTTAACATTGGGATGTTAACTTTAGCCGTACAAATGTGGTTGGGAGCATTTAAGGAATAGCATTTAATTCCTTAAAAAGCATTGTAAAGTCGCATGTTAAAGTGACTTTACATAACCACCTTTATGTACCTTTTAATACTTAAATAATAAGATAAGGCTTATTATCCGGGTAAAGGTACATAAAGCACACAAGTCAATTCCTCGTAATCAGTGTAAAGCTTTGTAAGGGCTTTCCACTGATGGTCTCCAGTTTGTAACTGACTAGAAATGTCACTAAGTATGAAATAATGGATTTAAGATGTATTTGACTTACCAATTCTTGCACCAAAGGTCCAAATCCGAAATTGACCCGAATATGAAGATTTCTTGCACCAAATGACCCAAATTTGAGATATGATGTAAAGATGATGAAGAAGATGATTATTCTATCACTAATCTCACTTAAACAACAATAAATGATGATGATAATTTAGTGAGAGAGAGTGTGCAAGAGTTTTGTGTTCTTGCAATAAGTAAGAGAGAGAAAGAGAGATAGAGAATGAGTGGTGAATGGGGATTGGGTGGAAGAATTGGGAGGATAGGGTTGGGTCATGGGTCTTGGATTGAACCCATGGGTTGACCCATCACATTAACTAGTTAAATTAAGCATTCGTTATGCACCGAGTCACATAATAAGTTGGTCAATCGACCCGTCAAACACATTATCTAGTCATTTAGTCACAAAATGAACTCAATCATATCATTAAATAAGATTTGTTAATCAAATTACACCAAGTCAAATAGTCAAAGATTTGTTATTCCCCCGTTAAAAGAATTTCGTCCTGAAATTCAACAAAATACTAATCACTAAACAAATGTGGGTACTTAGACCTCATATGGTCTTCTCGCTCCCAAGTGAACTCGGCGCCACGTCTAGCATTCCATCTAACTTTAACAATCGTGTAATGTTTGTTCTTGAGTTTCTTGACTTGACGGTCTAAGATCTCCGCCGGCTCTTCAACAAAATTAAGTTTCTTATCGACTTTTATTTCGTTCATGGGCACATGATGTGTAGGGTCCGCCAACACTTGCGTAGATTACAAATATGGAACACATCATGCACACCACTAAGTTCTTGTGGAAGTTCTAGCCGATAAGCAATGTAAGTCCCAACTTGTTAGATGGTACTACTGAAGACACCTCTATGTCGATGGTGGAGTTACTTTGCAATATACTTGCTGAACTGGAGACGACCAGTTGCAGAGGTATATACCAAGTTCTAGATAGATTACTTATATAAAAGACAATAAGTAAAGAACAATGCAATAATACAAATAACTTGTAAACAATCTTGATGAGACAATATGTAGTTTTCAATGTGTAATTTATTTATTGATATTAAACAAATTACAAGTAGATAACTGAAGAAAGAACTTAAACAGATGGCCCTTCGCCAGTTCTTCTTCTCTTGGTCACTAGAGAAATAGGTTGAGTGTCTTCAGGGTCAATATTCAGCCTTTGCTCCAGATTCTCTTTATGTTGAACTGGTGACTGGTCAGTGTGAACTGGTGACTGGTCAGTTGAACTGGTGACTGGTCAGGTGAACTGGTGACTGGTCAGTGTGAACTGGTGACTGGCCAGTTCCAGGTGAACTGGTCCTAACACCTATAGTGTGAACTGGTGACTGGTCAGAGTGAACTGGTGACTGGTCAGAGTGAACTGGTGACTGGTCAGTGTGAACTGGTGACTGGTTCCAGGTGAACTGGTGACTGGTCAGTGTGAACTGGTGACTGGTCAGAGTGAACTGGTGACTGGTCAGTGTGAACTGGTGACTGGTCAGTGTGAACTGGTGACTGGTCAGTGTGAACTGGTGACTGGTCAGAGTGAACTGGTGACTGGTCAGTGTGAACTGGTGACTGGTCAGGTGAACTGGTGACTGGTCAGTGTGAACTGGTGACTGGTCAGAGTGAACTGGTGACTGGTCAGTGTGAACTGGTCCTACTGGTCAGATGAACTGGTGACTGGCAGTGTGAACTGGTGACTGGCAGTGTGAACTGGTGACTGGCCAGTGTGAACTGGTGACTGGTCAGTGTGAACTGGTGACTGGTCAGTGTGAACTGGTGACTGGTCAGAGTGAACTGGTGACTGGCCAGTTCCAGGTGAACTGGTCCTAAATGGTCAGTTGAACTGGACTGTCATTAACTGGTACTGGTCACCAGTTCTACTGGGTCACCAGATGCAACTGGTGACTGGTCAGTGTGAACTGGTGACTGGCCAGTTCCAGGTGACTGGTCAGTGTGAACTGGTGACTGGCCAGTTCCAGGTGAACTGGTCCTAACAAATTCCCCCTATTTGTCTAGAAATATAGTCTAAGTCTTTTCTAGTTCTTGTATCTGTACAAGTGTGAACTATAGAGACTTGTTTGATTTGAATCTATCTAAGATATCTAAGGCATTTTTATAGATCAATAAATGCCTTAGGTTTTTCTTTTATGTTTGTTAGATTTTAATCTATTATCTACCTTGTGGTTACAAACTGGTAACTTCATTTATACAAGGAATGAAATTTATACAAGTTACAGAATGTAAATACAAATTACAAGTAGATAACTGAAGAAAGAACTTAAACAGATGGCCCTTCGCCAGTTCTTCTTCTCTTGGTCACTAGAGAAATAGGTTGAGTGTCTTCAGGGTCAATATTCAGCCTTTGCTCCAGATTCTCTTTATGTTGAATCTTGCCCTTTAAGAAATTTACCCATGCCTTCTCAAACCTATTCTTTTGTGCCTTAGCATCAAGCACATTCACCATCTCGACCCATTCGCTGAACCCATATTGTAGCACACCAGGGTTATCCGTTGTAACCAATGGCCCACCAGCATACTTAACCTCTACTTGAAAAACCTTGGTGCCTGGCTTAATTGTAATATTGACACTATTAATAGTACCACCATGTCTTCTGGTTGACATGATCTGGGAGTAGTAGTTTCTTGCTTCAGTTTCATTTGTGATTTTAATACTCCCAGCACCAGCAGCCAGTACAGCGGACTTAATGTCTTCATTTGAGACCTCGCCAGTTGGTTCAACGAATGTTCTAAGGTCAGCATCCCTTGCAGCTTTGGTCAGTGGTCTTCTTGGTTGTGGAATCCTTCTCCTTGGTGGATTCATTACTTCCTTCACAACCTTCTTCACATTAGCAATTCTCTTTAGAATCCCACTGGCCCTTAACTCCTTAGCCCTCTCCAATGAAATGTTCAAGCTTCTGGCATCAAATTCAGCCTCATCCTCATGATAGTGTCTTTCCAGTTCAACATCTAGCATTTCATTTAACTGGTCAACTATCCTAGGATCATTCTTAATCCTGAGATACTCCTCCTTAGTGATACCCAGAAGATTGGCATCACTCATATCTAGCAATTTCAATTGTGTGAGATGTGCCCTGGCTTCAGCTTGGTTCCTTTGTTTCATTTTCTTTCTTTCTTTAATGTCATCACCAAGTCTGGCCAGTCTTCTACTATCACTATCTGAAACTGGAGGCAGTACATCAGCATTACCAGTTTCAAGCATTTGCATTTCAGTGGCCGGCTGGGCTTCATCAGATACTTTACCCTTTCCCTTGTCTAACACATTCCCCCTTACACTAGCATCTCCACCAGTTTGCTCACCAGCTTCAGTACTGGTAGCTAAGCTCAATTCCCTTCTAGGTACAACTGGTGGTGCAAGGACTGTACTTCTTTCCCCCTTGGCAGCATCTAGACCTGCCCTAATTGCTTCCCATTCAGAGGGGTGTGATGGCAACCGGTCAAGAGGCTGCCACGACTGCACATCCTTGCACTCTTTGAATATCCCACACATCATCCTGAAGGACCTCCAAAGGTGGTTGGTTTCTTTAGACTGGGCCAAGACATTTGCAACAACTTTGTCTTGACCAGTTTTCAATGCATTCAAAATTTTTGATTCTTCATCAATACCAGCAACCACCTTTTCCTTCATATCATCATCCCTCTTCTTCAAATTCTCCACTTCATTGGTCAGTTTATTTAATGATTCAGTATGTAGAGATACTTGGGTGCTCAAACCTTCAATGCTGCCCCTCAACTGGTTGATCTCACTGGTAAGTGGGGCCAGATCAACCTGGGGAGTGGCCAGCTTGGTGATCTCAGACATCACCCTTTCTATCAAATGTGCTTCCCTAGCACCCAACGTATCCTCTATCTTCTGACCAACTGAAGATACCAATTGCTCTCCAAGGCCAGTTACATCTAGGCCAGGTCGTTCAACTAATTCCTTGACCTGCCTCTCAATTTCCTTCAGATCTACTTCGGAAGTTCGAACAGTGTTGCCAAGTAGATTTGAGATGGAACTGGTGACCTTGGAGTGAGTTAGGTCAAAGGCTTCCTTTAGAGTACCAGCCAGATTGTTGCAGCCAGTGACCAACTCATTAAGCTTCTTGAACACCAAGTCTTCATTTGAAGAAAACTTGTTTATCCCCAGATCGACCACCTTAATATTTGTCAAAGAGTCCTTGTGGTATCTGGAGAAAGACTTGGTATTCTTGTCAAGTGTCTTCTGAATCTCCTCCACCCTGGTAAGAAGGTTTTGGAGATCGGCTTGTAGTGAGACAACTTGACTGTCCAGTGACAAAGGAGAAGGTGTCACTGGACCACTTGCAGTTACTACTGGAGCAACTGGAGGAGGCAAACTAATGGAAGTCTCCCCAGTTGTCAGGCCAGCAGTTGAATATATATAAGGAGTGGTGGAAGAAGAAGGGACTGGAAATTCAATGTGTTGTTCATGCTGAGAATGCTCAGGTGTGAACAACGGCGACGGTGGTGGGGGCATTTCTCGAGCAAGTGAGAATTGCCCAGTTGGTGAGGGAGCGGAATATATTGGTAAGGATGTATCAGTAGGCGTATTTTCTTGAGGGGGTGAAAATGAAATTGATGCGTCTGGAGGTAAGACTGGAGATGAAGGGTCTTGAGCTTGTACAGAAGCATCAAGAATCTCCTGGTCTGTTTCAGTACCTTCAGAATCCGAAGATTCTATAAGGATTTCCTCGTCATTAACATTCATGTCCAGATCCATGAATGTGACAGAGGGCTGTTCAGTTACCTGGACAGTCTCCAGATGACCTTCCCCAGTTTCCTGGATGGGTGCATCTGTTGGAGGATCAGATACCGAAGTATCTTCACCAGGGATAGACGTGATTGGAGTTGCTTCAGTTATGGTTGCTCTATCCTCAACCACAACTTGAGACGAACTGGAGGGTCCCTCATTATTTTGAGGCCCGCCCAATTGTCTTTCTGATTCACTTTCCAAAGGTGCATCAGTTTTAGCAAATGCCAGTTGCATTCGCTCTGGAATTTCGACCTCTCCAGCTTCAGATACCAGAGAGTCTAGATTCCTCAACATATCTGGCCTTGTGTACGGTGAATCTGTACTTTTATATTCTTCATGGCCCAGAATTTGTTGAAAACAGAGAGAGAGAAACCTTGAAAAGGGGATACACACACCCCTGGAGCCCTTCAGTTTTTGTACTAGGCTTCTATACAAAATATCTGCAAAGTCCACTCTCAATCCGTTCCACAAGCAGTAAGCCATCTCTGCTTGCGAGGAGTTAATCTGGTCAAGTCCACCAGAACTCCCACCCATGCTCTCCAAGGCCAGTTACATCTAGGCCAGGTCGTTCAACTAATTCCTTGACCTGCCTCTCAATTTCCTTCAGATCTACTTCGGAAGTTCGAACAGTGTTGCCAAGTAGATTTGAGATGGAACTGGTGACCTTGGAGTGAGTTAGGTCAAAGGCTTCCTTTAGAGTACCAGCCAGATTGTTGCAGCCAGTGACCAACTCATTAAGCTTCTTGAACACCAAGTCTTCATTTGAAGAAAACTTGTTTATCCCCAGATCGACCACCTTAATATTTGTCAAAGAGTCCTTGTGGTATCTGGAGAAAGACTTGGTATTCTTGTCAAGTGTCTTCTGAATCTCCTCCACCCTGGTAAGAAGGTTTTGGAGATCGGCTTGTAGTGAGACAACTTGACTGTCCAGTGACAAAGGAGAAGGTGTCACTGGACCACTTGCAGTTACTACTGGAGCAACTGGAGGAGGCAAACTAATGGAAGTCTCCCCAGTTGTCAGGCCAGCAGTTGAATATATATAAGGAGTGGTGGAAGAAGAAGGGACTGGAAATTCAATGTGTTGTTCATGCTGAGAATGCTCAGGTGTGAACAACGGCGACGGTGGTGGGGGCATTTCTCGAGCAAGTGAGAATTGCCCAGTTGGTGAGGGAGCGGAATATATTGGTAAGGATGTATCAGTAGGCGTATTTTCTTGAGGGGGTGAAAATGAAATTTGGGATTTAGGGTTTTTGATTTGTAAAGCAAAGAGAAGAATGAAGCAATATTGATGATTGGAAGTAAATGAAGGAATGTAAGAGAAAGAAAAAATAAATGAGTTACGGAGTAAATAAGGGTATTTATAAGGGGATTCAAGATCCCAATGTAAAACCAAAAATTATATTTTATTAAACCAAATCAATTTTGAAGATATTTTGACAAAAAGAGTTTGAGTTTTGAAATAAAAATATAACTTTCCATGTAAGCATTAAATGCTACGACGGCTTACTTTACCCATGACCCCACTCACTTTTTGTTTTCCCAATACAAACAGTTGTCAAGTACTTAAAATGGTTTCAAACACGTCAGATCACGATATCAAGTGGTTAAA